>OY992891.1:17322364-18012364 GCA_963921405.1 Cepaea hortensis
TCATCTCATCATGTTCCTCTTGTACCTTGTCATAGAAAGTCTCATCTCATCTCATCATGTTCCTCTTGTACCTTTCATGGAAAGTCTCATCTCATCTCATCATGTTCCTCTTGTACCTTGTCATGGAAAGTCTCATCTCATCTCATCATGTTCCTCTTGTACCTTGTCATAGAAAGTCTCATCTCATCTCATCATGTTCCTCTTGTACCTTGTCATGGAAAGTCTCATCTCATCTCATCATGTTCCTCTTGTACCTTGTCATAGAAAGTCTCATCTCATCTCATCATGTTCCTCTTGTACCTTGTCATAGAAAGTCTCATCTCATCTCATCATGTTCCTCTTATACCTTGTCATAGAAAGTCTCATCTCATCTCATCATGTTCCTCTTGTACCTTGTCATGGAAAGTCTCATCTCATCTCATCATGTTCCTCTTGTACCTTGTCATAGAAAGTCTCATCTCATCTCATCATGTTCCTCTTGTACCTTGTCATAGAAAGTCTCATCTCATCTCATCATGTTCCTCTTGTACCTTGTCATAGAAAGTCTCATCTCATCTCATCATGTTCCTCTTGTACCTTGTCATGGAAAGTCTCATGTCATCTCATCATGTTCCTCTTGTACCTTGACATAGAAAGTCTCATTTCATCTCATCATGTTCCTCTTGTACCTTGTCATGGAAAGTCTTATCTCATCATGTTCCTCTTGTACCTTGTCATGGAAAGTCTCATCTCATCTCATCATGTTCTCTTGTACCTTGTCATGGAAAGTCTCATCTCATCTCATTATGATCCTCTTGTACCTTGTCATAGAAAGTCTCATCTCATCATGTTCCTCTTGTACCTTGTCATGGAAAGTCTCATCTCATCATGTTCCTCTTGTACCTTGTCATGGAAAGTCTCATCTCATCATGTTCCTCTTGTACCTTGTCATGGAAAGTCTCATCTCATCTCATCATGTTCCTCTTGCACCTTGTCATGGAAAGTCTCATCTCATCTCATCATGTTCCTCTTGTACCTTGTCATAGAAAGTCTCATCTCATCTCATCATGTTCCTCTTGTACCTTGTCATAGAAAGTCTCATCTCATCTCATCATGTTCCTCTTGTACCTTGTCATAGAAAGTCTCATCTCATCTCATCATGTTCCTCTTGTACCTTGTCATGGAAAGTCTCATCTCATCTCATCATGTTCCTCTTGTACCTTGTCATAGAAAGTCTCATCTCATCTCATCATGTTCCTCTTGTACCTTGTCATAGAAAGTCTCATCTCATCTCATCATGTTCCTCTTGTACCTTGTCATGGAAAGTCTCATGTCATCTCATCATGTTCCTCTTGTACCTTGTCATAGAAAGTCTCATCTCATCTCATCATGTTCCTCTTGTACCTTGTCATAGAAAGTCTCATCTCATCTCATCATGTTCCTCTTGTACCTTGTCATAGAAAGTCTCATCTCATCTCATCATGTTCCTCTTGTACCTTGTCATAGAAAGTCTCATCTCATCTCATCATGTCCTCTTGTACCTTTTCATGGAAAGTCTCATCTCATCATATTCCTCTTGTACCTTGTCATGGAAAGTCTCATCTCATCATGTTCCTCTTGTACCTTGTCATGGAAAGTCTCATCTCATCATGTTCCTCTTGTACCTTGTCATGGAAAGTCCCATCTCATCATGTTCCTCTTGTACCTTGTCATGGAAAGTCCCATCTCATCATGTTCCTCTTGTACCTTGTCATGGAAAGTCTCATCTCATCATGTTCCTCTTGTACCTTGTCATGGAAAGTCTCATCTCATCATGTTCCTCTTGTACCTTGTCATGGAAAGTCTCATCTCATCATGTTCCTCTTGTACCTTGTCATGGAAAGTCTCATCTCATCATGTTCCTCTTGTACCTTGTCATGGAAAGTCTCATCTCATCATGTTCCTCTTGTACCTTGTCATGGAAAGTCTCATCTCATCATGTTCCTCTTGTACCTTGTCATGGAAAGTCCCATCTCATCATGTTCCTCTTGTACCTTGTCATGGAAAGTCTCATCTCATCATGTTCCTCTTGTACCTTGTCATGGAAAGTCTCATCTCATCATGTTCCTCTTGTACCTTGTCATGGAAAGTCTCATCTCATCTCATCATGTTCCTCTTGTACCTTGTCATAGAAAGTCTCATCTCATCATGTTCCTCTTGTACCTTGTCATGGAAAGTCTCATCTCATCATGTTCCTCTTATACCTTGTCATGGAAAGTCTCATCTCATCATGTTCCTCTTGTACCTTGTCATGGAAAGTCTCATCTCATCATGTTCCTCTTGTACCTTGTCATGGAAAGTCTCATCTCCATCATGTTCCTCTTGTACCTTGTCATGGAAAGTCTCATCTCATCTCATCATGTTCCTCTTGTACCTTGTCATGGAAAGTCTCATCTCATCTCATCATGTTCCTCTTGTACCTTGTCATGGAAAGTAAGTCTTTCTTATCTACGCTCCCTCTCTTTGAACTCAAGCGTAGTGCATACACACAACTTCTGCTAGGACAGGATTGAATTGTGCGTGTGGATTAGCTTTCCATATTACCAGTATCCATCGCCATCAGGCGAATTGTGCGTGTGGATTAGCTTTCCATATTACCAGTATCCATCTCCATCAGGCCAACCCACTCCGACTTCAGAGGTAGAAAGTCTAAGCCGTCCTTTCCTATCTTATGATGCCTCCTTGAGCTTCCCCAAACTATTCCCTGCCGCTGGAGTTTGAAGTGAAGGCCTTCACATATTCTACGCCACGGAATATGAGATGGTATGGCCAGCACCCTTCCAGGTCAACTTTCTATCCCAGTCAAGTCCCTAAATATCGTTTGGTACCCATTTTTTTTATTAGGCGGAGTTCACTGCAGAGCGGTGCTGGTTTAAACAATAACCCTGCCTCCCCTGGGGTTGAACCCGGACCCTTTGTCTTGGCAGGTAAGTGCACTAAGTCGTTAGTAGCGGTTCCAACTTTACGGCAAAGGGTCACCCCATAATGCTCCGTTCCTTTGCCAGTTAATATTACACAAAATGTTCCTCACTGTCCCATGTGATAAATGGGACATATAGCAGACCTGACAAACGAACAGAATGAACAGGCATACGTGCAAAAGGCCCCGCCAGAATGTTAAGACAACAGCCCGCCACTAAAATTACAGTTCATCCTCGATGGAAGCGACAGTCACGAGAAAACCAGCAGCTGCACACACATTACTGCATAAGGAAAAACAGGCTAGTTCAGCAACCGGCCGCCCACCATTGTTGTGATCATGCAGTTCACAATTCAAAGAACCGCGGACATATGTAAAATCATTTCATGTAAAATCACAGCTCATTGTCGCTCCACGCACTTAGTAGCTGGGCGAGGAATCATCTACTACCAGTCCAACATGAAGAAAACATTATTGGACCGGAAGTTCAGCATTTTGGTTACTTCTGCCAGGCTGTCTTGATCTAGACAAAAGCTAAGGGCAACAAGAAGTGTCCAATTATCCCGCGCAGATACTCGACCCCAGAGCTGCGTTTGCCACATTGTGAAATGTAACCGTCTTTTACATGTGCAGCTGAGACTTTCAGTCTATCAGTCAATTTAACTATGTGTATGTATACCCACCTGCCTGTCCCACTTGTGGCATAGAACAAATTATAGGAGAGAAATAAACTGACACGAGTAGATGTTATGGGCACGCTGAAAACTTGTGTACAAACAACACAAACAACTTTCGGCAAAACAAGTTTGCTACAATTCTACACCAACCTACAAGAGGGAATGAGAGCTTGTGTGTCTCCAGATAGCAAATATTGCCGTTGTCTCGTGTGTTCTGTATGTTTTGCTTCTGTTCTTCTATATTCTGAATTCGTACATGGGCGTGAATCGGCATGTGGGATTTGGTTAATTAAATTATTTTAAATCACCGGGATTACATTTTGATTCATTGATTAATGACCTTGACAGTTCACGAGCATTGCCTTGGCGGACTCTGTGATCTACACTGCCAGCAGACTAGTCACAACCGGCTTGACACCCCGAAAACAGGGTGTCATTCGTCGGGTCTACCATCCACCTGAACCCAAATAACGTCACAGGTCTCCTTGTACAGATTATAATCTTTAATAAAAGGTAATCAAACGTGCAATGAATAAAACATAAATTACCTGTATGTGGCCCTAGCAGTAGACAATAACAACGCCCACTAGATAAACATGTACATATTTCCAATATTCTCTATTTATAGTCGTTTATAAAATGATGTAATTCAATCTTTACAAAATTCTAGTCTACGCGGTGTGGTTGCTATATTAGCTTTGGAAAATGGGAGAACATTGCTTCTGTTTGCCCCACCTGGCGTAGTTCACGAATCAAGGAAGCTAACAAAGGCGTGAAGTACTACAATCAAATTTCAAGTTAACTCCGTTTGGTCCAAAGTCTGCACTCCCTGACCTTGATGATAACAGATGATCTGGTCTCAGTCAGGTATAAACAGCCACACATGAACCCGTGTTGGGGTTGTCAGGTGAAGATGTGGTATTCTTTGACTACGGCGGACACAGACGAAGGGTTAAGCCATACACCAGTACTACAGCAGTCATCAGCACGAGTAGTCCTGTCCACAGACAAGGCATGGGCTGAGCTGCCTGTCGCCCAATGTTGCCTGGACTGTCGCCCAATGTTGCCCGCCACTTTGATTTGTCATTGATGCACATGGTAACAACTGACGAGTCCACCTCACACACCACTGCTGATGATGCACCTGTTGAATTTGAAAACGTTGGCGTTTACCACATACTTTTACCATCTGCATGTCCTGTGCAGGACGTTACAATCAACCCCAATCCCAGGCTGATTCTCTAGACAATTTCAACTGGAGTAGTTTGCTATTACTGGCTCTGTGGCGAAGAGGTGTCAGACGCAATTTGTAATCCCGCATACCGAATTCAAAATACGGCTGCGGGAGATTTGGAAGCAGACTGCCTTGCACTTGTTCTCATAACATGGTATGAGTGCTGGTCGTTCAGAAAGCAATGACAAACTACTGATCTTAAACTTGACAAGAAATCACAAACAGCCAAAAATTGTAAACAATGTGCAACTAAAAAAAAAAAAAAAAACAAGAGTGAAATTTGTGTTTCTGAAGGAGAAGTCAACGATGAATTTCAAACTGATGCGTGTATTGTGGACAAACATGTTAGTTGCCTGTAATTTGTAGGACTCTGCAATCAACCCCACCATTTACTTGCTGTTTGTGATTTACCAGGCTAACAGATAGAGTATAGAGAACGCGTTTCACATTCGCGTTTGAAATCATTTGCTGGTGATTTGGAAGCAGATAGCCTTGCGCTGATGTTTAGCAAAGGTACGAGCGTTGGTCGTTCAGAAAGCAATGGCAACCTGCCTAACGTATAATTTCCTAGCTGAGCTGAGTTGAACTAAGAACCGAAATAACTGCACTCAGGACATTCCCATACGCGGTCCATCCCCTCGTTCAACAGCCAGCAAAGAGTCATCCCACTGCTATCTGATTGAAAGTTCTGGTCTTCCCACTCAGTTTTGAGATTCTTCCAGAACCCCTGACGATCACCCGCAATCTCATTATTTCCACATACGGGCTCTCAATCTGTTCCACCGCCTTCTCCACCCGGTTCCACTTGCGCAAGACCATCTCTCCCTTGTCCATAGGTAATCTACCACCAAGAGGTGCATGACCTGCCAGCTTATCAGCCTCTTCAATCCCCCGCACTCCCGCATGGCCACGGCAAAAAACTCCATTAAACGTGTGTTGCAGTGGTCTCCTCTAACCAATGAAATGCCGCTGTTACTGCTTTCACCTGCATTCTTATGCTGGAGGTCATAATGGCATATACCAGATTCTCCTTTTTCAAGAATCGCTAATTACCACCGACCACTGTCACCTTGATGTATGTTACTGTGGATCAGTTGTTGCACCTCACATTCTGTGCGGTCCGCTGCCCATTCTGTGCACTCACGACCCAGTGTTACTATTGATTGATTGATTGATTGATTTAGGAATCAACATCACAGCATTCGGGGCATTCCCATAAGCGCTCCGTTCCCATCCTCAGCAGCCAGCGAAGAGTTCCAACGCTAATAGTACCAGTATCAATCTGAGTATATGTCCGTCTCGCCTTTCCTCTGAGCGTTGAGCGTCGACCAGATCCCCTCGTCACTCCTCGCTGTCTCATTCTTGCCAGACCATGGTAATCCATTTGCTCCTCCGAGGTGTGCACGTGCTCCCACAAGGCCGCAACCACGAATGCCTTGTCATGTATCAACACTCCACCAAGTTCTGCAGAGCCAGCCTATCTGTCCGCCTGTTCATTTCCCAGCACACCGGCATGCCCTGGAGAAAAGATCCAGGCGATGCTTGTCACCCGTGACCTCCGAAGCGAAGCAAGCCACTCCGCACGAAGCCTGCCCGTCCTCACCCTCGTCAGCATGCTTTCTGAGTCAGTTACAATCACGATGTGTGTGTGTGTGTCGTATTCTCCATCCAGCGGAGAGCCGCAGTGACTGCCTCCACCTCCATTCTTAAGCTGGATGTTGTGGTATCATATGTCAGGCTCTCCTGCCCCAGACGTCGACCATTAGCTTTGGCTATGAACCCCCAGCAACTTCTCTCACCTCTTGACATCGAACCATCTGTGTGGATAATCACATCACCCGAGTGAGCATTGTCCTGAATTAGTTGCTGGATTTCCACTTCCGTGGCCCCTGCTGGCCACTCCCTGCACTCCCGGCTTAATGTGATTATAACTCTGCACAAGTCTGACTGCTCCGCTGGCACTCTGACCCACTCCTCTCCACGCCTAATGTTCTCCAAGGGGCACACCTGTCTGATCGTATCCTCCGCCTGAGCCATCCATGATTTCCCTCTTATCAGTCGCTGACCCTTAACTGCGTCCAGCGCCTCATGCAGTGGGTGGTCTGTGTCTGCAGCTACTCTGAGGTATGCCTTCGCCTGCATCACCTTGAGCCTACCAGCAACAGTCGGCAGACCAAGGATGTAACGCATACACACTACTGGGGTGTCTCTAGTACATCCCAGAATGACCCGCATAGCTTCGTTCTGTATGCGCTCTAACTTCACCACTGACTCTCTGAGACAGTGAGCAGACCTAATCCATAATCAATTATTGAGAGGATCAAGAGCTGGTATAGTTTGAAAAGCATTCTCTGCTCTGTGTCCATTGCAGCCATAGTTTTAGGTGCACTGAGTCCCTTTTGAGATCTTGTCACAACCGTCTCCACATGGTCCTTGAAGGATAGGCTTCTGTCAAAAGTGATCCCCAAATACTTCAGTTTGTTCTCTCTGCTGATATTTCTACCATCTATTGCGAGGCTTGGGATATCAGCTCTTACAATCCTGTTGTCCAGAGAGGACCACAAAACGGCCGCCTTTTCCTGGTGGATGACAGCACTCATTTCTGTGCACCAGTCAATCACTTTATCTACTGTCGCCTGTGTTACTATTACATTGTGCCAGTCCGTCATGTCAAGAGGGACACAGCACACAGAACACAGCACTGAACACAATTGACCTATTGCTGGTACAAGAGGGAGGGACACAGAACACAGCACTGAACACAACTGACCTATTGCTGGTACAAGAGGGACACGGCACACAGCACTGAACACAACTGACCTATTGCTGGTACAAGAGGGAGGGACACAGAACACAGCACTGAACACAACTGATCTATTGCTGGTGCAAGAGGGACACGGCACACAGCACTGAACACAACTGACCTATTGCTGGTACAAGAGGGAGGGACACAGCACACAGAACTGAACACAACTGACCTATTGCTGGTACAAGATGGACACGGCACACAGCACTGAACATAACTGACCTATTGCTGGTACAAGCGGGACACAGCACACAGCACTGAACACAACTGACCTATTGCTGGTACAAGAGGGAGGGACACAGCACACAGAACTGAACACAACTGACCTATTGCTGGTACAAGAAGGACACGGCACACAGAACACAGCACTGAACACAACTGACCTATTCTGGTACAAGAGGGAGGGACACAGAACACAGCACTGAACACAACTGACCTATTGCCGGTACAAGAGGGACACGGCACACAGAACACAGCATTGAACACAACTGACCTATTGCTGGTACAAGAGGGAGGGATACAGAACCCAGAACTGAACACAACTGACATATTGCTGGTACAAGAGGGACACAGCATACAGAACACAACACTGAACACAACTGACCTATTGCTGGTACAAAAGGGACACAGCACACAGAACACAGCACTGAACACAACTGACCTATTGCTGGTGCAAGAGGGACACGGCACACATAACACAGCATTGAACACAACTGACCTATTGCTGGTACAAGAGGGAGGGATACAGAACCCAGAATTGAACACAACTGACATATTGCTGGTACAAGAGGGACACAGCATACAGAACACAACACTGAACACAACTGACCTATTGCTGGTACAAAAGGGACACAGCACACAGAACACAGCACTGAACACAACTGACCTATTGCTGGTGCAAGAGGGACACGGCACACAGCACTGAAAACAACTGACCTATTGCTGGTACAAGAGGGAGGGACACAGCACACAGAACTGAACACAACTGACCTATGTTTGGTACAAGAGTGTCACGGCACACAGCACTGAACATAACTGACCTATTGCTGGTACAAGAGGGACACAGCACACAGCACTGAACACAACTGACCTATTGCTGGTACAAGAGGGAGGGACACAGCACACAGAACTGAACACAACTGACCTATTGCTGGTACAAGAGGGACACGGCACACAGAACACAGCACTGAACACAACTGACCTATTGCTGGTACAAGAGGGAGGGACACAGAACACAGCACTGAACACAACTGACCTATTGCCGGTACAAGAGGGACACGGCACACATAACACAGCACTGAACACAACTGACCTATTGCTGGTACAAGAGGGAGGGACACAGAACACAGCACTGAACACAACTGACCTATTGCTGATACAAGAGGGTCACAGCATACAGAACACAACACTGAACACAACTGACCTATTGCTGGTACAAAATGGACACAGCACACAGAACACAGCACTAAACACAACTGACCTATTGTTGGTACCAGAGGGAGGGACACAGCACACAGAACACAGCACTGAACACAACTGACATATTGCTGGTACAAGAGGGACACAGCACACAGCACTGAACACAACTGACCTATTGCTGGTACAAGAGGGAGGGCCACAGCACACAGCACTGAACACAACTGACCTATTGCTGGTACAAGAGGGACACAGCACACAGCACTGAATACAACTGACCTATTGCTGGTACAAGAAGGACACAGCACACAGCACTGAGCACAACTGACCTATTGCTGGTACAAGAGGGACACAGCACACAGAACACAGCACTGAACACAACTGACCTATTGCTGGTACAAGAGGGACACAGCACAAATACCACAGCACTGAACACAACTGACCTATTGCTGGTACAAGAGGGACACAGCACACAGAACAGAACACAACTGACCTATTTCTGTTACATGAGGGACACAGCACACAGAACACAGCACTGAAAACAATTGACCTATTGCTGGTACAAAAGGGACATAGCACACAGCACTGAACACAACTGACCTATTGCTGGTACAAGAGGGACACAGCACACAGCACTGAACACAACTGACCTAATGCTGGTACAAGAGGGAGGTACACAGCATACAGAACACAACACTGAACACAACTGACCTATTGCTGGTACAAGAGGGACACTGCACACAGAACACAGCACTGAACACAACTGACCTATTGCTGGTACAAGAGGGACACAGCACACAGCACTGAACACTACTGACCTATTTCTGGTACAAGAGGAAGGGACACAGCACACAGCACTGAACACAACTGACCTATTGCTGGTACAAGAGGGACACACTACACAGGACTGAACACAACTACCTATTGCTGGTACAAGAGGGAGGGAAACAGCACACAGAACACAGCACTGAACACAGCTGACCTATTGCTGGTACAAGAGGGACACAACACACAGAACACAGCACTGAACACAACTGACCTTTTGCTGGTACAAGAGGGAGGGCCACAGCACACAGCACTGAACACAACTGACCTATTGCTGGTACAAGAGGGACACAACACACAGAACACAGCACTGAACACAACTGACCTATTGCTGGTACAAGAGGGACACACTACACAGGACTGAACACAACTACCTATTGCTGGTACAAGAGGGAGGGAAACAGCACACAGAACACAGCACTGAACACAGCTGACCTATTGCTGGTACAAGAGGGACACAACACACAGAACACAGCACTGAACACAACTGACCTTTTGCTGGTACAAGAGGGAGGGCCACAGCACACAGCACTGAACACAACTGACCTATTGCTGGTACAAGAGGGACACAGCACACAGCACTGAATACAACTGACCTATTGCTGGTACAAGAAGGACACAGCACACAGCACTGAGCACAACTGACCTATTGCTGGTACAAGAGGGACACAGCACACAGAACACAGCACTGAACACAACTGACCTATTGCTGGTACAAGAGGGACACAGCACAAATACCACAGCACTGAACACAACTGATCTATTGCTGGTACAAGAGGGACACAGCACACAGAACACAGAACTGAACACAACTGACCTATTTCTGTTACATGAGGGACACAGCACACAGAACACAGCACTGAAAACAATTGACCTATTGCTGGTACAAAAGGGACATAGCACACAGCACTGAACACAACTGACCTATTGCTGGTACAAGAGGGACACGGCACACAGCACTGAACACAACTGACCTATTGCTGGTACAAGAGGGAGGGACACAGAACACAGCACTGAACACAACTGATCTATTGCTGGTGCAAGAGGGACACGGCACACAGCACTGAACACAACTGACCTATTGCTGGTACAAGAGGGAGGGACACAGCACACAGAACTGAACACAACTGACCTATTGCTGGTACAAGAGGGACACGGCACACAGCACTGAACATAACTGACCTATTGCTGGTACAAGCGGGACACAGCACACAGCACTGAACACAACTGACCTATTGCTGGTACAAGAGGGAGGGACACAGCACACAGAACTGAACACAACTGACCTATTGCTGGTACAAGAAGGACACGGCACACAGAACACAGCACTGAACACAACTGACCTATTGCTGGTACAAGAGGGAGGGACACAGAACACAGCACTGAACACAACTGACCTATTGCCGGTACAAGAGGGACACGGCACACATAACACAGCATTGAACACAACTGACCTATTGCTGGTACAAGAGGGAGGGATACAGAACCCAGAATTGAACACAACTGACATATTGCTGGTACAAGAGGGACACAGCATACAGAACACAACACTGAACACAACTGACCTATTGCTGGTACAAAAGGGACACAGCACACAGAACACAGCACTGAACACAACTGACCTATTGCTGGTGCAAGAGGGACACGGCACACAGCACTGAAAACAACTGACCTATTGCTGGTACAAGAGGGAGGGACACAGCACACAGAACTGAACACAACTGACCTATGTTTGGTACAAGAGTGTCACGGCACACAGCACTGAACATAACTGACCTATTGCTGGTACAAGAGGGACACAGCACACAGCACTGAACACAACTGACCTATTGCTGGTACAAGAGGGAGGGACACAGCACACAGAACTGAACACAACTGACCTATTGCTGGTACAAGAGGGACACGGCACACAGAACACAGCACTGAACACAACTGACCTATTGCTGGTACAAGAGGGAGGGACACAGAACACAGCACTGAACACAACTGACCTATTGCCGGTACAAGAGGGACACGGCACACATAACACAGCACTGAACACAACTGACCTATTGCTGGTACAAGAGGGAGGGACACAGAACACAGCACTGAACACAACTGACCTATTGCTGATACAAGAGGGTCACAGCATACAGAACACAACACTGAACACAACTGACCTATTGCTGGTACAAAAGGGACACAGCACACAGAACACAGCACTGAACACAACTGACCTATTGCTGGTGCAAGAGGGACACGGCACACAGCACTGAAAACAACTGAACTATTGCTGGTACAAGAGGGAGGGACACAGCACACAGAACTGAACACAACTGACCTATGTTTGGTACAAGAGTGTCACGGCACACAGCACTGAACATAACTGACCTATTGCTGGTACAAGAGGGACACAGCACACAGCACTGAACACAACTGACCTATTGCTGGTACAAGAGGGAGGGACACAGCACACAGAACTGAACACAACTGACCTATTGCTGGTACAAGAGGGACACGGCACACAGAACACAGCACTGAACACAACTGACCTATTGCTGGTACAAGAGGGAGGGACACAGAACACAGCACTGAACACAACTGACCTATTGCTGATACAAGAGGGTCACAGCATACAGAACACAACACTGAACACAACTGACCTATTGCTGGTACAAAATGGACACAGCACACAGAACACAGCACTAAACACAACTGACCTATTGTTGGTACCAGAGGGAGGGACACAGCACACAGAACACAGCACTGAACACAACTGACATATTGCTGGTACAAGAGGGACACAGCACACAGCACTGAACACAACTGACCTATTGCTGGTACAAGAGGGAGGGCCACAGCACACAGCACTGAACACAACTGACCTATTGCTGGTACAAGAGGGACACAGCACACAGCACTGAATACAACTGACCTATTGCTGGTACAAGAAGGACACAGCACACAGCACTGAGCACAACTGACCTATTGCTGGTACAAGAGGGACACAGCACACAGAACACAGCACTGAACACAACTGACCTATTGCTGGTACAAGAGGGACACAGCACAAATACCACAGCATTGAACACAACTGACCTATTGCTGGTACAAGAGGGACACAGCACACAGAACAGAACACAACTGACCTATTTCTGTTACATGAGGGACACAGCACACAGAACACAGCACTGAAAACAATTGACCTATTGCTGGTACAAAAGGGACATAGCACACAGCACTGAACACAACTGACCTATTGCTGGTACAAGAGGGACACAGCACACAGCACTGAACACAACTGACCTAATGCTGGTACAAGAGGGAGGTACACAGCATACAGAACACAACACTGAACACAACTGACCTATTGCTGGTACAAGAGGGACACTGCACACAGAACACAGCACTGAACACAACTGACCTATTGCTGGTACAAGAGGGACACAGCACACAGCACTGAACACTACTGACCTATTTCTGGTACAAGAGGAAGGGACACAGCACACAGCACTGAACACAACTGACCTATTGCTGGTACAAGAGGGACACACTACACAGGACTGAACACAACTACCTATTGCTGGTACAAGAGGGAGGGAAACAGCACACAGAACACAGCACTGAACACAGCTGACCTATTGCTGGTACAAGAGGGACACAACACACAGAACACAGCACTGAACACAACTGACCTTTTGCTGGTACAAGAGGGAGGGCCACAGCACACAGCACTGAACACAACTGACCTATTGCTGGTACAAGAGGGACACAACACACAGAACACAGCACTGAACACAACTGACCTATTGCTGGTACAAGAGGGACACACTACACAGGACTGAACACAACTACCTATTGCTGGTACAAGAGGGAGGGAAACAGCACACAGAACACAGCACTGAACACAGCTGACCTATTGCTGGTACAAGAGGGACACAACACACAGAACACAGCACTGAACACAACTGACCTTTTGCTGGTACAAGAGGGAGGGCCACAGCACACAGCACTGAACACAACTGACCTATTGCTGGTACAAGAGGGACACAGCACACAGCACTGAATACAACTGACCTATTGCTGGTACAAGAAGGACACAGCACACAGCACTGAGCACAACTGACCTATTGCTGGTACAAGAGGGACACAGCACACAGAACACAGCACTGAACACAACTGACCTATTGCTGGTACAAGAGGGACACAGCACAAATACCACAGCACTGAACACAACTGATCTATTGCTGGTACAAGAGGGACACAGCACACAGAACACAGAACTGAACACAACTGACCTATTTCTGTTACATGAGGGACACAGCACACAGAACACAGCACTGAAAACAATTGACCTATTGCTGGTACAAAAGGGACATAGCACACAGCACTGAACACAACTGACCTATTGCTGGTACAAGAGGGACACGGCACACAGCACTGAACACAACTGACCTATTGCTGGTACAAGAGGGAGGGACACAGAACACAGCACTGAACACAACTGATCTATTGCTGGTGCAAGAGGGACACGGCACACAGCACTGAACACAACTGACCTATTGCTGGTACAAGAGGGAGGGACACAGCACACAGAACTGAACACAACTGACCTATTGCTGGTACAAGAGGGACACGGCACACAGCACTGAACATAACTGACCTATTGCTGGTACAAGCGGGACACAGCACACAGCACTGAACACAACTGACCTATTGCTGGTACAAGAGGGAGGGACACAGCACACAGAACTGAACACAACTGACCTATTGCTGGTACAAGAAGGACACGGCACACAGAACACAGCACTGAACACAACTGACCTATTGCTGGTACAAGAGGGAGGGACACAGAACACAGCACTGAACACAACTGACCTATTGCCGGTACAAGAGGGACACGGCACACATAACACAGCATTGAACACAACTGACCTATTGCTGGTACAAGAGGGAGGGATACAGAACCCAGAATTGAACACAACTGACATATTGCTGGTACAAGAGGGACACAGCATACAGAACACAACACTGAACACAACTGACCTATTGCTGGTACAAAAGGGACACAGCACACAGAACACAGCACTGAACACAACTGACCTATTGCTGGTGCAAGAGGGACACGGCACACAGCACTGAAAACAACTGACCTATTGCTGGTACAAGAGGGAGGGACACAGCACACAGAACTGAACACAACTGACCTATGTTTGGTACAAGAGTGTCACGGCACACAGCACTGAACATAACTGACCTATTGCTGGTACAAGAGGGACACAGCACACAGCACTGAACACAACTGACCTATTGCTGGTACAAGAGGGAGGGACACAGCACACAGAACTGAACACAACTGACCTATTGCTGGTACAAGAGGGACACGGCACACAGAACACAGCACTGAACACAACTGACCTATTGCTGGTACAAGAGGGAGGGACACAGAACACAGCACTGAACACAACTGACCTATTGCCGGTACAAGAGGGACACGGCACACATAACACAGCACTGAACACAACTGACCTATTGCTGGTACAAGAGGGAGGGACACAGAACACAGCACTGAACACAACTGACCTATTGCTGATACAAGAGGGTCACAGCATACAGAACACAACACTGAACACAACTGACCTATTGCTGGTACAAAAGGGACACAGCACACAGAACACAGCACTGAACACAACTGACCTATTGCTGGTGCAAGAGGGACACGGCACACAGCACTGAAAACAACTGACCTATTGCTGGTACAAGAGGGAGGGACACAGCACACAGAACTGAACACAACTGACCTATGTTTGGTACAAGAGTGTCACGGCACACAGCACTGAACATAACTGACCTATTGCTGGTACAAGAGGGACACAGCACACAGCACTGAACACAACTGACCTATTGCTGGTACAAGAGGGAGGGACACAGCACACAGAACTGAACACAACTGACCTATTGCTGGTACAAGAGGGACACGGCACACAGAACACAGCACTGAACACAACTGACCTATTGCTGGTACAAGAGGGAGGGACACAGAACACAGCACTGAACACAACTGACCTATTGCCGGTACAAGAGGGACACGGCACACATAACACAGCACTGAACACAACTGACCTATTGCTGGTACAAGAGGGAGGGACACAGAACACAGCACTGAACACAACTGACCTATTGCTGATACAAGAGGGTCACAGCATACAGAACACAACACTGAACACAACTGACCTATTGCTGGTACAAAATGGACACAGCACACAGAACACAGCACTAAACACAACTGACCTATTGTTGGTACCAGAGGGAGGGACACAGCACACAGAACACAGCACTGAACACAACTGACATATTGCTGGTACAAGAGGGACACAGCACACAGCACTGAACACAACTGACCTATTGCTGGTACAAGAGGGAGGGCCACAGCACACAGCACTGAACACAACTGACCTATTGCTGGTACAAGAGGGACACAGCACACAGCACTGAATACAACTGACCTATTGCTGGTACAAGAAGGACACAGCACACAGCACTGAGCACAACTGACCTATTGCTGGTACAAGAGGGACACAGCACACAGAACACAGCACTGAACACAACTGACCTATTGCTGGTACAAGAGGGACACAGCACAAATACCACAGCACTGAACACAACTGACCTATTGCTGGTACAAGAGGGACACAGCACACAGAATAGAACACAACTGACCTATTTCTGTTACATGAGGGACACAGCACACAGAACACAGCACTGAAAACAATTGACCTATTGCTGGTACAAAAGGGACATAGCACACAGCACTGAACACAACTGACCTATTGCTGGTACAAGAGGGACACAGCACACAGCACTGAACACAACTGACCTAATGCTGGTACAAGAGGGAGGTACACAGCATACAGAACACAACACTGAACACAACTGACCTATTGCTGGTACAAGAGGGACACTGCACACAGAACACAGCACTGAACACAACTGACCTATTGCTGGTACAAGAGGGACACAGCACACAGCACTGAACACTACTGACCTATTTCTGGTACAAGAGGAAGGGACACAGCACACAGCACTGAACACAACTGACCTATTGCTGGTACAAGAGGGACACACTACACAGGACTGAACACAACTACCTATTGCTGGTACAAGAGGGAGGGAAACAGCACACAGAACACAGCACTGAACACAGCTGACCTATTGCTGGTACAAGAGGGACACAACACACAGAACACAGCACTGAACACAACTGACCTTTTGCTGGTACTAGAGGGAGGGCCACAGCACACAGCACTGAACACAACTGACCTATTGCTGGTACAAGAGGGACACAACACACAGAACACAGCACTGAACACAACTGACCTATTGCTGGTACAAGAGGGACACACTACACAGGACTGAACACAACTACCTATTGCTGGTACAAGAGGGAGGGAAACAGCACACAGAACACAGCACTGAACACAGCTGACCTATTGCTGGTACAAGAGGGACACAACACACAGAACACAGCACTGAACACAACTGACCTTTTGCTGGTACAAGAGGGAGGGCCACAGCACACAGCACTGAACACAACTGACCTATTGCTGGTACAAGAGGGACACAGCACACAGCACTGAATACAACTGACCTATTGCTGGTACAAGAAGGACACAGCACACAGCACTGAGCACAACTGACCTATTGCTGGTACAAGAGGGACACAGCACACAGAACACAGCACTGAACACAACTGACCTATTGCTGGTACAAGAGGGACACAGCACAAATACCACAGCACTGAACACAACTGATCTATTGCTGGTACAAGAGGGACACAGCACACAGAACACAGAACTGAACACAACTGACCTATTTCTGTTACATGAGGGACACAGCACACAGAACACAGCACTGAAAACAATTGACCTATTGCTGGTACAAAAGGGACATAGCACACAGCACTGAACACAACTGACCTATTGCTGGTACAAGAGGGACACAGCACACAGCACTGAACACAACTGACCTATTGCTGGTACAAGAGGGAGGTTCACAGCATACAGAACACAACACTGAACACAACTGACCTATTGCTGGTACAAGAGGGACACTGCACACAGAACACAGCACTGAACACAACTGACCTATTGCTGGTACAAGAGGGACACAGCACACAGCACTGAACACTACTGACCTATTGCTGGTACAAGAGGAAGGGACACAGCACACAGCACTGAACACAACTGACCTATTGCTGGTACAAAAGGGACACAGCACACAGCACTGAACACAACTGACCTATTGCTGGTACAAGAGGGACACAGCACTGAACACAACTGACCTATTGCTGGTACAAGAGGGAGGTACACAGCATACAGAACACAACACTGAACACAACTGACCTATTGCTGGTACAAGAGCTACACGGCACACAGAACACAGCACTGAACACAACTGACCTATTGCTGGTACAAGAGGGGGGGACACAGAACACAGCACTGAACACAACTGACCTATTGCCGGTACAAGAGGGACACGGCACACAGAACACAGCACTGAACACAACTGACCTATTGCTGGTACAAGAGGGAGGGACACAGAACACAGCACTGAACACAACTGACCTATTGCTGGTACAAGAGGGACACAGCACACAGAACACAGAACTGAACACAACTGACCTATTGCTGGTGCATGAGGGACACAGCACACAGAACACAGAACTGAACACAACTGACCTATTGCTGGTACAAGAGGAACACAGAACACAGCACTGAACACAACTGACCTATTGCTGGTACATGAGGGAGGGACACAGCACACAGAACACAGCACTGAACACAACTGACCTTTTGCTGGTACAAGAGGGACACAGCATACAGAACACAGCACTGAACACAAGTGACCTATTGCTGGTACAAGAGGGAGGGACACAGAACACAGCACTTAACACAACTGACCTATTGCTGGTACAAGAGGGACACAGCACACAGAACACAGCACTGAACACAACTGACCTATTGCTGGTATAAGAGGGACACAGCACACAGCACTGAACACAACTGACATATTGCTGGTACAAGAGGGACACAGCACACAGCACTGAACACAACTGACCTATTGCTGGTACAAGAGGGACACAGCACACAGAACACAGCACTGAACACAACTGATCTATTGCTGGTACAAGAGGGACACAGCACACAGCACTGAACACAACTGACCTATTGCTGGTACAAGAGGGACACAGCACACAGAACACAGCACTGAACATAACTGACCTATTTCTGTCACCTCGGCATATCCACTATTGAGACTCGTGGCCGTATGCAGAACATGTCCACTGCCATCCTGTCATCAAAACATTCGTTACAGAAACATGGACAAGGTGGAAATCCGACTCAAATGTAGCAAGATAATAGAAGAAAAAGGCGTCGTATCACAAACATGACAAAGTAGTAGATCGTTTGAACAGCTCGTCACAAACATGACAAGGTAGTGGACGAAGTGGACAGCTCGCCACAAACATGACAAGGTAGTGAACGAAGTGGGAAGTTCGTCATACACATGAATAGTTGGTGGACAAAGTTGGAAGCTCATCACAAACATGACAAGGTAGTGGACGAAGTGGGAAGTTCGTCACACACATGAATAGTTGGTGGACAAAGTTGGAAGCTCATCACAAACATGACAAGGTAGTGGACGAAGTGTGAAGTTCGTCACACACATGAATAGTTGGTGGACAAAGTTGGAAGCTCATCACAAACATGACAAGACAGTGGAAAAAGTTGACAGCTCGTTACAAACATGGCAAGATGGTAGACAGCTCGTCACAAACATGATAAGATAACGGGAGAACTGATGAACTCATCGTAAACTTACTACAAGAATAATAATAGTTATTAAAACTACCTTGTGTATGTGTAAGTATATATCCAGTGTAGACCAGATATGGCGAACTCACCTGGGACCCAAGAAATAGTTCTTCTTATCAGAAATTCCTCTTATAAGAGTTCAAACATGTAGTAATACATTTGCAACGTACAATACAATATTTGTTCTTCACAACAGAAATTCGCCAAATCCGAGATCGCCTTAAGTGGTTTGCACTGTACTCAATGTAATACGGCAGAGAAGGGTGTGTTCACTAAAGCCCATTTCCATACAATGGTAACTTCACACACTTGCAGGTGTTATACTGAATGTGTTCAGAGAAAGAAGAAACCAACTTGAGGCTGTTGACATGTCCAGTGTGTCTCCAAATGGAACCAGTATATGCCAAAACAGTTTTCTCTGTTCTGCATATGTTGGGCACTCTGTCAGCAAATGATCTCGTTTACCAATTCCATATTTTTATTCTGGTGTCAGGTCTTAGTCAGATCTAACTGAGCTACTGTATAACAGTAGATACTACTACCTACGTTCTGTTAGCGCCGAATGTTGGGCGGCGCTCATAAAAAAACCCGACACTCCACATTGCTAACGTCTTTTGGAGGATGAGCTCAATTGGGAGGGTACAGCCTTATCCAAATACGAGGATATGCAACCTAAAGACTAAATGTCATGGCAGAGTAGACTAGGCCATAATCCTTCCCATGGCATTCAACAGTATCTTTTGTCTGTAGCTTATTAACCATGTGGTATCTCGGACTGTTATGTCCTGTATGGAGTCTGAAGAGTTGGCAATATGCGATATCATTCTGGTGACCTGGATGCTCTGATTTTGTCTTGATTCTACAGCTGCATATTAATTTTTTTTTAAATGGTCATTTTAGGCGTCTTTAGAATATGACGTGGTTAGAATCATGCTGGTCGACTTTACTTTCCAACAGAACTGGCCACCTTCCAGAGGAACGTCCATAACCGGCCATCTTCCAGTGGGAACGTCCATAACCGCCCATCTTCCAGTGGGAACGTTCATAACCGCCCATCTTCCAGTGGGAACGTTCATAACTGCCCACCTTCCAGGAAAAAGACCATAACCGCCCACCTTCCAGCAGGAAAATTCATAACTGTCAATCTTCCTGCGGGAACGTCCATAACTGTCAATCTTCCTGCGGGAACGTCCATAACTGTCAATCTTCCAGCGGGAACGTCCATAACTGCCCAACTTCCAATAGGAACGTCCATAACTGCCCAACTTCCAACAGGAACGTCCATAACTGCCCAACTTCCAACAGGAACGTCCATAACTGCCCAACTTCCAACAGGAAAGTCCATAACCGCCACCTTCAGCGGGAACGTCCATATCTGCCCATCTTCCCGCGACAACGTCCATAACTTAAAGATTACAGATATACAAAAAAAAAAAATAAAACTTACATGACATCACAAAGACATTTCACGAAACAAATAAATTAAGCTTATTACTTGAAATCGCATTGACATTTATAAAACAAATATACAGTTTATTGCAAAGAAGCAGCGTCATCAAGTTGCTAACATGGCACGGAACTAACCTTAAATAGAATGGCGACTGCCGGATCTCCTAAGGTGAGAATCGGGCCACAAGACAGGGTCACAGAATTATCGGGGTTTGTCGAACGTTTGAAGGCTAAACTTTTGAACTTCAACACGGGTGGCACTAAAGATAAAAGAGAGAAACGGTGTCCAATAATTTAAGCTTACATTCATTCATCATCCAAGACAGGAACAGCGTACAATAATACATTCTTCCCTCATCCAAGAGACATAAACGGCGTCAAATAATACATTCATTCTTCATCCAAGAGAGAGAGAGAGAGATACAGACAGACAGACACATGTTTCCTCAGACATTGTGTCAACGGCTTCTGGCGAAGTTGTGAAGGTACAAGCCTGACCTTAGTGCGAGGAAATGCAACTTAAAGACTTAATATCATTGCAGGACCTCCTTAAGCCTTGGTTGGCAACTGGTCTAGGATGGGAGCTCCGACAGGCGGACAGTTGGTGCTTTGCTTTGATGATCCGATAGCTTCTGCAGCTTGTCTTGTTCCAGATGCATTGATGTTACCATTCCTCTGGAGTAAACTAGGCAGGCAGAGAGAGGGATCAAGCTGGATGGGCAACACATGGTCTCTAAATTCAGCTCAGGCTGGAGGTATAACTCCATGTGAAAAACTATTGTCTGCCAAGACGGCCTGGTGTCAGTAGTTAATGATCTGCATTTAGTAGCCTCTTCCTGGCAATGGTTGTTAGTTACTGACAGTCCAAGTTATTGACAATATTCGTCTCAGAAACCGTATCTCCGTTGCCTCCAAGCTCTTCCTAAATTGCTTGTTGACATTCCATGATTCACTGCCATCTGGTAGAACAGGTTGTATATAACATGTCAGAACTACTTTTCTGAAATGCAGTGATCATGGCTTATTGTATAACATACTTTTCATTTTTTTTGTTTAATGTAGAGTTTTCTTGGAATATTCTGCCCGTAATATGTCATTCATCTTCCATCTGACGTTATGATTGCCTCCAGATATTTCACAAAAGTTATAATTTGTGAAATAGACATACTTGGGCCCTGTTTTTGTCTCTTGGGCGAGGGATGAACGTAATATTGGAGACTGTTTCTCTCTTTTGAATGATGAATGGATATATTATTGAAAACTCCCCCCCCCCCCTCTCTCTCTCTCTCTCTCTCTCTCTCTCTCTCTCTCTCTCTCTCTCTCTCTCTGTCTCTCTCTCTCTCTCTCTCTTGGATGAGGGATGAACGTATTATTGGACACCGTTTTCTCTCTTGGGTGGCGCTGTTTCTGCCTCTTGGATGAGTGCTGGATATATTATTGGACGCTGTCTCTCTCCTTCTTGGATGAGACATGAACGTATTATTGGACACTGTTTCTCTCTCTTGGATGAGAGACCAAGGTATTATTGGACACTGTTTCTCTCTCTTGGATGAGAGACCAAGGTATTATTGGACACTGTTTCTCTCTCTTGGATGAGAGACCAAGGTATTATTGGACACTGTTTCTCTCTCTTGGATGAGAGACCAAGGTATTATTGGACACTGTTTCTCTCTCTTGGATGAGAGACCAAGGTATTATTGGACACCGTTTCTCTCTCTTGGATGAGAGACCAAGGTATTATTGGACACTGTTTCTCTCTCTTGGATGAGAGACCAAGGTATTATTGGACACACTGTTTCTCTCTCTTGGATGAGAGACCAAGGTATTATTGGACACTGTTTCTCTTTCTTGGACTAGGGATGAATGTATTATTGGACACTTTTTCTGCCTCTTGGATGAGGGATGGATATATTATTGGACGCTGTCCCCCCCCCCCTCTCTCTCTCTCGCTTTCTCTCTCTCTCTCTCTCTCTCTCTCTCTCTCTCTCTCTCTCTCTCTCTCTCTCTCTCTCCCTTGGAAGAGGCATGAACGTACTATTGGACACTGTTTCTGTCTCTTGGATGAGAGACGAAGGTATTATTGGACACTTGTTTCTGTCTCTTGGATGAGAGACGAAGGTATTATTGGACGCTGTCTCTCTCTCTCTCTCTCTCTCTCTCTCTCTCTCTCTGTCTCTCTCTCTCTCTCTCTCTCTCCCTCTCTCTCTCTCTTGGATGAAGTATGAATGTATTATTGGACGCTCTCTCTCTCTCTCTCTCTCTCTCTCTCTCTCTCTCTCTCTCTCTCTCACACACACACACACACAAACACTCTCTCTCTCTGTCTGTCTCTGTCTGTCTGTCTGTCTGTCTGTCTGTCTGTCTGTCTGTCTGTCTGTCTGTCTGTCTGTCTGTATCTCTCTCTCTCTCTCTTGGATGAAGAATGAATGTATTATTTGACGCCGTTTATGTCTCTTGGATGAGGGAAGAATGTATTATTGTACGCTGTTCCTGTCTTGGATGATGAATGAATGTAAGCTTAAATTATTGGACACCGTTTCTCTCTTTTATCTTTAGTGCCACCCGTGTTGAAGTTCAAAAGTTTAGCCTTCAAACGTTCGACAAACCCCGATAATTCTGTGACCCTGTCTTGTGGCCCGATTCTCACCTTAGGAGATCCGGCAGTCGCCATTCTATTTAAGGTTAGTTCCGTGCCATGTTAGCAACTTGATGACGCTGCTTCTTTGCAATAAACTGTATATTTGTTTTATAAATGTCAATGCGATTTCAAGTAATAAGCTTAATTTATTTGTTTCGTGAAATGTCTTTGTGATGTCATGTAAGTTTTATTTTTTTTTTTTGTATATCTGTAATCTTTAAGTTATGGACGTTGTCGCGGGAAGATGGGCAGATATGGACGTTCCCGCTGAAGGTGGCGGTTATGGACTTTCCTGTTGGAAGTTGGGCAGTTATGGACGTTCCTGTTGGAAGTTGGGCAGTTATGGACGTTCCTGTTGGAAGTTGGGCAGTTATGGACGTTCCTATTGGAAGTTGGGCAGTTATGGACGTTCCCGCTGGAAGATTGACAGTTATGGACGTTCCCGCAGGAAGATTGACAGTTATGGACGTTCCCGCAGGAAGATTGACAGTTATGAATTTTCCTGCTGGAAGGTGGGCGGTTATGGACTTTTTCCTGGAAGGTGGGCAGTTATGAACGTTCCCACTGGAAGATGGGCGGTTATGAACGTTCCCACTGGAAGATGGGCGGTTATGGACGTTCCCACTGGAAGATGGCCGGTTATGGACGTTCCTCTGGAAGGTGGCCAGTTCTGTTGGAAAGTAAAGTCGACCAGCATGATTCTAACCACGTCATATTCTAAAGACGCCTAAAATGACCATTTAAAAAAAAATTAATATGCAGCTGTAGAATCAAGACAAAATCAGAGCATCCAGGTCACCAGAATGATATCGCATATTGCCAACTCTTCAGACTCCATACAGGACATAACAGTCCGAGATACCACATGGTTAATAAGCTACAGACAAAAGATACTGTTGAATGCCATGGGAAGGATTATGGCCTAGTCTACTCTGCCATGACATTTAGTCTTTAGGTTGCATATCCTCGTATTTGGATAAGGCTGTACCCTCCCAATTGAGCTCATCCTCCAAAAGACGTTAGCAATGTGGAGTGTCGGGTTTTTTTATGAGCGCCGCCCAACATTCGGCGCTAACAGAACGTAGGTAGTAGTATCTACTGTTATACAGTAGCTCAGTTAGATCTGACTAAGACCTGACACCAGAATAAAAATATGGAATTGGTAAACGAGATCATTTGCTGACAGAGTGCCCAACATATGCAGAACAGAGAAAACTGTTTTGGCATATACTGGTTCCATTTGGAGACACACTGGACATGTCAACAGCCTCAAGTTGGTTTCTTCTTTCTCTGAACACATTCAGTATAACACCTGCAAGTGTGTGAAGTTACCATTGTATGGAAATGGGCTTTAGTGAACACACCCTTCTCTGCCGTATTACATTGAGTACAGTGCAAACCACTTAAGGCGATCTCGGATTTGGCGAATTTCTGTTGTGAAGAACAAATATTGTATTGTACGTTGCAAATGTATTACTACATGTTTGAACTCTTATAAGAGGAATTTCTGATAAGAAGAACTATTTCTTGGGTCCCAGGTGAGTTCGCCATATCTGGTCTACACTGGATATATACTTACACATACACAAGGTAGTTTTAATAACTATTATTATTCTTGTAGTAAGTTTACGATGAGTTCATCAGTTCTCCCGTTATCTTATCATGTTTGTGACGAGCTGTCTACCATCTTGCCATGTTTGTAACGAGCTGTCAACTTTTTCCACTGTCTTGTCATGTTTGTGATGAGCTTCCAACTTTGTCCACCAACTATTCATGTGTGTGACGAACTTCACACTTCGTCCACTACCTTGTCATGTTTGTGATGAGCTTCCAACTTTGTCCACCAACTATTCATGTGTGTGACGAACTTCCCACTTCGTCCACTACCTTGTCATGTTTGTGATGAGCTTCCAACTTTGTCCACCAACTATTCATGTGTATGACGAACTTCCCACTTCGTTCACTACCTTGTCATGTTTGTGGCGAGCTGTCCACTTCGTCCACTACCTTGTCATGTTTGTGACGAGCTGTTCAAACGATCTACTACTTTGTCATGTTTGTGATACGGCGCCTTTTTCTTCTATTATCTTGCTACATTTGAGTCGGATTTCCACCTTGTCCATGTTTCTGTAACGAATGTTTTGATGACAGGATGGCAGTGGACATGTTCTGCATACGGCCACGAGTCTCAATAGTGGATATGCCGAGGTGACAGAAATAGGTCAGTTATGTTCAGTGCTGTGTTCTGTGTGCTGTGTCCCTCTTGTACCAGCAATAGGTCAGTTGTGTTCAGTGCTGTGTGCTGTGTCCCTCTTGTACCAGCAATAGATCAGTTGTGTTCAGTGCTGTGTTCTGTGTGCTGTGTCCCTCTTGTACCAGCAATAGGTCAGTTGTGTTCAGTGCTGTGTGCTGTGTCCCTCTTGTACCAGCAATATGTCAGTTGTGTTCAGTGCTGTGTGCTGTGTCCCTCTTGTACCAGCAATAGGTCAGTTGTGTTCAGTGCTGTGTTCTGTATGCTGTGTCCCTCTTGTACCAGCAAAAGGTCAGTTGTGTTCAGTGCTGTGTTCTGTGTGCTGTGTCCCTCCCTCATGTACCAGCAATAGGTCAGTTGTGTTCAGTGCTGTGTTCTGTGTTCCTCTTGTACCAGCAATAGGTCAGTTGTGTTCAGTTCTGTGTTCTGTGTGCTGTGTCCCTCATGCACCAGCAATAGGTCAGTTGTGTTCAGTTCTGTGTTCTGTGTGCTGTGTCCCTCTTGTACCAGCAATAGGTCAGTTGTGTTCAGTGCTGTGTTCTGTGTCCCTCCCTCTTGTACCAGCAATAGGTCAGTTGTGTTCAGTGCTGTGTTCTGTGTGCCGTGTCCCTCTTGTACCGGCAATAGGTCAGTTGTGTTCAGTGCTGTGTTCTGTGTCCCCCCCCTCTTGTACCAGCAATAGGTCAGTTGTGTTCAGTGCTGTGTTCTGTGTGCCGTGTAGCTCTTGTACCAGCAATAGGTCAGTTGTGTTCAGTGTTGTGTTCTGTATGCTGTGTACCTCCCTCTTGTACCAGCAATAGGTCAGTTGTGTTCAGTGCTGTGTCCCTCTTGTACCAGCAATAGGTCAGTTGTGTTCAGTGCTGTGTGCTGTGTCCCTTTTGTACCAACAATAGGTCAGTTGTGTTCAGTGCTGTGTGCTGTGTTAATTCCTCTTGTACCAGCAATAGGTCAGTAGTGTTCAGTGCTGTGTGCTGTGTCCCTCTTGTACCAGCAATAGGTCAGTTGTGTTCAGTGCTGTGTTCTGTGTGCAGTGTCCCTCTTGTACCAGCAATAGGTCAGTTGTGTTCAGTGTTGTGTTCTGTATGCTGTGTACCTCCCTCTTGTACCAACAATAGGTCAGTTGTGTTCAGTGCTGTGTGCTGTGTCCCTCTTGTACCAGCAATAGGTCAGTTGTGTTCAGTGCTGTGTGCTATGTCCCTTTTGTACCAGCAATATGTCAATTGTTTTCAGTGCTGTGTTCTGTGTGCTGTGTCCCTCATGTAACAGAAATAGGTCAGTTGTGTTCAGTTCTGTGTTCTGTGTGCTGTGTCCCTCTTGTACCAGCAATAGATCAGTTGTGGTCAGTGCTGTGGTATTTGTGCTGTGTCCCTCTTGTACCAGCAATAGGTCAGTTGTGTTCAGTGCTGTGTTCTGTGTGCTGTGTCCCTCTTGTACCAGCAATAGGTCAGTTGTGCTCAGTGCTGTGTGCTGTGTCCTTCTTGTACCAGCAATAGGTCAGTTGTATTCAGTGCTGTGTGCTGTGTCCCTCTTGTACCAGCAATAGGTCAGTTGTGTTCAGTGCTGTGTGCTGTGGCCCTCCCTCTTGTACCAGCAAAAGGTCAGTTGTGTTCAGTGCTGTGTTCTGTGTGTTGTGTCCCTCTTGTACCAGCAATAGGTCAGCTGTGTTCAGTGCTGTGTTCTGTGTGCTGTTTCCCTCCCTCTTGTACCAGCAATAGGTAGTTGTGTTCAGTCCTGTGTAGTGTGTCCCTCTTGTACCAGCAATAGGTCAGTTGTGTTCAGTGCTGTGTTCTGTGTGTTGTGTCCCTCTTGTACCAGCAATAGGTCAGTTGTGTTCAGTGCTGTGTGCTGTGGCCCTCCCTCTTGTACCAGCAAAAGGTCAGTTGTGTTCAGTGCTGTGTTCTGTGTGTTGTGTCCCTCTTGTACCAGCAATAGGTCAGCTGTGTTCAGTGCTGTGTTCTGTGTGCTGTTTCCCTCCCTCTTGTACCAGCAATAGGTAGTTGTGTTCAGTCCTGTGTAGTGTGTCCCTCTTGTACCAGCAATAGGTCAGTTGTGTTCAGTGCTGTGTGCTGTGTCCCTTCCTCTTGTACCAGAAATAGGTCAGTAGTGTTCAGTGCTGTGTGCTGTGTCCCTCTTGTACCAGCAATAGGTCAGTTGTGTTCAGTGCTGTGTTCTGTGTGCAGTGTCCCTCTTGTACCAGCAATAGGTCAGTTGTGTTCAGTGTTGTGTTCTGTATGCTGTGTACCTCCCTCTTGTACCAGCAATAGGTCAGTTGTGTTCAGTGCTGTGTGCTGTGTCCCTCTTGTACCAGCAATAGGTCAGTTGTGTTCAGTGCTGTGTGCTATGTCCCTTTTGTACCAGCAATAGGTCAATTGTTTTCAGTGCTGTGTTCTGTGTGCTGTGTCCCTCATGTAACAGAAATAGGTCAGTTGTGTTCTGTTCTGTGTGCTGTGTCCCTCTTGTACCAGCAATAGGTCAGTTGTGTTCAGTGCTGTGGTATTTGTGCTGTGTCCCTCTTGTACCAGCAATAGGTCAGTTGTGTTCAGTGCTGTGTTCTGTGTGCTGTGTCCCTCTTGTACCAGCAATAGGTCAGTTGTGCTCAGTGCTGTGTGCTGTGTCCTTCTTGTACCAGCAATAGGTCAGTTGTATTCAGTGCTGTGTGCTGTGTCCCTCTTGTACCAGCAATAGGTCAGTTGTGTTCAGTGCTGTGTGCTGTGGCCCTCCCTCTTGTACCAGCAAAAGGTCAGTTGTGTTCAGTGCTGTGTTCTGTGTGTTGTGTCTCTCTTGTACCAGCAATAGGTCAGCTGTGTTCAGTGCTGTGTTCTGTGTGCTGTTTCCCTCCCTCTTGTACCAGCAATAGGTAGTTGTGTTCAGTCCTGTGTAGTGTGTCCCTCTTGTACCAGCAATAGGTCAATTGCATTTAGTGCTGTGTTCTGTGTGCTGTGTCCCTCTTGTGCCAGCAATAGGTCAGTTGTGTTCAGTGCTGTGTGCTGTGTCCCTCTTGTACCAGCAATATGTCAGTTGTGTTCAGTGCTGTGTTCTGTGTGCTGTGTCCCTCCCTCTGGTACCAACAATAGGTCAGTTGTGTTTAGTGCTGTGTTCTGTGTGCTGTGTCCATTTTGTACCAGCAATAGGTCAGTTGTGTTCAGTGTTGTGTTCTGTATGCTGTGACCCTCTTGTATCAGCAATAGGTCAGTTGTGTTCAGTGCCGTGTTCTGTGTCCCTCCCTCTTGTACCAGCAATAGGTCAGTTGTGTTCAGTGCTGTGTTATGTGTGCCGTGTCCCTCTTGTACCGGCAATAGGTCAGTTGTGTTCAGTGCTGTGTTCTGTGTCCCTCCCTCTTGTACCAGCAATAGGTCAGTTGTGTTCAGTGCTGTGTTCTGTGTGCCGTGGCCCTCTTGTACCAGCAATAGGTCAGTTGTGTTCAGTTCTGTGTGCTGTGTCCCTCCCTCTTGTACCAGCAATAGGTCAGTTGTGTTCAGTGCTGTGTGCTGTGTCCCTCTTGTACCAGCAATAGGTCAGTTATGTTCAGTGCTGTGTGCCGTGACACTCTTGTACCAAACATAGGTCAGTTGTGTTCAGTTCTGTGTGCTGTGTCCCTCCCTCTTGTACCAGCAATAGGTCAGTTGTTTTCAGTGCTGTGTGCCGTGTCCCTCTTGCACCAGCAATAGGTCAGTTGTGTTCAGTGCTGTGTTCTGTGTGCTGTGTCCCTTTTGTACCAGCAATAGGTCAGTTGTGTTCAGTGTTGTGTTCTGTATGCTGTGTCCCTCTTGTACCAGCAATATGTCAGTTGTGTTCAATTCTGGGTTCTGTATCCCTCCCTCTTGTACCAGCAATAGGTCAGTTGTGTTCAATGCTGTGTTCTGTGTGCCGTGTCCCTCTTGTACCGGCAATAGGTCAGTTGTGTTCAGTGCTGTGTTCTGTGTCCCTCCCTCTTGTACCAGCAATAGGTCAGTTGTGTTCAGTGCTGTGTTCTGTGTGCCGTGTCCTTCTTGTACCAGCAATAGGTCAGTTGTGTTCAGTTCTGTGTGCTGTGTCCCTCCCTCTTGTACCAGCAATAGGTCAGTTGTGTTCAGTGCTGTGTGCTGTGTCCCGCTTGTACCAGCAATAGGTCAGTTATGTTCAGTGCTGTGTGCCGTGTCCCTCTTGTACCAGCAATAGGTCAGTTGTGTTCAGTTCTGTGTGCTGTGTCCCTCCCTCTTGTACCAGCAATAGGTCAGTTGTGTTCAGTGCTGTGTGCCGTGTCCCTCTTGCACCAGCAATAGATCAGTTGTGTTCAGTGCTGTGTTCTGTGTCCCTCCCTCTTGTACCAGCAAAAGGTCAGTTGTGTTCAGTGCTGTGTTCTGTGTGTTGTGTCCCTCTTGTACCAGCAATAGGTCAGCTGTGTTCAGTGCTGTGTTCTGTGTGCTGTTTCCCTCCCTCTTGTACCAGCAATAGGTAGTTGTGTTCAGTCCTGTGTAGTGTGTCCCTCTTGTACCAGCAATAGGTCAGTTGTGTTCAGTGCTGTGTTCTGTGTGTTGTGTCCCTCTTGTACCAGCAATAGGTCAGTTGTGTTCAGTGCTGTGTGCTGTGGCCCTCCCTCTTGTACCAGCAAAAGGTCAGTTGTGTTCAGTGCTGTGTTCTGTGTGTTGTGTCCCTCTTGTACCAGCAATAGGTCAGCTGTGTTCAGTGCTGTGTTCTGTGTGCTGTTTCCCTCCCTCTTGTACCAGCAATAGGTAGTTGTGTTCAGTCCTGTGTAGTGTGTCCCTCTTGTACCAGCAATAGGTCAGTTGTGTTCAGTGCTGTGTGCTGTGTCCCTTCCTCTTGTACCAGAAATAGGTCAGTAGTGTTCAGTGCTGTGTGCTGTGTCCCTCTTGTACCAGCAATAGGTCAGTTGTGTTCAGTGCTGTGTTCTGTGTGCAGTGTCCCTCTTGTACCAGCAATAGGTCAGTTGTGTTCAGTGTTGTGTTCTGTATGCTGTGTACCTCCCTCTTGTACCAGCAATAGGTCAGTTGTGTTCAGTGCTGTGTGCTGTGTCCCTCTTGTACCAGCAATAGGTCAGTTGTGTTCAGTGCTGTGTGCTATGTCCCTTTTGTACCAGCAATAGGTCAATTGTTTTCAGTGCTGTGTTCTGTGTGCTGTGTCCCTCATGTAACAGAAATAGGTCAGTTGTGTTCTGTTCTGTGTGCTGTGTCCCTCTTGTACCAGCAATAGGTCAGTTGTGTTCAGTGCTGTGGTATTTGTGCTGTGTCCCTCTTGTACCAGCAATAGGTCAGTTGTGTTCAGTGCTGTGTTCTGTGTGCTGTGTCCCTCTTGTACCAGCAATAGGTCAGTTGTGCTCAGTGCTGTGTGCTGTGTCCTTCTTGTACCAGCAATAGGTCAGTTGTATTCAGTGCTGTGTGCTGTGTCCCTCTTGTACCAGCAATAGGTCAGTTGTGTTCAGTGCTGTGTGCTGTGGCCCTCCCTCTTGTACCAGCAAAAGGTCAGTTGTGTTCAGTGCTGTGTTCTGTGTGTTGTGTCTCTCTTGTACCAGCAATAGGTCAGCTGTGTTCAGTGCTGTGTTCTGTGTGCTGTTTCCCTCCCTCTTGTACCAGCAATAGGTAGTTGTGTTCAGTCCTGTGTAGTGTGTCCCTCTTGTACCAGCAATAGGTCAATTGCATTTAGTGCTGTGTTCTGTGTGCTGTGTCCCTCTTGTGCCAGCAATAGGTCAGTTGTGTTCAGTGCTGTGTGCTGTGTCCCTCTTGTACCAGCAATATGTCAGTTGTGTTCAGTGCTGTGTTCTGTGTGCTGTGTCCCTCCCTCTGGTACCAACAATAGGTCAGTTGTGTTTAGTGCTGTGTTCTGTGTGCTGTGTCCATTTTGTACCAGCAATAGGTCAGTTGTGTTCAGTGTTGTGTTCTGTATGCTGTGACCCTCTTGTATCAGCAATAGGTCAGTTGTGTTCAGTGCCGTGTTCTGTGTCCCTCCCTCTTGTACCAGCAATAGGTCAGTTGTGTTCAGTGCTGTGTTATGTGTGCCGTGTCCCTCTTGTACCGGCAATAGGTCAGTTGTGTTCAGTGCTGTGTTCTGTGTCCCTCCCTCTTGTACCAGCAATAGGTCAGTTGTGTTCAGTGCTGTGTTCTGTGTGCCGTGGCCCTCTTGTACCAGCAATAGGTCAGTTGTGTTCAGTTCTGTGTGCTGTGTCCCTCCCTCTTGTACCAGCAATAGGTCAGTTGTGTTCAGTGCTGTGTGCTGTGTCCCTCTTGTACCAGCAATAGGTCAGTTATGTTCAGTGCTGTGTGCCGTGACACTCTTGTACCAAACATAGGTCAGTTGTGTTCAGTTCTGTGTGCTGTGTCCCTCCCTCTTGTACCAGCAATAGGTCAGTTGTTTTCAGTGCTGTGTGCCGTGTCCCTCTTGCACCAGCAATAGGTCAGTTGTGTTCAGTGCTGTGTTCTGTGTGCTGTGTCCCTTTTGTACCAGCAATAGGTCAGTTGTGTTCAGTGTTGTGTTCTGTATGCTGTGTCCCTCTTGTACCAGCAATATGTCAGTTGTGTTCAATTCTGGGTTCTGTATCCCTCCCTCTTGTACCAGCAATAGGTCAGTTGTGTTCAATGCTGTGTTCTGTGTGCCGTGTCCCTCTTGTACCGGCAATAGGTCAGTTGTGTTCAGTGCTGTGTTCTGTGTCCCTCCCTCTTGTACCAGCAATAGGTCAGTTGTGTTCAGTGCTGTGTTCTGTGTGCCGTGTCCTTCTTGTACCAGCAATAGGTCAGTTGTGTTCAGTTCTGTGTGCTGTGTCCCTCCCTCTTGTACCAGCAATAGGTCAGTTGTGTTCAGTGCTGTGTGCTGTGTCCCGCTTGTACCAGCAATAGGTCAGTTATGTTCAGTGCTGTGTGCCGTGTCCCTCTTGTACCAGCAATAGGTCAGTTGTGTTCAGTTCTGTGTGCTGTGTCCCTCCCTCTTGTACCAGCAATAGGTCAGTTGTGTTCAGTGCTGTGTGCCGTGTCCCTCTTGCACCAGCAATAGATCAGTTGTGTTCAGTGCTGTGTTCTGTGTCCCTCCCTCTTGTACCAGCAATAGGTCAGTTGTGTTCAGTGCTGTGTGCCGTGTCCCTCTTGTACCAGCAATAGGTCAGTTGTGTTCAGTGCTGTGTTCTGTGTCCCTCCCTCTTGTACCAGCAATAGGTCAATTGTGTTCAGTGCTGTGTTCTGTGTGCTGTGTCCCTCTTGACATGACGGACTGGCACAATGTAATAGTAACACAGGCGACAGTAGATAAAGTGATTGACTGGTGCACAGAAATGAGTGCTGTCATCCACCAGGAAAAGGCGGCCGTTTTGTGGTCCTCTCTGGACAACAGGATTGTAAGAGCTGATATCCCAAGCCTCGCAATAGATGGTAGAAATATCAGCAGAGAGAACAAACTGAAGTATTTGGGGATCACTTTTGACAGAAGCCTATCCTTCAAGGACCATGTGGAGACGGTTGTGACAAGATCTCAAAAGGGACTCAGTGCACCTAAAACTATGGCTGCAATGGACACAGAGCAGAGAATGCTTTTCAAACTATACCAGCTCTTGATCCTCTCAATAATTGATTATGGATTAGGTCTGCTCACTGTCTCAGAGAGTCAGTGGTGAAGTTAGAGCGCATACAGAACGAAGCTATGCGGGTCATTCTGGGATGTACTAGAGACACCCCAGTAGTGTGTATGCGTTACATCCTTGGTCTGCCGACTGTTGCTGGTAGGCTCAAGGTGATGCAGGCGAAGGCATACCTCAGAGTAGCTGCAGACACAGACCACCCACTGCATGAGGCGCTGGACGCAGTTAAGGGTCAGCGACTGATAAGAGGGAAATCATGGATGGCTCAGGCGGAGGATACGATCAGACAGGTGTGCCCCTTGGAGAACATTAGGCGTGGAGAGGAGTGGGTCAGAGTGCCAGCGGAGCAGTCAGACTTGTGCAGAGTTATAATCACATTAAGCCGGGAGTGCAGGGAGTGGCCAGCAGGGGCCACGGAAGTGGAAATCCAGCAACTAATTCAGGACAATGCTCACTCGGGTGATGTGATTATCCACACAGATGGTTCGATGTCAAGAGGTGAGAGAAGTTGCTGGGGGTTCATAGCCAAAGCTAATGGTCGACGTCTGGGGCAGGAGAGCCTGACATATGATACCACAACATCCAGCTTAAGAATGGAGGTGGAGGCAGTCACTGCGGCTCTCCGCTGGATGGAGAATACGACACACACACACACATCGTGATTGTAACTGACTCAGAAAGCATGCTGACGAGGGTGAGGACGGGCAGGCTTCGTGCGGAGTGGCTTGCTTCGCTTCGGAGGTCACGGGTGACAAGCATCGCCTGGATCTTTTCTCCAGGGCATGCCGGTGTGCTGGGAAATGAACAGGCGGACAGATAGGCTGGCTCTGCAGAACTTGGTGGAGTGTTGATACATGACAAGGCATTCGTGGTTGCGGCCTTGTGGGAGCACGTGCACACCTCGGAGGAGCAAATGGATTACCATGGTCTGGCAAGAATGAGACAGCGAGGAGTGACGAGGGGATCTGGTCGACGCTCAACGCTCAGAGGAAAGGCGAGACGGACATATACTCAGATTGATACTGGTACTATTAGCGTTGGAACTCTTCGCTGGCTGCTGAGGATGGGAACGGAGCGCTTATGGGAATGCCCCGAATGCTGTGATGTTGATTCCTAAATCAATCAATCAATCAATCAATAGTAACACTGGGTCGTGAGTGCACAGAATGGGCAGCGGACCGCACAGAATGTGAGGTGCAACAACTGATCCACAGTAACATACATCAAGGTGACAGTGGTCGGTGGTAATTAGCGATTCTTGAAAAAGGAGAATCTGGTATATGCCATTATGACCTCCAGCATAAGAATGCAGGTGAAAGCAGTAACAGCGGCATTTCATTGGTTAGAGGAGACCACTGCAACACCCGTTTAATGGAGTTTTTTGCCGTGGCCATGCGGGAGTGCGGGGGATTGAAGAGGCTGATAAGCTGGCAGGTCATGCACCTCTTGGTGGTAGATTACCTATGGACAAGGGAGAGATGGTCTTGCGCAAGTGGAACCGGGTGGAGAAGGCGGTGGAACAGATTGAGAGCCCGTATGTGGAAATAATGAGATTGCGGGTGATCGTCAGGGGTTCTGGAAGAATCTCAAAACTGAGTGGGAAGACCAGAACTTTCAATCAGATAGCGGTGGGATGACTCTTTGCTGGCTGTTGAACGAGGGGATGGACCGCGTATGGGAATGTCCTGAGTGCAGTTATTTCGGTTCTTAGTTCAACTCAGCTCAGCTAGGAAATTATACGTTAGGCAGGTTGCCATTGCTTTCTGAACGACCAACGCTCGTACCTTTGCTAAACATCAGCGCAAGGCTATCTGCTTCCAAATCACCAGCAAATGATTTCAAACGCGAATGTGAAACGCGTTCTCTATACTCTATCTGTTAGCCTGGTAAATCACAAACAGCAAGTAAATGGTGGGGTTGATTGCAGAGTCCTACAAATTACAGGCAACTAACATGTTTGTCCACAATACACGCATCAGTTTGAAATTCATCGTTGACTTCTCCTTCAGAAACACAAATTTCACTCTTGTTTTTTTTTTTTTTTTTAGTTGCACATTGTTTACAATTTTTGGCTGTTTGTGATTTCTTGTCAAGTTTAAGATCAGTAGTTTGTCATTGCTTTCTGAACGACCAGCACTCATACCATGTTATGAGAACAAGTGCAAGGCAGTCTGCTTCCAAATCTCCCGCAGCCGTATTTTGAATTCGGTATGCGGGATTACAAATTGCGTCTGACACCTCTTCGCCACAGAGCCAGTAATAGCAAACTACTCCAGTTGAAATTGTCTAGAGAATCAGCCTGGGATTGGGGTTGATTGTAACGTCCTGCACAGGACATGCAGATGGTAAAAGTATGTGGTAAACGCCAACGTTTTCAAATTCAACAGGTGCATCATCAGCAGTGGTGTGTGAGGTGGACTCGTCAGTTGTTACCATGTGCATCAATGACAAATCAAAGTGGCGGGCAACATTGGGCGACAGTCCAGGCAACATTGGGCGACAGGCAGCTCAGCCCATGCCTTGTCTGTGGACAGGACTACTCGTGCTGATGACTGCTGTAGTACTGGTGTATGGCTTAACCCTTCGTCTGTGTCCGCCGTAGTCAAAGAATACCACATCTTCACCTGACAACCCCAACACGGGTTCATGTGTGGCTGTTTATACCTGACTGAGACCAGATCATCTGTTATCATGAAGGTCAGGGAGTGCAGACTTTGGACCAAACGGAGTTAACTTGAAATTTGATTGTAGTACTTCACGCCTTTGTTAGCTTCCTTGATTCGTGAACTACGCCAGGTGGGGCAAACAGAAGCAATGTTCTCCCATTTTCCAAAGCTAATATAGCAACCACACCGCGTAGACTAGAATTTTGTAAAGATTGAATTACATCATTTTATAAACGACTATAAATAGAGAATATTGGAAATATGTACATGTTTATCTAGTGGGCGTTGTTATTGTCTACTGCTAGGGCCACATACAGGTAATTTATGTTTTATTCATTGCACGTTTGATTACCTTTTATTAAAGATTATAATCTGTACAAGGAGACCTGTGACGTTATTTGGGTTCAGGTGGATGGTAGACCCGACGAATGACACCCTGTTTTCGGGGTGTCAAGCCGGTTGTGACTAGTCTGCTGGCAGTGTAGATCACAGAGTCCGCCAAGGCAATGCTCGTGAACTGTCAAGGTCATTAATCAATGAATCAAAATGTAATCCCGGTGATTTAAAATAATTTAATTAACCAAATCCCACATGCCGATTCACGCCCATGTACGAATTCAGAATATAGAAGAACAGAAGCAAAACATACAGAACACACGAGACAACGGCAATATTTGCTATCTGGAGACACACAAGCTCTCATTCCCTCTTGTAGGTTGGTGTAGAATTGTAGCAAACTTGTTTTGCCGAAAGTTGTTTGTGTTGTTTGTACACAAGTTTTCAGCGTGCCCATAACATCTACTCGTGTCAGTTTATTTCTCTCCTATAATTTGTTCTATGCCACAAGTGGGACAGGCAGGTGGGTATACATACACATAGTTAAATTGACTGATAGACTGAAAGTCTCAGCTGCACATGTAAAAGACGGTTACATTTCACAATGTGGCAAACGCAGCTCTGGGGTCGAGTATCTGCGCGGGATAATTGGACACTTCTTGTTGCCCTTAGCTTTTGTCTAGATCAAGACAGCCTGGCAGAAGTAACCAAAATGCTGAACTTCCAGTCCAATAATGTTTTCTTCATGTTGGACTGGTAGTAGATGATTCCTCGCCCAGCTACTAAGTGCGTGGAGCGACAATGAGCTGTGATTTTACATGAAATGATTTTACATATGTCCGCGGTTCTTTGAATTGTGAACTGCATGATCACAACAATGGTGGGCGGCCGGTTGCTGAACTAGCCTGTTTTTCCTTATGCAGTAATGTGTGTGCAGCTGCTGGTTTTCTCGTGACTGTCGCTTCCATCGAGGATGAACTGTAATTTTAGTGGCGGGCTGTTGTCTTAACATTCTGGCGGGGCCTTTTGCACGTATGCCTGTTCATTCTGTTCGTTTGTCAGGTCTGCTATATGTCCCATTTATCACATGGGACAGTGAGGAACATTTTGTGTAATATTAACTGGCAAAGGAACGGAGCTTTATGGGGTGACCCTTTGCCGTAAAGTTGGAACCGCTACTAACGACTTAGTGCACTTACCTGCCAAGACAAAGGGTCCGGGTTCAACCCCAGGGGAGGCAGGGTTATTGTTTAAACCAGCACCGCTCTGCAGTGAACTCCGCCTAATAAAAAAAATGGGTACCAAACGATATTTAGGGACTTGACTGGGATAGAAAGTTGACCTGGAAGGGTGCTGGCCATACCATCTCATATTCCGTGGCGTAGAATATGTGAAGGCCTTCACTTCAAACTCCAGCGGCAGGGAATAGTTTGGGGAAGCTCAAGGAGGCATCATAAGATAGGAAAGGACGGCTTAGACTTTCTACCTCTGAAGTCGGAGTGGGTTGGCCTGATGGAGATGGATACTGGTAATATGGAAAGCTAATCCACACGCACAATTCGCCTGATGGCGATGGATACTGGTAATATGGAAAGCTAATCCACACGCACAATTCAATCCTGTCCTAGCAGAAGTTGTGTGTATGCACTACGCTTGAGTTCAAAGAGAGGGAGCGTAGATAAGAAAGACTTACTTTCCATGACAAGGTACAAGAGGAACATGATGAGATGAGATGAGACTTTCCATGACAAGGTACAAGAGGAACATGATGAGATGAGATGAGACTTTCCATGACAAGGTACAAGAGGAACATGATGGAGATGAGACTTTCCATGACAAGGTACAAGAGGAACATGATGAGATGAGACTTTCCATGACAAGGTACAAGAGGAACATGATGAGATGAGACTTTCCATGACAAGGTATAAGAGGAACATGATGAGATGAGACTTTCCATGACAAGGTACAAGAGGAACATGATGAGATGAGACTTTCTATGACAAGGTACAAGAGGAACATGATGAGATGAGATGAGACTTTCCATGACAAGGTACAAGAGGAACATGATGAGATGAGACTTTCCATGACAAGGTACAAGAGGAACATGATGAGATGAGACTTTCCATGACAAGGTACAAGAGGAACATGATGAGATGGGACTTTCCATGACAAGGTACAAGAGGAACATGATGAGATGAGACTTTCCATGACAAGGTACAAGAGGAACATGATGAGATGAGACTTTCCATGACAAGGTACAAGAGGAACATGATGAGATGAGACTTTCCATGACAAGGTACAAGAGGAAAATGATGAGATGAGACTTTCCATGACAAGGTACAAGAGGAACATGATGAGATGAGACTTTCCATGACAAGGTACAAGAGGAACATGATGAGATGAGACTTTCCATGACAAGGTACAAGAGGAACATGATGAGATGAGACTTTCCATGACAAGGTACAAGAGGAACATGATGAGATGGGACTTTCCATGACAAGGTACAAGAGGAACATGATGAGATGAGACTTTCCATGACAAGGTACAAGAGGAACATGATGAGATGAGACTTTCCATGACAAGGTACAAGAGGAACATGATGAGATGAGACTTTCCATGACAAGGTACAAGAGGAATATGATGAGATGAGACTTTCCATGAAAAGGTACAAGAGGAACATGATGAGATGAGATGAGACTTTCTATGACAAGGTACAAGAGGAACATGATGAGATGAGATGAGACTTTCTATGACAAGGTACAAGAGGAACATGATGAGATGAGATGAGACTTTCTATGACAAGGTACAAGAGGAACATGATGAGATGAGATGAGACTTTCTATGACAAGGTACAAGAGGAACATGATGAGATGACATGAGACTTTCCATGACAAGGTACAAGAGGAACATGATGAGATGAGATGAGACTTTCTATGACAAGGTACAAGAGGAACATGATGAGATGAGATGAGACTTTCTATGACAAGGTACAAGAGGAACATGATGAGATGAGATGAGACTTTCCATGACAAGGTACAAGAGGAACATGATGAGATGAGATGAGACTTTCTATGACAAGGTACAAGAGGAACATGATGAGATGAGATGAGACTTTCTATGACAAGGTACAAGAGGAACATGATGAGATGAGATGAGACTTTCTATGACAAGGTACAAGAGGAACATGATGAGATGAGATGAGACTTTCCATGACAAGGTGCAAGAGGAACATGATGAGATGAGATGAGACTTTCCATGACAAGGTACAAGAGGAACATGATGAGATGAGACTTTCCATGACAAGGTACAAGAGGAACATGATGAGATGAGACTTTCCATGACAAGGTACAAGAGGAACATGATGAGATGAGACTTTCTATGACAAGGTACAAGAGGATCATAATGAGATGAGATGAGACTTTCCATGACAAGGTACAAGAGAACATGATGAGATGAGATGAGACTTTCCATGACAAGGTACAAGAGGAACATGATGAGATAAGACTTTCCATGACAAGGTACAAGAGGAACATGATGAGATGAGATGAGACTTTCTATGACAAGGTACAAGAGGAACATGATGAGATGACATGAGACTTTCCATGACAAGGTACAAGAGGAACATGATGAGATGAGATGAGACTTTCTATGACAAGGTACAAGAGGAACATGATGAGATGAGATGAGACTTTCTATGACAAGGTACAAGAGGAACATGATGAGATGAGATGAGACTTTCTATGACAAGGTACAAGAGGAACATGATGAGATGAGATGAGACTTTCCATGACAAGGTACAAGAGGAACATGATGAGATGAGATGAGACTGTCTATGACAAGGTATAAGAGGAACATGATGAGATGAGATGAGACTTTCTATGACAAGGTACAAGAGGAACATGATGAGATGAGATGAGACTTTCCATGACAAGGTACAAGAGGAACATGATGAGATGAGATGAGACTTTCTATGACAAGGTACAAGAGGAACATGATGAGATGAGATGAGACTTTCCATGACAAGGTACAAGAGGAACATGATGAGATGAGATGAGACTTTCCATGAAAGGTACAAGAGGAACATGATGAGATGAGATGAGACTTTCTATGACAAGGTACAAGAGGAACATGATGAGATGACATGAGACTTTCCATGACAAGGTACAAGAGGAACATGATGAGATGAGATGAGACTTTCTATGACAAGGTACAAGAGGAACATGATGAGATGAGATGAGACTTTCTATGACAAGGTACAAGAGGAACATGATGAGATGAGACTTTCTATGACAATGTACAAGAGCAACATGATGAGATGAGATGAGACTTTCCATGACAAGGTACAAGAGAAACATGATGAGATGAGATGAGACTTTCTATGACAAGGTACAAGAGGAACATGATGAGATGAGATGAGACTTTCTATGACAAGGTACAAGAGGAACATGATGAGATGAGATGAGACTTTCTATGACAAGGTACAAGAGGAACATGATGAGATGAGATGAGACTTTCCATGACAAGGTACAAGAGGAACAATGATGAGATGAGATGAGACTTTCTATGACAAGGTACAAGAGGAACATGATGAGATGAGATGAGACTTTCCATGACAAGGTACAAGAGGAACATGATGAGATGAGATGAGACTTTCCATGACAAGGTGCAAGAGGAACATGATGAGATGAGATGAGACTTTCTATGACAAGGTACAAGAGGAACATGATGAGATGAGATGAGACTTTCTATGACAAGGTACAAGAGGAACATGATGAGATGAGATGAGACTTTCCATGACAAGGTGCAAGAGGAACATGATGAGATGAGATGAGACTTTCCATGACAAGGTTCAAGAGGAACATGATGAGATGAGATGAGACTTTCCATGACAAGGTACAAGAGGAACATGATGAGATGAGATGAGACTTTCCATGACAAGGTGCAAGAGGAACATGATGAGATGAGATGAGACTTTCCATGACAAGGTACAAGAGGAACATGATGAGATGAGATGAGACTTTCTATGACAAGGTACAAGAGGAACATGATGAGATGAGATGAGACTTTCCATGACATGGTACAAGAGGAACATGATGAGATGAGACTTTCCATGACATGGTACAAGAGGAACATGATGAGATGAGACTTTCCATGACAAGGTACAAGAGGAACATGATGAGATGAGACTTTCCATGACAAGGTACAAGAGGAACATGATGAGATGAGACTTTCCATGACATGGTACAAGAGGAACATGATGAGATGAGACTTTCCATGACAAGGTACAAGAGGAACATGATGAGATGAGACTTTCCATGACAAGGTACAAGAGGAACATGATGAGATGAGACTTTCCATGACAAGGTACAAGAGGGACATGATGAGATGAGATGAGACTTTCCATGACAAGGTACAAGAGGAACATGATGAGATGAGATGAGACTTTCCATGACAAGGTACACGAGGAACATGATGAGATGAGATGAGACTTTCCATGACAAAGTACAAGAGGAACATGATGAGATGAGATGAGACTTTCCATGACAAGGTACAAGAGGAACATGATGAGATGAGATGAGACTTTCCATGACAAGGTACAAGAGGAACATGATGAGATGAGATAAGACTTTCCATGACAAGGTACAAGAGGAACATGATGAGATGAGATGAGACTTTCCATGACAGTGGCCCGTATTCAGTCCTCACCTTTTCCCCGCCGAGTACATATGTGGGGCCGATACCAACTCGTAAAGTACGTATCTTAAAACATTCACAATGTTTGTGGTGGACAGGCGGAGTGGAATGTCACTGGCCACTCTATCTCATGTTGCCGAGGTGTAATGTGGGTGAAGACCAAACACCTCATACCCCAGTAGCAGTTTCTGCGATGTGATTACCTGCACGTTGTCGTCGTGTGGCCGAAACGTCCCGTATGAGCGTGTTCTTGGTAAATTGCCACATTACACTCTTAGTTTCGCTGAGCCATTCGTCTGTCACAACTAACGCCACTTCTTCTTCTTCTTCTTCTTCTTCTTCTTCTTCTTCTTCTTCTTCTTCTTCTTCTTCTTCTTCTTCTTCTTCTTCTTCTTCTTCTTCTTCTTCTTCTTCTTCTTCTTCTTCTTCTTCTTCTTCTTCTTCTTCTTCTTCTTCTTCTTCTTCTCCTTCTTCTTCTTCTTCTTCTTCTTCTTCTTCTTCTTCTTGTTCTTGTTCTTCTTCTTCTTCTTCTTCTTCTTCTTCTTCTTCTTCTTCTTCTTCTTCTTCTTCTTCTTCTTCTTCTTCTTCTTCTTCGTCTTCTGCTTCTGCTACTGCTGCTCCTGTTCCCAGTCTTCTTCTTCCGTCCATTCCTTCCCCAGATTATTCATGTCGGTGTCTTCTTTTCTCTGTGTGCAGGTTAGGCCTTCCTCTATTTCCTTTACTGTGCGGATTTCACCCCAAAGACTTTCCATTTATACTATTCTCATGTTTACTCAGTGTATGCCATATACAACTTCAGCGTCTGTTCCTCGCGTCTTGGTTGATCGGTGTTTTGAAGATTGAGCACAACCCAACACTGGCAACGCTGATCGCATTCCGGTACGAACCTTGGGCCTTGTCAAAGTCGGATTGGAAGCACAAGACTCGAATCATTGCTCGCTTGACTTTAGGCATCTGGTGTGCCTTGCCAGATCGAGAAGACCTGATCATTCGGGGCCACATCGATTGACAGATGTCAGTCGCGGCTATCGGGCAAACTTTGAGCTATAGCCTACAATGGGTGACATTGTGATATTCTAGTTTGTCTAGCCTGGTCAAGTGGTTACTCATACGCCGGTTATCTGAAGTTCGATCCCGTGTCCGGTCGGGGGTATGTACTACTGACGATTCAAAAGAGTGCAAAACTCGAGTCTAGAGCTTCAAATCCGACGTCGACAAGACCCAAGGTTCCAACCGGAATTCGTTCAGCATTGCCAGTAGTGTATTCTGCTCAATCTTCAATCCTCAAATTTCAAAACAACCAAATAAATCAATTTTATGATTGATGTTTGTCTGGCTATCTCCATGAACTTCACATGGCTGATTCGCTGGTATTTGTCTAGTTCTCTCCATGAGCTTTACATTGCTGCTTCGCTGGTATTTGTCTAGTTCTCTCCAAGAACTTCACATGGCTGATTCGCTGGTATTTATCTAATTCTCTTCCTGAGCTAATCATTGCTGACTTAGTGGTAGTTGTCAAGTTCTCTCAATGAGCCCCATATGGTTGATTCGCTGGTATTTTCTAGTTCTCTCCATGATCTCCACACGGCTGACTTACTGGTAGTTGTCTAGTTCCTTCCATCAGCTCCACATTGCTGACTCTGTGGTAGTTGTCTAGTTCTCTCTGTGAACTACACATTGCTGACTTACTGGCAGTTGTCTAGTTCTTCCTATAACTACACACTGCTGACTCTCTGGTAGTTGTCTAGTTAGTTGAGTTGAGTTAAAAACTGACATTACAGCACTTGGGAATCCCTATTCGTGCTTCGTCTAGTTCTCTCCGTGAGCTCCATATTGACATTTGTCTAGTTCTCTCCATGAGCTCCACATTGACATTTGTCTAGTTCTCTCCATGAGCTCCACATTGACATTTGTCTAGTTCTCTCCATGAGCTCCACATTGACATTTGTCTAGTTCTCTCCATGAGCTCCACATTGACATCTGTCTAGTTCTCTCCATGAGCTCCACATTTCTGCTTCATTGGTGTGATGTGTATATATCAGTGGCGGAAGGTATGTTTGGCCTTCTGTACTTGCAAGTCCAGGATCTAACTCCACACTGGTCAAGACGCGGCAGTATAATCATCATCATTGTCATCATCAACATCAGTGCAATCATCATCATGCCTTTGACTGGCACCTTGCAAATGGAGTTATACGGTTTTACCTCTCCAGAGACCATGGTTGGCCAGGGAACATGATCCCGCTCTTAGCCCGCCTAGTTTACTGCAGAGGAAGTTAGTTAGTTAGTTAGTTAGTCGACAGATCATCCTCGCTGCACATCGAACCATTCAGTCCATAAGTGCTCGGATCCCCTCCTCAGCAAATCCCGCAGCGTGTAGCGGCTAACGACGCCAGTTCTGTGTTGGTTTATCAATCTTCTTTGGCTTCCTGCGTAGTGTTCTTGTTTGGCCACACCTCTTTTAATTTGATGCTCTAGCAGTCTGGCCATTGTTGTAGATTCCCAGTCATCACTTGGTTCTCGCAAAAGTCTCACATCACGTAGAGCATTCAGAATGTCAGCCTGGTCCATGGCGCGTCCGCCCTCCACAGTAGCCTCACCTGCGAGCTTGTCAGCCCGCTCATTTCCTTGTACTCCCGCATGCTCTGGCACGAAGATGAAACTAATCTTTGCCAGCCGAGACCGCTTCAGAGGCAGCAACCATTCTCTTCGGATCGACCCCTCCTCTATCCTCTACTGCAGAGGAAAGGTAACACCAGTACATCTGGAACAAGACACGCTGTTTGGTCAGCATAGCAATGATGTAATTTTTTCGCCTGTCAGATATTCCATCCTAGACCAGATGCCGACCAAAGCTTAGGGCCTGGTCTGCCCTGCCATAACATTTAGTCCTTAGGTTGTATCTCCTCCCACTAGTGTAAGGCTTGTACCCTCCCAATTGCGCTCCACCGCCCGAAGCCATTTGAATAATGTGGGGTGTCTGGTCTGGTGAGTGCAGCCCAACATTCGGCGCTAACAGAAAGCAGGTAGTACCGTCTACAGCCATACAGTAGCTCAGTGATATCTGACTAAACCCAGACTTTGTATGTCTATAAGCATGCTGGTATAATCAATGCAATACGAACTCTGTTGGTGGAGACTGTCGAGACTCTGTATCTAGCCCGATTGCATGAACTGCGAGTGAAACTTGGTCAATGAAGTCTTCTTGGGAAAGAGAGGGGAATACCATAACCGTAACCAAATTCTTATAGGAACAGTGAGCAGACATACTCTGGAATGGCTGCTGCATCGGGGGACTGAGCACGTATAGGAATGCCCAATGTACAGTGAAGTCGTTCTAAATAACGTAACATAAGTGGGTCAGCGTGGCCGAATTTATAAGAGCGCTCGCTCTTAAACTCTCGGTGTGCTGATGTCGAGATAGCTGGTTCAACCCCTACACCGGTCAGTTGGACTAAAATGTTGACTTCTCGTCCTTGACTTTGGGGTGTAAATTACAAGTACCTCTGAAGTCGGAGTGGGTTCGCCTGATGGTGAGGGACACTGGTAATAGGGAAAGCTAGTCCACACGCAAAAAAAAACAGTCCAGTGTGGACTACACTCGAGTTCAAATCAAGCGGAAGAAACACACACAAAAATCATTAAAAAGCAACTGTAAAGGGGTACGAGTTTCCATTCACGACCAACATTTAGACATTTAAATGATTTAGCACCATGAAATGATTAATCCAGTGGTTCTCAACCCATTTTTTGGGCCCATGCAGCCATTCACCATATGTTCAGAATGTCATTCTCCATCCCCCCACCCCTTTCTTATTTCCTCCATATAAATCCTTCCCACCCCTACACAGTACACGTAAAAATGGAAGCTAGATTTAATAACACATACTAGAACAAGTCTAGACGTCTACATAAAACGTGATTTGCGTGTCCTCTTACGCTATAACACGAATTTCAGAAGGGCGAGAAGTAAAGAACTGTAAAGTATGGAGTGAAAAACAATATCAAGTAATCGGTTCTTGTATTAACGCGATCTTGAAATAATCTTAACCCATCCCCCCCCCCCCTTTCACCACTGGAAACCCTAAAATGCCCTCTTGAGAGGGGGGGGGGGGGGGTTATTCCCCACCGGTTGAGAACCACTGAATTAATCATCTTAAAAGCGACTTTCCATATCCGCCATGAGCTTATATATCGCTGAAATGTTGTCATTGCAAAATGTCTCAATAGAAATATGAATACAGTAGATTGTCCTACATGGCTCCTACCATATTAAAAACTCTTGGGATATAATTGTGTGTCTCTCTCTCTCTCTCTCTCTCTCTCTCTCTCTCTCTCTCTCTCTCACACACACACACACACACACACACACACACACACAACACACACACACTTACTTACTTACTTCCCGTCTACCGCCATCCATTTTTGTTCGGTTCAAATTTGTTGTTTCGCACTGCATCTGTTAAGTGTCACCATTAGCCAGATCTATCATACACAGGACTCAACAACTTTGGGGATTTGACACGACTAATTGCCATCCTGCTTTCCAGAAGCCAGACTAGGGTTCGTGTGGCCGTGCAGTGGGGGGAGATAGAGAACACACCAGACAATTGTGCGTTGTGCCGTCCATTACGACCATCTAATCATCATCACGTTGCTGGCCTTCTTTCTTTTTTTGGCGTTCACTCTCTTTGAACTCAAGCGTAGTCCATACACGGGCTACTACTTCTTGTGTATTGGACTGGTTTTGGCGTGTGGCTTAGCTTTCCCCATTACCAGTGTCCCTCGCCATCAGGCGGATCCACTCCCACTTCTGAGGTATTTGTAATTTTAAGTCTTCAAGTCAAGGATGTGTAGGGGCCGAATCCACTACGTCGGCATCAGTACACCAGAAGTTTAAAAGGGAGCGCTCTTATCCATTCAGTTATGCTCTGACCTCTGACTGAAAAGATGTCAATTGCAACAAGAAAAAAGGTGTTGAGGTGCTACATAGAACCTGTACTATTGTATGGATGTGACGCATGGACAATGAGCAGACAAGCTGAAAAACATCTAATGGCTGTAGTCTGTAGAAATGTGGTTTCTGAGGAAAATGCAAAGAATACCATGGACAGACAGAAAAGCCAACGACCAAGTCCTACAAAAAAGCAAATGAAAACCGTAAACTGATTAGAGAAATTAGACGCAGACGGTCGGGATTGTTTGGCCACGTTATGAGGAGAAATAAACTAGAGAACTTGGTGACAACTGGCAAGACTGATGGGATAAGACCAAGGGGAGGGCAGAGAAATAATTATATGGATGGCTAAGCGAGTGACAGGATTACAGAATCCACGACTCTGTTGAATCAGTCAGACACACATACAGATAGAGAGATAGATCATCATCATCATGTGCCATGCCAATAGCGTGGGCGGTCATATTTTGCCATCTCACACGATCACCAGAGTCGTGGATCAGCTCTGTGTTCACACAAGAACACTACGCGGGAAGCCAAAGAATATTAATAAACCAACACAGAAATGGTGTCGTGAGCCGCTACACACTGCGGGATTTGCTGAGGAGGGGATCCGAGCACTTATGGACTGAATGGTTCGAGCAATGAGGATAATCTGTCGACTAACTAACTAACTAACTATTTCCTAGTGGCAAAAGACAACGAACACCCCCTGAATGTAGCTGTAGACACAATTAAGGGCCACAGGCTTATCAAAGAAGAAAGAAAAAATCCTTACAAGTATGCGACTCTGACCAGACACGTGAAACAACAACAAGGATGAAACGAACACAAAGACAATCTATCAGAATCCAGGAAGTGAGAAAATACGTCACCCTATCTACACAAACAGATAAAGGAACACCATGCCATACGGACCCCAGGTATAACCAATCGAAAACTCGACGGTTGGATGGTGCCGAAACATCTTTTCTCAAAGAGACCGAGCGACCATAGGAAAATAATGGATGCCAAAGGCTGAGGATACGATCAGAGAAGTGTGCATGCTTGAGAACACTGGGAGAGTAGAGGAGCGGGTCAGATCTCTGGAGGAAAAGTCAGGAGTCAGGCCTGTGCATGGTCATAATCAACATTGGACAGGGAGTGCAGGGATTGGCCGGCAGGCTGGGCTGCAAAATTATAGTAATAGTAATAGGTGCACCTCATCACTCCGAGGAAAGGCCAGCCGGACACATAATCAAACAGCAACTGGTACCGATAGTATTGTGACTCTTCGCTGGTTGTTGAAGATGAAAACGTAGCACGGATGACAATGTCCTGAGTGTTGTGATGTCGGTTCTGGACTCAACTCTAGTAATCGACACTCAAAGTATCACAGCACCTACAGACTCGATACCGCCATGTTAGAGTTTCCGGGTCGCTTCCTGAACGTTTGAACAGAACAGAAACTAGGCACAGAACTTGCTATTTCGTTAAATTCATTATGACTCACCTCTAATTTGTCATTGCGACGTTGGTTGTACAGTATCACACATCCTCTATTCCATACCGACTCAACATGGGGCTAGTGCGAGTGTTGTGTTTGTTTGTCTTCTGTCATGGAGTTGTTGGTAAGATTAGAAAGAAGCAGGCCATCTTTTCTCTCTCAACTTACGGGCACTAACTAACTAACGAGTTAGATTTTATTTTGAAAGTTTGATGTTAACAATAACATGTTAATTTTATAGTTAATTCATTAATTAATCTAATTAAAATTATATAGAGGAAACACAACGACGATTTGTGTTATTGAATAGTGTTAATGAAAGCATACTCACAAGCTGTTTTAATTAAAGTAAACAGAACAAGTAATTCAAGTCAACTGTGCGTGAACTGACTGTTGTTAGTGGCAGTTCATGTAAATTAATTTTTAATGGAACGAAGTTCTTGTTGTATATAAAATATATAGTGTTAGGTATACGATGAGAAATGAAATTGGCGGAAGTGCTGTAAAGCTTAACAATACAATAAATCAGCAAAAATGGGCAGTAGAATTGAATTAATTGATGGTAAGCTTTACTAAAACACCATCACTGTGCGAGTTTGTGTAAATGATTATGTACCTATGAAGGTATGTACGAATATGTTTATGCATGTGTATGTTTATCTGCCTGTCAAATAACATGGTATTGTTTATGTTTACAACATTAATTTGACAATGTCTTTTCCCTTACTTTGTGAATGTAACATGTATACACTATAATTAATATACACAAGATAAGTGATTGGAAGGACCAAATTTAAGACAGGCGAGCAGGTGAGCACAGAACCGCTGGCAGCAGGTTAAAAGTATGTACAACAAATCATGTTTTGAAGTCCTTGAAGAAATGGAACGAAAAACAGGCATGGATAATCCTGGAAACTTTTTAAGGAAATAGAAGGACGGAAAAATACAAATTTTGTAAATAATGGCAGCAGCAGAACTGCTGAAGTCAGTAGCCCAGGAAAAACACACAGAAGATAAAGATGTTAGGAAGTGTATAAGGGAGATAAAAGGCAACGAAGTGTCTATTCGCAACCAAGTTGCGAATAAACGAAGTCTCTATTCGCAACTAAAGGCTAGTCACGTGATATACGTGACGTCATCGGGACATGTATTTAACTATATTAGACATTTATGTTAAACTTTCATCGTTGTCTCAGTAGCAAAACAGTAAGCATCTCCGCTTGTAACCGTGGTTACTCTGGTTCGATTCCCCGCTGGCAAAGTTTTTATTTTATTTTTTTTTTCATTTTTCAGAAATTAATTAAGTGAAAGCGACAAGATAACTATGTACAAAGACAATTATTCGGCATTTTGACAAAATTAGCTAACTTACTGGTAACTGATAGTAATTATTTATCCGGTAAACCGGTAGGAAACGAGGAAAGGCACTTCAATTAACCTTCTCCACGACGTCTAACGGCCTAAGTGGAAGGCAACAACACCAACTTCTGGAATAAATGCCGTGGTTGATTGTGATGTCCTGTAAAAGACATCCAACTAACTGTACCTTCTGAAACAAACATGAATAGTCACCGGGTCTGTAGTGAAGTGTTTATGAATGCATTTCGTAATCCTGCACACCGCATTCAAAACCTAGCTGCGGTGATTTGGAAGCAGACCGCCTTGCGTTGGTTTTCATACAGAGGTATGAGTGCCGGTAGTTCAGAAAGAAATGGCAAACTACTGAACGTAAACATGCCGGGAAATTTACCCCCCCCCCCCCCCACACACACACACACACATTCTGTTGCACACACACACACATTCTGTTGATTTGCCAAACCAAGCCATACATCACAGTGTTAGGATTAATTCATTGAAACATATTGATGGACATGGAGATATCAAATATATCATGAGAGGTTTATTGGATATCTGAATTTGTTATTGTTGTCGCAACTCGCATTCGCAACTTGGTTGCGAATAGAGACTTCGTTTATTCGCAACTTGGTTGCGAATAAACTCTCCCAAAAGGCAATGTTTAATTGGCACATGCAAATTCAGACACCTCAACAACATGAAATTGTTATAAAAATGTAATAAATGAAGTGGACTTATGAAAAATAGTAATGGAAAAGCTGTCACCAACATTGAAGATCACATGAACAGAGGAAGGTCAGCATGGCCGAATGGATAAGAGAACTTACTCTTAACTCTTTCGGTGCCAAACAAAAATTGGGTCCTGACCAAACAGAAATTCATGGCAGAAAATTGGAAGTAGGGGTGTGTCACAATAATGCTTTTAAAATAGTTAAAATAGTAGCAGATATATTGTATTATATATCAAATTAAAGAGGATTGCACAAGGAACATGACAGTGTTATAATTAATTGATAGGTTAGAAATGTGACAATAATGAGAGGTTTAGTAATAACAATTGAAATTAAAAAGGTAAAAATTATTTGAAAATTTCACTTACCAAGGCGTTGATGAATACTATTACATACACCACTTTTGTTCAATAATATCACAAGAACTGCACCACAACACCAATAAAACATACTTAAAACATAATATTTTGCAGCACATAATTTTCACACAAAATGGAAAATGTCAGTAACACCCACTCAGATTTTACTGAGAAGAAGAATATATACACTATTTTCTATTTAGTTATGGTTATTTTTCTTTTAAATTTAATTATTTAAATACTCCTTAAATACTTTGTGATAGGCAAAACAAATTTAGAGGCATAAATGTGGCCCATTAGCGCATTCATAATTCCATCATATTATGACGAACTTTCGCTTTCAGTGGTGTTTCGAAATATCTAACGAAATAATCTACCTAACTGAATACTGCATGTGGTTTCAGTTTTAGAATCTTTCACAAAGTCCTTGAAATCATTATAAATATAATATCTAGCTTGATCTGATGTCAGTCCATGATGCCGCATATTCGAGGGTGTTGACATTTACGAAAAATCAAAACAAACTAATTAACACTAGTTTAAAACTAAAAAAAACTCACAGAAATCAATGGATGACAATGCTTGACCTTACAATACTGTAAGGGAAATGTTCCTTGTGTGTGAATTTTCAATTTAACGTCACTTAAAATTGTGGAAGGTAGCAGAAATGTATCAAATAAACCACTGTTTATAATGTGGCTATTAAAGGGCCCACGGCCGCCACCGTCAGTCAAATGTGGCGATGTAAGGGCGCAATGCAGAAAAAGAGTTAAACATCCGGTGTACTGATGTCAAGGTAGCAGGTTCATCACTTACACCAGACAGTAAGACTAAAATGTTGACTTCTCCTCCTTGACTTGAGGAAGCAAATTACAAGAATTTTTTTACTGAAGATAAATTACTCTGAAGTCGGAGTGGTTCGCCTAATGGTAAGGGAAAATGGTAATAGGGAAAGCTAATCCACACACAAAAATCAATCCAGTGCACTAGAAAAAATAGCACGTATATGGACAATGCTTGAGTTAAAAGCGAGTGAGTGAAATAAAAATTGAACAGATGGGATGAATACTTTGAGGAACTTGTGAATAGATCAGTGACCCTCCTGATGTTCATCCTTGCAGAAGGGGAGCTGATTACTTTAAAAAATCTAAAGAAGAAATTAGAAAAGCTGTCCGATTTCTAAAGTTTGGGAAATCTGTTGGTCCAGATAGTATCCCAGCAGAAGCTGTTAAAGCCAATATAAACACCTCATTTACAAATTATATAGCATTCTGTAATATTGAAGAAATACCAGCAGACTTTAGCGAAGGATATCTAGTGACACTGCCACAGGAAGGTGATCTGCAGGAATGCAAATATTATAGAAGGATAATGTTACTGTCAGTTTCTTGGAAAATATTCAGCCAGGATCATTCTGGAGAGACTAGTAGATGCCATTGAGAGACAACTAAGAGATGAACAGGCAGGCATCCAATCAAACGGATCATACATTGCTCACAGTATGCCACCTCACAGGACTGAGTGAAGACACCTCACAAGGGATTGAACAGGCACCTCAAAGAGGATTGAGTGAAGAAACCTTACAGAGGATTGAGTGACACGGGATTTAGTGAAGACACCTAACAGGGGATTTAGTGAAGACGCCTAACAGGCGATTGAGTGAAGACACGTAATAGGATTGAACAGACACTACACAGGGGATTGAACAGACACTACACGGGATTGAGTGAAGACACCTAACGGGATTGAACAGACACTACTCAGGGGATTAGGTGAAGACACTTAATGGAATTGAACAGACACTACACTGGGGATTGAGTGAAGACACCTAATGGGATTGAACAGACACTACACATGGGATTGAACAGATTGAGTGAAAACACCTAATGGGATTGAACAGACACTACACAGGGGATTGAACAGATTGAGTGAAGACATCTAATGGGATTGAACAGACACTACACATGGGATTGAACAGACACAACACAGGGGATTGAAATGACACTACACAGGGGATTGAACAGATACTTCACAGGGGATTGAGTGAAGACACCTAATGGGATTGAACAGACACTACGCATGGGATTGAACAGATTGAGTGAAGACACCTAATGGGATTTAACAGACACTACACATGGGATTGAACAGACAACACAGGGGATTGAAATGACACTACACAGGGGATTGAACAGATACTTCACAGGGGATTGAGTGAAGACACCTAATGGGATTGAACAGACACTACACATGCGATTGAACAGATTGAGTGAAGACACCTAATGGGATTGAACAGACACTACACAGGGGATTGAAATGACACTACACGGGATTGAAATGACACTACACAGGGGATTGAACAGATACTTCACAGGGAATTGAGTGAAGACACCTAATGGGATTGAACAGACACTACACATGGGATTGAACAGATTGAGTGAAGACACCTAATGGGATTGAACAGACACTACACAGGGGATTGAAATGACACTACACAGGGGATTGAACAGATACTTCACAGGGGATTGAGTGAAGACACCTAATGGGATTGAACAGACACTACACGGGATTGAACAGACACTACACATGGGATTGAACAGATTGAGTAAAGACACCTAATGGGATTGAACAGATACTTCACAGGGGATTGAGTGAAGACACCTAATGGGATTGAACAGACACTACACAGGGGATTGAGTGAAGACACCTAATGGGATTGAACAGATACTTCACAGGGGATTGAGTGAAGACACCTAATGGGATTGAACAGACACTACACGGGATTGAACAGACACTACACATGGGATTGAACAGATTGAGTAAAGACACCTAATGGGATTGAACAGATACTTCACAGGGGATTGAGTGAAGACACCTAATGGGATTGAACAGACACAACACAGGGGATTGAAATGACACTACACGGGGGATTGAACAGATACTTCACAGGGGATTGAGTGAAGACACCTAATGGGATTGAACAGACATTACACAGGGGATTGAACAGATACAACACAGGGGATTGAAATGACACTACACAGGGGATTGAACAGATACTACACAGGGGATTGAGTGAAGACACCTAATGGGATTGAACAGACACAACACAGGGGATTGAAATGACACTACACAGGGGATTGAGTGAAAACACCTAATGGAATTGAATAGACACTACACGGGATTGAACAGACACTACACAGGAGATTGAGTGAAAACACCTAATGGGATTGAACAGGCATTACACAGGGGATTGAACAGGCACTACACAGGGAATTGAGTGAAGACATCTAATGGGATTGAACAGGTACTACACAGGGGATTGAACAGACACAACACAGAGGATTGAACATACACTACACAGGAGATTGATTGAAGACACCTAATGGTATTGAACAGACACTACACAGGGGATTGAACAGACACAACACAGAGGATTGAACAGACACTACACGGGGGATTGAACAGACGCTACACATGGGATTGAACAGACACTACACAGGGGATTGAACAGACACTACATAGAGGATTGGGTGAAGACATCTAATGGGATTGAACAGAGACTACATAGAGGATTGACTGAATACACCTAATGGGATTGAACAGACACTACATAGAGGATTGAGTGAAGACACCTAATGGGATTGAACAGACACTACACAGGAGATTGAAAACACCTAATGGGATTGAACAGACACTACACAGGAGATTGAAAACACCTAATGGGATTGAACAGACACTACACAGGAGATTGAGTGAAAACACCTAATGGGATTGAACAGACACTACACAGGAGATTGAGTGAAAACACCTAATGGGATTGAACAGACACTACACATGGGATTGAACAGATTGAGTGAAAACATCTAATGGGATTGAACAGACACTACACAGGGGATTGAACAGACACTACATAGAGGATTGAGTGAAGACACCTAATGGGATTGAACAGACACTACATAGAGGATTGAGTGAAGACACCTAATGGGATTGAACAGACACTACACACGGGATTGAAACAAACACCATACAGGAAATTGAGTGAAGACACCATACAGGTGACTGCTTGATAACTGAGTTTCAATCGTTGTTTTTTTCCAGTCCAAGGAATCGTGATAGACCCACAGCGTGCTGGCAGCAGTTCAGAAGTCCATGTTCACTGTGTGACCAGTGGCGAGGTGATCCAGATCAAGGACCCATTCATCACCTCAAAGATTCATGATGAGAAGTTCATTGCTATGGAGTGGTACCGGTATCTTGCTAACGGAACAAATGAAACAATGCTGCTGCAGTTCTTTCAAAATAAACCCCCGGAACTCAAACTAGGACCCAAGATTACTGTATATGAGATCTGGGGATTGCAGGTAGGGCCATTTGTTTTTGTCTTTAGTTTTCCTCTTCCTGAAGATGCAGAAAGAGCTATTTCCTGCATATTATCATAAATACTGTCACAGTCATAAATACTGTCATGACACTGTCTTTGAGATATTAGCTCTGTGTTCCTGAACATATCTCCATATTTGCTGTAGTCTCTCAATAACCTCCACATTAATTCTAGTCTTCCATTCCTCTTCATTAGCTTTAGTCTTCTATTTTTTTTTAAAAGTTGCATATCCTTTACAGGACGTTGCAGTCAACACCAGCATTTTACTGCCGTTGTTGATGTCTTGGCAAATTTTATGTTCAGTAGTTTGCCGTTGTTTTCTGAATGACCAGCTCCCATACCAACACGTTAAAACCAGCGAGACACGGTCTGCTGCCAAATCTGTCACTGCTGTGTTTCGAACGCATGGTAAGCGGCTCACGAATCGTGTTTGCAAGCCTTTAGGCTACAGAGACTGGCTCTTCTATTTATGCCCATATTTACTCAAGTCTCCTATTCATCTCCATATTCGTTCCATCTCCCATTTACTGCCATATTTGTTCCATCTCCCATTTGCCACCATATTTGTTCCATCTCCCATTTGCCACCATATTTGTTTCATCTCCCATTTATCTCCTATTTACTTCCATATTTGCTCATCTCCCATTTATTTGCTTTCATATTTGCTCATCTCCCGTTTGCCTCCATATTTACTTTACTTCTCACTTGTATCGTTGTCTACATCTTGCTCACTTGCCTTCAACTTTACGCTCCCGTACGGTTCTTTATAAGTATTATGACTTTTAACTTGACCAAAATATTTCACTTACCTCTTTTATTTCTTTCATCAACTCTCTTTTCATTCCCAGTTTTTCAAGAACCTCTGTAACTAATTGTTTTTGTTTCCATGAAATACGTCATATTCTTCTGTATATCCACATCTCCAGGGCCTCTATTCAACTTTCTAATTGCTAGTTTAATGTCTAGGCTTCTGTGCCATACAGTAGTGTTGATTATATGTAACACTTGACAATTCTCATTTTTAGTGCGTATACAATCATTTTTTTTTTTGGTGCTCGCTCGCTTTGAACTCAAATGTAGTCCATACACACTACTTCCAGTAGTGCCGGACTGAATTTTGCATGTGGATTAGCTTTCCCTATTAACATTGTCCCTCGCCATCATGCAAAATCACTCCGGCTTCAGAGGTACTTGTAATTTATGTCCCCGAGTCAAGGATGACAGGTCAGCGTTTTAGTCCAGCTGTCTGGTGTAGGAGTTGAACCCCTAACCTCGGCATCAGCACACCAGATGTTTAAGAACACGCGATCTTATCCATTCGGCCATGCTGATCTGCATATACAATCAGTACACTCATGTATATATTACAAGGATCCTTCTGACAAGAACTTCATGTTGCAGATTGGTTAGTAAGGCAAATAAAATAAAAATTTTGATGTATTTTAAATATAAAAACAAACCTGAATTTCTGGGAAATAAAGTGATAGAGTGAAGTGTACTGGGGAAGCAGAGAAGAGAAACAGCACAAAATAGATGGATTGAAGATGTTAGAAATGATCGACACATGACAGCCACAGAGACGGGACATCCGGCTTGTGGTAGAAGAAGTTATTCACAGATCGATGGCAAAAAAAAGTAATTTACATATCGATGGAAGAAAAATTAATTTACAGATTGATAGAGGAAAAAGTAATTCACAGAAAAATGGAAGAAATAGTAATTCATAGAAAAATGGAAGAAAAAGTTGTTCACAGAAAAATTGAAGAAATAGTAATTCATAGAAAAATAGAAGAAAGAGTTATTCACAGAATAATGGAAGAAATAGTAATTCAGAGATTGTTGGAATAAAAAGTAATACACAGATTGATGGAAGAAAAAGTAATTTGCAGATCACAGGAAGAAAAAGTAATTTACAGATTGGTAGAAGAAAAAGTAATTCACAGAGAAATGGAAGAAATTGTAATTCTCAGAAAACTGGAAGAAAAAGTTATTCACAGAAAAATGGAAGAAACAGTACTTCACAGAAAAATGGAAGAAAAAGTTATTTACAGAAAAATGGAAGAAAAAGTTATTCACAGAAAAATGGAAGAAATAGTCATTCAGAGATATGTGGAATAAAAAGTAATTCACAGATAAGTGGACAGTAAAGTAATGTGTGTGAAGGTGTGTTGTGTATTTTATTGCTGGGGTGTATTTGTGACTTTGCAGATAAATTGAAGAGAAAATAAATCACATAAATGGAAGAAAATGTAACGTGTGTGAAGTTGTGTTTTATACTGTATTGCTGGGATGTGTTTGTGACTTCACAGATAAATAACGTGGACATCAGGGACTCTGGCCAGTACAAGGCCAAGTATGTGCACCTCTCACACACTAATGAGTCATTGGTTCAGATTGTTGTTGCTCGTAAGTACAGCACAGTTTTCCCTGATGTATTGTTGTAGTTAACTGTTGTATTGTTGTAGTTTCACTGTTGCATTGTTGCATTTAATTGTTGTAGTTCAGTGTTGTATTCTTTAATTTCACTGTTGTATTGTTGTAGTTCATTGTTGTAATTTCACTGTTGGATTGTTGTAGTTAACTGTTGTATAGTTGTAGTTCACTGTTGTATTGGTGTAGTTAACTGTTGTATTGGTGTAGTTAACTGTTGTATTGTTGTAGTTCAGTGTTGTATTCTTGTATTTCACTGTTGTATTGTTGTAGTTCATGGATGTATTGTAGTTCAATGTTGTATTCTTGTGGTTAACTGTTGTATTGTTGTAGTTTCACTGTTGTATTGTTGCAGTTCATTGGTGTATTGTTGTAGAGAATGGATGTATTGTTGTAGTTCAATGTTGTATTGTTGTGGTTAACTGTTGTATTGTTGTAGTTTCACTGTTGTATTGTTGCAGTTCATTGGTGTATTGTTGTAGTTCAGTGTTGTATTCTTGTATTTCACTGTTGTATTGTTGTAGTTCATTGTTGTAATTTCACTGTTGTATTGTTGTAGTTTCACTGTTGTATTGTTGTAGTTAACTGTTGTATAGTTGTAGTTCACTGTTGTATTGGTGTAGTTAACTGTTGTATTGGTGTAGTTAACTGTTGTATTGTTGTAGTTCAGTGTTGTATTCTTATATTTCATTGTTGTATTGTTGTAGTTCATGGATGTATTGTTGTGGTTAACTGTTGTATTGTTGTAGTTCACTGTTGTATTGTTGTAGTTTCACTGTTGTATTGTTGCAGTTCATTGGTGTATTGTTTTAGTTCATGGATGTATTGTTGTAGTTCAATGTTGTATTGTTGTGGTTAACTGTTGTATTGTTGTAGTTCACTGTTGTATTGTTGTAGTTCAGTGTTGTATTGTTGTAATTTCACTGTTATATTGTTGTAGTTCATTGTTGTAGCTTCATTGTTGTAGTTAACTGTTGTTTTGTTGTAGTTTCACTGTTGTATTGTTGTAGTTTCACTGTTGTATTGTTGTAGTTCACTGTTGTATTGTTGTAGTTCAGTGTTGTATTGTTGTAATTTCACTGTCATATTGTTGTAGATCATTGTTGTAGCTTCACTGTTGTATTGTTGTAGTTAACTGTTGTATTGTTGTAGTTTCACTGTTGTATTGTTGTAGTTCACTGTTGAATTGTTGTAGTTTCACTGTTGTATTGTTGTAGTTTCACTGTTGTATTGTTGTATTTTCAGTGTTGTGCTGTTATAGTTCCATTGTTGGAGTGTTGTAGTTTTATTGTTGTATTATGGTTTCACTGTTGTATTGTCATGGTTTCACTGTTGTATTTCAGTGTTCTACGGTAGTTTCACTGTTGTATGGTTGTATTTCACTGTTGACTTCTTGTAATTTCACTGTTCTGTTGTTGTAGTTGCAAGTAATTTATTGTTGTGGGGGTTTTGAGAAAACAAATAAGAGAGGTGGAGAAAGTTTAGTTTAGTGAAGGATCAACATCACAGCACACAGGTGTAACCCATAAGTCCTATGTTCTACTCCTAACTCAAGCCTGAATCAGGAGAATCTCAGCTCAGTGCATGAACTCCGTAGCACTGGCAAGGATCCTGAAATACTTTGGGTAGATTTTTAACTCAAAATTTTGCCTGGGCAGCGCCATTAGGCTACTCTGTTTTGATTTCCAACTGCCAAGGGATGTTTTACGTGCGCAACAATACACACGGGCGTCTTATCTCACTACCCAGAGACCAGGGGACATTTTGTTACTAGACGTCCACGTGAAAAGAAATCCTGGCCCTAACTGGGGCTTGAAACCGAGACATCTAGCACTCGAGGTAGACACCATACCTCGAGACCTCACAGTCCCTGAGAGGTGGAGAAAGATGAGGAATAAAAGATGTGGGGAGGGGGGGTGGGGTTGCAGGGTGAGAGTGAACGAGAGAAAGGGGGTGAGATAAAAGATGTGAGGGTTGTGGGTGTGGGGAAAGAGAGAAAAAGACATGAATTGAGAAGAAGAGGGAGGGAGAAAAAGAGGAAGGGTAGGAGAGGAAGGAGGAGGAAAAGGTAGAGAGAGAGGAAGAGGTAGGAGAGAGAGGAGGAGGAAGAGATAGAGAGAGAGAGAAAGAGGTGGTGAAAGAGAAAGAGGGGCGAGATAAAAGATGCGATGAACAGGTGAGATAGAGAAAGATAGAGGTGGGAGGAAGAGAGGGAAGGAGGCAGTGAAAGAGAAAGAATGGTAAGATAAAAGATGTGAGGAAGCGATGAGATAGAGATAGATGGGGTGAAGTAGACTATAAAGTTTCATTATTTTTGATAGCTTAAAAATTGAGTCATTTTGGAGAGAAGGGTTTGGTTGATTGTGAATCTTGTGGAACACTTGAATTTTAACTCTTTTAAAGCCTGATGAAAATGCAAAGAATACCGTGGACAGACAGAAAAACCCAATGAACAAGTCTTTCAAGAAACAAATGAAGATTGTAAACTGATTAGAAACATTAGACGTAGACAGTCAAAATTTTTTGGGCATGTTATGAGAAGAAATTAATTGGAGAACTTGGTGACAAGTGGCAAGATCGAGGGGAGGAGACCAAGGGGAAGACCGAGAAGTAAATACCTGGATGGCTTGTCCACATGGCATGGTCAAGACAGGAACACAGAGCTGATCCACGACTCTGGCGATCGAGTGAGATGGCAAAACATGACTGCCCACGCTTATCGGTATGGCACATGATGGATGGATGGAAAGCCTGGTACACTTGTGTTTAAGCCATCTGAGCCCTGAAAAGGGCTTGCGTCTGTTGAAATAAAGTTGGTGTGGAAACAGGAAAACCCGTGAGCAAGTCCTACAAGAAACAAATTAAAACTGTACACTGATTAGAGAAAATAGATGTAGATGGTCAAGAATTTGTGGGCACATTGTGAGAAGAAATAACCTGTAGAACTTGGGGACAACTGACAAGATTGAGAGGAAAATAAAAACCTTACAAGTGTGATAGGAATTACAATAACCATTCTATTGTCTTGTAACCTGCCAATATTGTTGTTAGGATGTCAAGAGTGTTCAGCATGTGACATCATGGTGCAAACAAACACAGTGATGTCATAAGGACAGTTTAAAGATGGCTGCCCCACTTTTGACATGCACCAAAGAGGAGCAGTGTTATGTTACCTGACGAGATGCAGCGAAATATGCCAGGCAATAAATCGTGCAATCTATTGTTTGTGTCTTCGTTATGTTATCTGTTTTTTTTTTTTTTTTTTAATCAGTGAAGGGGTGAAACTAATAGAAATTCATCGGTGAATGAAGATCCAGTATGGTGTTGCATGCCTGTCAGTCCAGCAAGTGTATGAGTGGAGTAGGAAGTTTCAAAATGGCGTGACTTCTGTGAAGAGGTACAGCAGGTGGTGCATGAGTGGTTACACACGCAACCAAGCACATTTTTTATTTCTACAGGAATCTAAGCACTTTATCCACACTGGAGAAATTGCATTGAACGCAGTGGTGACTATCGAAAAATAATACATTTGTTCTTTACTTTTTCAGAATATATTCACCTAAAAAAAACAATGACAAGTTACAAAACAGTGACATGGTTATAACTTTTAAGGTTTTCATTTGAAGCCCCCTCGTACAACTGGTATTTATCCCTGTAGTGTAATTGTTGGTTAACACACATCATGTATATGTCATGCCAGTCCCTCATACCCCATATATACAATGTCATTTCTTCACACCCCATACATATGATGCCAGACCCTCACCCCATGCATATGTTGTCAAGCCTTCACACCCCATACATGATGCCAGTCCCTCACACTCTGTATTTTAAATCGTCACTCACTGCCCTGTATATGTCGTGCTAGTCTCACACACCCTATATATGTTATGTCAGTCACTCACACCCGTATGCATGGTGCTGGTCCCTCACACCCTGTATATGTCATGTACCTCTCTCACACACTCTAGCACACTCCACACATGTAAGGTATTGGGTCTTCTACAGGAAAATGTCTGTAATACCGCAAACTGTGACAGTCAGATCAATGTATGTATGCATGTCTCTTGTTCAGGTCCCCCAGTCCTGGCTTCAGAAAAGTTGTCCATAAATCGGAAAGTGGACCAGTATGACAAGTCTGTGACAGTATCCTGTGGCAAGATTAATGACCGAGGCTCACCGCCCATCAATATTTTATTGAAGGTATTTAGTCTCTCGCATTTTACTTACTGTAGATTGTCGTATATGGTGTTGTGCACATTGTCTTTATTTTGGTTGTGCCGTATCTTGTACGTTGTCTTGTATGTTACCTTGTAGGTTGTCTTGTATCTTGTCTCATACCTTGTCTTGTATGTTGTCTTAAATGTTGCATTGCATTTTCTCTTATACAGTGTCTCATATGTTGTCTTGTATGTTGTCTTATACATCATCTTGTCTGTTGTCTTGTATGTTGTCTTATACATTGTCCTGTATGTTGTATTATACATTGTCCTGTATGTTGTATTATACATTGTCCTTATGTTGTCTTATACATTGTCCTTATGTTGCCTTATACATTATCCTGTATATTGTCTTATATTTTGTCCTGTATATTGTCTTATGCATTGTCCTGTATGTTGTCTTATACATTGTCTTGTATGCTGTCTTGAATCTACATCATCAACATTCTATTTGCACTTTATGCATGGTAATCATCACCGGTAATCAACACTTGTTTCATGAGATTCAGAAAGTTGTGCAAATTTCTTTCTTTTTGTGATTCATTCAGATGGGGAATGGTACAGTGCTGCCTGCAGTCTATAGCAATGGAGCTGTGGAAGTGGTGGTCTCATCGCGTGAAGGTATCATCTGGAGTTCAGTTGTGGAGTTAACTTTGTGTGTTTGGTACCATTAGATTCTTATGTAGGGTAAAGTTGACTTCATATGTGGGACAAAAGTTTACTTCATATGTTGGACAAAGGTAACTTAATATGTGGGATGAAAGTTAATTTCGTATGTGGGTCGGAAGTTAACTTCATATGTAGGGCAAAGTTAACTTCATATGTGGGACACAACTTCATATCTGGGACAAAAGTTAACTTTATATGTGGGACAATAGTTAACTTCATATCTAGGGCAGTTAACTTCATATGTGGGACAACATTAACTTCATATGTAGTCCCATGACAGATGCTGGATGGAATGCAAAGTCCTTCACATATTCTAGATCAAGGCTTAATGTAGGGCGTCCAGTTGCCAACCTTGCCACCTTTCCCTCCCAACCACTTCACAGACAATCGTGATGAATGAATCACCAGAAAACTTCACAGACAATTGTGATGAATGAATCACAAAAAAACAAGAAGTAGATGGTCAGCTTGACTAGAACATCATCATTCATTCAAGCATTATCTAGTAGCATGTCGTTTGCAGAACCTCGCTCCCATAACAACCTTCCGGAAAACCTCTCAGTCATAAGCAAGATGTCCCGCACCCAATACACCCATCTGGAGAACATCTGCCGCATCTTGCACTCATCTTCTCTTTGGCCTTCCTCTTCCTCTCTTCCCAGGCATATACCTCTCCATTAATGGTCTCTCCAAACTTTTGTGACGTTTCAAATGACCAAAATATTTCAATTTTCTTTGTTTTATCGTCTTTAATAGCCAACCTTCTTCAATATTTAGATCTTGTTATATGGATGCATTTGTTAAAACACGATCACAAGTAACAAAATGGACATTGGGGCCAAAGCTTTCATCAGCACACAAACAACAAATACACTGAAATAGCTACAAGGAAAACTGCATGGAAATTTATATATATGAAAGTTATTAATCTGTTTCCTTGTTGTGGACTGGACACCTATGTAATGGATTCCACAAGTATGATTATAACAAAGCGTTTGACTGCTGGATATGTTGTGGCTATGATGGGAGCATTTGAGGTCTGAAGGAAAATGTTGGAGGTCTGAGGGAAAGTGTTGGAAGTTTGATAACAAATGTTGGTTTGAAGGCAAATGTTGGAGGTCTGAGACAAAATTGTTTTTGTAAGAATTCCCAACCCTGTCCTAGGGTTTGGACCTGGCACCTTCTGTTCCTTAAGCGGACACCATAACCTCTTTATACCAGTTTCACTACATCCCAGGGTAGAACAAGATTGATCAGTCTAGAAAGACAGGCCTGGGAAGGTTAACCCGGTCAACAAATGCCTTAAGAAGTCAGATGTTTCGTCCCAAAGGTGCAAATATCGCAGCTCTACTGTAAACATGCACAACACAATTACATCCAAAATGACATTTCAGACGAGCGCAGAAGTAGAAGAAAGAAATGCAATGTATAATTAAACAAAGTTGTATGTAACGCATGTTTAATTACACAACTACTGTTTCCTAGCTGAGACTTCTGGCTTCGGGTGTGAAGTTGACATGTCTGCCCCAGCTGCCAGATGTATTGATAGCAAGGAGTTGCCACGTTGGCAGGGGGTTGTCCCTGATCCAATCAAATCACAGTCAGCAGGTTAGTAATTTCTTAAGCGTTTTAGTTAGTTGCATGTCCTTTTGAGTTCCAAAGTCGTAAATTGGGAAAACAGTGAAAAACTGAAAGAGAAGTAAGACGTGCTGGAGGTGATACAAATGAAGTAGTACAGGCAAGTGTCAGATAGGGCAGAGACATCAGGGGTCATTTCTTCAACATGAGGATGTTCTTTGAGAAACACAGTGTAGATCTTTACATTTGTTTCTTGGACTTCAGTAAGGCCTTCGACTGTTCAAAATAAGAAAATGTAGAACATTGTAAGAGGCAACAGTTTCCAACACATTTGATTCACTCAATTAAAACATCACAAACATTTGATTCACTTAATTGAAACATCACAAACAGCTGCCAGAGTATCTGGTGAAACATCAAACTGGTTGGAGGTGCAAGGGGAAGTAAGAAAGGGTGATATTCTCTCCCCATACCTGAACAAAATCTGCAGGAAATTTTATGAGAAATGTCAGCAATGGTGAGACTGTGGCACAACACCTGCAAACAAATCAGCATGGCTGATTGAATCAGAGCACTTGCTCTTAAACTTCCTGTGTGCTGAAGCCAAGAAGCAGGTTCAACCCTTACACCGGTCAGTTGGCTTCTTGTCCTTGACTTGGGGAGGTAAATTAAAGTGTCTCGGAAGTCGGAGTAGGTTTGCCTAAGGCCAAGGGACACTGGTAATAAGGAAAGCTAATTCACACGCACAAATCAGTCCAGGGCACTAGAAGTATTAGCACGTTATGGACTACGCTTGAGTGCAAAGTGAGTGAATGCAAAATTTAAAAAAAAAAAAAAAAGTTTGTGCGAGCATGGATGTTTCCTATGGCAACATGTGGGTGTGAATCATGGCAACTTCACAATCAGGAAAGAAAGAAAATCAAGGCTTTTGAACTGAAATTCTCAGAAATATTCTTAAAATGCCATGGACCAAGTGGAAGAAAAGTACAGACATTCTACAAGATCTGAACATGTAAAAAACCTGGCTCATGAACAGTAGCATGTCATCTACACTGATGGGTCAGTGGTGAGAAACAGACATGGTGGCTGGGGTTTCATTGCCAAGACTAATGGACAATTCTTGAAAAAGGAGACTGGTATATGAGACCAGAACGTGCAGCATGAGAATAGAGGTTGTAGCAGTAACAGCAGTCTTCTGATGGTTGGAGGGGACCACTGCAATACGCATTGTATTCATTACGGACTCATGGGGTATGCTTAGTACGGTGGAGAAAAATGTTTCATGTAGAATGGCTTGCCTCGCTTCAGAGGTCACAGATTGTGAGAATTGTATGGATCTTCTGCCCTGGTCATGCAGGAGTACGGGGGGATTGAACGGGCTGATAGACTGGCAGGGAATGCACCTCTTGGTGGGAGATTACCTATGGACAAGGGATGGTAGTCAGCCACTTGTGGGACAAGGTGGAACAGACTGCGAACCCGTATGTGGAGAGAAGGATATGGTGGGGGATCAACAAGGACTCTGGACAAATCTCAAAACTGAGAGTGAAGACCAGGAGAACTTTCAATCAGATGGCAGTTGGAATCATTAGCAGTGTTACTCTTCACAGGCTGTTGAATGAATGGATGGAGCACATGTGGGAATGTCCTGAGTGCAGCAATGTCGTTTCTTAGCTTAGCTCAACTCAACTCATTCATTTTTGGAACTGAAATACTTGAGCTGTATTAAACATGACACTGGCTTAGAAGTCACTGTGAGGGAAACTTGATTTCTGAAAGAAGCAGCAGAGGTCAACCAATAGGGAGGTGGACACAGGGCATAACAGACACCCTGGACAAGAAAAGGCAGCAGCAACGGAATTGGCTAAAGATGAGTACTTCTGGTGGGCTATGATGAGAGCGACAGCCTACAGTGAACCTCTAAAGTTAGTTGCATGTCCTTTACAGACCGTCGCAATCAACCTCAGCATTTTTTTGGATGTTTGTGATTTCTACACAGGTTTGCTTTCAGTAGTTTGCCATTGCTTTCTAAACAACCGACACTCATACCATTGTATGAAAACCAGCGCAGGGCAGCCTGCTTTCAAATTCCCAGCAGCTCTGTTTCGAGTGCAGGATTGCAAATTGCATTTGTAACTCCTTTGCCATAGTTTCGGCAGCTCTGAGTCTATCACATGATAATAATAAATAATAACAAAAATCAAGGATCCTGCTTCCAAACCTCGAGGCGTACTGGGTACATGGTGCTAGCCCCATGTTTGTGTAGACAAACAGGCAATCAGGGGAGGGTGTGGTCAATCTAGCGCAGGCCTCTCTTCTCAAAACATTTTCTGGTTCCCATTTTAGGCTGGGTCAACCTGCGAGCAATTTTAAAAATCCGCCTCGATGTGAGTTAAAACGCGTGACTACTAGGACGGACAGCCAGTGTGCATTTGATTCACTGAATGCTGGTAAATACAGTGGTGTGCGGAGGAAGCTGACACAAAAGCAATATCCAAGAAATAATCATCCTGTTTGTTTTTGCGCTTTTTAAACATCTGGTTTGGGTGTGGAAACATTTTTTGGTGTGTAGTTAAGTTTTGGAAGCAGACCGCCTTACGTTGGTTTCCATACAATGGTATGAGTGCCAGTCATTCAGAAACAGTGGCAAACTACTGAACATAAACTTGCCCATAAAGAAACAGCCAAATAATGCTGGAGTTGACTGCTTCGTCCTGTAAAGGATATGCAGTTAACTTTTTTTAGTTAAGTTTTGGGTTAACATGTTTGGGTGCATTGGGGTGGTAGTTGCAGTAAACATTTTAAGGGTGCATTAACATTAACAGTAAATGGGAATATTCTTCAACAAGTGAATAGGTACAATTACCTCGGAACAGTAATAACATCTGATGGGAGATGCCTTGAAGAGATTAGAACAAGAATCGCCATGGCAAAAGTAGCCTTTAGCAAGATGAAAAACATACTGACCAATAAAAAGATGTCAATTGAAACGAGAAAAAGAGTGTTGAGATGCTACATAGAACCTGTACTTTTATATGGATGTGAAGCTTGGACAATGAGCAGCCAGGCTGAGAAACATCTGATGGCTGTAGAAATGTGGTTTCTGAGGAAAATGCAAAGAATACCATGGACAGCCAGAAAGACCAATGAACAAGTCCTTCAAGAAACAAATGAAGATCGTAAACTGATCAGAGACATTAGACGTAGACAGTCACAATTTTTTGGGCATGTTATGAGAAGAAATGATTTGGAGAACTTGGTGACAACTGGTAAGATCGAGGGGAACAGACCAAGGGGAAGACCTAGAAACAAGTATCTGGATGGCTTGGCCTTGTGGCATGGTCGAGACAAAAACACGGAACTGATCCACGACTCTGTTGATCGAGTGAGATGGCAGAACATGACCGCCCACGCTTACCGGCATGGCACATGATGGATGGATGGATTAACATTTCCTGTATAGTTAACATTTTTCAGCTGCATAATTAACATTGTATGTAGGTAACATTTGTTGTGGTCTTTGTAGGTCCAGATATGGTTGGTATCATCGCTGGAGTTGTTGCTGGAGTAGTCTTGCTAATCATCATCATCATCGTCATTATTATCATTGTCCTGAGAAAGTCAAAGATGAAAGGAAAGACATACAACACGTACGTATGTTTTTTGGGGGCTGTTCATATCTTCTTGTCCTACATTTACTTCATTCACCAAAGTTCATCATCATCATCATCATGTGCCAAGATGGCAGGCAGCATTGGCGGGTCATAGTTTGCTGTCTCACAAGATCACCGGTCTCAAACCAAGTCTGGAAGTTAGGATGGCCGAATAGATCATTTCGCCCGTTCTTAACCATCAGGTGGGATGATGCTCACGTAGTGTTTTCATGCTCTACACAGGTCAGTTAGACTAAAATGTTGACTTCTCATCCTTGACTTGGGGACATAAATTACAACTACCTCTGAAGTTGGAGTGGGTTCACCTGATGGTGAGGGACACTGGTAACAGGGAAAGTTCATCCAGACGCATAAATCAATCCAGTGCATTAGGAGTAGTGTGTATGGACTACCCTGAGTTCAAAGCGAGTGATCTCCTCCCCCCCCCCCCCCAAATCTGTTCTTTCCTCATTTGGCTAAGTCATCTAGGGTGTTTATACCTTTGCCATCCATAAGCCCTTTTGTCAAATTTTCTGCCTCATACCACTGTCTTGACATGTTGTTTGTCCATCAAGAATGATGATGACCATTCATTTCATCCAGTGGGGTTGAAGGTATGGAGCCGTGGGTTCTAAGATGGCTGATAAGGCCTATTTTGGCTCGAAATGCTCTTTGACAATGTGGGCAAAGAATGCTTGACGTCTCTGGAGGAGGATTTCCTGCAGTGGGTTTTCTGTCCTGCCTTTTCTTCACAGCTCTTGCAGTCCTGGTTGCCTCACATATGACTGCACCTTTGCGCAATGATGCACGCCACGAATTTTGGTCTCTGGCTGCAGCCTCCCAGGTGTCATGATGAATTCCAAAAGCATTCAGTGAGATTTTCAGAGTATCTTTAAAGCGTTTCCTCTGGCCACCTTGGGAGCGTTTACCACAACGCAGTTCGCTGTAAAAAATTCGTTTAGGGAGCCTGTGATCTGGCATGCGAGTCAAGTTACCAGCCCAGCGAATCTGATTCAGTAGAGTGTGGATACTGGGCATGGACGTTCTTTCTAGGACTTCAGTGTCTGGAATCTTGTCTTGCCATTTAATCTTCAGTAGCTTCCTTAGGCAGACTGTGTGGAAGTGGTTTAATTTCCTAGCATGTCGCTGATAAACAGTCCAGTTTTCACAAGCATATAGCAGTGTGGATAATACAACTGCTTTGTAGACTTTTAGCTTTGTTTGCAGGTTTATTCCATTTCTGTCCCATACATTCTTGCACAGTCTGCCAAAGGCCGCACTGGCCTTGGAGATTCTTGCATTCACAGGCTGACACACTAACCACTGTCTTGACAGGTCAACACACTAACCACTGTCTCCCTTTCTCTCATGACAAGGACCAGAAATCTGGACATACTAACTTGTGAAATACACTTCTGCCCATTATACATGTTTCACATAGCCGCAGTGACACAGTGGTTAGCACACTTGTCTGTCAGCTCAATGGCAGTTATATGGTCAAGACTCATTTGAGGCCAGGCATTTTCTCTTATGTTGCGGAGATTTTCAGAGGCGTCTGCTATACATGTCGGTAAACTACAATTATGTAAACAACGGTAATGATAGTCTCTTTAAAACTTCTGTGGTGACAATGGGGAAAATGATAGTGTGTTTTGTGTATTTCAGTTGAAATGATTGATTTCATGTTGCTTTAATATATGTTGAACTGTTTTATACTATGCACCTGATGAGATGCAGTGAAATATGTCAGACAATAAATTGTGCAATCTATTATGAGATTCCTGAGAAGACAACATATCAAGAAGAGAGAAAATCATTAATGAAATCAGGACTAAAATGGGGGGTAATAACAGTGCTAGATTTCATTAGAAAACCCATCTAGTGAAATGGTATGGCCATATAACAAGGCTAACAGCTGACAGCATACCACAACAAGCAATGATGTACCAACCAGGTGAAACCAGAAGAAGAGGCCGACCTTGTAAATGATGGACAGAAGGAATAACAGAGTCTATGGGAATCTCAATATATGAAACCCATAAATGGGGATCACAGTTCCCGCTGTATATATTTAATCTTTTTATAAAAAATAGCAAGCTTCAAAATACAATAAACAACATTTACTATTTTCTGTTGCAGCCAGGAACATGAGCAGAAGAGATTCGAACCTCGAGGCAACACTAAATCACTGCTTACAGACTACGAGAACCCGTATGACAAGCCGTACACGGGTGTGAAACCCATTTACAAGGGCCCACCAGACACCGGCCCGTACATGGTGTCCCAGATCACACAAGGTACTTGTGTGTTTGTTTTGTGGGGGGGTTTTTGTACAAGAGGGGATGCAGTTTCAAAGCAGGTACGTGCTGTATACATCATCATCTTCCACTTTTGCTGTCAAGTGTTGTGGGGAGGAGTAGCTGATGTTCCAGTGGCCAATAGGTGGCACTGGATTGTGTCATTCCTGTACACAAGGCAAGGCTGTACACAAGGCTGTATACAAGGCTGTACACAAGACTGTATACAAGGCTGTACACAAGACTGTACACAAGGCTGTACACAAGGCAAGGCTGTACACAAGACTGTACACAAGACTGTATACAAGGCTGTATACAAGGCTGTACACAAGGCTGTACACAAGACTGTACACAAGGCAAGACTGTACACAAGACTGTACACAAGGCTGTACACAAGGCTGTACACAAGGCAAGGCTGTACACAAGGCTGTACACAAGACTGTATACAAGGCTGTACACAAGGCTGTACACAAGACTGTACACAAGGCTGTATACAAGGCTGTACACAAGACTGTACACAAGACTGTATAGAAGGCTGTACACAAGACTGTACACAAGGCTGTATACAAGACTGTATACAAGGCTGTACACAAGACTGTACACAAGACTGTACACAAGGCTGTATACAAGACTGTACACAAGACTGTACACAAGGCTGTATACAAGGCTGTATACAAGACTGTACACAAGGCTGTACACAAGGCTGTATACAAGACTGTATACAAGACTGTATACAAGACTGTATACAAGGCTGTACACAAGACTGTATACAAGGCTGTATACAAGGCTGTATACAAGACTGTACACAAGACTGTACACAAGACTGTACACAAGGCTGTATACAAGACTGTACACAAGGCTGTATACAAGGCTGTACACAAGACTGTACACAAGACTGTATAGAAGGCTGTACACAAGACTGTACACAAGGCTGTATACAAGACTGTACACAAGGCTGTATACAAGACTGTACACAAGACTGTACACAAGGCAAGACTGTACACAAGACTGTACACAAGACTGTATACAAGGCTGTACACAAGACTGTATACAAGGCTGTACACAAGACTGTACACAAGACTGTACACAAGGCTGTATACAAGGCTGTATACAAGACTGTACACAAGGCTGTATACAAGACTGTATACAAGACTGTACACAAGACTGTACACAAGACTGTATACAAGGCTGTATACAAGGCTGTATACAAGACTGTACACAAGACTGTATACAAGGCTGTATACAAGACTGTACACAAGACTGTACACAAGACTGTATACAAGACTGTACACAAGACTGTATACAAGGCTGTATACAAGACTGTACACAAGGCAAGACTGTACACAAGACTGTACACAAGACTATACAAGGCTGTACACAAGACTGTATACAAGGCTGTACACAAGACTGTACACAAGACTGTACACAAGGCTGTATACAAGGCTGTATACAAGACTGTACACAAGACTGTACACAAGGCAAGACTGTACACAAGGCTGTATACAAGGCTGTACACAAGGCTGTACACAAGGCAAGGCTGTACACAAGGCTGTACACAAGGCAAGGCTGTATACAAGGCTGTACACAAGGCAAGGCTGTACACAAGGCAAGGCTGTACACAAGGCTGTACACAAGGCAAGGCTGTACACAAGACTGTACACAAGACTGTACACAAGGCAAGACTGTACACAAGGCTGTACACAAGGCTGTATACAAGGCTGTACACAAGACTGTATACAAGACTGTATACAAGGCTGTACACAAGGCAAGGCTGTACACAAGACTGTACACAAGGCAAGACTGTACACAAGGCTGTATACAAGGCTGTACACAAGGCTGTACACAAGGCAAGGCTGTACACAAGACTGTACACAAGGCTGTACACAAGACTGTACACAAGACTGTACACAAGGCAAGACTGTACACAAGGCTGTATACAAGGCTGTACACAAGGCTGTACACAAGGCAAGGCTGTACACAAGGCTGTATACAAGGCTGTACACAAGGCAAGGCTGTACACAAGGCAAGGCTGTACACAAGGCAAGGCTGTACACAAGGCAAGGCTGTACACAAGGCTGTACACAAGGCAAGGCTGTACACAAGGCAAGGCTGTACACAAGGCTGTACACAAGGCAAGGCTGTACACAAGGCTGTACACAAGTCAAGGCTGTACACAAGGCAAGGCTGTACACAAGGCTGTATACAAGGCTGTACACAAGGCAAGACTGTACACAAGGCTGTACACAAGACTGTACACAAGGCTGTACACAAGGCAAGGCTGTACACAAGGCTGTACACAAGACTGTACACAAGGCTGTACACAAGGCAAGGCTGCACACAAGGCTATATACAAGGCTGTACACAAGACTGTACACAAGGCAAGACTGTACACAAGGCTGTATACAAGGCTGTACACAAGGCTGTACACAAGGCTGTACACAAGGCAAGGCTGTACACAAGGCTGTACACAAGGCTGTACACAAGGCAAGGCTGTACACAAGGCTGTACACAAGGCAAGACTGTACACAAGACTGTACACAAGGCAAGACTGTACACAAGGCTGTACACAAGGCTGTACACAAGGCAAGGCTGTACACAAGGCAAGGCTGTACACAAGGCAAGGCTGTACACAAGGCAAGGCTGTACACAAGGCTGTACACAAGGCAAGGCTGTACACAAGGCTGTACACAAGGCTGTACACAAGGCAAGGCTGTACACAAGGCTGTACACAAGGCTGTACACAAGGCAAGGCTGTACACAAGGCAAGGCTGTACACAAGGCTGTACACAAGACTGTACACAAGGCAAGACTATACAAGGCTGTACACAAGGCAAGGCTGTATACAAGGCTGTACACAAGGCTGTACACAAGGCTGTACACAAGACTGTACACAAGGCTGTACACAAGACTGTATACAAGACTGTACACAAGGCAAGACTGTACACAAGGCTGTATACAAGGCTGTACACAAGACTGTACACAAGGCAAGACTGTACACAAGACTGTACACAAGGCTGTATACAAGGCTGTACACAAGGCTGTACACAAGGCTGTACACAAGGGTATGTTGTTTGTCCATCAAAAGTGAAAATGACCATTCATTTCATCCAGTAGGGTTGAAAGTATGGTGCCGTGAGTTCTAAGATGGCTGGTAAGGACTATTTTGGCTCAAAATGTTCTTTGACAATGTGGACAAAGAATGCTTGACGTTCCAGGAGGAGGATCTCCTGCAGTGCTTTTTTTGTCCAGCCTTTTTATCACATCTCTTGCAGTTCTGTTTGCTTCAGACTTCACCCTTGCGTAATGTTGTACACCATGAATTTTGGTCTTTGGCAGCAGTCTCCCAAGTGTTGTGATGAATTCCAAAAGCTTTTAGTGAAATCTTCATTGTCCTTAAATTAAAGCGTTTCCTCTGGCCGCCTTGGGAGTGTTTACCACAATGCAACTTGCCGTAATTAAATTGTTGCTAAAACACAAGGGTATGTGCTGTATACAGAGGGGTAAAGCGCAAATGGATCAAGTTCATTGCATCAGGTTTTATCCCATCTGGCTCTGTCTCTTTCCGCAGGGCGGCCTGCCAAAAGCCTCGCACAAAGCACGAACTCCTTAGCTCCAGCGATGATCCACAAGGGTCTCTGAGAAAATTGCACCTGTGAACTGAATGACATAGCCCAGAATTGAACCCACAAGAATTGGAGTGCGAGACAGGTGGCGTTACCACTTCACCATGGAGACTCCCATGCTATATACAGTAGGTTATCCATGGCTGAAGGTCATACATGCGGTAGGTTGTAATTGGGTGGGTCTGAGCTTCCTAGTGGGTTACCCATGGCTGGAGGTCGTACACGAGATGGGTTGTAATCAAGCGGGTCTGAGCTTCCTAGTGGGTTCAACACTGGCAAACTTGAATGAGAATGGGCGTGGCTGAATACTGAATGTCAGAATCAATATCACTGCCCTCAGGACATTCCCACACATGCTCCACCTCTCTCTTCGAAAGCCACATGAGAGTACCCATGCTGATTATTCCAGTAGCAATTTGATTAAAAGTTCATCTGACTCCTCCTCCTCCTCCTCTTCTTCTGTCCTTCACCCCCCACCGGGACACAGGTCCTCAACCAAACCACGCCACGCCATCCTTGTTTTATATCTCCTACTGCTTCCGCCATGTCCTCCCAATATTATGCATCCCTGTTTGTAATTCTCTTCTCTGTCTATTGTTAGGCCTCCCACTATTTTATTTGTCTTGTGGCTTCCAGACAAGAAAGTCTCTAGTTATATTGGCAACAGGTTTTCTCAGTGTGTACTACCCAACGTCAGCATCTTTCCTCATCTCTTGGTTGACTGGAATGTGTTTAGTTCTCTCCATGAGCTCTACATTGGCCATTCTATCATACCATTTTATTCCCACTATTCAGTACAGGCATCAGTTATTGAATGTTTGTTGTTTATTAGTAATTCCTTTAGTTTTGTGATCCATGTTTCTGACCCATGTACTCATTTGATATTGGTGGCTTTTCCTCTAGGCTTTGGGTATCGTCCAGACCCACTGACCCTTCCGGGCCAATCTTTCCAGATAAGGATATTCTGTTTAGCTGCATGCTCCCCCAATTCCAGATTGCTGTCACCGCATGACCTTCATCATAAAGTCGCTCTCCATCCTGATTGCTGTCACCACATGACCTTCATAATAAAGTCACTCTCCACCTATAGCAATAGAGAAATTACAAAATACCAGCCATGGTACACAACCTGTGGTGATATTTACAGATGCTAAATCAGTACTCGAGGCGCTCCTGTCTGGGAAATTGCCAGTTCTGAGGACACTACTTTCTGAACTTAGCAGTCAGCATAAGGTCACCGTACAGTGGATACCATCCCACTGTGGAGTCCCTGGAAATGACAGAGCTGATCGATTGGCTAAGGAAGGAGCAAAAGAAGAACAGCCTGATGTGCCCATTACATTCCACCAAAAGAAAAGAATGATCAAATCAGTCAGAAGGCCACCAAACCCTACTCAAGACTACTACAACGTTATGGACAGACCAGAACAGATCATTATTCTGCGCCTCAGAACAGGACACAATAGATTACGCAACCACACGTATACAAAATTCAAGATTGGTGACTCAGCCATGTGCACATGTGGTTTTGTGTCGCAGACAGCAGAGCACATACTCCAGGACTGCCCAAACTCCAACATATCCAGGCGAACCTTCTGGCCTAAAGAAACAACAGTGGAAGATAAACTCTATGGACCGCTAAGTGAACTAAAAAAGACTGTTAGATTCATACAAGAGACAACATTGCAGTTATAGACATATTTCAAACGAAAGAAGAAGAAGAAGAAGAAGAAGAAGAAGAAGAAGAAGAAGAAGAAGAAGAAGAAGACTCTCCACCTAGAGAGGCAGCAGCTGATGCTGCACGCACCCACATGACCTGGGCATCGTGTACTTGCAGTCTCCATCCTGTCAAGTGATGCTAGCCACTCCACCCGGAACATTCCAGTTTCCAGTCTGTAAGTCCGTTACAAACGCAACATGTCTGGCTAGGTATATACAAGTTTAAACATTAATTGCATGTCGTTTACAGGTTGTCACATTCAACCCCAGCATTGATTGCCTTAACTGCCTTTACTTGCAAAGACATTTCCAGGTACCCATTGTAGCCTCGTTCAACCTGTAGAGGAGGGGGTGCAAGGTCAGCTGTATAACTTGGTGTTATGGAACCCAAGGTCACCAGTATGACAGGCAGGCTTCTAGCCACTACACACCCGCAGCTCCCTGTGTAGTTGTAAGCAAACATCATGAACTCTGTTCTGTATGGTTTCTTGTTGTGTGTGCTCGCTCGCTTTGAGCTCAAGTATAGTCCATACACGCTAATTCTAGTAGTGAAGGACTGAATTTTGATTGTGTGGATTACCTTTCCCTATTATCAGTTTTCCTCACCATCAGGCGAACCCACTCCGACTTCAGAGGTACTTGTAATTTACATCCCCAAGTCAAGGATGAGAAGTCAACATTTTCATCCAACTGACCCGTTTAGGGGTCCAACCCCTCAGTATCAGCACACTAGATGTTTAAGAACTAACGCTTTTATCCATTCGGCCATGCTGACCTCCCTTATGTGTTTGTTGGATATTAATGAGTTGTATTGTTGTCTCCCAGGAAATGCAGACCCAGACGATGAATACGAGGAGATGGAGTGTGCCAATGGAAATCAGTCCAGGCCCCAGCAGACGTCTGGCCTGTTTGTGAAGAGAGGAGATGAGAGAGATAAGCAGAAGAAAGTAGTCAAGAGAGAGAACAATAACGACAAGGACAAGGTAAAGGATAAAACTGAGCCGAAACCACCGCAAGCCAAGCCACGGAGTATCTTTCTGACCCCAAGTATGGAGGAGCTGGATAAAATCGGCAAGGCCGTTGCAGGTGGCGAGGGGAGCCAGCCAACTGTGCTTTTGGGAACCCAGGTGTAAAATGAGCTTTTGGTTATTTCATCGCAATGGTTATATCTCTGGGTAAAAGAACTGGTACTTAAGAAACATTCCACTGTTGCGATTTTAATGTTGAAGAATCTTAAGCCATGTAACTTTGGTAGCTTGTTGACAGCAGGTAATAAATATCTTCATCCCGAATAAATCCGGGCATGATTGCCTGTGAGTAATCTCATGCAAAGACGTATCTGTGTCTGATTTTACGAGAATTTTATTTTTATCATTTGAGTTTTCTTTAGCTGCTTCTGCCAAATGTTTCTGTTACAGTTTCGCACAAGATATCTTCTTCCTGAGCTTGTGAGGCTCATTCTTTGCAAGAGCCTTGTTTCCACTTTTTCTCTGTTCCTGTATAATCTTGCTTCATTTTAAGATCCTGTTCAACATTGTCCGCTTTCTTATCCGTGCCTGTAGTTTTAAATGGCAAAGTAATCAGTTGTTAGTCTGCCATTTTGTAGTAGTAAAACACTGATGTTCCCTTGTGAACTACTTGGGTTCGAACATCTCGACGTTGGTTAGAGAAGTGTAACAGCTTGTGTGTTTGTACCAGACGATATTAGAGTTATCTCCCCATCTGAGCATGAATGTGTTGTGTGTTGCCACCATTACTGTAGCCTCTCTGTGATGTATCGCAGTCATCACTGTAGCCTCTCTGTGATGTATCACAGTCATCACTGTAGCCTCTCTGTGATGTATTGCAGTCATCACTGTAGCCTCTCTGTGATGTATCGCAGTCATTACTATAGCTTCTCTGTGATGGACAGATAGAAAAACCAATGAACAAGTCTTTCAAGAAACAAATGAAGATCGTAAACTGGTTAGAGACATTAGATGTAGACAGTCAACATTTTTTGGGCATGTTATGAGAAGAAATGAATTGGAGAACTTAGTGACAACTGGCAAGATCGAAGGGAACAGACCAGGGGGAAGACCAAGAATTAAATACTTGGATGGCTTGGCCACGTGGCATGGTCAGGACAGAAACACTGGGCTGATCCACGACTCTGGTGATCGAGTCAGATGGCAGAACATGACCCCCCCACGCTTATCGGCATGGCACATAATGAATTAATTAATGAACTGTAGTCTCTCCATGATGTGACGCAGTCATTACTACAGCTTCTTGGTGATTTATCACAATCATTACTATAGCTTCTCGGTGATGTGTCACAGTCATTACTGTAGCCTCTCTGTGATGTGTCGCAATCATTACTGTTGCTTCCCTGTGATGATAGATAGTAATTTTCCCCACCAGAGCAGCTTATGTTGCAGCCAGTTTACTGTAGCCTCTTTATGATGTATTGCAGCCAGTTTACTGTGACCTCTCTGTGATGTAATTCAGCCAGTTTACTGTAGCCTCTCTGTGATGTAATGCAGCCAGTTTACTGTAGCCTCTCTGTGATGTAATGCAGCCAGTTTACTGTAGCCTCTCTGTGATGTAATGCAGCCAGTTTACTGTAGCCTCTCTGTGATGTATTGCAGCCAGTTTACTGTAGCCTCTCTGTGCTGATGGTCTAGTGCTAAAGCCCTTTACTTGCCACCATACTTTGAAAATGAAACAAGCAACAATCTGTTCAACCCCTTTTGAGGCAAGAGTTTTCTATTATGTTGGTGGCATTTTCAAAGGCGTCTGCTATACACGTTAGTGAACAGCAATTATATAAATGAACAGGCATGATGGTCTCTTTAAAACTATCGTGGTAACAGTGACACATTTGATAGTAAATCATCTGTAAATATTTGCGATCTGAGATCAGTGCTGCCTAGCTTGTTGTGATAATCAAGTGGATTGCTTGCTAAATCTGGGTTGTCAAGTTGGCCAACTGTCAAAGTACACCTGATTCCTGCAGTTAGGCGCTGTCATCATTTAAAGGTGTATGTTCAAATCCTGGTATGAATTATAGCTTTTAATTATATTGTCTAGTATGTCCCATAATCTTTTTCTTTCTTCTGTGAGTGCCAATCAGTACTTGAGAGTTTGTTTATGTATTAGTCTGGATAGCTCCACATAATTTATTATCTCCCGTTGCCTTGGTGTAGTCATTTGCTGATTCCAAAGCTGCTGTGAACATGTGAAGTTGTTGACCTCATTGCACTGAGTTTTATACCATATAGCTCAGTCTTTTACCCCAGGGTAACCTGCTGAAAGCATCAAACAAAGCATGAACTCTGTAGCTCCAGAGTCTCAGAGAAATTTGCACTCGTGAACCGAATGTCATTTCCCTGAATCAGAACCCACAACCTTCAGAAGCACGAGACAGGAAGCGTAATTAACCACTTCCCAGCGGAGACTTCCTGCTATTCTTATGAAGGTGAAGGTCATCTGCAGCTGTGTCAAGTACCCATGCAGTGTTTGTGGCTTTTGGAGGGACCTGTGGTAGATTGTTCCTGCTGTTTGAAAGTGCCGGGCACTTTATGAGAAGGTGCTAAGTGGTTTAAAAGGATTGATTGAACTTCGATTGAACTTCATTTTCAAAGGTCACAAATTGGGCACGCAGGCATTCGTCTTACATTCATCCCTTCCAATCGCTCATCTTTTGTTCATCAATAGTTCGTGATACATTCACATAGGAAAAAAAGAACATTGTCAAATGAATGTTGTAAACATAAACAATGCATATTACCATCTTATGAGACAGGCAGACACATGTGCGCACGCACATTGGATTAAAGGATGAGAGCAATGCACAGTAGTGTATGTTGTGCATCGCTTCCAAGAGCACATATATATATATACATACATAAGTGGGAGTGTGCGTATTGGCTCTAAAAGTATACATGTAAACATAAATGGCAGTATGAGTGTAAACATGAAGAGACATATGCATATGTGGACAATGTTGGGGTTCGTATAAGCAGAAGTACATGTAGGAGTGTGGGTGTTGTAAAGCTAAGCCTACCTATGTAAATGAGTGGAATTGTGTGTGTGGCTCTTGAAAATATACCCATATATTGTGAGGGGGAGCGTTGCTGTTTAGGCACCACAGTGTTGTTTGCGATGAAGATATGCCGGTGTAAATGAAGATATGCTAGTGTAAATGAAGATATGGCGGTATAAATCAAGATATGCCAGTGTAAATGAAGATATACCAGTGTAAATGAAGATATGGCGGTATAAATCAAGATATGCCAGTGGAAATGAAGATATACCAGTGTAAATGAAGATATGGCGGTATAAATCAAGATATGCCAGTGTAAATGAAGATATGGCGGTATAAATCAAGATATGCCAGTGTAAATGAAGATATGGCGGTATAAATCAAGATATGCCAGTGTAAATGAAGATATGGCGGTATAAATCAAGATATGCCAGTGTAAATGAAGATATGGCGGTATAAATCAAGATATGCCAGTGTAAATGAAGATATGGCGGTATAAATCAAGATATGCCAGTGTAAATGAAGATATGGCGGTATAAATCAAGATATGCCAGTGTAAATGAAGATATACCAGTGTAAATGAAGATATGGCGGTATAAATCAAGATATGCCAGTGTAAATGAAGATATGGCGGTATAAATCAAGATATGCCGGTGTAAATGAAGATATACCAGTGTAAATCAAGATATGGCGGTATAAATCAAGATATGCCAGTGTAAATGAAGATATGGCGGTATAAATCAAGATATGCCGGTGTAAATGAAGATATACCAGTGTAAATCAAGATATACCAGTGTAAATCAAGATATGCCAGTGTAAATGAAGATATGGTGGTATAAATCAAGATATGCCGGTGTAAATGAAGATATGGCGGTATAAATTAAGATATGCCAGTGTAAATGAAGATATGGCGGTATAAATCAAGATATGCCGGTGTAAATGAAGATATTGCGGTATAAATTAAGATATGCCAGTGTAAATGAAGATATGGCGGTATAAATCAAGATATGCCAGTGTAAATGAAGATATGGCGGTATAAATCAAGATATGCCAGTGTAAATGAAGATATACCAGTGTAAATGAAGATGTGGCGGTGTAAATGAAGACATGGCATTGTAAATGATAGAAGCTGTCAAGTATTTTGCTTGTGATGAAGATATGCCGGAGTGAATAAAAGCTGTTTTGTTTGTTTGTGGTGAAGAAGATATGTCGGTGTAAATTGACGCTGCAGAGTTTTTTGTTTTAAATGAGAAATATAATTGGTAGAGCTGCAGTAAAGCTAAAGGGAGTGATGATATGAAAATACAACGGGTGAATCAACCAAACAAGAAGCTGAATTTGTAAGTTTTACTGGAACACAGTCCACACTGAGGCTTAGGACTAGTGAACAAACATTTCACAACTGCTCAACGTACTGAGTGGAGGGTTTGAAATTAGTGGCAGACGATTTGGAAAGTAGACAGAGATATACCAGTTTGATGTGATACAGCTAGACAGAGAGATAGATTTGGAAGCATAGAGAAAGTATACAGAAATAGATTTGGAAGCATAGAGAAAGAATCAGAGATAGATTTGGAAGCATAGAGAAAGTAGACAGAGATAGATTTGGAAGCATAGAGAAATTAGACAGAGATAGATTTGGAAACATAGAGAAAGTATACAGAGATAGATTTGGAAGCATAGAGAAAGTATATAGAGATAGGTTTGGAAGCATAGAGAAAGATTTGGAGGCATAGAGAAGGTAGACAGAGCGATAGTAGACCAGTCTGATGTGATAGAGCTAGACAGAGAGATAGATTTTGATAATATGAGCGTTGGTCATTTAGAAAGCAATGGCAAATAATTGAATATAAATTACCTATTAAATCACAAACAGCCAAAAAAAATTTTTTTAAAGATGCTGGGGTAGATTGCAACGTCCAATTAAGGACATGTAGTTTAACTCTTGATTTTTACTAAAACACAATCACAAGTGACAAAATGTAACGTTAAGGCTAGGGCCTTTATCAGCACACACACAATAGACAGACACTGATACAACTACATTTACAAATGCACAGGAATATATATATATATATAAGTCATTTAACTGACACAATTATAACCGACACTGCAGAAGCTGGTTGAACAAAGCCTACTTTTATTTCCCCCCCTTCCCATAAATATTTGACTGGATTAGTTAACAATGCCTGGCTGTTGTCTCGCCATGTGCTTACAAATTCTGCCTCTCATGTTCTTTTGTTCACTCATTGCTGTTTTATGTACGTTATGGAGTGTTCATACCGTTGTCATTTCTGTGTCAACAGAGCACGTATCGGACTTGGAGATCTTGTAGCATAAGGTCTTTAGCCAGCCAGGTTGCTCTTTATACATTGCATATACAGTATCATATTATGTACATAGAAATCTTGGATTGTAATGTCGTCATTGGTTGGTGTTTTATATGTTAACATATATAATATACATATTGATCTTGGATTGTACTGTCATCACTGGCTGGTGGTTTATATGTTAACATATCATAAACTGAGAGATCTTGGATTATAACGTTATCATTGTCCGGCTGATGTTTTATACGTAAACATATCATATCGTATTTATCATTGAACATGACTGGAAATCTTGGAACATAAGGGCGGTGCTAGCTAGTTAGGTGTGTTCATACGGCAGCAGGTCGTACGTTACACTGGAAGATCTTGGAAGTGTATACATAACTGGGAGTGTGGGTGTTGGTATAAAGAGTAGAATATACACTTGTGTAGGTTTTAGTGTAAAGAGAAGAATATACACTTGAGTGGGTGTTTGTGTACAGAGAAGAATATACCCTTGAGTCAGAGTGTTGGTGTAAAGAGAAGAATATACACTTGAGTGGGTGTTGGTGTAAAGAGGAGAATATACATTTGAGTGGGTGTTGAGGTAAAGAGAAGAATATACACTTGATTGAGAGTGTTGGTGTAAAGAGAAGAATATACACTTGAGTGGGTGTGTGAGTTTTTGTGTAAAGAGAAGAAAATACCCTTGAGTGGGTGTTGGTGTAAAGAGAAGAATACACCCTTGAGTGGGTGTGTGGGTTTTGGTGTAAAGAAAAGAATATACCCTTGAGTGGGTGTTGGTGTAAACAGAAGAATATACACTTGTGCGGGTGTTGGTGTAAAGAGAAGAATATACACGTGTGTTTTGGTGTAAAGAGAAGAATATACCATTGAGTAGGTGTTGGTGTAAAGAGAAGAATATACACTTGTGTGTGTTTTGGTGTAAAAGAAGCATATACCCTTGTGTTGATGTAAAGAGATAAATACACCTTTGAGTGAGAATGTGGGTGTTGGTGTAAAGAGAAGCATATACCCTTGTGTGTTTGTTTTTATGTAAAGAGAAGAATAGACACTTAAGTGGGTGTTGGTGCAAAGAGAATAATATACACTTGATTGAGAGTGTGGGTTTTGGTGTAAAGAGAATATACCATTGAGTTAGAGCATGGGTTTTGGTGTAAAGAGTGAAATATACCCTTGAGTTGGAGTGTGGGTTTTGGTGTAAAGAGAAGAATACCCATGTGCAGTGCCAGTGTTGGTATTCACTCAGAGTAAATGTACAAGGGGAAATCATTAAGTAACATTAAATTTACGAGTAACTTTTTACAATAAATAGTGCGAACCAGAAATTGTGTGTATTGTTTCCCAGCATAGTCCCCCTTCCTGGCAACCCACTTGGCAACCCACTACCTGTCCATTTGCTTGTTGATAATTTCTAGGAAACAGTTTTTGGGTGTGGCCTTAAACCACTTCCACACTGCCTCCATTACCTTAATGTCCAACATTTTTTGGGCATGTTATGAGAAGAAATGAATTGGAGAACTTAGTGACAACTGGCAAGATCGAAGGGAACAGACCAGGGGGAAGACCAAGAATTAAATACTTGGATGGCTTGGCCACGTGGCATGGTCAGGACAGAAACACTGGGCTGATCCACGACTCTGGTGATCGAGTCAGATGGCAGAACATGACCCCCCCACGCTTATCGGCATGGCACATAATGAATTAATTAATGAACTGTAGTCTCTCCATGATGTGACGCAGTCATTACTACAGCTTCTTGGTGATTTATCACAATCATTACTATAGCTTCTCGGTGATGTGTCACAGTCATTACTGTAGCCTCTCTGTGATGTGTCGCAATCATTACTGTTGCTTCCCTGTGATGATAGATAGTAATTTTCCCCACCAGAGCAGCTTATGTTGCAGCCAGTTTACTGTAGCCTCTTTATGATGTATTGCAGCCAGTTTACTGTGACCTCTCTGTGATGTAATTCAGCCAGTTTACTGTAGCCTCTCTGTGATGTAATGCAGCCAGTTTACTGTAGCCTCTCTGTGATGTAATGCAGCCAGTTTACTGTAGCCTCTCTGTGATGTAATGCAGCCAGTTTACTGTAGCCTCTCTGTGATGTATTGCAGCCAGTTTACTGTAGCCTCTCTGTGCTGATGGTCTAGTGCTAAAGCCCTTTACTTGCCACCATACTTTGAAAATGAAACAAGCAACAATCTGTTCAACCCCTTTTGAGGCAAGAGTTTTCTATTATGTTGGTGGCATTTTCAAAGGCGTCTGCTATACACGTTAGTGAACAGCAATTATATAAATGAACAGGCATGATGGTCTCTTTAAAACTATCGTGGTAACAGTGACACATTTGATAGTAAATCATCTGTAAATATTTGCGATCTGAGATCAGTGCTGCCTAGCTTGTTGTGATAATCAAGTGGATTGCTTGCTAAATCTGGGTTGTCAAGTTGGCCAACTGTCAAAGTACACCTGATTCCTGCAGTTAGGCGCTGTCATCATTTAAAGGTGTATGTTCAAATCCTGGTATGAATTATAGCTTTTAATTATATTGTCTAGTATGTCCCATAATCTTTTTCTTTCTTCTGTGAGTGCCAATCAGTACTTGAGAGTTTGTTTATGTATTAGTCTGGATAGCTCCACATAATTTATTATCTCCCGTTGCCTTGGTGTAGTCATTTGCTGATTCCAAAGCTGCTGTGAACATGTGAAGTTGTTGACCTCATTGCACTGAGTTTTATACCATATAGCTCAGTCTTTTACCCCAGGGTAACCTGCTGAAAGCATCAAACAAAGCATGAACTCTGTAGCTCCAGAGTCTCAGAGAAATTTGCACTCGTGAACCGAATGTCATTTCCCTGAATCAGAACCCACAACCTTCAGAAGCACGAGACAGGAAGCGTAATTAACCACTTCCCAGCGGAGACTTCCTGCTATTCTTATGAAGGTGAAGGTCATCTGCAGCTGTGTCAAGTACCCATGCAGTGTTTGTGGCTTTTGGAGGGACCTGTGGTAGATTGTTCCTGCTGTTTGAAAGTGCCGGGCACTTTATGAGAAGGTGCTAAGTGGTTTAAAAGGATTGATTGAACTTCGATTGAACTTCATTTTCAAAGGTCACAAATTGGGCACGCAGGCATTCGTCTTACATTCATCCCTTCCAATCGCTCATCTTTTGTTCATCAATAGTTCGTGATACATTCACATAGGAAAAAAAGAACATTGTCAAATGAATGTTGTAAACATAAACAATGCATATTACCATCTTATGAGACAGGCAGACACATGTGCGCACGCACATTGGATTAAAGGATGAGAGCAATGCACAGTAGTGTATGTTGTGCATCGCTTCCAAGAGCACATATATATATATACATACATAAGTGGGAGTGTGCGTATTGGCTCTAAAAGTATACATGTAAACATAAATGGCAGTATGAGTGTAAACATGAAGAGACATATGCATATGTGGACAATGTTGGGGTTCGTATAAGCAGAAGTACATGTAGGAGTGTGGGTGTTGTAAAGCTAAGCCTACCTATGTAAATGAGTGGAATTGTGTGTGTGGCTCTTGAAAATATACCCATATATTGTGAGGGGGAGCGTTGCTGTTTAGGCACCACAGTGTTGTTTGCGATGAAGATATGCCGGTGTAAATGAAGATATGCTAGTGTAAATGAAGATATGGCGGTATAAATCAAGATATGCCAGTGTAAATGAAGATATACCAGTGTAAATGAAGATATGGCGGTATAAATCAAGATATGCCAGTGGAAATGAAGATATACCAGTGTAAATGAAGATATGGCGGTATAAATCAAGATATGCCAGTGTAAATGAAGATATGGCGGTATAAATCAAGATATGCCAGTGTAAATGAAGATATGGCGGTATAAATCAAGATATGCCAGTGTAAATGAAGATATGGCGGTATAAATCAAGATATGCCAGTGTAAATGAAGATATGGCGGTATAAATCAAGATATGCCAGTGTAAATGAAGATATGGCGGTATAAATCAAGATATGCCAGTGTAAATGAAGATATGGCGGTATAAATCAAGATATGCCAGTGTAAATGAAGATATACCAGTGTAAATGAAGATATGGCGGTATAAATCAAGATATGCCAGTGTAAATGAAGATATGGCGGTATAAATCAAGATATGCCGGTGTAAATGAAGATATACCAGTGTAAATCAAGATATGGCGGTATAAATCAAGATATGCCAGTGTAAATGAAGATATGGCGGTATAAATCAAGATATGCCGGTGTAAATGAAGATATACCAGTGTAAATCAAGATATACCAGTGTAAATCAAGATATGCCAGTGTAAATGAAGATATGGTGGTATAAATCAAGATATGCCGGTGTAAATGAAGATATGGCGGTATAAATTAAGATATGCCAGTGTAAATGAAGATATGGCGGTATAAATCAAGATATGCCGGTGTAAATGAAGATATTGCGGTATAAATTAAGATATGCCAGTGTAAATGAAGATATGGCGGTATAAATCAAGATATGCCAGTGTAAATGAAGATATGGCGGTATAAATCAAGATATGCCAGTGTAAATGAAGATATACCAGTGTAAATGAAGATGTGGCGGTGTAAATGAAGACATGGCATTGTAAATGATAGAAGCTGTCAAGTATTTTGCTTGTGATGAAGATATGCCGGAGTGAATAAAAGCTGTTTTGTTTGTTTGTGGTGAAGAAGATATGTCGGTGTAAATTGACGCTGCAGAGTTTTTTGTTTTAAATGAGAAATATAATTGGTAGAGCTGCAGTAAAGCTAAAGGGAGTGATGATATGAAAATACAACGGGTGAATCAACCAAACAAGAAGCTGAATTTGTAAGTTTTACTGGAACACAGTCCACACTGAGGCTTAGGACTAGTGAACAAACATTTCACAACTGCTCAACGTACTGAGTGGAGGGTTTGAAATTAGTGGCAGACGATTTGGAAAGTAGACAGAGATATACCAGTTTGATGTGATACAGCTAGACAGAGAGATAGATTTGGAAGCATAGAGAAAGTATACAGAAATAGATTTGGAAGCATAGAGAAAGAATCAGAGATAGATTTGGAAGCATAGAGAAAGTAGACAGAGATAGATTTGGAAGCATAGAGAAATTAGACAGAGATAGATTTGGAAACATAGAGAAAGTATACAGAGATAGATTTGGAAGCATAGAGAAAGTATATAGAGATAGGTTTGGAAGCATAGAGAAAGATTTGGAGGCATAGAGAAGGTAGACAGAGCGATAGTAGACCAGTCTGATGTGATAGAGCTAGACAGAGAGATAGATTTTGATAATATGAGCGTTGGTCATTTAGAAAGCAATGGCAAATAATTGAATATAAATTACCTATTAAATCACAAACAGCCAAAAAAAATTTTTTTAAAGATGCTGGGGTAGATTGCAACGTCCAATTAAGGACATGTAGTTTAACTCTTGATTTTTACTAAAACACAATCACAAGTGACAAAATGTAACGTTAAGGCTAGGGCCTTTATCAGCACACACACAATAGACAGACACTGATACAACTACATTTACAAATGCACAGGAATATATATATATATATAAGTCATTTAACTGACACAATTATAACCGACACTGCAGAAGCTGGTTGAACAAAGCCTACTTTTATTTCCCCCCCTTCCCATAAATATTTGACTGGATTAGTTAACAATGCCTGGCTGTTGTCTCGCCATGTGCTTACAAATTCTGCCTCTCATGTTCTTTTGTTCACTCATTGCTGTTTTATGTACGTTATGGAGTGTTCATACCGTTGTCATTTCTGTGTCAACAGAGCACGTATCGGACTTGGAGATCTTGTAGCATAAGGTCTTTAGCCAGCCAGGTTGCTCTTTATACATTGCATATACAGTATCATATTATGTACATAGAAATCTTGGATTGTAATGTCGTCATTGGTTGGTGTTTTATATGTTAACATATATAATATACATATTGATCTTGGATTGTACTGTCATCACTGGCTGGTGGTTTATATGTTAACATATCATAAACTGAGAGATCTTGGATTATAACGTTATCATTGTCCGGCTGATGTTTTATACGTAAACATATCATATCGTATTTATCATTGAACATGACTGGAAATCTTGGAACATAAGGGCGGTGCTAGCTAGTTAGGTGTGTTCATACGGCAGCAGGTCGTACGTTACACTGGAAGATCTTGGAAGTGTATACATAACTGGGAGTGTGGGTGTTGGTATAAAGAGTAGAATATACACTTGTGTAGGTTTTAGTGTAAAGAGAAGAATATACACTTGAGTGGGTGTTTGTGTACAGAGAAGAATATACCCTTGAGTCAGAGTGTTGGTGTAAAGAGAAGAATATACACTTGAGTGGGTGTTGGTGTAAAGAGGAGAATATACATTTGAGTGGGTGTTGAGGTAAAGAGAAGAATATACACTTGATTGAGAGTGTTGGTGTAAAGAGAAGAATATACACTTGAGTGGGTGTGTGAGTTTTTGTGTAAAGAGAAGAAAATACCCTTGAGTGGGTGTTGGTGTAAAGAGAAGAATACACCCTTGAGTGGGTGTGTGGGTTTTGGTGTAAAGAAAAGAATATACCCTTGAGTGGGTGTTGGTGTAAACAGAAGAATATACACTTGTGCGGGTGTTGGTGTAAAGAGAAGAATATACACGTGTGTTTTGGTGTAAAGAGAAGAATATACCATTGAGTAGGTGTTGGTGTAAAGAGAAGAATATACACTTGTGTGTGTTTTGGTGTAAAAGAAGCATATACCCTTGTGTTGATGTAAAGAGATAAATACACCTTTGAGTGAGAATGTGGGTGTTGGTGTAAAGAGAAGCATATACCCTTGTGTGTTTGTTTTTATGTAAAGAGAAGAATAGACACTTAAGTGGGTGTTGGTGCAAAGAGAATAATATACACTTGATTGAGAGTGTGGGTTTTGGTGTAAAGAGAATATACCATTGAGTTAGAGCATGGGTTTTGGTGTAAAGAGTGAAATATACCCTTGAGTTGGAGTGTGGGTTTTGGTGTAAAGAGAAGAATACCCATGTGCAGTGCCAGTGTTGGTATTCACTCAGAGTAAATGTACAAGGGGAAATCATTAAGTAACATTAAATTTACGAGTAACTTTTTACAATAAATAGTGCGAACCAGAAATTGTGTGTATTGTTTCCCAGCATAGTCCCCCTTCCTGGCAACCCACTTGGCAACCCACTACCTGTCCATTTGCTTGTTGATAATTTCTAGGAAACAGTTTTTGGGTGTGGCCTTAAACCACTTCCACACTGCCTCCATTACCTTAATGTCATCTGCACACCTCTGACCCCGCTGTTATTTCAAAGGTCCAAACAAGTGACACTTTGATGACATCAGTCTAGACTGCTGGATGTTTCAAACTCTCAAATTTCAATGCAGTCTATCCACTGTGTGTGCAGTTGTATGAGGGCGGGCATTGTTGTACAACAATACTGCTGTTGAGAGAATTCCCTAATTCATCAGTGACATTTTGTCTTCCATTTTGAAATCTTTCTACCCATTCATACGTCTCCATTCATACACTCGACCTGACTCCAACAACCGTCTCCATTCATACGCTTTACCCTAACTCCAACAACCGTCTCCATTCTGAACCACCATTATTCTGTAGGTTTTACAAGGTTTCACACCCCCTAAAAGTGAATAATGCCTTGTGGTTCCCCCAAGGTGCAAGTTAATAGTGAGGCAGTCATTTTGTAATTGCTGTTGTGCAAATTGCATGATCTTCTTGGCCCCCTACTTGGGTAAGAGCCAGCTTGTGTCTTGAAATAAGAATTTCCGTTGTCAATATTGTTCCATACACTTTGTAATAAAATTCTTGTTATTTATTCCAATTCCAATTTTCGAAAAAAAAATTCAAAATTCGGTCTCGTCCAACCTGCCTCCTCAGCATCGGTTATTGTTGAGATCCGTGGTTGTGTGGACTGTTAGTCCTAGTTCCTATTGGTTTTATTGGTCCCGCTTTGTTCGTTGGATATATTTATTTTGTGCTATCTGGTTGTTTTTTGTTTTGTGTTGGTCCTGATAGAGACCGGTCCTTGGTCGGGCCTACTGGGGCGACTTTCCGATTACACGAAATGGGAGTGAAGTCTGGCCAAACATGTCAATGTCGTCTTCGGGAGTTTGAGAGGGGCCATTACAAACAACTCCTATGGGAATAGTGAGTAGAGATGCTTTGAGATGGCTGCTGTATTGGAGGAATGAACACAATGGGAATGCCCAATGTGTGGGGATGTTGGTCGTGGTAAATCACATAAGTGAGAGTTTGAGTGTAGTAGGAAGAGACATATACATACATGAGCAAGAGTGGGAATCGGTTGGTCAGTAGTTGTGGTTTTTGTTAAATGGGATGAAATGTATTTTTGCTACTTCTTTGTTATATTTAGTGTATAAGGTTAAACCTGGGAGATATTTGCTCTTCTCATTTTTTAAAGTTAAACCTGGGAGATATTTGCTCTTCTCATTTTTTAAAGTTAAACCTGGGAGATATTTGCTCTTCTCATTTTTTAAAGTTAAACCTGGGAGATATTTGCTCTTCTCATTTTTTAAAGTTAAACCTCAGGAGTGACTTGGGCTTTAGTGTAGGTGTTAATATGTTATCATGCTGTTGGTTCTATTCCTTGTTAGTGTTTTATCCTGCAGTGTTCCGATATGCTACCTTGATGTAGTCATTGGCACTTGTATTTGGGGAGATATGTGTGAAGGAGATGACACCATTTGTGTGTGCTCCATAAAAGAAGTGCAGGAGGTGATAACTTCCTTGGATAATGTCTAAAGATGATACTACTATTCCCCTTGCTTGATGAATCATCTGATACCTACCCTCCATCCACTCCCCCAATATAGAAGCTAATAAATGCCTATTTATTATTCATCCATTAATTTGATGGTATCAGATATTTTCCTTAGTTCTTCATGTCATTGAGACGTCAGCGTATGCAAACCCACATTCCATTGTTGCCATGTTTTTATTTTTGGCACTACATTTTTTATTGTTCAACTGAAAAAATATACACATATTAAAATACTTTCTTTTACCTTTTGTATGATGCATCCATGTATGATAGTCTGGAGTATCAATGCATGACAGTTTGGACTATCAATGCATGACAGTCTGGACTATCAGTCTGTTAGTCTGGACTATCAATGCATGACAGTCTGGACTATCAGTCTGTGAGTCTGGACTATCAATGCATGACAGTTTGGACTATCAGTCTGTGAGTCTGGACTATCAATGCATGACAGTCTGGACTATCAATGCATGACAGTCTGGACTATCAATGCATGACAGTTTGGACTATCAATGCATGGCATCTTGGACTATCAATGCATGGCATCTTGGACTATCAATGCATGAGTTTGGACTATCAGTCTGTGAGTCTGGACTATCAATGCATGACAGTCTGGACTATCAGTCTGTGAGTCTGGACTATCAATGCATGACAGTTTGGACTATCAGTCTGTGAGTCTGGACTATCAATGCATGACAGTCTGGACTATCAATGCATGACAGTTTGGACTATCAATGCATGGCATCTTGGACGATCAATGCATGACAGTTTGGACTATCAATGCATGACAGTGTGGACTATCAGTCTGTGAGTCTGGACTATCAATGCATGACAGTTTGGACTATCAATGCATGACAGTGTGGACTGTGAGTCTGGACTATCAGTCTGTTAGTCTGGACTATCAATGCATGACAGTTTGGACTATCAATGCATGACAGTTTGGACTATCAATGCATGACAAATTGGACTATCAATGCATGACAGTCTGGACTATCAATGCATGACTGTCTGGACTATCAATGCATGACAGTCTGGACTATCAATGCATGACAGCCTGGACTATCAATGCATGACAGTCTGGACTATCAATGCATGACAGTCTGGACTATCAATGCATGACAGTCTGGACTATCAGTCTGTGAGTCTGGATTATCAATGCATGACAGCCTGGACTATCAGTGCATGACAGCCTGGACTATCAGTGCATGACAGTTTGGACTATCAATGCATGACAGTCTGGACTATCAATGCATGACAGTTTGGACTATCAATGCATGACAGTCTGGACTATCAGTCTGTGAGTCTGGATTATCAATGCATGACAGCCTGGACTATCAGTGCATGGCAGCCTGGACTATCAGTGCATGACAGCCTGGACTATCAATGCATGACAGTTTGGACTATCAATGCATGACAGCCTGGACTATCAATGCATGACAGTTTGGACTATCAATGCATGACAGTCTGGACTATCAGTCTGTGAGTCTGGATTATCAATGCATGACAGCCTGGACTATCAATGCATGACAGTTTGGTGGACTATCAATGCATGACAGCCTGGACTATCAATGCATGACAGTCTGGACTATCAATGCATGACAGTTTGGACTATCAATGCATGACAGTCTGGACTATCAATGCATGACAGTCTGGACTATCAATGCATGACAGTCTGGACTATCAGTCTGTGAGTCTGGACTATCAATGCATGACAGCCTGGACTATCAATGCATGACAGTTTGGACTATCAATGCATGACAGCCTGGACTATCAATGCATGACAGTCTGGACTATCAATGCATACAGTCTGGACTATCAATGCATGACAGTCTGGACTATCAATGCATGACAGTCTGGACTATCAATGCATGACAGCCTGGACTATCAATGCATGACAGCCTGGACTATCAATGCATGACAGTCTGGACTATCAATGCATGACAGTCTGGACTATCAATGCATGTCTGGACTATCAATGCATGACAGCCTGGACTATCAGTCTGTGAGTCTGGACTATTAATGCATGACAGCCTGGACTATCAATGTATGACAGTCTGGACTATCAATGCATGACAGTCTGGACTATCAATGCATGACAGTCTGGACTATCAATGCATGACAGTCTGGACTATGAATGCATGACAGTCTAGACTATCAATGCATGACAGCCTGGACTATCAGTCTGTGAGTCTGGACTATTAATGCATGACAGCCTGGACTATCAATGCATGACAGTCTGGACTATCAATGCATGACAGTCTGGACTATCAATGCATGACAGTCTGGACTATCAATGCATGACAGTCTGGACTATCAATGCATGACAGCCTGGACTATCAATGCATGACAGCCTGGACTATCAATGCATGACAGTCTGGACTATCAATGTATGACAGTCTGGACTATCAATGCATGACAGTCTGGACTATCAATGCATGACAGCCTGGACTATCAATGCATGACAGTCTGGACTATCAATGCATGACAGTCTGGACTATCAATGCATGACAGCCTGGACTATCAATGCATGACAGCCTGGACTATCAGTCTGTGAGTCTGGACTATTAATGCATGACAGTCTGGACTATCAATGTATGACAGTCTGGACTATCAATGCATAGCAGTATGTACTATCAATGCATGACAGTCTGGACTATCAGGTTATAGTCTCAGTGAGACTAATTGTACGTACATTTTTATAACATTCCAGACCTGCCCAAACAAAGTATTTTCAGTTGTTAATATTGTTTATGATTATTAGATGTCGATATAGTTTCTGTTATGAATATATTGTTGTTTGTTGTTTATGATTACCAGATTTCTATGTAGCTTCTGTTATGAATATATTGTTGTGTGTTGTTTATGATTAGCAGATGTCTATGTAGTTTCTGCTATTAACATATTGTTGGATCTTGTTTATGATTATCAGATGTCTATATATTTTCTGTTATTACTATATTGTTGTATATTGTTAATCAGAGTGCCTTGGCAATAGGAACAGTAAAATACGCAACTTTATTGGTTTGATTTTCTTACATTCAGTCGTTTCGGTGCACCACTGAAAGAGTCAAACAATGGATGTTTTTATACCAGATACCCTCACAGCTTTCACGCCATCTGAGTGTGAAGTGAATATATAACCCAGCAGCCATTGCACCGCAGTTTCTCTGTGATGATGGTAGAACGGCAATGCCCTGTTGTGCCAGCACAGCGGTCTGCAGTTCAAACCCCAACATGGGCAGTAGTTTTGCCCTAGCTTGCTCAGGATTGGGATTGGATTGATAATTTTCAGGAAGGGAACTGATTACCTCACCTCACATTATGATCTAGAAAAGGTCTGTTGCTTCATAATGAGGTAATTGAAAAGAAACATATCTTCTGACATATTATGGAGTTACCTTTCCACAATTTATATAATTATCTTTGTTATATATCATATGATTGCTTACCTATATATTGCAGAGTTATTTTTCTACCCCTGCAGGGATCCATCTGGACCAGCAGCTTTGCCATCCTTCAGAAGTTTGATAGGGGTTACCTTTCCACAATACATATCACAGGTTTGACTACCTACACATCACAAGGTTACTCTTCTACATCTTTGCATTTAGTAAGGGGGGAGGGAGGGCTGCCTCTGTGGCAGAGTGCAGAATGGTCAAGCCATCTGCCCTGAAGGTTGTAGGTTTGTTTTCTGGTTGACCTGATTCAGACCATCAGTTTGTCCAGAGATGTCTGGGGGTCATCACTGGAGATATGGAGTGGTGCTTTCCGTGGTGCTCTAGGCTTGCCGTTCTGCAGAGAGACTGGACCAGATGGGATAAGACTCAGTGCACCTTTTCTTTAACCTGCTATGTATTTAAACATCTTTGCATTACCTTCCTACACTTCACATCCCTACATATCACAGGATGATCTGTTCACATATGTAAATATGTTTTTGCCCAGCAGTGTAAATAAGTTGTTTGTGATATACTACTTTACCTGGCATTGTGAACTTGATGCGGACAATATATTCTACCTATGTACCAAGTTCAATCTTTGCTCGCTATGTGTCTTGATCAAAGCTTTTGTCATGGTCTGCATTTTGTGTTTTCCAGTTTTAATGTTTGTACATTTCTAAGATATGATTGTATTAAAGTGTTTATGGAAAGTGGTTTTTGTGTCTTTGTTCAAGGAGATGCATGTCATGTACACATTTGGAGAGGTAGTGCATATTCTGTACACATGTAGAGAGATAGAACATATATCCTGTACACATGCAGAGAGGTAGAACATGTTCTGTACACATGTAAAGAGAACATATCCTGTACACATGTAGAGAGGTAGAACATGTCCTGTACACATGTAGAGAGGTAGAACATGTCCTGTACACATGTAGAGAGGTAGAACAGGTCATGTACTCATGTAGAGAGGTAGAACATGTCCTGTACACATGTAGAGAGGTAGAACATGTCATGTACACATGTAGAGAGGTAGAACATGTCCTGTACACATGTAGAGAGGTAGAACATGTCATGTACACATGTAGAGAAGTAGAACATGTCCTGTACACATGTAGAGAGGTAGAACATGTCATGTACACATGTAGAGAAGTAGAACATGTCATGTACACATGTAGAGAGGTAGAACATGTCATGTACACATGTAGAGAAGTAGAACATGTCATGTACACATGTAGAGAGGTAGAACATGTCCTGCTTACAGGTGGGGAGGTACACATTCATCCATATTTGGAGAGGTAGAACAGGGTGAATAAACACATGGGAAGAAGAAAATGTGTACATTTCTGGTGGAGATAGAACACAATCTTTCAAGATCAGGTGGTGTTTGTGAAGTAATAACAGTATCTGAGAGGAGCACAGGACAGTGAGGGAATTAGAGTATAAAGTGTTAACTCCACATCATGAAGAGAGTTGCATTGCATTGTTTCATCAAGCTGGTGGCTCAGTACACTCGACTTCAATAAGCATTTTTCGGGTGTGCTTTCCCTAGCCTTTGACTGTCCCCCAGTCTGCCTACCCACAAGGTACTCACAAGGGAACTTCCGGTCCCCAATATGGCAGATAGGCATTTGAACCATTAAGCCTCTGGAGAGTTTATGCTTCTGGCTACGGTTTGCAGTCGCAAACATCCAGTCTGCCTACCCACAAGGTACTCACAAGGGAACTTCCGGTCCCCAATATGGCAGATAGGCATTTGAACCATTAAGCCTCTGGAAAGTTTATGCTTCTGGCTACGGTTTGCAGTCGCATTTTCCTCATGTTGGACTGGCAGTGCACGTTTCCGTCGCCCTGCTACTGAGTTGAGTGCATGGCGTGACACAGTGAGCTGTGAATTTTGTTTGGAATGTTTTTATATCTGTCGGCATTTGTTGTAGCATGAACTGCATGTTCGGAATGATGGTGGTCGGCCTGGAATTGACTGGATTACCTTTTCGGTTCACGAGTGCATTTTTGTCAGAGACTCCTGTGGGTCGGCACTGGAGCTGCGGTATTCGTGCTTTGTGTGATACTTACAGCGGGCCGCCCTGCTGAAAGGGACATAGTCATATGGGATAAATCCTGGGGCAATGAAGTTGACCCTCTCGACTTTCAATGCAGTAATATTTGGCTGATGGTTTTCCAGTCACTGCCGCTTCCGTTGACAACGAACTGTATTTTTCGTGGAGGACTTTTGTGTTGGCATTCTGATGGCCTGCATTATGCACAGTGTACCTGTGCGGGCTGTTGGCTTGCCGAGACTCCTGTATATTCCACTTTTCACATATGGCAGTGAGGAGCATTTCATGCGATATTCACTGGCACAGGAACAGAGCATAATGGGGACGACCCTTTGCCGTGAAGTTGGAACCGTGACTAATTAACTAACTAACTAACAAGGTAGCCGTTTTGTGTTTCTCTTCATCTGGTTCCTTTCCCTTGACATGTTTGACTTGGGAGACCCTAGCAGTAACTACTATCGTAACGGATCTTGAGGTCACTGGAATGCAAGCCGCTGTACATCTTCAGTGTGGAGACACATCAGAGGGGACTGTAAAGATGACATTCCTGTACAACTAAGCGATGATAACATCAATCACAAACAAAAGTGGCAGTTTAGTGGAGACAATAGACTAGTCGACACTAAACAGATGGCAGGGTCAATGTCACGCTTGTTGCCTTGACCTCCCAAGACATTTACTGGAACGTATTCTAGGCCCAGCTCATTTGACGAAATCTGCCTTGATAAGGATTCAAACACATGGCTACTGGATGGGCAGGCTAGACACTGCACCACCGCTGCTCCTCACAAGTCATTGACTATGAGGAGGTCAGCATGACCGAATGGGTAAGAAGGCGTGTTCTTATATAAACATCTGGTGTGCTGACGGCGAGGTAAGGGGTTCAACCCCTACACCGGACAGTTGGATTCTAACACAAAATGACTTACTGGTAGAGACACTACATTTCCCAATTATAACACAGAAAGGTTGAAAAATAACTGCTTATTAAAATAAATATTTATAATATAATAATAATTTGCAGGCACATCAAAGAGTTGCAAGAAGTAACTGTGATAGTGTCACAAGGCTTCATCAAGATATAATCACTTCCTCTGTACAAGGTGTGAACTTAAACATTTTTGATTATGCTCACACAACTTCACCGGGGCTAGGTGTGGCTACACTTCTTGACCATGATCACATAAATTCATCTGTACTATGTATGGTCTTCACATAAATTCATCTGTACTATGTATGGTCTTCACATAAATTCATATGTACTATGTATGGTCTTCACATAAATTCATATGTACTATGTATGATCACATAACTTCATCTGTACTATGTATGGTCACATAACTGCACCTGTACTATGTATGGCCACGTGACTTCTTGACTATGATCTCCCAACATCACCTGGATTCTCCTATCTGTGGGCACACAACTTCTCCTATCTGTAGTCACACAACTTCTCCTATCTGTGGTCACACAACTTCTCCTATCTGTGGTCACACAACTTCTTCTATCTGTGGTCACACAACTTCTCCTATCTGTGGTCACACAACTTCTCCTATCTGTAGTCACACACATTCTCCTAGACTGTGCTCAAACAACTTCTCCTATCTGTGGTCACACAACTTCTCCTATCTGTGGTCACACACATTCTCCTAGACTGTGGTCACACAACTTCTCCTAGACTGTGGTCACACAACTTCTCCTATCTGTGGTCACACAACTTCTCCTATCTGTGGTCACACAACTTCTCCTATCTGTGGTCACACAACTTCTCCTAGACTGGTCATGTGTGGTACCTCATTTCATTAATCCATGATGCCCAAGTTAACAAGTAAGTGACCACTGAGTTGCCAGTGCCATTTCCAACGGTAACACAATAACATTGTAAAGTGGATGGTGCTGTGTCAGTACTACGGAGCTCAATGTGTGAAGTACAGTGACATTTCTGTTTCCAAGAGCGACACAATAACATTGTAAAATGGAGGATGTTGTGTCTGCCACCACTCCACCACTCTATAACACAACACGATCTGCTATGTAATTTACCCAAGCATTGTCATGTTGTTGTCTCTGTACTACAGAGCTCAACCTATGAAGTTAACCAGATTATTGATGTCGTCACTGCTTTATTTGGGGCTCAACTATCTACCTGTGAGTTATTTTTCCGCTATGTAATGACTTTAACTATGTAGTATGTACTATTTGATAGATATTGTATGACACTGGTTTTGTTCCCTGTATACATGTATATACTGTGTTCACCAGGAATGAGGCGCAGGAACCTCTTTCCCCCAGGTAGATTGGGCTCGTTAGCTATTACAGTGGTCAATCTAGGAGAAGGAAAACTCCGATTATAAACCCCCAAGTTGAAGGTGGACCGACGTGCCGAGGACTGAATGGCCATGGTGAGCTGGTCGTGAACGTGGAACGTCTGGTATGCGGGCGGGGCGGCGCCAGGCGTATGGACTCCTGAAGGACATCCCCTGCCCCTTCCCTAGCAGGCAGGCTCTATTAGGGTGACCGATTATATCCTGCCGTCGTATCTAACCAACTATGAATAATACAAAGAATTATCGCCAAGCAACAAAGTGCATGCTTTGTGTTCGATACCTTTGACAACAGCCAGCGGGGAGAAAATGGAGCGGAGGAGAAGAGGTAGAGGAGAGGGGGGAAGGAAAAAGAAGAAGAGGGCAGGAGCCAGAAGGGGTAGAAGGAAAACGGATTGTTTGGGACTCAAGAATGTACGGGTTGGGTATTGGAATTGCCGTAGTGCAAAGCAATGAGGACCAATTCTGAGGTAGGCGCGTGCCCTGCAATCTTGTATTCTCTCATCAATGGTTGGAAGCCCAAGAAGGTAGCGCATCGCCCTGCATGCTGTATCTCTTGTACATCCAAGAATAATGCGCATAGCTTCTTTCTGTATCCTTTCCATCCTTTCTATCTGCTTATGGCTGAGAGTCAGGATTGCCATTGCATACTCCAAAACAGACATGACCAACCCCTCGTACAGAAGACATAGATGGCGCTGCTCACAGTTTGCTGCCGCCATCACCCGCATCACTGCCAAACCCCGCTTGGCCTTTGTTATCACCTGGTCTATGTGCACATTATAAGCAAGGCTTCGATCAAACCGTATCCCCAGGTAATTCATTGCCTGCATTCTTTCCACCGTCTCTAAACACAGCATTACAGTTGGTGTTGGAGTACCTCAGAATTAACGCAAACACACAACATCCACTGCATAGTGAAATTAGGAAGGTGAAGGGCAGCAGGTTAAAAAGAGGACGGTCGTGGATGGGTCAAGCCGAAGACATTCTTCAACAGGTGTGTTCACTTGAGGACTTAGAACCTGGCGAGGAGTGGGTGCAAGTGCCAACAGACTTCTGCACATCCTTTTCAGTTTGCATCCAACTTGACAGAAAATGCAGACAAGAAAATCCGGCTGCTGTTGAGGCTGAAGTACAAGAGTTGATTTTCGAGAATTCGCTAGACGGTGACGCGGTCATCTACACAGATGGGTCGGTCGTCCGACATGTGAAAAGCTCATGGGCCTTTACAGCTCGGGCCCTTGGGAGAATTGTGAAGGAGGACTCTGGTGCTTTTACTGAAGTCATGGCAGTAAGTAAATCAATAACATGGCTCGAGACACAGACATTCACTAGGGCTTGTTTCCTTAGCGACTCAATGAACATGATCAAGAGGATAGAGGAGGGGTCGATCCGAAGAGAATGGTTGCTGTCTCTGGAGCGGTCTCGACTGGCAAAGATTAGTTTCATCTTCGTGACAGGGCATGCGGGAGTACAAGGAAATGAGCGGGCTGAGACAAGCTCGCAGGTGAGGCTACTGTGGAGGGCGGACGCGCCATGGACCAGGCCGATATTCTGAATGCTCTACGTGAAGTGAGACTTTTGCGAGAACCAAGTGATGACTGTGAATCTACAACAATGGCCAGACTGCGAGAGCAGCAAATTAAAAGAGGGGTGGCCAAACAAGAACACTACGCAGGAAGCCAAAGAAGATTGATAAACCAACACAGAACTGGCGTCGTTAGCCGCTACACGTTGCGGGATTTGCTGAGGAGGGGATCCGAGCACTTATGGACTGAATGGTTCGATGTGCAATGAGGATGATCTGTCGACTAACTAACTAACTAACTAACTAACTAACTAACTAACTAATGAGGACCAATACTGGAGAAACTGGTCTAAGATTTTGTTGTCCTGATGTTACAAGAACTGAATACAAACTCTCTTAAGTGCCCTTGCTATACATGTTACATCAACCCAACTGGGCAGGGAAGACATGGGCAGGCTCTGGTGGTCAAGGATGGTTTCCAGCATTCAGTAATGGATATGAGTGGATGGGGTCAGGAGAGTAAAGAGGTGCAGGGAATGCGGATACAAATCAGCCGATACAGCTGGAACCTGATAAATGTATATGTAAGTGGGGAATCTTGCATAAGCAGAGAGAGTTGGGACTGGTTGAAAGGTTCAGTGGGCACCCCAGGTACCAGGTATCTGATATGTGGTGACTTCAACGCACGCGCCAAGGAATGGGACAGGTCGGGAGAGAACAAACAGGGTACTGCTCTTGTTGAGGCCTTGCTTGAGACAGATGTTGTCTGTCTAAATGATGGGACACCCATTAGGCTAGCAATGAGACCGGAGGACCCTGACACGGTCATCGACCTGGCGCTTGTATCCCAAGAGGCGGCATCTGATACCTAAGTCCAGCACAGTTAGGACTATAAGAGCACGCAGGGCATTCAGTTATGATCGTGACCAATCTTCGCTTCCCTTAGATCTCAGGGAAGATCTAAACCAACAAGAAGAATCTTACCCAACCACCATGGTGGACACCAGAGGTCGAGAATTTATGGAGGGAAAAGAGGGCGACCATAAGGAAGTGGCAGAGGGTGCGGAGTGCAACCAATTCAGTTGACACAGAATTGGAAGAGGCTGAAAGATATAAAAAGGTAAAGGTGCAGGATTTTAAACTCCAGGCAGCAGAGGCAAAGAGAATGAAGTGGGAACAGTTTATCAATGAAGTCGGTGGGGATGTGACATTGGGAAAATTCTGGAGGCTGCACCGGCAGATGAAGAGACAGGCAATGCCTGGTACACATGGTACCATTTATGATGATAACAACTGACCCCACTATATTCAGAGAAAAGGGTGACAGACTAAAGAGGGGCAAATCATGGATGGGTCGGGCGGAAGATGTCGTCAGACAGGTCTGCAGTCTTACCAGTATCAACCCCGGCAAGGAATGGGTGCTGGTGCCTCCAGCTTTTAAGTGCACTTTCTCCTGCATTATCACACTCGACAGACGGTGCAGAGAGCAGAACCCTGCCGCTGTCAATGCAGAGGTTAACGCGCTCATCTATGAACACTCAGATAGCCCCGAAGTGCTCATCTATACAGATGGATCTGTTGTAAAGCAGCAGAGAAGTGCGTGGGCCGAACCGTTCAAGAATCTAGTGGTGACCACTCTATGACCACAAGCAGCATGACGATGGAGGTGATGGCAGTTACGCAGGCTTTCATATGGCTGGAATCACAGCATTATACCAACGTGTGTGTACTAAGTGATTCAATGAACATGATTCAGAAGGTCGAAACTGGATCTGTACGTAGACTGTGGACTGAATCGCTGCGGAAGTCTGTTGTCCGTAAAGTCACCTTCATCTTCGTTCCGGGATATGCGGGAGTCGAGGGAAATGAACGAGCTGATAAACTGGCTGGCCCTGCACCCCCTGTAGATGGCCAGCCCATGGATCGTGCCGATGTTATTAACGTCCTCAAAGATATGGCGAGAACAGAGGACTTTGACGTCAGTGAAAAACCACATCGCTGTCCAGGATGAAAGATTTGGGAGTAAGAATCGGCACGGCCAGACACAAGAGGTACATCGGGAAAACAAGGCGCCTCGTCAACCAACACAGAACTGTCACTATTAGCCACCGGACGCTAATGCATATGCTGGGGGGAGGATCTGAGCACCTATGGACATGTCCGGAGTGCAATGAAGATACCCCAACTGATAACTGACAACTGACAAGGACAAAGGGGAGGCTTTTCTTGCACAATTTTTAAAACAGACGGATCAGCAGGATAGGGCTATTAGAGATAACGTCAGAGAAGCCTTGTCACGGGTCACTAGGAAGGAGGACTGAGATTAAAGTGGAGGACATTAGACGGGTACTGAAGCGGGCTAAAGACACAGCGCCAGGTCCGGATGGGGTGAGGTACTCCCGTATGAGGAACATAAATTATGGGGACTTGGAGGAGATGGCTCTTTGTTTCAACCTAAGCATCAATACGGCGGAAATAACCCACGATTGGCTGCATAGCTACCTGGTCCCACTCCCAAAGCCAGGTAAGGATCACTCCAGACTTAATAGATACCGAATCATAACCCTGCAAAACACGTATAGCAAAGTCCTCGAAAATATAGGCGCACGCAGGCTCCAGCGACATTCGGAAAGTCGTAATCTGCTTCCCCGAGGACTCGGGAGTTACCGCCCTGGGAAGGACACCTGGGTCAATGCTGCAACTTTCGCATTTGATGTCTACGAGGGCTTCCAGGATAAACAAGAGACAGTGGCGGTAGCTCTTGACCTGGAGGTTGCGTGTAACAGGGTCAGGTATGATCGGTTAATACACACACTGTTGGACATGGAAGTCTGCCCTTGTCTTGTTAGATGGGTTGTGGCAGTCCTTTATGAGCGTAGGGTTGCACTGTGCATGGGTTCCTGGACTTCTGACTCCTGTACTATTACACCTGGGTTGCCGCAGGGATCTGCCTTGTCCCCAGTGCTCTTTAATGTCTACACCAGCAAAGTCGCAGCTATTTAGACACCAGGTAAGGGGAGAATCTTGACATTTGCAGATGATGTGCTGGTGGTGTACAGACAGGGCCAGTTTGGCGAAAGACTTACAGGTGGCAGTAAACAGGGTAGCGGAGTGGTGCAGGAATGCAGGGGCCATTATACACCCAGACAAGGCATCGGTTGTGTGGTGCTCCCTGGATAACCGGATGGCAGATGTCCCAGGTATTATGTTGAATGGATGTCCTCTTAGTCGAGAGAGTAAATTGAAGTACTTGGGTATCACCTTTGACAGGTGTTTGTCTTTTAAGGATCACATGGAGGCTTTGATAGTGAAGGCTGGTAAGGGAATTAATGCATTGAGGGCTATGGCAGCAACCGGGGTAGATCAGAGGATGCTGTACAGGCTCTTTCAGCCGTTAATAATTTCTGTCATTGAGTATGGTTTGGGGCTGCTGACAGTATCAAAGAGCCAGCTTGAAAGGTTGGAGCGCATACAGAATGCTGCCATGCGGTTAATCCTGGGATGCACAAAGGACACACCAATTATATGCACGAGGCAAATCCTGGCGCTACCAACAATGACGGATAGGCATAGGGTCATTCAGGCCAAATGGTACCTGAGAGTTGTCGCAGACAGGGATCACCCGCTGCATGCAGCAATGGATATGGTCAAGGGTCATAGAATAAGACGAGGCAGGTCCTGGATGGCACAGGCAGAACTTTCTATACGTCAGGTGTGTGATCTAGAGACCATCAATCGTGAAAGAGAGTGGGTTGACGTTCCGGAAGACATGACGGACTGGCACAATATAATAATAACACTGGGTTGTAAGTGCAGAGAATGAGCAGCGGGCCGCACTGAGTTTGAAGTGCAACAGCTGATTCAGAGCAACACACACTAAGGTGACATAGTCATCTACACCGATAGGTCAGTGGTGAGAAACAGACGTAGTGGCTGGGGCTTTATTGCAAAGGCTAATGGACAAGACTTGAAAAAGGAGAGTCTGGCATATGAGACTACGACCTCCATCATGAGAATGGAGGTGGAGGCAGTAACAGCGGCTAGATTGCTAGAGGAGACTACTGCAACATATGTTGTATTCATTACTGATTCAAAGAGTATGCTTATTAAGGTGGAGAAAGGATTGTTTCATGTGGAATGGCTCGTCCCTTCAGAGGTCACAAGTTGTGAGAATTGTATGGATATTTTGCCCTGGCCATGCGTGTGTACGGGGGAATGAACAGGCTGATAGCCTAGCAGGGAATTCACCTCTTGGTGGTAGTTTGCCTATGGACAAGGGGGAGGTGGTCGTGTGCTTGTGGTACCAGGTGGAGAAGGCGGAGGAACAGATTGAGAACCCATACGTGGAAAGAATGAGATTGCGGGGGATCGGCAGGGGTTCTGGAAGAATCTCAAAACTGAGAGGGAAGCCCAGGAGAACTTTTAATCAGATAGCGGTGGGAATGATTAGTAGTATGACTCTTCGCTGGCTGTTGAACGAGGGGACGGAACACGTATGGGAATATCCTGAGTGCAGTGATGTCGGTTCTTAACTCAACTCAACTCAACTGAGTTGCCAAGTTGCACTCAACAAAGAAAACTCCAAATAACAAATTCCACACAATCCAGATTTTTAGCTACATAAAGACCGACATATTTACACACTTACTAGCGGATATCTAAGTAACTGCCTGGATTACTTCACTGATTTAGCTGTTGCTAACACATCACAAGGTCCACAACAGTAAATAAGTGATGTGTCCCTTATTGCAGAATTTGGTCTCAAAAAGATCTAACATGAAAATGATGTTTTCTCTATTGCAGAAGTTGACATGAAAAGATCTCAAGATGAACACTGTGCGTCCTCTACTGTACTGTAATGGGATTGCTATAAGTAAGTCTGCTGTCTCGTACACGCAACTGTGTCTCGTCCTGAGTCAAGAGTTCATGCAATGTGAAGTTATTGGGCATCGCAGTTTGTGGCCGCTGATGTCTGTAGATCTGGATGTGTTCGGGAGGGATATTCACAATCTTGGATAAGTCCGTCTTGATTTCAATTACCTGTGTTTGTTGCACAAGAAAATCATATTCACTAGTAGAGATAAAAGTTTTTATTTTCAGAATCTAGTTTAGAGACAACGGATTGGACAAACAGGCACATAAAATATATATTAAGTTTCACTTGTGACTGGTAGAAAAATATAACTTTTCACAAATCATAATCAAGTAGCATGTCCTTTGCAGAACATCAATCTCATCATGGTCCTCTATGATGTTTCTTGATCTCTTACCATTCTCATTGTGGTCCTCTTTGATGTTTCTTGATCTCTTACCATTCTCATTGTGGTCCTCTTTGATGTTTCTTGATCTCTTACCATTCTCATTGTGGTCCTCTTTGATGTTTCTTGATCTCTTACCATTCTCATTGTGGTCCTCTTTGATGTTTCTTGATCTCTTACCATTCTCATCACCGTCCTCTATAAAGTTTCTTGATCTCTTACCATTCTCATTGTGGTCCTCTTTGACGTTTCTTCATCTCTGACCATTCTCATCACGGTCCTCTATAATGCATCTTGATCTCTTACGATTCTCATCACAGTCCTATATGATGTTTTCTGATCACTTACCATTCTCATCGCAGTCAACTATGAAGTTTGTTGATTTTTGACCATTCTCATCATGGTCCTCTATGATGTTTCTTGATCACTTACCATTCTCATCACAGTCCTCTATGACACAAAACATATAACAAATGCAAAACAAATATATAACAAACATATAACAAACAGAACAAACATATAAACAACACAGAACAAGTATAACAAACAAGAACAAACATATAACAAACACAGAACAAACATAGAACAAACACAGCTGAAAGGATGGCTAGGTGGAGGATCTAGGCTTTAAAGGGAGAGAACGAGTAGAAGATGACCTAGCAGATATGAACGTGGGAGGACAAGTAACACCAACCTTCTTCATTGGGTTGACAGTCACGACGTAGTCTAGTGTGGAACCATGAGGCAGCTCATGAAATATCATCAACTTGATGAACACCTGAGCTTCTGTGTGATTACAAATAAATATCAGATTGATGAACACCTCAGTTTCTGTGTGATTACAAATAAATATCAGATTGATGAACACCCCAGTTTCTGTGTGATTACAAATAAATATCAGATTGATGAACACCTCAGTTTCTGTGTGATTACAAATAAATATCAGATTGATGAACACCCCAGCTTCTGTGTGATTACAAATAAATATCAGATTGATGAACACCTCAGTTTCTGTGTGATTACAAATAAATATCAGATTGATGAACACCTCAGTTTCTGTGTGATTACAAATAAATATCAAATTGATGAACACCTAACCTTCTGTTTGGTTACAAATAAATATCATCAAGTGTCTTGCTGACTAGTGTGGAAGATCATGCTTCCCCACATCTTGCAATCTCCAACACTGTGTATCAGTCCATGTGCTGTTCCATGCCATGACACAAGACTGCCTAGAATATTCTTTCACTGTCTTCCTCTATCTCTCTTTCCACACACTGGGTCGTGAGTGCAGAGAATGGGCAGCGGGCCGGACTAAGTTTGAAGTGCAACAGCTGATCCAGAGCAACACACATCAAGGTGACATAGTCATCTACACCGATGGGTCAGTGGTGAGAAACAGACGTAGTGGCTGGGGCTTTATTGCAAAGGCTAATCGGCGAGTCTTGAAAAAGGAGAGCCTGGCATATGAGACTATGACCTCCATCATGAGAATGGAGGTGGAGGCAGTAACAGTGGCATTCCGGTGGCTAGAGGAGACTACTGCAACATATGTTGTGTTCATTACGGATTCAAAGAGTATGCTTAGCAAGGTGGAGAAAGGAATGTTTCGTGTGGAATGGCTCTCGTTGCTTCAGAGGTGACAGATTTTGAGAATTGTATGGATATTTTGCCCTGGCCATGCGGGTGTACGGGAGAATGAACAGGCTGATAGGTTAGCAGGGAATGCACCTCTTGGTGGTATCTTGCCTATGGACAAGGGGGAGGTGGTCGTGCACTTGTGGGACCAGGTGGAGAAGGTGGAGGAACAGATTGAGAACCCATATGTGGAAAGAATGAGATTGCGGGGGATCGGCAGGGGTTCTGGAAGAATCTCAAACTGAGAGGGAAGACCAGGAAAACTTTTAATCAGATAGCGGTGGGAACGATTAGTAATATGATTCTTAGCTGGCTGTTGAACAAGGGGACTGAGCACGTATGGGAATGTCCTGAGTGCAGTGATGTCGGTTCTTAACTCAACTCAACTGTAGACCACATCGGAGTCCACCATGGCATCCGCAAGGGCAATTCCCTGTCGGTTTTCTCCACTACTGTCCCAATCTCTTTTCCTCGCTTTGAATTTAAGATTTAAGAATGTCAGCACTTACCCTAAATTACCACCATTTACCTTAACTGTACATTTAGGCACAATCTGTTTCTTGATATTACCAAATAAACCAGAGCAATTATTAATTAAGTCTACTTCTACTGGCGGTTGGTCTGAAGTTGACATTGGTGAACACAGCTTTCCAATGCTGTCTTCCTTTCTCATAAAGCGAATGCTGTGTCTCTCTGTCACCATTTGTTTCTCAGGCTTGGTATTTACTTACATAAGGTTTCTTTCATGGCTCCAACTTCATGGCAAAGGGCCACCCCATAATGCTCCGTTCCTGCGCCAGTAAATATCGCTCAAAATGCTCCTCACTGTCCCTTGTGAAAAGTGGAATAGACAGCAGTTCCAACAACCAACAGCACGCATGGGTTGTGGCGAAAGCCTGGCTGCACCCTCCCACCTTGCTAGTTCTCAGTATATTATAAAGATTCTTTAATATATGTTTACATTCAGGTTACGGTTACTTTGTATTTGTAGTAATGGGGTAATTTAGTTTGGCTTACTTATCCTGGCCAACTACAACCAACAGACAACGGGGCCCGGAAACGGCCACTTGCTGATATTTGTTCCATATCCGGTCTCACTTTTCTGCTAGAAATCGCAGACAACGGTCGGGGCCAATTGTGGTGTTCGAAAGGCAATCCTTTTAATAGTAAATTACTGAAATAAGTAATAAGCCTCACCAAATTTTATATTGAACAAGTGCCCCGACCCGTAGTGAGAATCTGATTCTGGAACTTGAGTGTTGTGGTATACCAGAGCAACCCACCAGCAACAGAAGATTCAGTTTGCGCATCCACGACTCTGAAAGAACTGATTTGTGGGCCACTGGCGAATAGGGTGACCCGAAGAGGAACGATGGAGAGACTACCATCTTCACCGTTGGAAACACCATTTGCAGCTGAGTGCCTAAACACCTTCCTGGAGTCACGGCCATACTTTGCTTGACTTACCACCATCCTGTCTTATGATTAAGACCTCGCTCCGAGAACATTGTTTGATATATATATATTGTTGTTTTTTTTTTTCTTAAATACTTCTCAATTATTTGCCTTTTACGTTCCTTGTGGGAACTTATATTTCTATTTGTCTATTATTAAACTCGTGATAAGCGGTGTGGTCGCTTATTGCTAAATAAGAATTCCTAGTTGTCATCCTCATATCCAACATTTAATTAGATCACACAAGTGTGAGAGTAGGACGAAAGTTGAATCTTTCGTCTTTATCGACTTCTGTGTGCTGCATGGTTCAAGTCAAGCATCGGGGCTAAATTCTTTTCCACAGGATCATCGTGTCACTGCTAACTAAGTTTGCTGTCATCTGTGTGTGTATAGCTGTACAACTTTATCTGCAGTCCTGTGCCACTGTAGGAATAGTAGACTTCTTTTTCTGGGACAATTCGTCATACTCCCTTTGTTTTCCTATTTCTTCAGTGGGGAGTCTTTCCTAGTGGTTAGTCTCATTGTCTTCTACTGTACCTGTAAGACTTCTCTCAATAGTAGCGGACCACACGACATGGGTATGCATGCTTAAGGCCGCTGCCAGAATGCCAACACAACAGCCCACCACCAAAATTACAGTTCATCGACAATGGAGGCGGCAGTCCCTAGAAAACCAGCAGTTTCACGCACATTGTTGCATAATGCAAAACCAGTTAGTTCAGCAACCTGCCATTTTTCTGAACATGCAGTTCACAATGTTTTAAGTATTCCAGCCCAAGCATTGTTTCCTCACCTCCTGGTTCACTAGCATTTGTTTGGTTCTCTCCATGAGCTCCACATTGGTGATTTTGTTATACCACGTTATTCCTTCTATTGTGCACAGGCGATTAGTCATTGTTTATAGTTTATTTGTAATCGTCTTCATTATTCTACATGCTTCATGTCTGTACACCAGTTACTGGCACCTTGCCGTCTTGATAGATGATAGTTTGTTACATTGTGCTTCAAAACAAGGCAAAGTAACCTCTCTATATCACAAACCTGGGCTTATATAGCAGTACTGATTCCATAGATTCCCTACATTCTACTTCGGGACAGATAAACTGGCATAAAAAGGGACAGAATGTGAACAAGAGAGGAAGCCTCTTACTGTGAGAAGAGAGCCATACAGGTAATCAGAACAGTACAGATGCCCGTGTATTGCCGGGGCCCATACGGGGAATCAAAGAATAGTAACACTTTTGCCTACCATGCATGTCGTAGGAGGCGACTGAGGAGGATATGGTTCCGTCGCCCTGCTACTGAGTGAGTGCGTGGCGCAACACTGTGAGCTGTGAGTTTCGTGTGGAATGCTTTTACATCTGTCCAAGGTTGTGTGTAGCGTGAACTGCATGTTCGGAACGATGGCGGCCGGCTGTTGCTGGATTGACAGTTTGCCTTTTTGGCTCACGAGTGCATTTTTCAGGAGACTCCTGGGAGTCGCCGCTGGAGGTACGGAGTTCGTGTTTTGTGCGGCGCTTTCGGCGGGTCGTCCTATGGAAAGAGACCGAGCCATATGGGATAAAACCCGGGTCAATGAAGTCTTTCTGGTGACTGCCATTTCCATCGACGATAAACTGTATTTTTCATGGAGGACTTTTGTGTTGGCATTCTGGCGGCGGCATTATGCACAGTGTACCTGTGCGGGTTGTTGGCTTGCTGATACTCCTGTCTGTTGCATTGTTCACTTTTGGCAGTGAGGAGCATTTTGTGTGATATTCACTGGCACAGGAAAGGAGCAATATGGGGACAACCCGTTGCCGTGAAGTTGGAACCACGACTAAATAACTAACTAACTAACAGAACAGTACAGAACCATCGGATAACTACCCCATGTTTGAGCGGCAGGGACATATCATCATCCTTTGCTTTAGGATGGGGCATAACAGACTGAATCAAGATGTGCATGAGCTTTGTCTGTCTGCTTCACCTGGGCTTTGTCTGTCTGCTTCATTTGGGCTTTGTCTGTCTGCTTCACCTGGGCTTTATTTGTCTGCTTCACCATTATACATGTGTGAGCAAAGCAAACAAACGCAACATGTTCTGCAGGGTTGTCCTCTTTATAGCCGCTAAGAGACATATACAAGCCTATTGTGTGAGTTAAGATCCAACATCACACAGTCAAGACATTTCCATACGTCCTCTGTCCTTTTCTTCAACAGCCAGCGAAGGGTCCCAATACTAATGGTACCAGCTGCAGTCTGATTATGTGTCTGTCTGGTCTTTTCTTGGAGTCCTGAGTGTTGGCCACTGTCTATGCACCTGGTTCTATGAATCACCACCAAACTAGAAGAACTCCGAAAAACAGCCGAGTTCATCATGACAATTTGTCTGACAATTTAATCATTATAGCAAGCAAGTAGCAGCAGCAGCAACGGTAGCGGTGGTGGAGAAGAAGAAGAAGAAGAAGAAGAAGAAGAAGAAGAAGAAGAAGAAGAAGAAGAAGAAGAAGAAGAAGAAGAAGAAGATCCACATTCCTTCAGTCCTCATCTCCTGTTCAGAGTTCTATTTCACATTCTGGTTTGTGGAGTGAACACATGGCCATCCATTCTGAACCTGCCAGGTAAATAAAAACACCAAACATAAAACAAAGAACACAGAGACGATAAATTTTTTCTCACCATTTACAAGTTGAGGTTTCTCTCTCTCATCTTCATCATCGCTCGACTCATCTGCTGTATTCAACACTGGAAGACATTTTTTAAAAGTTAGTCGCATATCCTTCCCAGGACATTGCAGTCAACCCCAGGATTTTTTGGCTGTTTGTGACTTCTTGGCAAGTTTATGTTCAGTAGTTTGCCTTGCTTCCTGAACGATCAGCATTCATACCTTTGTATGGAAACAAATGCAAGGCAGTCTGCTTCCAATCTGCCCGCAGTTGTGTGTCAAACACAGTATGCTGGATTATGAATCACATTCGAAACTCCCTTGCCACAGAACCGACAAAAGACATAAACTGAAATAGTTAACATGCAAACAGGCATACAAATGTGCAATAGGGCAAATATTCATTCTCTGTATTCCTCTTCTTCCCTTAGATGCAGATGTATCTGATCATTGCTTAGTCTTTTCTCCTCTCTTCATCATCATGTGCCATGCCATTAAGCGTGAGCGGACATGTTTCGCCATCTCACACAATCACCAATTGTGGATCAACTCTGTGTTCTTGTCTTGACCGTACCATGTGGTCAGGCCATCCAGATATTTACTTCTCTGCCTTCCCCTTGTTCCTTTCCCCTCAATACTGCCAGTTGTCACAAAGTTCTCCAGTTTATTCTTCTCATAACATCCCCAATAAATCTTGACTGTCTATGGGTAATTTCTCTAATCAGTTTGCGGTTTTCATTTGTTTCTTATAGGACTTGCTCACTGATTTTTCTGTCTGTCCATGATATACAAAAGTACAGGCTCTATACAACACTTAAGGCTCTTTTTCTCATTGCAATTAATATCTTTTTATTGGTCAGTATGTTTTTTCCCTTCTACCCAAATTGGTAGGATCATCTAGCAGTCTTGTTTAGTCTTTCCTCTTTAGGAGTGATGTTTCAGATCATCTTACAGCCTTGTTTTGACTTTCCTCTTCTACCGTGATATGTAGGAACGCATTACAGTCTTCTTTTGTCTTTCCTCATCAGTACTGAGTTCTTGGGGCATCTATATATGAGTGCGTATGTCTGTATGTATATCCACCCATCATATGTCATGCTGATAAGCGTGGGCAGTCATGTTTCGCCATCTCACTTGATCACCAGAGTCGTGGATGAGCTCCATGTTTCTGTCTCAACCAGGCTACATGGCCAAGCCATCCAGGTATTTATTTCTCGGTCTTCCCCTTGGCCTCTTCCCTTCAATCTTGCCAGTCGTCACCAAGTTCTCAAATTCATTTCTTCTCATAACATGCCCAAAAAAGTATTTAAAGTTGTGTATGTATATACACATTTAAAATCAGTTCTAAACTTTAATGTTATGGTGGAAATGTTAATTTCACTCACCTGAAATAAAAACAAATGTCCATGATACTAAGGTTCTTTTTTAAAAAAAAAAACAATATTACCGTGTTTGGTTCTTGTAACATGCCTGGGTTCACTAACATTGAAATGATTGCCCTGAGTAGCAATGCTACAACATAAACAAGTTCACGTGGTTAAAGGGTTTGTAATACGAAGTCTTTTGAATTATCAGGTAATTTCAGAATAGGATAGGTACTGAACAGAGTTTTTATCTGTTGTAATAGTTTATCATGATCATCTGTCCAAACTATTTTTGCAGGCTGATCTTTCTTTAATAGTTCAGAGAATGTTGCTGTCATATCAGCAAAGTTAGGAATGAACTTCTGATAGTAATTAATCAGACCTAATAGACTTCTTAATTCCTTTTTTGTTGTTGGAGGTTTGATATTAAGAATTTTAGTAACCACCAGTGGATCTGTCTTTCTAAATCCGTTAGAAATTCTATGACCAAGGAATTGTATTTCAGTAAAACCTATCTCAATTTTACTTGGTTTAGCTTTCAACCCGTGTTGCTGTATCCTCTGAAATACCTGTTTGAGAATTTTGACATGTGTGTCAATATCTGAAGTATGAATACAGATGTCATCCATATATGTCACCACGTTAGAAATTCCATGGAGTAATCTTCTCATCATGTGCATAAATGTGCTTGGCGCATTTTGTAAACCGAATGGAAGATATGCCCATTCATATAGACCTAATGGAGTACTGAAAGCTGTGATATGCATCGAATCTTCACCCATAGGTATTTGCCAATATCCTTTGGTGAGGTCAATCTTCGAAAAGAGTTTCGAGTTTGCCATGCCTTCAATCAACTCATCAATGTTGGGCATTAGTTCTGCATCTAGTAGTGTTAATGCATTTACTTTTCTATAATCAACACATAGACGTAATGAACCATCTTTTTTCTTCACAATTACTACCGGAGAACAGTAGTTCGAAATTGATTTTCTTATAATCCCAGTTTTATCTAACTCTGAAATTTCTGCAGTAACTTTCTCTAGATAATGTATTGGAATAGGATATGGTTTCACTTTAACTGGGACATTCGAGAGTAAAGTTATCTTATGCTTGATAAGCGATGTTTGCCCTGGTTTATCAGAAAAGATTGTGCTAAATTATTTTATTGCTGCAATAAGTTTTTCTTTGTCTTGGGTATACAAATCTTGACTTATTTGTATAGATTACCAACCACTGTCACTATTAACTGTTGGGGCTGGAATTTGTTGTTTAATAGCGTCTTCTTTTTGTTCGTTAATAACCCAACAAGCTGCTGCTATTCTATGTGGTATTTGTTGCGTCACCTGTGATGTGTTGTTGTCGCGTGGGATATATGGTTTCAGCATATTTATGTGAAAGATTTTATGTTTCCCATTTACATCAATACGGTAATCTACATCACTGATTTTCTTAATCACTTTAAATGGACTTTGCCATGAAGTAACTAAACAGTCACGAGGATCAGGTAGCAATAACCAGACCTCTTCTTCTTCTTTCAAGACTATTGTCTTGGCGTTTCTATTATCGTACTGTCTGTACTTTTCTCCAGCTTTCTCCAGTGCTGATTTTGCGATTTGGCAAGCTGTAATGATTTTGTCTCTCAAATGCGTAACAATTTCGTATGCTTCCCTTTTTGGGTGATCGTATGTCCTATTTGTAAGCATGTCATTGTATAATAACAATGGACTACGCGGATTTGCTCCGTATACCAGTTCAAATGGAGAACATCCTGTACTGGATTGTGGTACCTCACGGTACGCAAACAGTACAGCTGGTAATAAAATATCCCAATCTTTAGGTCTATCCGCTGATACTTTTGCTAGAGTTCGTTTAAGGACTCCATTATAATTTTCATTGACACCGTTTGTCATTGGGTGCCAAGGAGAACTAAAGACTTGTGGAATACCAAGTATTTTCATTGCCTCTTGGGTAGCTGTTGATATAAATTGACTACCTCTATCAGATAGTATGCAACTTGGGAATCCTATTCTACTGAAAATTATCAATAATGAATCTAAGATGGATCTACTTTTGATGTACTTAAGTGGAATAGCCTCTGGCCAACGAGTACAAAGATCGATCATGGTTAAAATAAATCTATTACCTCGATCAGTAGTTGTGTTCAGTGGACCCACAATATCCACAGCAATTTTCTGAAATGGTCGAGATGCCAGATCAGTTTTCTGAACGTGTGCTTTGGGATGTTTGCCTTTTTGTGTGGTCATTTGACACAATGTACATGAACGTACATGTGTGATAATATCTTTGTTATATCCAGGCCAATAAAATTGTGTTAATAATCTGTTAGTGGTTTTTGCAATACCCATATGACCCGCAAATGGCGAATCATGTGCCAGTTTCAGTGCCTCTTTACGATATTTAGTTGGGAGTATTGTTTGTAAGCAACGTGTTGCACCTTTATTGTACCGTCTTGATAAAATATTATTGTCCAAGAAAAATTTCCAATTACCATGTTTAGCCTGTTTAGACGATTCCTGTACATTCTTAAAACAAGTTTGTAATGTCGGATCTTGTTTTTGTTCATTCGGTAAGTCAGTTGTCAGTCAGATATTATTCTGTGTATTGTCATTATCTGTCTGAGAAGATTGATCTATTTGTCTTCGTTCTTGAGCTCTTGTTATCGCATTCGCTTGCGTGTGGTCGATCTTCCATTGAATTGCCTCTTCATGAGTGTACTGATGTGCATTGGGTATATTCCCAATTAGTAATCCGGCACAAGGGTTAGGCAATACTGCTGCATTTACTGTGCCTTCAAAATATGGCGATTGTATTGTAATTGTGGCAATCTTATATTTCTCAATTGTGCCACCAAAAGTTCTGCAGGCAACTGTTTCGCCCGTATAATCCTCTGTCTTTATCAACCTTTGATCCACTCCGACAAATGAAGCACCTGAATCACGAATGCAGGTAGTAGATTCACCATTCACCCATGCCTGGTGAACTTTAAGTTTGCCATTTTGAAGATTAACGGCATTTGCTTTATGAATTGTTTCAACACATTCGTCAATAAGAATGTCTGTCACAGTCAGTCTTGTCATCATACTGTTGTATGATAGCTGCATGTGTCTCCTCTAAGTCATCGGAGTCACTACTGGAAAACACATATGCAGTACTTGCTTCCTTCCAAGAATTTCTCATCGGACAAGACCTACTGGTATGACCGTACGCCCGACAAGAAAAACATTTGATGCTCCTCTTGTAAGAGTCATACTTACTTCTTTTCTTTGCTGTGATGTCTCGTAGATAAGCTGTATAACCAGGGTGCTGGTCACACATTTCAAGATGTCCGTGTGATAACTTGCATTGTTGGCACCGTGTGAAGTGTCCATTTCTTGGTCTGTCTCCCTATTTATTGGAATACTGGTATGGTCCGCTTCTATTCTTACTATTAAATTTTCTAAACTTACAATTACCTTTCTAGAATCTGGCGCTCGCACCTATGACAAGCTCTGGTTGTGCACAATTGGCAAATATATCCCGATGTGCATTGAAATAAGATTCACCTTTTGTTTCCATTTCACTCAGAGATTTGCACTTATTTTCAACTAAAAATACAGACATAGATTCTGGTACTGCAGATAGAAGTCTATCTCTTATTATTAAATCTCGAATTTTATCGAAATCAGACCCAATATCTGCTGCTTTACACCATTTATCAAAGCATGAAGATGCTTCAGAAACAAAGTCGAGGAAAGTTTGGTTAGACTTCGGAGTAAGTGTTTTGAATTTAGTACGTAACCCCGATTCGTCCAAACTGAAATGTGAAAGAACACGATCTCTCATATACTTGTAGTTAGTACGCAAGTTCTCGGGAATTAATTCGATTACCTTTAAAGGTTCCAACGCGAGATGTCTTAGAAATAGAATCGGTATGTCCTTCTCGGGAATTTTATAGAATTTTACCAACACCTTGAAATTAGTAATCCAAGAACTTACTGAATCACCTTGTTGGAAATTGCGAAATAAACCTTGGTATTTCTTCAGTGGATCATTCTGTTTTGCAAGACTTTTCTCTCGTTAAATCCAGCTTCACGATCCATTTCTATTGTCTTGACTTTTAAATTTCCTTCCAATTCCTTGTCCTTAAGAATTGCCTCTGCCGCAAGTTTATCTTTCTCAAATGCCAATTGTTTTTCCCTCAACTCTTTTTCCACAATTAATTTATCTTTTTCAGCTGCTATCCTCTCACGTTCCAGAGTTAATTCCTTTTCTCTAGCTTCCATTTTCTCACGTTCCAAACCATCTCCTTTTCTTTTAACTCTTTCTCAAGAGCCAATCTCTCTTGTCGTTCTTCTCGTTCACGTGCAGCTTGAAGTTGTTTCGCTTCTTCCTCTGCTGCCAATTTTTCAGCTCTCTCCTCGCGTTGCTGTGTCTGAAAATCTTTCAATTCTTGCTTTGCCCAATTTCTGAGGTCTGCACCAGTCAAACCAGACTTTTCACCCATGTCCATGAAGTCTTGAAGTGTCGACATATTGTCCTACCTGTGTAATAAGTTATCTAGCTGAAATAAAATAGCGAAGTGGAAAGCAAGACAAGAAAATCGACAAAATTGCAATAATGTTGTTCAAGGAATATAGTCGATAGTATATATTTTAGAATCAATGTTTACCAAATATCAACTTGAAAATAAAATCAATAGTGTCAAGTTGACGACTACAAAAGAAATTCAGCACTCTTATTGCAATACAAATATTCTAATCGTTACATATGTAAACCACAGAAATTAGTATGCAAAATATATTTAGTATAAAGAATATATAACACTAGACAGTTAACAACTACAGAAGACGAATGATGTGTGACGTAAATATATATTTCCGTTCATAAAAGACAATAATACTTTCACAGAAAATTGACGTAAAATAACCCTCGCTTACTACTACACTTATGTAACAAGACAACGATTATGTGCTGTCACCCGTGAGATCGATATAAATACCTTCGTACCGACCTGATGATTGCCAACACTAAACGGTTTCTTAATTAATCAAGTGACCTTAACTATTTAAGAAAGACCCACCAACTGCCCACACTGTTAATTTAGAGTTAACTTCGTCATCGTTAACTTATTAGCACCTAATTAAACCACAAATGTAACAACAATCAGCAATGACAATTTATAGTGGCCTTATTGAATGTATCGTTAATTAATAGGTGGTCTGTCCACTTCTCACAGATTACGATGAATGTAAACTGAAGACTGAAGAAGATCGAACGTCTGTAGCGATAGTGTATTTCCTCTACACTCGACTTCCAAAGCTTAGGGCTTGTCACTGATTTATGGAGTCGACGTGCTCGGTAGTGGTGTATACTCGTATGCCTTCAACCATGCGTGCTGTACAGTAGTGTAGGTTTCGATATAAATATGTCCTGGTGTACGATAGTGTAGAACTCTGCTCCCGTGATAAGAGTAGGTGGTTGACTGATTTGTCGGTGTTGTTGTCCTGTCCTCCACAAATGTTATTAGCGTCCTTAAGACCTTAACGACGTTATATTACATCAATGAAAAACGTCCGTGACTGACTTGATTACTTCTGCGTAACATCATGAATTAAGTTCTGTATTGTCCAGGTCAGGTTCAGTAGCGTGGCGTATGCTGTGATGAAGGTGGTGTCATTTCATATTATGTGCAAATAATGTCCTAATGTTTATGTTCGAATCTAAAATGATGCATCAACGTTATCAGATAAAACTTCTCCTGGTAACCGATAGTTTTCCATGCAGTGTTCCAGTAAGGCCTACCATCTTCAGTATATGTACTCTATATATTGAGTATAGACTCTACTTGTACGTTTATAATGTGTCTATAACAATCAATTTATTTCCTCCCTGGATATACTAAAATAACAATGTTATTTATTCACTTTCTACTTTCATATAATGTCATTCTATAATGTTTGTTGCTGCCATGTCTGGTATGTTCAATTAGTGTAACAATGTGTGTGTAAGTTTCCGATGCGAAAATTCCCGTGCAAGTAATGACATCAGTTGTATCTATTTCTGATTCTGTAATATTTCTGATTCTGTAATATGTGTACGTCGGCGTAGATTTCTTTCGACACGTACCTGTTGTGTCGACTCTTATTGAATAATTATATATCACCACTAATCACTTTACTTTGGTACAGTATCAATTACATTAACTTCACGCTCCTACTGTTTCCCGACATCTTCAACTTCTATTACGTGGAGCGTTTGTGCGTTCTTGTTTTCTGTGTTGCACCGTTTGTTCTAAAGAATCTTGGCGTGCAATTTATACTTTCCAATGTGCACTCTTCTCGGCTGTATGCAACCTGGCGGGAATCATGTTAACAATTCTTCAATCAATGTCCGGTAAAAGTCCCCACTTTGCCTCGATGTGTCTTCCAGCAATAACTCAACATGAAATCCACAATCAAGGATTTGTAACTCGTTAAATCAGAACATGAGAAGTTCTCACCTGAACTTGGAAAACATGAAATAACTGACGGCAATCAAGTGAACGTTTTCACACATTTAATTATGCGCTGCAGAACAACAGGATTAAGCTCTCCTAGAACATAGACTGCCCTTAACGCAGGGTCAGCATCTATTTACTATCTACGAATAACCTCCCTATTCTACTCCGTTCACCTTGAAGCCCAGTCTTCCATTCCACCGTTCCGTCGTTCAGAAATCGCCTAGGGTTTCTGCTCCCGGTCCTTTCATTGATGGCTTCTCATCAATACATTCCTCTCCTGTTGCCTACTTGCCAATCCTCGCAATCACTGCATCCAGATATCCCCTTTGACACACAGCCTTCAGAAAACACAACCGCTTGGTAGCCCAGCCTCACAACGTCTCTTTATTTGTTGTCCTATGATGTTTCGTGTCTCCCTTGGTTTTCTTGTTCATCGCCCACTTTGGTGTGTCCTTATGGAAAATCCCTTTTCTCCTTTTCTGTATCTTCTTTTGGCGTGCTCGTCATATGGCACCCCCTATTCCGCCGAACGATCCGCCACTGGATTCCAGTAATGCGCGGAAGGATATACTCCTCAGATAAACAATGTAAAATTCTGAGGTATGTATAAACATTTTTCCCTCGCTTTTTTTTCTCATCCTGTTGTGCATGTAGTTATTGGACTATCTGTTATGTTTTTGCTGATGAAGTCTAATCATCACAACGTCCTGTATGTATTATAATTCTGTTATGCGAAGCTGCACTACTTTGTGTTGATGTAATAATATACAACTTACACAGCAGTTGCTGCAATAATATACAACTTACACAACAGTTGATTTCACTAATGCTGGCTATACGGTTGTAAGACACTTGACATCTCAAGTGTTTTTTTCTTGTCAACGTGCGTGTGTAATGATGTGTGGGAGAGGAGCTTTTCTGAAAGTTGTGTGTATTGGTGGAGAAGTGCTAAAGTGGCGAGTGTATTTAGTTGGCAAGAGAGATGCTAAAGTGGCGAATGTAACAGGACATTGCTGTCAACAGCAGCAACTTTCAGCTGTCTGTTGATCTCTTTGGCAAGATTACGCTCAGTAGTTTGCCATTGCTTTCTGAGCGGCCGGCTCAGTGATCCCACTCCCAGTTCTCGCCCGCTACGAGACTCTGCGTGATAAACGGGATTATGGAGAGAAAGTGTTGTAACCCCTCGGCCAGAGAGACCGGCGGTGAGTGTAAAGCTAGTAAAAATTTCCACATTCCAAAGTCACAAGTTTGTGACTTCGGCGTGCGGGGAATGCGGAAGTATAAAGCTTGAGACGGTTCTAAAACTGGGTGGTCACGGCGCACAAGTTTACTTTGTCTCATCCTTGTCGGGGCCGGTAGTGGCTACCCACGGCTTGGGTTGCACCCACTGGGGGTAGCCCTGACGAAATTTGCGCTATAGTTACACTTGTTCTTTGCGGTACGCATCACAGTATACCCAAAGATGATATATTCTAAATCGGCGGCGCGCCACCCCGCTCTCTCAAGCTATGCGTGCGTGTGTATATGTGCGTGCGTGTGTATGTATGTGCGTGCGTGGGTGCATGTGTGCATGTATGTGCACGTGCGTGCGTGTGTATGTGTGCGTGCGTATGTGTGCATATGTATGTGCGTGCGTGCATGTGGATGTATGTGCACGTGTATGTGTGCGTGCGTGTGTGGGTGCATGGGGGTGGGCCCCGGGGCTATGTGTGCGTGCGTGTGGTACCCCCTATGTATACGGCTAAGGGGTGCCCCCGGGGTTCGTCGTGGTTCCTGGGGGCGTCGTTTTGGCACCCCGCCGCTACCACCGCCCCCTCGAATGTGCTACCCCCTCCGCTAGATCTAAAAGCCCCATTATATACCTACTACGTTTCATACGGCTAAAATACTTCAGTTTCAGAGATATGATATTGTTTATGAGCCGATTTTCTTCACTGTTCAGATCGGGCAGAATTTCAGTATTTGTCTCCTCCTTGGTCCATGATATTCTACGAACTGTTCTAGAACATTCGAGCCCAAAATCCCCCAATTTTCTACTTTAGTGATTGTGGAATGAAAGCAGAACATTATATACAATTATAACAAAAAGATAAACAGTAGTCATTGGACATATAATGAGAAGCAAGGCATTGGAGAACATTGTGACAACTTGTTAGATAAGTGGAACAAGTAGAATAGGCCTTGGAGAACACTGTGACAACTTGTTAGATAAGTGGAACAAGTAGAAGAGGCATTGGAGAACATTGTGACAACTTGTTAGGTAAGTGGAACAAGTAGAAGAGGCATTGGAGAACACTGTGACAACTTGTTAGATAAGTGGAACAAGTAGTAGAGGCATTGGAGAACATTGTGACAACTTGTTAGGTAAGTGGAACAAGTACGATAGGCATTGGAGAACATTGTGACAACTTGTTAGGTAAGTGGAACAAGTACAATAGGCATTGGAGAACATTGTGACAACTTGTTAGATAAGTGGAACAAGTAGAATAGGCATTGGAGAACACTGTGACAACTTGTTAGATAAGTGGAACAAGTAGAAGAGGCCTTGGAGAACACTGTGACAACTTGTTAGATAAGTGGAACAAGTAGAAGAGGCATTGGAGAACATTGTGACAACTTGTTAGGTAAGTGGAACAAGTAGAAGAGGCATTGGAGAACACTGTGACAACTTGTTAGATAAGTGGAACAAGTAGTAGAGGCATTGGAGAACATTGTGACAACTTGTTAGATAAGTGGAACAAGTAGAAGAGGCATTGGAGAACACTGTGACAACTTGTTAGATAAGTGGAACAAGTACAATAGGCATTGGAGAACATTGTGACAACTTGTTAGATAAGTGGAACAAGTAGAAGAGGCATTGGAGAACACTGTGACAACTTGTTAGATAAGTGGAACAAGTACAATATACATTGGAGAACATTGTGACAACTTGCATGATAAGTGGTAGAAGTAGAAGAGGCATTGGAGAACATTGTGACAACTTGCAAGATCAGCAGTAGAAGTAGAAGAGGCATTGGAGAACATTGGGATGACTGGAAAGATCAGCGGTAGAATTAGAAGAGGCATTGGAGAACATTGTGACAACTTGTTAGATAAGTGGAACAAGTAGAAGAGGCATTGGAGAACACTGTGACAACTTGTTAGATAAGTGGAACAAGTACAATAGGCATTGGAGAACATTGTGACAACTTGTTAGATAAGTGGAACAAGTAGAAGAGGCATTGGAGAACACTGTGACAACTTGTTAGATAAGTGGAACAAGTACAATATACATTGGAGAACATTGTGACAACTTGCATGATAAGTGGTAGAAGTAGAAGAGGCATTGGAGAACATTGTGACAACTTGCAAGATCAGCAGTAGAAGTAGAAGAGGCATTGGAGAACATTGGGATGACTGGAAAGATCAGCGGTAGAATTAGAAGAGGCATTGGAGAACATTGTGACAACTTGTTAGATAAGTGGAACAAGTAGAAGAGGCATTGGAGAACACTGTGACAACTTGTTAGATAAGTGGAACAAGTACAATAGGCATTGGAGAACATTGTGACAACTTGCAAGATCAGCAGTAGAAGTAGAAGAGGCATTGGAGAACATTGGGATGACTGGAAAGATCAGCGGTAGAATTAGAAGAGGCATTGGAGAACATTGTGACAACTTGTTAGATAAGTGGAACAAGTAGAAGAGGCATTGGAGAACACTGTGACAACTTGTTAGATAAGTGGAACAAGTAGAAGAGGCATTGGAGAACATTGTGACAACTTGCAAGATAAGTGGAACAAGTAGAAGAGGCATTGGAGAACATTGGGATGACTGGAAAGATCAGCGGTAGAATTAGAAGAGGCATGGGCAGAACATATGAGATGATGACTGGTGTAGGAGAATAGCTAGAAGATATGTCAATAGAATTGATGCTTGCTGTAAGACAACGACAAGGCGACATGTCCACAGAAATGATCCAAAGTACGAAGGATCGAGATTTGTGAAGAGACGTGAGCGCCTATTCCATTTTGCACAGTACAAGATGATGATGATAAATTAGCATGTTCGCAGGTCAGCATGGCTGTATGGATAAGAACGTGTGTTCTTAAACATCCGGTGTGCTGATGCTGAGGTAAGGGGTTCAACCCCCTACACCGGACAATTGGACTAAAATGTTGACGTATTGTCCTTGAGTTGGGGACATAAATTACAAGTACCTCTGATGTCAGGGTGGGTTAGCCTGATGGCAAGGGACACTGGTAATAGGGAAAGTTAATCCACACGCACAATTCAATCCAGGACTACTAGAAGTGGTGTATATGGACTATGCTTGAGTTCAAAGTGAGTTAGTGATGTTTTTTTTAAAAATTAGCATGTTCTTGTTTCTGATCAATGACACACACCTCAGAGGTCACAGTTCATGGGCCTTTACGGCTCGGGCCGGAGGGAGAATTGTGAAGGAGGACTCTGGTGCTTTCACTGAAACCACAAGTAGCCTGACCATGGAAGTCATGGCAGTAAGTAAAGCAATAACATGGCTCGAGACACAGACATTCACTAGGGCTTGTTTCCTTAGCGACTCAATGAACATGATCAAGAGGATAGAGGAGGGGTCGATCCGAAGAGAATGGTTGCTGCCTCTGAAGCGGTCTCGGCTGGCAAAGATTAGTTTCATCTTCGTGCCAGGGCATGCGGGAGTACAAGGAAATGAGCGGGCTGACAAGCTCGCAGGTGAGGCTACTGTGGAGGGCGGACGCGCCATGGACCAGGTCGACATTCTGAATGCTCTACGAGAAGTAAGACTTCTGCGTGAACCAAGTGATGACTGTGAATCTACAACCATGGCCAGACTGCGAGAGCAGCAAATTAAAAGAGGGGTGGCCAAACAAGAACACTACGCAGGAAGCCAAAGAAGATTGATAAACCAACACAGAAATGGCGTCGTTAGCCGCTACACGCTGCGGGATTTGCTGAGGAGGGGATCCGAGCACTTATGGACTGAATGGTTCGATGTGCAACGAGGATGATCTGTCGACTAACTAACTAACTAACACTAGCATTAATATCTCCACTTAGAATTGATGCACAGACTTGAATGAGGTATTGCTGGATTGAATTTTTCAAGAGTGATAAAACTTCGCAGTTACAAAATTTAAAGACGTTTTACTTACTTACTTAGACCATCATCATCATCATGTGCCTTGCCAACTGGCGTAGGCATCTATATCTCTCCAGATCTTGGTCCTTGGTGTTATGAATCAACTATGCTATGATACTCCTCCATGCCACTATCTTAGTCCATCCAGCATAATTTCTCCCGGCCTGCCTATTTCCCCACTACTCTGTCCAGATGCTGTTGCTTGTCTCTTTGTTTTATTACTCAGTTGTATAAAGTTCTACTATAAGGTGGAGAAAGGAATGTTTCGTGTGGAATGGCTATTGTCTCGCTTCAGAGGTCACAGAATGTGAGAATTGTATGGATATTTTGCCCTAGTTATGCGGGGGAATGAACAGGCTGATAGGCTAGCAGGGAATGCACCTCTTGGTGGTAGTTTGCCTATGGACAAGGGGGAGGTGGTCATGCGCCTGTGCGACCAGGTGGAGAAGGCGGAGGAACAGATTGAGAACCCATATGTGGAAAGAATGAGATTGTGGGGGATCGGCAGAGGTTCTGGAAGAATCTCAACACTGAGAGGGAAGACCAGGAGAACTTTTAATCAGATAGCAGAGCGAACGATTAGTGGTATGACTCTTTGCTGGCTGTTGAAAGAGGGGACGGAGCACATATGGGAATGTCCTGAGTGATGTCAGTTCTTAATAACTCATCTAAAAGTGCTACTTTCTTAGCCTCTTCCAGGAGATTGTCGTTGGTTAATCGGCAGTCCAAGGTATTCAGAACATTCGTCACAGGAACCACATCTTACCTGATAGACATTTACAATATCTGTTTACAAGAACAATAAACTTGTTCATACAAGTATACACATGTGTCAGAGTGTTGAGTAGGTACGTACAGGACATAGAGAGGACAAGGGGTAGAAGAGAGGTAATGATATATAGGACATAGATAAGGACATCTACAGGGTAGTAGATAGAGTAGAGACAGAACATAAGTCAGGACATGGAATGGTCATAAGACAGGACATCTACAGGACAGCAGATAAACAGGAGACATGACTTAGGTGGGGACACAGACGTGTCAGAACCAGGACACCGACAGGACCATACCAGAGGATAGTAAGGGACACCAGTTCACGGGATACCACCCTGAACAGACTAGACGTTAGTACAACCCAGCTTAGCACGGACGGACGGCTGTAGACGGGTAGGACAGCACGGGGTTTTACGGACAGCACGGGGTTTTACAGACAGCACGGGGTTTTACGGACAGCACGGGGTTTTACAGACAGCACGGGGTCTAGGGCGACAAGGCCAGCTAACCGGCTGGAAAACGTCAGACGGGACTCGACAGCTTTCAGAGGAGGACACTTGTGTACTTCCGAGTGCAAATGCTTAGTTTGCGAGAGCGCTAGTTGAAAATAGCAAGTGTGGAGTGTGAGCAATTGACTGTGTATGATTATTGTAGAGAAGGCGGCATTTGTATATTTGTTCAGGCAGCCACCGCCTGGGTATAATGTGTAACTATCTCAGGGTCGCCTGAAATAAAAGACGTGATGTACCATCTACACAACGGATGTTTCTCTGGGTGTGGATGAAGAATCGAGAGTGCCTGTGTGTGATACAAGATGTTGACAACATGCCATGACATGCCAGCAAGTTCAGTTGCTGAGAAACGAGCAAGCGGCCGGGCATCGGCATGTCATATTAGAAAGAGAGACATTTGAAAAGGCTGTTATGGGAGTAAAGGTATGTCCAGGACAAGCCACGGGATGATGATGAACTATACAGAAGAATGAATGTATTATTGGTTGTTGTTGACTTACCAGTGTTGGCAGGCGCCGGTGATGATGTGGGCTTGCCCGACTTATTCCCCATGTTGTTGTGTGAGCAGGGCGGAAGTCGCGTCTCTAGGGGAATCCCCAACTTGCTCCACTTTCGTTTTCACTGTCACATGATGTTCGGGAATACCCGACTCTTTCTTTCCCCCCTGCAACCCCTACTCCTCTTCTCCTTCTTTATTTTTTTTTCTTATGCTGTTGTCCCACCTCTTCTTCTTCTACTGCTGTTCCATCCCTCTTCTGGCTATACATAAATAGCACAGCTCATCCACCCCCCCCCCTCCCCACGGCAGCAACGCAGTCTGTGTTGACATGTTTTTGGTTCCTGTCAAAATACATTTTCTGGATTCCTATTTTTAGAGCAGTCTTGCTGTATGTAGCCAGCGGTGATTCTCCTCCTCCTACTTCTCTTCCTCCTCTTCTTTTTCTCCTCCATCTATTTCTTCTTCCTCTGATTTTTATCATCCCCTTCCTTCTTTTTCTCATCCTCCTGCTCCTGCTGCACCCTCTTCTTCTTCTTCTTCTTCAGCTTTCCGAGCCATTGAGGTTCTTTGCTGCAAATACAATCCGTCTCCATTCGTCTCTCTGGTGGACCTTCTCTTGCCAGTCGTTGATTCCAAGTGCTTGTAGGTCTGTATGTATATTATCTCTCCACCGCCTTCTTGGTCTACCTCGGGGTCTACGGTCATTTATTTCCTGAGTGTAAGCGAGTTTTGTTTCCCTATTATCTTCCATTCTTTCTATATACCCCAGCCATTGTAGTCTATTAGCCTTCATGATACCAGTGATTAGCGGGGACTTAAACAGATCATAAATGTCTTTGTTACTTCTTCTTTTCCACTCTCCACTTTGTGTATCCCTAATGGGTCCAAAGATGCGTCTTAAAACTTTGTTCTCAAAGGTTTGTAGCAAGGCTTCATCTCCTTTCGTTGTACTCCAGGTTTCAGAGCCATACAGCACAACTGGTCTGATCAGTGTTTTGTATATTGTGATTTTGGTGTTACGAGATAGCGCCTTTGATTTTAGTAGATGTTGTAGTGCATAGTATATCTTATTTCCAGAGTTGATTCTAGTTTGTATTTCTTCCCTTATGATGTTGGAGCAGTTGAAGATTGTACCCAGGTATTTGTATGTTTCCGTTTTTTTAATGGTCATATTATCTATTTGTATGTGGCCAGAGTTTTTAGCCATTCCGTCTCTTGAAATTACCATATATTCACCCTCTGTCTCCTGTAAATAAAGTAGTCCTGCTGTGTGTGGCCACTGGCCAGCCCTCTGTACCACATGGATATAGAGCCGCGCTAGGGCAGTGGCTATCATTACCTCCCATCTTGACAGAAGGACGATAAATTGTCATACTAGGGCCATCATATTATTTGCTTTGTTTCGTGGTATCCTCCGCAATTTCAATGCTCAGTGAACGGAAATTGACATTATAATAGATAATACTTAGTTTAGTCGACGGATCAACATCACGGCACACGGTTGTAAGTGTAACCCATAATTGCTCCATTCTACTCCTAACTCAAGCCTGAGTCCGGAGAATCTCAGCTCAGTGCACGAACCCCGTAGCACCGGCGAGGATCCTGAAATACTTTGGGAAGATTTTTAACTCAAAATTTTGCCCGGGCAGCGCCATTAGGCTACTCTTTTTCTATTATTTCCAACTGCGCAACAATACACTCAGGCGTCCCATCTCATTATTCAGAGACCATGGGCAATTTTGTTACCAGAAGTCCACGTGAAAAATCGCGGCCCTCACCGGGGCTTGAACCCTCCAGCACTCGAGGCGGACACCATATCTCGAAACCACTCAGTCCCCTGCCAACAAGCTTATCTAGGCTATAGTGAGGTTTTCATCAAACCTACACACACACACAAAAAAAGAAAAAAAAAGAAAGAAAGACTGTGAACCAACTAATTATTGACTACAACATAAATCTTTGGCATCTTTTAACTACTTCATTGGTCACTGTTCCAACTTCAGGGTAAAGGGTCATCTCCATAATGCTTCGTTCCTCTGCCAGTATCACACAAAATGCTCCTCACTGTCCCTTGTGAACAGTGGAACAGACAGCAAACCCGACAAACCAACAGCAAGCACAGGCAAACATGCATAAGGCTGCTGTCAGAATGTCAACACAAACAGTCCGCCAATAAAATTACAGTGCATCATCGATGGAAGCGACAGTCACTATACAACCAGCTAGTTCAGCAACCGCCCGGACGCCATTTTTGAAAATGCAGTTCACAATACAAACCACCACAGACAGATGTAAAAGTAAAAGCATTCCACATGAAACCCACAGCTCACAGTGTGGCTCCACCACTTAACTCAGTAGCTGGGCCACGGAACCAATATAATAAGGTCCTTAGTGCTTTCTCAGATACAATTACATACATCTTTGGTATTCTTCTCATTATTATATAAAAATCCATACTGTCAACATAGGTTGAAATATACTTTATTTCTGAAACAAAAGTCAAGTCAGGTATCCATTATAAAACAAAAGTGAAGTCAAGTATCCATTATAAAACAAAAGTCAAGTCAGGTATCCATTATAAAACAAAAGTAAAGTCAGGTATCCATTATAAAACAGAAGTCAAGTCATGTATCCATTATAAAACAGAAGTCAAGTCAGGTATCCATGCCATTATAAAACAGAAGTCAAGTCAGGTATCCATTATAAAACATGATAATACTTGTTCATGTGAATGTGTACCGTGTTTGGTCCAAACTAACTGTTTGTTTGGCGCTGGATCAGTTAAAATTGACCTGAGCTCTCAGGTCGACCCAGCCTAAAATGAACCCCAGAAATGTCTTGGGAAATAAAGGCGACCATCGTGATATTGGCCACACCACTCTGGAGTACATTCGCAGATGATGTGCTGGTGTACAGGCAGGGCAGATGATGTGCTGGTGTGCAGACAGGGTAGATGATGTGCTGGTGTACAGACAGGGCAGAGAAAGGGGCAGAATGACTGAAGACTTAGTCAGCAGTAAATGGTGGCGGAGTGGTGCGTGAACTCAGGGACCGTAATAAATATAGACAAGGCATCGGTTGTGTGGTATTTTCTGGATAACCGAATCGTGAAGGCAGATGTCCTATGTATTATACTGAATGGATGTCATCTCAGTAGTGAGCGAGCGAGCGAGAGAGAGAGAGAGAGAGAGAGAGAGAGAGAGAGAGAGAGAGAGAGAGAGAGAGAGAGAGAGAGAGAGAGAGAGAGAGAGAGAGAGAGAGAGAGAGAGAGAGAGAGAGAGAGAGAGAGAGAGAGTACCTTGAAACATTGAAGTACTTTGGAATTATCATCGAGAAATTGTCTTTTAAGGATCATGTGGAGGCGTTAGTAGTGAAGGCTGGAAAGAGACTTAATGCATTAAGGGCGGTGGCAGCAACTGGGGTAGACCAGAGGATGCTTAACATGCTCTTTCAGCAGTTAATAATTTCTGTCATTTAGTATGATTTAGGGCTGCTGACAGCATCAATAAGACAGTTTTGACTCCCCCGATGTGTCTCCACCTTGCCGTGTCACATGGAGTGTAGTCAAAGGTAGATAAATGTCTTAAATTAATAACACGAAATGGAACACTTGGCTAGTGAATCCATTGCGTGTTCCGAAGTCCGAAGCGAAAGCTTACCTAGTGGATGTCGTCCGCAGACTGTCCGTTCCTGGTTTGTGCTTGAGCGACCAGTGACAAGCGAAATGCCCAATATACGGAAGTGAGGAATCAAAGCAGCCGTGAGCAGGACGTGGCAATACCTTGGGTGAGCCCAGTCTTAGAGCAGTATGTGCCGGCTCTGCAATAATGGAAACCTCCTTGGATAGCTGGGAACGCCCATCGTCTGTCCCTGCCTTCCCTTGAGGGTTGACCGTGATGTCTTTGACCGCTCTATCTTGACCAGCTGAGATGTGGGCGACATCACAACAATAAGTCTAATGTGCCTCGAAACTCGAGGAAGGCTAACCTCATTAAAAATGCCCGCCGAAGTCGGAAGTGCCGTCCTACGGGTGGCAAAATAAAAATTGGCACTACGCATTTACATCCGAGTGAAATGTCTCGTCCAAATGTCTCTCGTGCTAGGAACAGCTCTGACTACCTAGTTTCCGAATGTCGCTCTTGTTCGGAACAGCTCTGACTAGGTAGTTTTCCGGATGTCTGTCGTGCCTGGAACAGCTCTGACGGGCACATGTCCGAATCGAAAACTCGCTGAGTGGCTACCGTCTGCAGACCGGTCTGATTTGTGCGGGAATGGTCCGGGGTGGACGAAATGCCCAATATATTGAAGTGAGGAATTAAAGCAGCCATAAGCAGGACGTGACGATTCCCTCGGTGAGCCGAGCACCAGGGCGCTATGTGTCGGCTCTGCAATTATGAAAGCCACCCTGGATCGCGGAAAATGCCATGGACTGTCCCTGCCTTCCTCTGAGGGATGACCGTGAAGCCTTCGACCGTTCCAACTTGACCAGCTGGGATGTGGACGGTACCACAAAAGTGAGTCTCCCAGGAATGCTAACCTGGTCAAAATTGCACGCTAAAAGTCTGATGTGTTGGCCTAAGGATTTCGACCCAAGGGTGCATAACGAGACACACCGCAATCACATCTTGAAAAAACACTCCGGATGAACGCAAAGAAGAAGAAGAAGACAGTTTGAAAGGTTGGAGCTCATACAGAATGCGGCTATGCGGATGATCCTGGGGTTCACAAAGGACACACCAATTATATGCTTGAGGCATATCCTTGCACTACCAACAATTGCGGAGAGGCACTGGGTCCTTCAAGCCAAGTGATACATGAGAGTCGCTGCTGACAGGGATCGACCCCTGCATGAAGCCATGGATATGGTCAAGGGTCGTAGACTGAGAAGGGGAAGGTCCTGGATGGCACAGGCAGAAATATCTATCAGCCAGGTGTGTGAAATAGAGAACGTCAATCGTGAAAAATAGTGGACATGTCGGACTGGCACTAAGTAATAGTAACATTGGGTCGTGAGTGCTGAGAATGGGCAGCAGGCCGCACTGAGTTTGAGGTGTAACAAATTGATTATTTGGTTGTTTCGGGATTTGAAATTTAAATATTGAGCACAACCCACTAATGGCAACAAATTGTCCAGGGCTACACACATCAAGGTGACATAGTGATCTACACCGCTGGGTCAGTGGTGAGAAACAGACGTAGTGGCTGGGGCTTTATTGCGAAGGCTAACGGACGATGCTTGAAAAAAGGAGAATCTGGCATATGAGTCTACAACCTCCAGCATGAGAATGGAGGTGGAAGCAGCAACAGCGACATTCCGTTGGTTAGAGGCCACTGCAAGACACATTGTATTCATTACGGACTCACGGAGTGTGCATAGTAAGGTGGAGAGAGGAAAGTTTCGTGTAGAATAACTTGCCTCGCTTCAGAAGTTATAAATTGTGAGAATTGTATAATATTCTGCCCTGGTCATGCGGGAGAATGAACAGGCTGATAGGCTGGCAGGGAATACACCGAGAGGTGGTAGATTACCAAAGGACAAGAGGGGGGTGGTCTGGTGCCTGTGGGACCAGGTGGAGAAAGCGGTGAACAGACTGAGCACCCGCATGTGGAGAGAATGATATGGCGGGGGATCGGCAGAGGTTCTAGACGAATCGCAAAACTGAGAGAGAAGACCAAAAGAACTTTCAATCAGATGGCAGTTGGAACGATTAGCAGTATGACTCTTCGCTGGCCATTGAACGAGAGGACGGAGCGCGTGTAGGAATGTCCTGAGTGCTGTGATGTCGGTTCTTAGCTCAGCTTAGCTCAGCTCAATCCTTACAGCGCCGGTCCTTCTAAACATATGGGCGGCACCATATCCCAATGCACGGTCATGTGTTTAAAATGGACCCTGTACCTGCGTTTTAATTTTAAACACGGAAAGCACAAACAAGTAGTACAATTCTTGGTCCACGCGATTCTAAGCATTTCTCTAGAACATTTCAGTTCAATAACTCCGATTAATTTTCCATTCCATTATACCATTACACCTACTCCGTTCAACCTCAAAAGAGAAGTTATATTAGGGTCCATCGCATGGCTCAGATTAATAATCATGTTGGACACGGCCAACAGAACATTACAACGTCACCCATCGTAGGTTGTAGCTCAAGATTTGCCCGATCGTCGCGACTGACGTCCGTCAATCGATGTGGACCCGAACGATCAAGCCTTCTCACTGGAGAAACTCGAGTCTAGTGCTTCCGCATTGACGTGGATAGGCCTTAGGTTCATACCAGAATACGATCATCGTTGCCAGTAGTGGGTTGTGCTCAATATTTAAATCTCAAATCCCGAAACAACCAAATAAATTAATAATCATGTAACCGAGTCAGCCACACAAAGGGTGTTAATTTGAAGGTGACTGATGTCCAAAGAGGGTAATTGCAGTGTATAAAACTTCTGTTGGGTTTGTGAAATGGTCCATGACTTTCATCAATTTGTTGCCACACGAAATTTGCATGTTCTCACACGTTTATATTAATTTGTTTTCTGGTGTCGTGTCATGGACACAAATGATGTGATTTACCACATTCTAGATCATATAATTGATAAACTGGATGAGTATGTTCCTTTCACATCACATTCTCTTCCAGTTTACGATGCTGACTCACCCCAATACAACAGAATAGTTCAGCAATCTCCTATATTTAATGAGTGTGTCTTATCGGCATGGCGATCATGACAGCATGCTTTAACCAAAACATTAAAAGATAGAGAGCATGCGTTTGATCTGTTCCCAGGGCATGCTGGTGTGTTGGGAAACGAGCAGGCGGACGCACTGGCTGGATCTGCAGCACTGGGCGGGGTACTGATGCACGATAAGGCAGACGTGGTCAGGGCTCTCTGTGTATGGTGTGGAAGAACAGATGCACCACAGATAGGGAGTGACCGGAGGATCTGGCCGACACTAGGAACTCCGAGGAAAGGTCAGACACATAATCAATCTGCTACCATTAGTAATGAGGCTCTTCGCTGGCTGTTGAAGATGAGGACGGAGCACGTAAGGGTATGTCCCTAGTGATGCGATGTCGGTTCTTGATTCAATTCAACTTACTTCAATCAATCCGGTACCGTCTCTATAATAATGGTTGGCTTCAATGGATCTGCAACACTGCCTGTCTCTCGCCCTGTCTGAACATTCTGTCAGATTGATGCTCGTCCATCTCGTGATGTTATCTTCCCACTTATATCGTTGTCTACCTCTTGCTCGCTTGTTTTCAACCTTACCCTCCAGTATGGTTTATTTATAAAAGTGTTGTGTCTTTTAACGTGGTCGAAATATTTAACTTACCTCTTTTTAACTCATATTTACAACAAGCTCATCTCCAGGGGGCAAAGAGTTACCCGTAGAACTGTTTTCATTTTGTTATAGTCTCATTGCTGTCTTAAGGGATACTACGTAGTGAGGTCCCAATCTCTTCCACGATGGCCAGCCATGTTCACTACTGTGTCCCGAACACGCCTCATGTGTGCCACACGCTCTGCTGTTTCGCTACTTACTCGCTCTAAGTAAAATCGGGGTTTCACAATGCAGTTCATAATCCTGTATTTTCAGAAGGGCGAGAAGTACAGAACAATAAAGTATGGAGGGAAAAACAATATCAAGTAATCAGTCCTTGTATTAACGCGATCTTGAAATAATCCAGTGGTTACAGACTTTTCCATATAATTAAAACCAATGTATTTCCTTAGTAAATTTAAACACGGAAGCAGATGACACGGATATCAAGAAAAGTACCAGACGATTGGCAACAGACAGAAAGGCAATTTGAGAGTTTGAAAAATACAGAGGTATATCACTCTTGAGTGACATAAGGAAAATGTACGCAAAATATCGGAACACAGAGCTAGATCCATAGTTGAACAGTTAAGCAAAGCACAGTTTTGTTTCAAGAAAGGTAACATTTGCACTGATGAACTATTCACACTATGTGGGGAAAAACATTGAATGCAGTGACCAGCAGAATATTGTGTTTGTAGATCAGGAAAAGGATTTCGAGAATTAGATACAAATTATGGACAATCGTTGAAGACTATGGGATAAGGACACTCACTAGAAAACATCATAGCCATGTTCCATTCGAGTCAAAGTGCAATAAGAACACAAGAAAGTATATCACTAGATATGTTCACAGTCAATACAGAAGTGAGACAGGGATGTGTGCCCTCTCCTCTGCTATTTAACATCTACATAGAATATCCAGAGAAAGAAAGCCTTGACAGAATAGATTCAGAAAATGTAGAACTCTTTACTTTAGATGAAACAAGAGACCCATCCACAATAAATGAACTTTTATTTGCAGACGATCAATGCCTGTTTTACAGCGACAAGGGCAGACTGCAAAGTCGTATAAATAAGCTGAGTTCAACATGCAGTAGATACATTTTTGTGTGTGTCCATATCCCTTTACAGGAAGTTGCAGTCAACATCAGTATTTTTCAGCTGCTGTTGATGTACTATAGTGTTGTTGTTTTTTTGTCTCAATATAAAATTCAATATCTCAGTAACCAACTGAGGGAAAATGATGAGATTTAGCATATAACCTTATAATTATGTCCACCCAACAAAAAAAAATTTTTGTTCTGGAGATTGTACAGCAGATTTCAATGTTTGTTTATATGCGGTATATATTTTATCCCCCCCCCCCCCCGCATTCATTCCATCATTTTACGAGTATTACCGCTTCAGCAAGACCCCCCCCCCCCCCCCCCCCGTTTTGGAATTTTGTCTGCGCGGTTTTCGCTTTTGGCAGACTGAGGGAATTTGTATGGGGTAGTTCAGAGGTGTCGTCAAACTGTGGGTTCTTTCATGAAACGTGATTATATAAATAAACTAGCTGGCTCGGCCCAGCTCCTGGCGGGGATCTATCTATCTATCTATCTGTCTGCCTGCCTGCCGGCCGACCGACCCAGTCAGCCACCCACCTACCTTTCTGCCTATCTACCTACCTTTCTGTCTGTCTGCGCTATTAAATATTGATAAAAGTTACTGGAAAAAACGTCAGGACCATGTGTTGAAAGAGGAAGAGGACTATTGGAGAAAAGATGGATTGAATTTTATGCAACCAAGAGCAATCATCAACTTACTGGAATCGTCCGACACAGATTAAGGTCTGAGCAGATCACAGACCTTAATCTACGTACACACTAACTGGGATATTTTGCTCCAACTATTCAGACGAATTGCAGGCCCTAAACATTACAGCATCAGCAGAAGAAACAAGAAGGAAATGAAAGATAAGGTAAGAAATATATTCCGTCTACTTTCCTGTTAATTTACAAATTATTTACCCCGTGCCTCTGTAAATTCTCTGTCTTTACTAATATTACACATTGCACCCCTCTCGGGATTCTTCGTGGTGAAGTGGTCAAGCCGTCTGACTCGGGCTCCGAAGGTTGTATGTTCGATTCCGGGCCACGTCCTTCAATTCACGAGTGCATTTTTTCGGAGACTCCCGAGGGTCGTCGCTGGAGCTACGGAGTTCGTGCTTTGTGCGACGCTTTCCGCGCTGCGGAAAGAAACTGAGCCATATGGGATAAAAACCTGGTGGAATGCAGCCGACCCTGTCGATTTTAAGCTAGTTCTTTCATTGCACCCACTCCCATATGAATCCGGATACGCCTTTGTGTATCATCAGAATTGTAAGGTCTCACATTACGGTAAAAATAACTTTGTTAGCGAGAAATCACTAGTTGTTCAGCAAAACATCAAAGGAATGTCGTCTCTTTCAATGATTTAAGTTGTTTTTGGACCTATCAAAGACATATTCCTTGGGTGGGGGTAAATATAAGACGGCTGGAAAAATTTTATAATGATGCAACAGACAGTTTTCAAAATGATCGTGAATGAAGGCAAACAAATGTGGACATACTATAGGCAAGATTATGCTCAGTAGTTTGCCAGTGCTTTCTGAGCGACCGGCTCACATACCCCGTAAGTTACCATCGCCGTGAGCACCGCTACCGATTCTCGCGCAGGTTACGTTACTCACGAGAATATACGGGATTGCAGAGAAAGACATTAACCTCTAGGCCAGGGAGACCAGCAGATACAATATGAATATAAATACAAGCACAATTGAAGTAATGCAGGTTAGTAGATCTCCTATTCCACTTAATATACTGATAAATAGTAACCTTTCAAATAAGTTAAAGAATTTAAATATCTAAGAACTATGATCACAGACGATGGCAGAATAGACAAAGATATCAAAATCAGATGTTAAAAAGCAAGTACGCTAACATACCTGTCAAGAGTTAAACGCAGATCCCTGCTTCCTCTACAATGATATTGACCTGACGTTTAACTGCTAGAGCTAAATTGTACAATCACATGTAGGACAGCCTCACTATGCTGACTCCAACATAAATCCAACAACAAAGTCATTCGAGTGAACTGAGATATAATTTATCGCAGGCAACTTCAACAGCAAACGTGAGCGAGTGAGCGCATCCAGTCTTAAGTCTTTCGCACCGCACTTTCGCTCTTGCTTCTCCGTCGCTATTCGTTTATCTAGACTGTGTGGATATTTGGGCACCAAGAGGGCCCCCTGCCATGAAAATGAATGTCTAACAAACGCCTACCTTCCTCTGTCATATACCAGCTATGCCAGCGACCGTGGCATCAGGCTAGCCAAGAGTACCTGTAGTCAATTGCCGGATACACCTAGAGCGACTTCATGTGGATATCGAGGATTGGCAGCATCATAAAGGCCGGTATTCTGTGACTGGTGTTGAAGCACGTCCTAACTTGTCTTTGCTGGATCACAAACTAAAGCTTAAGCCGTTACGGTGTTAGGTGACGTCGTACAATGCGTCTAAATTGCGTTCAATGTTGGTGTCACAATGTTCACCATTTGTGCCACCCTTTATCTTCTTCTTTGATGCGCTAACTCATCAATTTAAAGTTGCATCACTGTCATTTGCCACATGACAGCTTTGCCCCTCTACAATGAAAATGATCGTTAGACCATTTTCTATGTTATCTTGACATGCAAGCAAATGATGTCTACGACGTAAATTACATCCTATTGTGATAGACAACGCATTCACCGTCCTTGGAACTTAGTTTGTCAACGTGAACCACTCTAGATCGTGGGATATTGAACACCGGACTAAAATACAAGTCCCGAACACCGCCACCTCTACATTCTATAAATGATCCTTGAGATGTTATCGCGTTAACATGCCCAACTACTTGTAACTAAACTAAGGCTCAAACACCGCCAGTTCATATATTAAGATCTGTTATCGCGTATATATGTTGACACCTTAAAACTACTAACGGTCTCTATAACCCAGAGTGCCGTCAGTTAAATAAAAACACCATCCAGTGTTGCATACCCAACGATCACATGATCCGTAGTCGACAACTGATTGTCCTTGACGTGAATACATATATCCACACAACTCCAAGTCGACCTGGTACACCATCATTTCTTTTCGCTACATCATGTCGATAAGGAAAACTATTCTCAATATAACTGTGTTATATATCTATAATGTGTTGTTCATTTGTTATATGTATCTATATATCCTATAATGTGTATTGTTACTATATGTTTGTGTCTATTACTTTTCTTTCATTCCTTTCTCTTCATTCGTCCATCATAAAAATGATACATATATGATGATTAGTTAACACAAAACATACTACTGACATTAATAACTACAACACATTAATGTACTGATAATTAAAATAACCAATATCAATCATCATAATAGTTATAAACACAAATATATATATATATATATATATATATATATATATATATATATATATATATATATATATATATATATATATAACCATAACATTAAAAAAAAAAACATTTTTACTTAAAACAACCAATATTATTTAAAATATACCTACTTAATTAACTATCATATATCTACCTATCACCTGAAATCCACAAACTCTACACCGTCATTAAAACTATTAATCGATACTGTCATCACTTCCGTGTGTATTGAATCTGTTAATTATTTTCAAAGACTAAATTACCCAAATCAAATTAAAAGTATATCTATTAGGCAAACTACCAACAATACTACCACGCTGGCTTGTCAAAGAGTGAAGCCAACTTAATTGATCATGTCGCCTCCACAGTACGTGAAACTTTTCACCTGTCTCTGATACTACCACTCTGGCCTGTCCAAGAATGCAGCACTCTTAATTGATCATGCCAGGTTCGCATTACATCCCTTTAATCTCGTGACACTTTTTCACCTGTCTTTCTGCAATAATAATAATAACAATTGACTAACTTACGTCTATACTTTCTTTAAAAAAAAAAAAATATATATATATATATTTATATCTGTGGCAATTCAGACTTAGCCACAGTCATCCTACTGTAATGTTACACTAAAAAAAAAAATCAGAAAACATATATATATATATATATATATATATATATATATATATATATATATATATATATATATATATATATATATATATATATATATATATAAAACTTTGATAATTTATTTATAGTCTACTAAATAGATCAGCTAAATTATTTTATGTTCCAGAAATTGAATTTCCTGAAATGCAATTTCAGTTTTACTTGGCTTTATCGTAAAACCAAACATTCGAGTGTGACAAAAGATCTGTCTAAGAATGTACGCATGATGTACTATTTCAGTTCTATGGATATTAATGTCGTCCATATAGGATGCTATATTTATGATATCCCTAAATAGTAACTGTCGAATGATGAAGGATAGTTCTGCAAACCAAAAAGAAGGTATAAGAATTCCTATACACATACAGGCTTTGCCACGGCGGTATTGTGCACCGAATTTTCCGCCATCAGGGTTATTTGTTACTGGCAAATATGATTTATAAAACTATATAAATTTCGCCATGCTCGCTATTACTAAGTCTATTTGAGCATATGTTTTAGATAGAGATAATCGCTCATAAAAAAAATATGATTGTTAATATGAACAAGAGAATGATACAAATACAGTACACTCCACTTATAACAATATTGAATATTCATAATGACAATACAATCACAACGACGCTACATGTTTTATTTAAGGTTAGTAGAATTCATTTTGAGGTGACCAAGAAATTTTCTTCCTAAAAGATATTTAGCCAATTTCTGAACGGAATTCACCAATGATAGAGTAATTTCATAGCGTTTGTGTGATTCATATACCTTTCTCCCAGAGTACAAGACAAGATGTAGTATTTTCCTATACCGTTGTGGAAGAATGTATACAACAGACAGTAAACAGGTACCATCCACCACAACACAACTATTTGATCTGAGAATGATCTTAGAACTGATCATCGAATGTGATTCCTGTGCCGTCAGGCAGGTTGTTCGAATATGCTGTAAATTATGATCATAGATATGGCTCAGTTTCCGACGCAAACCATATTGCAACATCTTATTCAAACTGACTGTAGCTTTAGCTATACATTTTACTACTTTGTTTGACATTATAAATAGCATACTACCTACCATGAAGACCAACCGGAAGAAAGTATCGACCAAACCAAATGAAGTTTCTGTTTTCATACACATATTCTTTGGATCACAAGACGGAACTGTCACTGATATGTCATATGTCCGTGGTTTTCTATCCACCTGTGTGATGTCGTGTTGCAGCGTTATAGCCGCGGCTTGAACTGTATTAATATTTGTATGTTCTCCTACCCATGGATCTGATATGTGTGTGTTCGAAACCAAAACATCATGAGGTAATTGATTTTCCTTTTGTATTTGTGTACTATCAACGGTGTTTGCTACAATATGCTTCCTTTCCCATTCTGTTATGTCCTCACGCGAAACATCACTTAATTCAGGGATGTTTCCAATAAAGACATCCACAAATGGGTCGGGCAGCGCAGCTACCTTTATTGTCCTAGAAAAATATGGGCAGTTTATATCAGCCCAGGCAACTGGAAACTTTTCTCTTCTACCTCCAAACGTTCTACAGGTCACATGCTCTCCAGTATAGTCGGTTTCATTAATCAGCTTTTTATGTATTCCCACTATACTCGACCCGGAATCGCGTACTAAGCTACATTTCTTTCCATTCACTATGGCGTGTTGTACGACCAGTGATCCATTGGTAATTTGGACCGCATTAGTCTCCTGCACGTGTATTTTATGACCGCACGTCAAGTTGCCCTCTTTATGAAAGATCTGGCAGGTATCACAAGTTGGGTCGATGGGAGAATATTCTACCTCTACCGTATTTGCATGACTAGTCTCGTCCGAGTCACTGTCACTACTAGATGTCAGCATCCCTATGTTTGCTTCTTTATACAGTTGTCTTAACGGACAAGATGAAAACATATGTCCAAAACTTTTACATTTAAAGCATTGTGTTTGTCTTTGATAGGTGTTAAATCTGTCTCTATTTCTAAGTGCTAATTTCTTTATGTAATTGTCAAACTGCGGATGTTTGTCACACATTTGATTTGAGCCGTGGGTGAAACCACAGTATTTGCAAGTTGTCCACACACCCTTTTTCTCGTGTTTAACATAAGGTTGATACTTTGGTTGTTGTTGTTTTTCCCTCCTTTGATATTGTCCTCCAGACTGTTGTTGTGTTTTGTATCCCTGCATCTTTGATTTATGAGGGAACCTATCATATGCATTTGTCTCTACCAATGGGGAAAAACTATTATTAAATATGTCTTTGTGGGCGTCGACGAAAGACTCTCCTTTTTCATCCATATGCTGTATACTCGAACATTTCTGTTCAATAAGAAAGGTAGACATAGACGGAGGAACCGCCGAGATCAATTTGTCTCTAACAATCAAGTCACGTAGCTTCTTGTAGTCATCATTAACATTAGCTGATCGGGCCCATTTATCAAATGTCAATTGAGTTAAAGAGAAGTCAAGGAACGTCTGTCCTGCTTTAGGAATAAGATTTTTGAATGATGCACGAAGGCCAAATTCGTCTAGACAGAAATGAGATAGCAGTCTCTTTCGAATGTATGAGTAATTACTACGTAACTCATCTGGGATTAGTTCTACAACCTGTAAAGGTTCACCACTTAAGTGTCTATGTAGCAAAACTGCCCATTCGGTTTCTGCAACTCCATAGTGTCTCAAGATTAGCTCAAAATTAGTTAGCCATGCAGAGACGGAATCAGCGTTGGAATATGTCTTTATCACCCCATTATATTTCTTAATGGCATCTGTGGAATGTGCCTCCACTTTGTTCTTAGCTATCTGTTCATCCTTGTCCTTCTTGTACTGTTTCATTTTGAAGTTATTCTCCAATTCTTTTTCCTTCAGAAGCTTTTCTGTATTCAATTTCTCAAGATTAAAAGCCATCTCTTTTTCTCTTAATTGTGCTTCTCTATCTAGTTTTTCCTTATCTGCAATGCCATCATTTCCTTATCAGCGACCAATTGAGCTGCAATTCTGTCATTTTCCATAGCCATTTTTTCCCTCTCAAATAATCTTTGTCTCTCCTGTTCATCTAGTCGATCCTTTTCCAATTGTCTTACCGCAACTCTTTCGTTCCTTTCGTGAGCTTGAAAATTTGCAAATTGTGTTAGGTGACGTCGTACAATACGTCTAAATTGCGTTCAATGTTGGTGTCACAATGTTCACCATTTGTGCCACCCTTTATCTTCTTCTTTGATGCGCTAACTCATCAATTTAAAGTTGCATCACTGTCATTTGCCACATGACAATACCAACTAACACCCATACTGAAACATCCAACTTTCCAACTCAACCATAGTTAACTCTACAAACTCTGCCACACATTCGATCTTACTATCAGAACGATACATTCAAGAATCACAGCCACATCCCTACGTCCGTATGTGTCGTAGTCATAAACCCGTCTGTCTGAAAAAGGCACGTTCAGCCGGCTCACGGATTCTTACACCCCGCGATTCTGGTGGCGCTTGGTGTGGTCCGATGGACACGGGTCTGACCCGAGTACAGGTTTCCCCGCACTGTATGTAAACAACCATGACCTCTATTGAGGACGCCTGGCTACCTACCACTGCTATGGTTTAGTACCCGCAGCTAACCTGTCTCCTGTCCAACACTGGCTATCCAGTACCGTGGGTCCTTGACAAAGACAGAGTAAAAATGTTATCAGACAGACAGTGGGATCAGCACCTTGTGCCTCACACATTGAAAGGTAGGGGAGTCTCTGTGGCGAAGTGGTCAAGCCGTTTGACTCGTGCTCCGAAGGTTGTGGGTTCGATTCTGGGCCGCGCCCTTCGGTTTACAAGTTAAATGTTTCGGAGACTCCTGTGGGTCGCCGCCAAAAGCTACGGAATTCGTGCTTTGTGCGACGCTTTCCATGCTGCGGAAAGAGACCGAGCCATATGGGATAAAACCTGGTGCAATGAAGTCGACCCTGTCGACTTTTTAAGCGACATTGAAAGGCAGAAGATCAAATGGTTCGGCCACTTGTTAGAATGCAACACCATAAACTACCAGCAATGGCCCTACACCAAAGAAGATTTGTTACGGCAGCAATAAGAATCCTGAGAAGAAAATGGGTTGACAACATCAAAGACATTGTACAATCACACGGAACGACATTATCCAGTGCCACCCACCAATCACTGGATCATCAACTATTACTTCCCACGACTGTTGACAGCAACAATGGAAGATAAGCTTGAGGTGCTTGTCAGCATGTAAACACAAACATCAATACAAGAATAAACAAACAACAATAAAGGAATCAACAAATATCAATACAAGAATCAATACAGGAATCGACAACACACAACCGCTGTATTCGTTTCTACACATTCATTGTAGTCTTCGAAGCTGGTATAGGTATACTTATTGATAACCCAAGCATGTTTCACATACAATATTAACAAATAAAATTAGACCTCGTAACTAAATTGCTACTATACAGATGCTAAGTAGGAAATTACGCGCACACGGGGTGTTAGAATTTGTACATTCATATTGTGGCCATGTGATACATGGGCGGAAGCAAAGAAGAGTAACACTGTAACTGATCATGCATGTTGTAAAATGGGATTCAGGGTTGTTTGACTGAGACTGGCTACCTCATCACATCGACATCTTTAGCTGTGAAATCCAACCAGTCATGAGCAAGTCTACAACAGGCTTTGGCGTGAGTTGGTCGAGTGCCTTTGCTCACCGGGTGATGCCAGACAACAGAAGTAGAAACAACACAGTGATTTATACAGAACAATAACGGAAGGAAGGGTTCTCGGAAGGACAAGGCGACCAGCAGGGAGGTGGACACGGGACATTAAATACACCCGTGGCAATAAAATGTATTAAGTATAGGCGGGTTATGATGACTGCGGAGCATCTGTTATTCCCATGGTAATTGTAAATTTAACACCAATTCATACAACATATTGTTTGCGGCTTTTGTGTTTAAGTGGATATTAAACATCAGACGTGTTGATGCCGAGGTAGCGGGTTCAACCCCTACACCGGTCAGCTGGACAAAAACATTGACTTCTCGTGCTTGACTTGCGGAGAAAAATTACAAGTACCTCAGAAGTCGGAGTGGGTTCGCCTGATGTTGAGGGAAGACCAGTCCAGGAAACACACTAATAGATGCACATGTGTGGACTATGCTTGAGTTCAAAGCGAGAATACGAAAACAAATATACACCATGGTATCAAATACAGAAATATACACCATGGTATCAAATACATAAATATACACCATGGTATCAAATACAGAAATATACACCATAGTATAGAATACAGAAATATACACCATGGTATCAAATACAGAAATATACACCATGGTATAGAATACAGAAATATACACCATGGTATCAAATACAGAAATATACACCATGGTATCGAATACAGAAATATACACCATGGTATCGAATACAGAAATATACACCATGGTATCGAATACAGAAATATACACCATGGTATCAAATACAGAAATATACACCATGGTATCAAATACAGAAATATACACCATGGTATCAAATACAGAAATATACACCATGGTATCAAATACAGAAATATACACCATGGTATCAAATACAGAAATATACACCATGGTATCAAATACAGAAATATACACCATGGTATCAAATACAGAAATATACACCATGGTATCAAATACAGAAATATACACCATGGTATCAAATACAGAAATATACACCATGGTATCAAATACAGAAATATACACCATGGTATCAAATACAGAAATATACACCATGGTATCAAATACAGAAATATACACCATGGTATCAAATACAGAAATATACACCATGGTATCAAATACAGAAATATACACCATGGTATCAAATACAGAAATATACACCATGGTATCAAATACAGAAATATACACCATGGTATCAAATACAGAAATATACACCATGGTATCAAATACAGAAATATACACCATGGTATCAAATACAGAAATATACACCATGGTATCAAATACAGAAATATACACCATGGTATCAAATACAGAAATATACACCATGGTATCAAATACAGAAATATACACCATGGTATCAAATACAGAAATATACACCATGGTATCAAATACAGAAATATACACCATGGTATCAAATACAGAAATATACACCATGGTATCAAATACAGAAATATACACCATGGTATCAAATACAGAAATATGCACCATGGTATCAAATACAGAAATATACACCATGGTATCAAATACAGAAATATACACCATGGTATCAAACACAGGAGTTTGTTGTTGACTGAGGAAACTACAACAGAGAGGTTGTTGACTGAGGAAACTACAGCAGTCAGGTTGTTGACTGGGGAAACTACAACAGAGAGGTTGTTGACTGAGGAAACTATAGCAGTCAGGTTGTTGATTGAGGAAACTACAGCAGACAGGTTGTTGATTGAGGAAACTACAGCAGACAGGTTGTTGACTGGGGAAACTACAGCAGTCAGGTTGTTGACTGGGGAAACTACAGCAGTCAGGTTGTTGACTGGGGAAACTACAGAAGTCAGGTTGTTGATTGAGGAAACTACAGCAGTCAGGTTGTTGACTGGTGAAACTACAGCAGACAGGTTGTTGACTGGGGAAACTACAGCAGTCAGGTTGTTGACTGAGGAAACTATAGCAGTCAGGTTGTTGATTGAGGAAACTACAGCAGACAGGTTGTTGATTGAGGAAACTACAGCAGACAGGTTGTTGACTGAGGAAACTACAACAGAGAGGTTGTTGACTGAGGAAACTACAGCAGTCAGGTTGTTGACTGGGGAAACTACAGCAGTCAGGTTGTTGACTGAGGAAACTACAGCAGTCAGGTTGTTGACTGGTGAAACTACAGCAGACAGGTTGTTGACTGGGGAAACTACAGCAGTCAGGTTGTTGACTGGGGAAACTACAGCAGACAGGTTGTTGACTGAAGGAAATACAGCAGACAGGTTGTTGACTGGGGAAACTACAGCAGTCAGGTTGTTGACTGAGGAAACTACAGCAGTCAGGTTGTTGACTGGGGAAACTACAGCACACAGGTTGTTGACTGGGGAAACTACAGCAGACAGGTTGTTGACTGAGGAAACTACAGCAGTCAGGTTGTTGATTGAGGAAACTACAGCAGTCAGGTTGTTGACTGGGGAAACTACAGCAGTCAGGTTGTTGACTGGGGAAACTACAGCAGACAGGTTGTTGACGGAGGAAACTACAGCAGACAGGTTGTTGACTGGGGAAACTACAGCAGTCAGGTTGTTGACTGAAGGAAATACAGCAGACAGGTTATTGACTGGGGAAACTACAGCAGTCAGGTTGTTGACTGAGGAAACTACAGCAGTCAGGTTGTTGACTGAAGGAAATACAGCAGACAGGTTGTTGACTGGGGAAACTACATCAGTCAGGTTGTTGACTGAGGAAACTACAGCAGTCATGTTGTTGACTGGGGAAACTACAGCAGTCAGGTTGTTGACTGGGGAAACTACAGCAGACAGTTTGTTGACTGGGGAAACTACAGTAGTCAGGTTGTTGACTGGGGAAACTACAGCAGACAGGTTGTTGACTGGGGAAACTACAGCAGTCAGGTTGTTGACTAGGGAAACTACAGCAGTCAGGTCATTGACTGGGGAAACTACAGCAGTCAGGTTGTTGACTGGGGAAACTACAACAGACAGGTTGTTGACTAAGGAAACTACAGCAGTCAGGTTGTTGACTGGCAAAACTACAGCAGACAGGTTGTTGACTGAAGGAACTACAGCAGACAGGTTGTTGACTGGGGAAACTACAGCAGACAGGTTGTTGACTAAGGAAACTACAGCAGTCAGGTTGTTGACTGGGGAAACTACAGCAGTCAGGTTGTTGACTGGGGAAACTACAGCAGTCAGGTTGTTGACTGAGGAAACTACAGCAGTCAGGTTGTTGATTTAGGAAACTACAGAAGTCAGGTTGTTGACTGAGGAAACTACAGCAGTCAGGTTGTTGACTGGGGAAACTACAGCAGACAGGTTGTTGACTGAGGAAACTATAGCAGTCAGGTTGTTGATTGAGGAAACTACAGCAGACAGGTTGTTGATTGAGGAAACTACAGCAGACAGGTTGTTGACTGGGGAAACTACAGCAGTCAGGTTGTTGACTGGGGAAACTACAGCAGTCAGGTTGTTGACTGGGGAAACTACAGAAGTCAGGTTGTTGATTGAGGAAACTACAGCAGACAGGTTGTTGACTGAGGAAACTACAGCAGTAGGTTATTGATTGAGGAAACTACAGCAGTCAGGTTGTTGACTGGGGAAACTACAGCAGTCAGGTTGTTGATTGAGGAAACTACAGCAGACAGGTTGTTGACTGAGGAAACTACAGCAGTCAGGTTGTTGACTGAGGAAACTACAGCAGTCAGGTTGTTGACTGAGGAAACTACAGCAGTCAGGTTGTTGACTGAGGAAACTACAGCAGACAGGTTGTTGAATGAGGGAACTACAGCAGACAGGTTGTTGACTGAGGAAACTACAACAGACAGGTTGTTGACTGAGGAAACTACAGCAGACAGGTTGTTGAATGAGGGAACTACAGCAGACAGGTTGTTGACTGAGGAAACTACAACAGACAGGTTGTTGACTGAGGAAACTACAGCAGACAGGTTGTTGACTGAGGAAACTACAGCAGACAGGTTGTTGACTGAGGAAACTACAACAGACAGGTTGTTGACTGAGGAAACTACAGCAGACAGGTTGTTGAATGAGGGAACTACAGCAGACAGGTTGTTGACTGAGGAAACTACAACAGACAGGTTGTTGACTGAGGAAACTACAGCAGACAGGTTGTTGACTGAGGAAACTACAGCAGACAGGTTGTTGACTGAGGAAACTACAACAGACAGGTTGTTGACTGAGGAAACTACAACAGACAGGTTGTTGACTGAGGAAACTACAACAGACAGGTTGTTGACTGAGGAAACTACATCAGACAGGTTGTTGACTGAGGAAACTACAGCAGACAGGTTGTTGACTGAGGAAACTACAGCAGACAGGTTGTTGACTGAGGAAACTACAACAGACAGGTTGTTGACTGAGGAAACTACATCAGACAGGTTTTTGACTGAGGAAACTACATCAGACAGGTTGTTGACTGAGGAAACTACATCAGACAGGTTTTTGACTGAGGAAACTACAGCAGACAGGTTGTTGACTGAGGAAACTACAGCAGACAGGCCGTTGACTGAGGAAACTACAACAGACAGGTTGTTGACTGAGGAAACTACAACAGACAGGTTGTTGACTGAGGAAACTACAGCAGACAGGTTGTTGACTGAGGAAACTACATCAGACAGGTTTTTGACTGAGGAAACTACAGCAGACAGGTTGTTGACTGAGGAAACTGCAGCAGACAGGTTGTTGACTGAGGAAACTACAACAGACAGGTTGTTGACTGAGCAAACTACAGCAGACAGGTTGTTGACTGAGGAAACTACAGCAGACAGGTTGTTGACTGAGGAAACTACAGCAGACAGGTTGCTGACTGAGGAAACTACAGCAGATAGGTTGTTGACTGGGGAAACTACAGTAGACAGGTTGTTGACTGAGGAAACTACAGCAGACATGTTGTTGACTGGGGAAACTAAAGCAGACAGGTTGTTGACTGGGGAAACTACAGCAGACAGGTTGTTGACTGGGGAAACTACAGCAGACAGGTTGTTGACTGAGGAAACTACAGCAGACAGGTTGTTGACTGGGGAAACTACAGCAGACAGGTTGTTGACTGAGGAAACTACAGCAGACAGGTTGTTGACTGGGGAAACTACAGCAGACAGTTTGTTGACTGGGGAAACTACAGCAGACAGGTTGTTAACTGGGGAAACTACAGCAGACAGGTTGTTGACTGAGGAAACTACAGCATAAATGTTGTTGACTGGGGGAACTACAGCATAAATGTTGTTGACTGAGGGAACTACAGCATAAATGTTGACTGGGGAAACTACAGCAGACAGGTTGTTGACTGAGGAAACTACAACAGACAGGTTGTTGACTGAGGAAACTACAACAGACAGGTTGTTCACTGAGGAAACTACAGCAGACAGGTTGTTGACTGAGGAAACTACAGCAGACAGGTTGTTGACTGAGGAAACTACAGCAGACAGATTGTTCACTGGGGAAACTACAGAGAAACATATTGCAAGGTCAGAACGCATGAAACTGATTTTGTTCTTCACACAGGCAATACGGCATCATAAAATTTATCAGCTCTTCTCATAATCAAACAGCATTCTTTGGTCATGTGATGAGAAGAGAGTTATCGGAGAGCATCATGACAACTGGAAAGATCAGTAGAAAAAGAATGAAGGAACGAACAATCTTTATTTTCAAAGGGTAGCAAATTGGGAACGCAGGCCCGTCTTACATTCGGCCCTTCCAATCACTCATCTTTCATTCATCAATTGTGAATGTCAAATTTACATAGGACAAAAAAAAAAACATTGTCAAATGGATTTTGTAAACATAAACAATGCATATTACCATGTTATGAGACAGGCAGACAGATGTACACATGCACATTCATAAACACCCACGCACTAATACATACACATACATGCACAGGAACAGAGCATAATGGGGACGACCCATTGCCGTGAAGTTGGAACCTCGACTCGACACTTATACACACACCTACATACATCCACACCCATACACAAATACTTACACACACATGTACACATACAAACATACACACACATGTACACACACGCACATACAAACAGTACAGACACACACACACACACACATAAATCCTCATACACAAATATAAACACAGACACACAACACCGACCCACACACACGCTGCCTCACATAATCACTAAAACTAATATGAATAGACTTCCACACACATAATTGACGACTATCATGAGCATCTTCACAAAAATATTCAAAATTGGGAGAAAAATGGGAAAACAAGGAAAAAATGGAACATGCTGAAAATGAAAAAAAAAATATGTTATACATTGTGTAACATTAAAAAATGGTGATGCAATTCAACAAGATAATTCCTGGAATTGACATAAACATGATGAAATAAACAGTGCATACAGTGGGCAGAGGCAGACTAAGAAAAAGGATACTGGGTGGACTGAGAAGATTTCATGGAGGAATATCATTAGCAGAGCTGACCCAGAATACCAGGAACCGAGATCTATGGAGAGTCATGAACGCCTAAACGTTGTGCATCTTCGTGCAGTGCTTCCTTGGTTTTCTCCATTAGATAGGAAAAGACCAAAGACAGCTCATATACCCAAAACTCTCAATTCTCTATACCTGGCCGCCTTATATTCACATTATAACAGTCACTCTGTTATAATACATCACGTGTGCTGCAGTAGTGTAGCTGCTAGACACACGGCGATCATAGGTTCGAATTTGCACAGAATCGAGTCTTTAACCTTGACCTCGGCTTCCAGATGGACCCGGCCTAAAACTGGTACCAGAAAATGTCTTGGGAAGTGAAGGCTGCCGGGAGATATTGACGACATCACTGCCCGAGTGTCGATTGTCCTATAACAATATGGGTGTAGAACCACATCACTGCCCGAGTGTCGATTGTCCTATAACAATATGGGTCTAGAACCACATCACTGCCCAAGTGTCGATTGTCCTATAACAATATGGGTCTAGAACCACATCACTGCTCGAGTGTCGATTGTCCTATAGCAATATGGTTCTAGAACCACATCACTGCCCGAGTGTTGATTGTCCTATAGCAATATGGTTCTAGAACCACATCACTGCCAGAGTGTCGATTGTCCTATAGCAATATGGTTCTAGAACCATGGGCCCAATACGTCTACAGGCGTGTACAAGGTTCCTTTACAATGTCATATAAGCGAATTACTTTACTGGCTCACTTTACTATGCCGTATAAACAAGATCCCGTTCACACACCTTAAGGCACATAGCACTGCTAGACACATGTTTGTATAGGTCAGACGCATGTTTGTTTAGACCTGATGCATGTTTATTTAGACCAGACGCATGTTTGTATAGACCAGATGCATGTTTGTATAGACCAGACACATGTTTGTATAGACCAGACACATGTTTGTATAGACCAGACACATGTTTGTATAGACCAGACGCATGTTTGTATAGACCAGATGCATGTTTGTATAGACCAGACACATGTTTCCATAAACCAGACACATGTTTGTATAGACCAGACGCATGTTTGTATAGGTCAGACGCATGTTTGTTTAGACCTGATGCATGTTTATTTAGACCAGACGCATGTTTGTATAGACCAGACGCATGTTTGTATAGACCAGACACATATTTGTATAGACCAGACACATGTTTGTATAGACCATACACATGTTTGTATAGACCAGACACATGTTTGTATAGACCAGACACATGTTTGTATAGACCAGACACAGGTTTGCATAGACCAGACACATGTTTGTATAGACCAGACACGTGTCTGTATAGACCAGACACAGGTTTGCATAGACCAGACACATGTTTGTATTGACCAGACACATGTTTGTATAGACCAGACACATGCTGTATAGACCAGACACATGTCTGTATAGACCAGACACATGTTTGTATAGACCAGACACATGTTTGTATTGACCAGACACACATTTGTATAGACCAGACACATGTCTGTATAGACCAGACACATGTCTGTATAGACCAGACACATGTTTGTATAGACCAGACACATGTCTGTATAGACCAGACACATGTTTGTATAGACCAGACACATGTTTGTATAGACCAGACACATGTTTGTATAGACCAGATGACACTCAGGGTTGATGTGGTCAGTGTCACACCGTCCACCTTTACTTCCCAAGATATTTCCTGTAGCCATTTTGGGCTGGGTCCACCTGTGAGCCCAGGTCAAGTTTAACAATTCGAATCCACCCTCCTGCATTTCAAACCCCTGACCACCAATGAAACAGGCCAGTGTCTAGCCACTAGGTTAACGTGGGTCCCATGTCGTAGAACTCACCCCAATAGAAAACACAAAAAGTAAACCTCTTTGAGATAAGTATTCATCTCCATGCTGTACACACGTGAAAACAACACTTCACCAGCTTTCATGTCAACAACGCCCACACCACAAGTGCTTGTTTGTTTCGTCGCAGCTTAACTCTGACACACGGAAGTACTTGACTCTTGACCTAGACTTTGTTTGTATTCGACACCAACACTCACATTTTCATCTTTCCAGAGATGTAAAGAAATAGATGCTACATAGAGTCCATGAACTGGAGCTGTGAATACCCCACTGTTCGTATTAAAGTTCTCGCCAACATTGCAGTTCGTTGTCTCATACAGTCTTATTATAGTGTTGTCAGCAACTTCTCCTGTAAGAAACGTCCACGCCCTAAATCCACATCTAGTTCTTGAAGATTTCAATTCTGTAAAAGAATTAATGCAAGTGTTCTCCCAATGTCAATCTCTTGTTAAACACAACACTACAATTCCTAACTATACTAATGCTAACTATCATCATCGGCACAATCATCAAATGTAATACAAACATATTATTTGATCTGTTTGTCTGCTGTCTGAGGGCCGGCTGTTTAAGTTTCTGTTTCACATTTCTTCTCTTCCAAACTTCAAGCCTGTGGATTTTCTTTGTACTTATTGTTAAAGCTCTAGCCTTTACGATTTCATACCGCAAACTTTGTTTTCTGCTTCTTTCGTTGCTACTTTGTTACTGATTTGTTGTATGTGATAATTTGGAGAAATCCAACATTATCCAAGCCACATGAGTGTGCAGCCTATTCATGTACAGGAGATACATTTAGATTCATCCTGTATGAGGTCGACGCACACTGGAAACTGACTACTTAGGAGAAATTCCTGACAGCCAACAGTCTATTGATAGCGTCCAAATTAATATTGATTATTTGGACCAACACTTTAAATTCCTACCAAGATTTGTATGAAACCACTTGGAGGGAGAAATGTCACCAGTTCACCTTGTCTGCACGAGGACAGACATAGCTTAGGGCACTCAATTTTCCAGACAGGTGCAGGGAAGGCTTTTTAATGTGTGACAGGAATGAACAACAAGCCCTTCTGACAAGACAGTGTGAAATATATAAAGGGAGAGAGTAAGTGAGGTAAACTTATATGGGAAACACTCCATTACATAGGTGGAGGTGAATATGTATGTTTTGAGCTATAGATGTTCTAAATGGTTTTATGAATATATACATACATATTTATTTAGAACTGGTATATGTTTATGTAACATCCAAGTGTAACATGGGATTAATGTATGTTAATATGAATGTATAGACATATGTGTTTTGAGATGTCTAGACGTAGATACTACCCATCTCCATTTGTTTCATTCCAGCTCACTGAGGAGTCATGGACAGTCAAAAATTCTTCCCAAGAGTGACTGAGCCTAGAAAAGGGACCAATTTTCACTCCTTCAAGCTGACAGTGAAATGCGTCTCACCGGGGGAAGCATGACCTCACAAGTTGAGTTATATATCATTATCATCAGGAATAGCAATAATAAACAAAGTTGTATTTTAAACTCAGTTGTCCGTATAAATTCTAAATGTCTATAAATGTTTGTGCAGCTAAGTGAGTGCACGCACTGAGGAAGCATTTAGTAGGGGTTTGAACATATAGTCCAGGAGGAGAACATGTCATGGAGGTACTTTCCATATTCAGCAGCTAAGTGACAAGCATATCCTGCATATCTCAATTCCTCTTTCTTACTCCTGGTGATACCAAGAACAGCTAATCCGATCTTTTCAACGAGCCACTTCTTGGCTGTTTTCTTGAGTATCCAGGGATGGTTTCATCGATCAGCATAACAGATATTTGTTCCACGTTTTCTCTCTGGCATCTGGGGTGGTAATTAGTCACTTCTGACAAAGTTAAGGGATCTCAAACTGCACCCAGAACTAACCACCAATAGGAGCAAATGCCTTTGGACTGAGTGGTTGCCCACCTGGGATCCAACCCCAGCCAAATTAGTGACAGTATATGAGAGAGCATGTTGAAACATCTGTATCCATTCATCTATCCAGTTTGTCATTATGTTCAAGGTATATAAGAGAGCATGTTGAAACATCTGTATCCATTCATCTATCCAGTTGTGACATTATGTTCAAGGTATATAAGAGAGCATGTTGAAACATCTGTATCCATTCATCTATCCAGTTGTGACATTATGTTCAAGGTATATAAGAGAGCATGTTGAAACATCTGTATCCATTCATCTATCCAGTTGTGACATTATGTTCAAGGTATATAAGAGAGCATGTTGAAACATCTGTATCCATTCATCTACCCAGTTGTTACATTATGTTCCAGGTATATAAGAGAGCGTGTTGAAACAACTTTATCCATTCATCTAACCAGTGTGACATTATGTTCAAGGTATATAAGAGAGCATGTTGAAACATCTGTATCCATTCATCTATCCAGTTGTGACATTATGTTCAAGGTATATAAGAGAGCATGTTGAAACATCTGTATCCATTCATCTACCCAGTTGTTACATTATGTTCAAGGTATATAAGAGAACATGTTGGAATAACCTTATCCATTCATCTATCCAGTTGTGACATTATGTTCCAGGTAAATAAGAGAGCATGTTGAAACAACTTTATCCATTCATCTATCCAGTTGTGACATTATGTTCCAGGTATATAAGAGAGCATGATGAAACAACTTTACCTTCTGCCCTTTATCCTCCATTGGAGTACAGACCTTAACTTAAACTACTCATACCACACCATCTGATATTTTGCTGTCTCCTACAGCTCCCTCCATTTTATTCATCTCTTTCTCTAACTACCTTCTCCTTGCCTCTGTATTTCGTTTATATATAAACATAATTAAATAACAGCAATTTTATAATACAGTGTATGGATGATTATGGACAATGGAAAATCTTATTGGCTCAAGCTGGCTCTTATGTCATACCCACATCTCCAGATGTCCAACAGAATGTATCCATTCCTGAAGGCACATTTGTCAATACCATGATCATATTCTGTCCAGTGCTGATATTTCTCCATACAACAGCAAACAAACAATGATCTGCAGCCATGCTGACCTCTACATGGAGGATTAGGTGGTCAGTATTTAGTTCGCTGACCTCTACATGGAGGATTAGGTGGTCAGTATTTAGCTCACTGACCACTACATGGAGGATTAGGTGGTCAGTATTTAGCTCACTGACCTCTACATGGAGGATTAGGTGGCCAGTATTTAGCTTGCTGACCTCTACATGGAGGATTAGGTGGCCAGTAATTAGCTCGACAAACAAACTTCGATTGCAGACATTGAACATTTGTCCATGCCATGATGAAAGGCTGTCTGGAATCTTCCCTCACTGTCTTCTTCTACATCTTTGTTGAATAATCTATCTGGTTGTTACAGTATGGTCCTGTTTGTCCTCTTACAAGACTGTAAGCCGAAACAGCTGTGCAACAACAAAACACCAGCTCCATTAAAATATTCGTATGAATACAAAGAGAGTGGACAGTCATGATCACCTGTCTGGTTTTGAACAGCAACAGCAGCCACAATAACAACGACTATAATAACAACATAAAGAACAACAACGCAGAGGTAACTGTATAGAAGATGTGAGACTTACCTAATTGTTGTAATCTTGGGGACATAACTGCTACCTCCTGGTGTAACTGTGACAGCTGCAAAAGTTACAGAAATGGTATACTATACTGTACTATACTATACAATACTATACTATGGAGCCAAGATGGTTGTTGCTGTTTGACCATCAAGAATGATGATGACGACCATTCATTTCATCCAGTGGGGTTGAAAGTATGGAGCCGTGAGTTCCAAGATGGTTGGTAAGGCATATTTTGGCTCGAAATGTCTTTTTTGACAATGTGGGTAAAGAATGCTTGACGTTCCCGGAGGAGGATCTCCTGCAGTGGTTTTTCTGTCCAGCCTTTTCTTCACAGCTCTTGCAGTCCTGGTTGCTTCACAAGGGACTGAACCCTTGTGTAATAATGCACACCACACATTTCAGTCTTTGGCAGCAGTCTCCCAAGTGTCGTGATGAATTCCCAAAGATGGTACAATGTCTAGCACGGTTGCCTACCAGATCCAGCGGTTATGAGTTCAAATACCATTTTATGAGGGGATATTTTCAGTGATCTGGGCATCCAGGTGAATCCAGACTAAAAATGGTACAGGAAATGTCCTCGGACGTAAAGGCGGCCGGCCTGATATTGACCACGTTATCCGGCGAGCGCCGATTGCTCTGTAAAAATATCAGGCTAGCACCATTGTCGTTGTGATGACGTACTCCAGCACCATTGTCGTTGTGATGACGTACTCCAGCACCATTGTCGTTGTGATGACGCACTCCAGCAACATTGTCGTTGTGATGACGTACTCCAGCAACATTGTCGTTGTGATGACGTACTCCAGCAACATTGTCGTTGTGATGACGTACTCCAGCTTCCCTTTCTCATCATGTGCCCACAGAATGTGGACTGTCTACTTCTGATACGAGTGACCAGTTCTCTTTGTGAGTTCACTTCTTTCAAGGTTTCTTGGTTCTCTTTCTAACCGTTCACGGTGTTCTCGTCATTCTTCTATAAAACCACATCTTTGCAGCTTCCACATAATTTCTCACTTGTCTGCTGTCCATGATTAGCTTCCGTACATCAGGACTGACTCAATTTACCTCTTAAGAACTGTGTTCTTCACCTCGATTGACAACGAAAAATTACAGAGAATATTCTTCATGTGGTGAAATGCTGCGTTGGACTATTCTACATTTAACTTCCTACATACCTCTTCTATCTATTTTTATTATAGCATCCAAATAATTAAGTACACTGACTTGTCTCAGATTGGCTCCATTCACTTTGATGTGGCATGTAATAAACAACAATTATAATTTGTGCGGAAGCAGTTTCCCGCCATGTGTCTGTGATATGATAGAGCCATCACATTCTGTAAGCCCGAATGTACGGAGACATAAGTGACCAATCTGTCCTTGACTTTAGTGTAAGCCTGAATGTACGGAGACATAGGTGGCCAATCTGTCCCTGACTTTAGCAGGCAACGAGCCCATGCTCATGACATTATCAGCACAGTTCCCTATCAACTCATGTTACATTTGGGTGTACAATTGTTCTTTGTGATATTAATCATTACATCGGTTTTTCTGTTGTTCAGACTAAGTTCTTTGTTTTGACTTCCTGTTGTAATTATATCCAACATTTGTTGTAATTATGTTTCATTTTCAGAGACCAAAACATGCCATCAGAATAACGCAGGTTGTTTACATTATACCCACCAACTGGTGATTTGGTGTCAAACCAAGCGGTGAAATAGGATATGCCTACCTAGCATGTGAAGACAGGATCCGGCAGACTGCGCGGAAGAAATCATTCCTGATTCAAACGGGCAAGACGGCGTTTACCTGCAAAACGTTGTGGAACGTAATGAGCACGGCAAGGCATGTAGAGCGCCCTGGTCATCCACTGTACCTGTATTCGTCTCCAGTCGTCTTGCCACTTGATTCAGATGGACTCAGGTGAGAGAGTGATGTCGACGAATTGCGCAACTCTTCCTCATTTTAATCCAATTCATCGCGCAAGTCATTCTTCATCCATCGTCATACAACAACAACACTCACCAACTGATATTCCTGGCTTGTCTTGTATGCATCTCACTATTACGTCGCTGTACAAAGTGAACAGATCGGGTGATGGTTCACAACATTGTCTAAGATCTTGTTTAATGTGTTGAAAAGTTTCCAATTGGTTTCCATTTCTTATAGCAGCTCTTTGCTGCCAATACATGTTCATTATTATTCTTAATCTTTACCATAGATGTTTACATTTCCTGACATACTAATCATTTCTTCGTGTTTCACCTTATTGAATGCCCTAGAGTCGTCATTATAGCGCACACATAGATCTCTGTTATTTACAATAATTCTTTCTGTAATGTTCTTATACGTTGCTAGTGCCTTTACCTTCCACAAATCCCACTGCTCACCTCCATTTTCTGGTTTAATTGTTACATCGTTATTAGTATAAATGGGAATATTCTTAAACAAGTGAAATGGTACAACTATCTCGGAACATTCATAACATCTAATGGGAAGTGACTGGAAGAGATTAGAACAAGAATTGCTATGGCAAAGGTAGTCTTTTGCAAGATGGTAAGCATACCGACCAATAAAAAGATGTCAGCTGCAACGAGAATAAATGAGTGATGAAGTGCTGCTTAGAACCTGTACCTTTATACAGATGTAATGGTGATGAGCAGACATGCTTAAAAACATCTAATGACAGTGGAAATGTGGTTTCTGAGGAAAATGCAAACAATATCATGGACAGACAGAAAATTCAATGAGCAAGTCCTACAATTAACAAATGAAAACCGTAAACTGATTAGAGAAGTTAGACGTAGACAGTGAACATTTTTGGGCACATTGTGAAAAGACAAAAACTAGAGAACTTGGTGACAATTGACAAGATTGAGGGGAAAATAAACAGGGGGGGGGGGGGGGGGGGGGGGGGGGGGTTTGCAGGATTTTTAGGTAGGAAATACGAAAGGGGGAATGATATTCTGAAAATATGGTGAAGGGGGGCACGGGCCAAAAAAGGTTGAGAACCACTGATCTAGATGGATTGATCACATGGCACAGTCGAGACAAGAACACAGTGCTGATCCGCGACTCTGGTGATCGTGTAAGATGGTGAAACTAGTAGGTATGTCACATGATGATGCGTTATAAGTGTTATTGCGATCTTTATTTTGAGTCTTTGTTATTTGAATTTTGTTATTGTTTGCTGAAGAAGTCTTCTGCAGCAATTTTATCTTTGCTTTGGGTTTGTATTCTTATAATCCAAAACATTATGTTTTCCAATTGTTTACATTTCAACAGCTTTATCACAGTTAAACCATTTCTCTTACAAAACACGAACCTTTGTGACATCACCTCGCATGCTGGCCTGTTCCTTTAGACATGTTCTGAGTTGTTCTAGAGGTCTCAGTTGATCGTTTAACTTCTGACACAGGATCCGGAACTGTCACATTGACAACATAACTTTAATTATGTATAACTTCAATAATGTTATTATAGAGTTATCATAGCAGTCAATCAATGAAACTAATCTTCTTCTTCTAATCAGTAATACAAATCTAAAAATGCTACTACTACTACTACTAATAATAATAACACAACATTGACAACAATAACAACTACTACTACGTCTACCATCACCACTACCACTACAACATCATCTGCTACTGCTACTATACTACTTGTAGTATTACTACTTCTAATACAACATCAATATAATAAACAAATATTACTACTACTACTTTTTTTTAAAACTTTTTATGTATTAATGTAATTTACCACAGTAGTTGTTATTTTGAAAGGTATATAGCAAGAAATAATCAACACCTCCAGAACGTACATGTTCAATGATACAAGTGTAGTAACGGAATCGCAGAAGTAGCAACATCTTTCACCTAAGGACAGACCAGTAGCCGTAATCTATACCACAGAATACCATCTCATACACAGTGCATTTGGTTATTTATACTGTCTCAAACAAAATATAATTGACTTTCTATACCGTCTCAAAGTCAGAGTACATGACCATGTCTACAGTCTCTATATCTCAGACATACAGTATTTAGCTATCTATATTGCCTCAAAGTCTCAAGCACAGAATATGCTGCCATCTATACCTTCTCAAAGTCTCAAGCACAGAATACTTAGTCATCTATACCTTCTCAAAGTCTCAAGCACAAACTAATTATTCATCAACACCTTCTCAAAGTCTCAAGCACAGAATACTTAGTCATCTGTACCTTCTCAAAGTCTCAAGCACAAACTAATTAGTCATTTATACCTTCTCAAAGTTTCAAGCACAGAATATGTTGCCATCTATACCTTCTCAAAGTCTCAAGCACAGAATATGTTGCCATCTATACCTTCTCAAAGTCTCAAGCACAAACTAATTATTCATCAACACCTTCTAAAAGTCTCAAGCACAAACTAATTAGTCATCTATACCTTCTCAAAGTCTCAAGCACAGAATATGTTGCCACCTATACCTTCTCAAAGTCTCAAGCACAGAATATGTTGCCATCTATACCTTCTCAAAGTCTCAAGCACAAACTAATTATTCATCAACACCTAAAAGTCTCAAGCACAAACTAATTAGTCATCTATACCTTCTCAAAGTCTCAAGCACAGAATATGTTGCCATCTATACCTTCTCAAAGTCGAATGCGCAGAATATGTTGCCATCTATACCTTCTCAAAGTCGAATGCACAGAATACTTAGTCATCTATACCTTCTGAAAGTCTCAAGCACAGATTACTTAGTCATCTATACTGTCTCAAACTTTCAGAAATAAATGAGAACTGAGATCTCTGAACACATGGTTCAAGACTGGCCTGCTACAGAGACCTGTATTGACAGACTTTGCCACATAGCTGGGCAGAAACTATGAGACCACCGCATTAACCTGAGGATGATAATGATCTTCATCTAGACAAAGACATCTGCAGATATAGAATGGCAAATGTCAAAAACATAAAGATAATTAATGAAGAAGATATAAAGAACAAACATTCCCTTGTCTGTAAACAACAAACATTCCCTTGTCTGTAAACAACAATCCATTTCTACAGTGGCTTGCAGAGGCTCTTTGATGCCCGGGGCCAACCCCTTGATTGGATGCCCCTAAATTGTTCTTTCCCTAATTCATTCCCCCTCCCCTCTCACTGCAATGTGCTGCCTCCTCTCCCTAATTGGATGCCCTCCCCCCTACGGCTGGATGCCCAGGGCCATCGCACCCCCCTTTGCATGCCACTGCCTTTCTATAAACAACAAGCATTCCCTTGTCTGTAAACAACAAACATTCCCTTGTCTGTAAACAACAAACATTCCCTTGTCTGTAAACAACAAACATTCCCTTGTCTGTAAACAAACATTCCCTTGTCTGTAAACAACAAACATTCCCTTGTCTGTAAACAAACATTCCCTTGTCTGTAAACAACAAACATTCCCTTGTCTGTAAACAACAAACATTCCCTTGTCTGTAAACAAACATTCCCTTGTCTGTAAACAACAAACATTCCCTTGTCTGTAAACAACAAACATTCCCTTGTCTGTAAACAACAAACATTCCCTTGTCTGTAAACAAACATTCCCTTGTCTGTAAACAACAAACATTCCCTTGTCTGTAAACAACAAACATTCCCTTGTCTGTAAACAACAAACATTCCCTTTCTATAAACAACAAACATTCCCTTGTCTGTAAACAACAAACATTCCCTTGTCTGAAAACAACAAACATTCCCTTGTCTGTAAACAACAAACATTCCCTTGTCTGTAAACAACAAACATTCCCTTGTCTGTAAACAAACATTCCCTTGTCTGTAAACAACAAACATTCCCTTGTCTGTAAACAACAAACATTCCCTTGTCTGTAAACAACAAACATTCCCTTGTCTGTAAACAACAAACATTCCCTTGTCTGTAAACAACAAACATTCCCTTGTCTGTAAACAACAAACATTCCCTTGTCTGTAAACAAACATTCCCTTGTCTGTAAACAACAAACATTCCCTTGTCTGTAAACAAACATTCCCTTGTCTGTAAACAACAAACATTCCCTTGTCTGTAAACAACAAACATTCCCTTGTCTGTAAACAAACATTCCCTTGTCTGTAAACAACAAACATTCCCTTGTCTGTAAACAACAAACATTCCCTTGTCTGTAAACAACAAACATTCCCTTGTCTGTAAACAAACATTCCCTTGTCTGTAAACAACAAACATTCCCTTGTCTGTAAACAACAAACATTCCCTTGTCTGTAAACAACAAACATTCCCTTTCTATAAACAACAAACATTCCCTTGTCTGTAAACAACAAACATTCCCTTGTCTGAAAACAACAAACATTCCCTTGTCTGTAAACAACAAACATTCCCTTGTCTGTAAACAACAAACATTCCCTTGTCTGTAAACAAACATTCCCTTGTCTGTAAACAACAAACATTCCCTTGTCTGTAAACAACAAACATTCCCTTGTCTGTAAACAACAAACATTCCCTTGTCTGTAAACAACAAACATTCCCTTGTCTGTAAACAACAAACATTCCCTTGTCTGTAAACAACAAACATTCCCTTGTCTGTAAACAAACATTCCCTTGTCTGTAAACAACAAACATTCCCTTGTCTGTAAACAACAAACATTCCCTTGTCTGTAAACAACAAACATTCCCTTGTCTGTAAACAACAAACATTCCCTTGTCTGTAAACAAACATTCCCTTGTCTGTAAACAAACATTCCTTTGTCTGTAAACAAACATTCCCTTGTCTGTAAATAACAAACATTCCCTTGTCTGTAAACAACAAACATTCCCTTGTCTGTAAACAAACATTCCTTTGTCTGTAAACAACAAACATTCCCTTGTCTGTAAACAAACATTCCCTTGTCTGTAAACAAACATTCCCTTGTCTGTAAACAACAAACATTCCCTTGTCTGTAAACAAAAAACATTCCCTTGTCTGTAAACAAACATTCCTTTGCATAAAAACTACCAAAATAACCTTGTATGTAAACAACAGACATCAATCGGATGTAAAGAACAAACCCTCCCTTGAATGTAAACAATGAACACTCCCTGTATGCACAGTTCCTTCCCAGGGTCCCAGGGTTAATATCAATCACACATGTAAACACTTTCTCATACTCACATTTGACTCCCCTTTCTCAACCTGTTTCTGGACATCTTTCACATTTATCCTACTGTCTGCCTCCATTGTCTGCAACTGCGTCTCCAATTGTTTCATCAAGGTCGTTATTTTATCTTGACCTTCAGATATAACTTGGACACTCTGTGTGTTAGCCATGACCTTGTCTGCCAGGTCACATTTTACAGTTTCTATATCCTCTTGATTGTCGCTGCAGTCATCAATGATGTCATCAATTCTAGCATCTAATGCATCGACATGTTCTTTCACAGACTTCAGTAGATTAGGTACATGGACAAGTTTCTCTGCTAGATCTGCCTGAGATTCCATCTCTGTTTTCAGCTTGTTTTGTGCCGTAGATATCTTCTGCAGCTGTTTCTCCAGACTTCGTAATTTTGTCTTCTGCTCTTTCTCTATTGCATCCCGTGTTTCACTGACATCACTGATTTGTTGTTTGATTTGTTTAAACCTTGAGCTGTGCTTCTTGTCTGACTCTGATAATTTTGATGCCAATTCCTTCAGTTGTTGATCAATGCCCTTGTCTGATTCTGATAGTTTTGATGCCAATTCCTTCAGTTGTTGATCAATGCCCTTTTCTGATTCTGATAGTTTTGATGCCATTTCCTTCACTTGTTGATCACTTCCCTTTTCTGATTCTGATAGTCTGGATGTCAATTCCTTTATTTGTTTATCAATTCCCTTTTCTGATTCTGATAGTCTGGATGCCAATTCCTTCACTTGTTGATCGATTCCCTTGTCTGATTCTGATAGTCTGGATGCCAATTCCTTCACACGTTGATCAATTCCCTTGTCTGATTCTGATAGTCTGGATGTCAATTCCTTCAGTTGTTGATCAATGCCCTTGTCTGATTCTGATAGTCTGGATGCCAATTCCTTCAGTTGTTGATCAATGCCTTTGTCTGATTCTGATAGTTTTGATGCCAATCCCTGCAGTTGTTGATCAATGCCCTTTTCTGATTCTGATAGTTTTGATGCCAATTCCTTCACTTGTTGATCAATTCCCTTGTCTGATTCTGATAGTCTGGATGCCAATTCCTTCAGTTGTTGATCAATTCCCTTGTCTGATTCTGATAGTCTGGATGCCAATTCCTTCAGTTGTTGATCAATGCCCTTGTCTAATTCTGATAGTCTGGATGCCAATTCCTTCAGTTGTTGATCAATGCCCTTTTCTGATTCTGATAGTTTTGATGCCAATTCCTTCACTTGATCAATTCCCTTGTCTGATTCTGGTAGTCTGGATGCCAATTCCTTCAGTTGTTGATCAATGCCCTTGTCTGATTCTGATAGTCTGGATGCCAATCCCTTCAGTTGTTGATCAATGCCTTTGTCTGATTCTGATAGTTTGGATGCCAATTCCTTCAGTTGTTGATCAATGCCCTTTTCTGATTCTGATAGTTTTGATGCCAATTCCTTCACTTGTTGATCAATTCCCTTGTCTGATTCTGATAGTCTGGATGCCAATTCCTTCAGTTGTTGATCAATGCCCTTTTCTGATTCTGATAGTTTTGATGCCAATTCCTTCACTTGTTGATCAATTCCCTTGTCTGATTCTGATAGTCTGGATGCCAATTCCTTCAGTTGTTGATCAATTCCCTTGTCTGATTCTGATAGTCTGGATGCCAATTCCTTCAGTTGTTGATCAATGCCCTTTTCTGATTCTGATAGTTTGGATGCCAATTCCTTCAGTTGTTGATCAATGCCACTTTGTTGTTCAGCAACTTTTTGTGTTCTGCTTCGGAAGGAGTATACGGCCTCTTCTATGACAGCAATTCTGTCTAAAACAGACTTCAGCTGGGCTTCATCTGTGCATACAATCAAACAACATATTAATGATAACTAAAATAAACAAATTGTTTTCAAATGTGTTATTGGCATACCATCATCAACAACTGCAAACAGCAATGGCATTACCATGTGACATCATATACAACCCCAAGAGATCTGTATTCAAACATGTCACAGTTCAACCCTAGAGAGGACATCAACAGCCTACACCACCAGGACCAGAATACAATCTGTAGACTAGAAACACAACACGCAGCCCTGACCATACACTTACATCACGTGACTACAGGCCATGCTGCCATACTGCAAGCACTTCACTGGACAGGAAGAGAAAACAAGCATTCACTGTCTTTTAATGGTCCCTTCCCTGGCTGACGTATGGACACGGCTGTAACACTCAAATACCCCCATCACCAACACACTTTATTGAGACGTCATTATCATCATCACGTGCCCTACCATCTGATGTAATAGTTAAGGCATCTCCACATCTCTCTCTGCCCTTGCTTTGTGGCTCAATTCTATTGATCGTATTCCTCCATGTCACAATCACAGTCCACCAAGCATCATTTGTCATGATTGCCTCTGCCTCTTACACCACTAATCTTTCCTGTCATCAAAATGGTCACCAGTGCCGCTCTGCTCATTTATTACCAACTGTCTTGTATAGTTGCACATAACATCCTATTTTCATTAGCCTCATCCAGGCAATCGTGTTACACTCAATATATATGGAGTTATAGGCCAAGTAAAATCAGTGAAAAGTTATAACTCTAACATAATAAGATAACATTGACAGCTTATTACTTTGATGTTGTACATTATCTGGGAGGTCAATTATTGTTCAGAGATCAACATAGTTAGTTAGTTAGTTAATTAGTTAGTTAGTTAGTCGACAGATCATCCTCATTGCACATCAAACCATTCAGTCCATAAGTTCTCGGATCCCTTCCTCAGCAAATCCCGCAGTGTGCAGGGCTAACGACACCAGTTCTGCGCTGGTTTATCAATCTTCTTTGGTTTCATGCGTAGTGTTCTTGTTTGGCAACATCTCTTTTAATTTTCTGTTCTCACAGTCTGACCATGGTTGTAGATTTGCAGTCATCACTTGGTTTTCGCAAGTCTTACTTATCGTAGCGCATTCAGAATGTCAGTCTGGTACATGGCGCGTCCACCCTCCACATTAGCCATACCTGCGAGCTTGTCAGCCCACTCATTTTCTTGTACTCCTGCATGCCCTGGCACGAAGATGAAACTAATCTTTGTCAGCCGAGACCGCTCCAGAGACAGCAACCATTCTCTTTGGTCCACCCCGTCTCTATCCTCTTGAGCATGCTCATTGAGTCAGTAAGGACACATGCCCTAGTGAATGTCTGTGTCTCGAGCCATGTTATTGCTTTACTTACTGCCATGACTACCATAGTCAGGCTACTTGTGGTATCAACAAAAGCACCAGAGTCCTCCTTCACAATTCTCCCTCCGACCCGCGCAGTAAAGGCCTATGAGCTTCTCACATGTCGGATGACAGAACCATCTGTGTAAATGACAGCATCACGTCTAACGAATTCTCGAAAATCAACGCTTGTACTTCCGCCTCCACAGAAGCCGGATTTTCTTGTCTGCATTTTCTGTCTAGTTGGATGCAAACTGAAAAGGATGTACAGAAATCTGTTGGCACTTGTATCCACTCCTTGCCAGGTTCTAAGTCCTCAAGTGAACACACCTGTTGAAGAATGTCTCCGGCTTGACCCATCCATGACCTTCCTCTTTTTAACCTGCTGCCCTTCACCTTCCTAATTTAACTGTGCAGTGGATGTTGTGTGTTCGCGTTAACTCTGAGGTAGGCACTAGCTTTGCAAATTTGTAGTCTGTCTTCAATGGTTGGAAAATCAAGAAGGTAGCGCATCGCCCTGCATGCTGTATCTCTTGTATAACCAAGAATAATGTGCATAGCTTCGTTTTGTATCCTTTCCATTCGCTTACAAGTGAGAGTCAGGATCGCCAACGCACACTCAAAAACAGACATGACCAGCCCCTCGTACAGAAGACATAGATGACGCTGCTCACAGTTTGCTGCCGCCATCACCCGCATCACAGCCAAACCCTGCTTGGCCTTTGTTATCACCAGGTCTATGTGCTCATTATAAGCAAGGCTTCGATCAAAACGTATCCCTAAGTAATTCATTGTCTGCGTTCTTTCCACAGTCTCTGAACATAGATTAACAGTTGGTGTTGGAGTGTTGACAATATGATTATTCAAAGAGAACAATGTCACTGTTGCCTTTGTTGGGTTGACCATTGCCCCAGCTTCAGCACACCAAGTACTTATGTGTTTGAGTTCAGTTTGCAGTTCCACAACAACCTGATCTCTATCCTTATCCTGACAATACACTAAAACATCGTCGGCATATGACAATGTCCTCCCCGGTCCAGTGATCTGCTCGCTGGTGATTCTCACAGTGTAGGCATTGAACAGCACCGGAGATAAAGGTGATCCCTGTGGTAGGCCAGGATATATTGTTGTTGGTTTCGAAGATCAACTGCCACATCTAAAAACTACTTTCCGTTGGAAGAGGGCTGCAGTGATCCAACTAAGAAGGAACAGACTTATCTTGAGTTCAAGATTATACATAAACTAGGCTTACTGTATGTGTCATATAAATCATTCCAACATCAGAGACCAACCTGCAGGTTGAACAGACTCTGTCGACTGTCTGTAGGATGTCACTGTAGAAGCTAGTGGTGCTGCTGGCTGTCTGTCAGATGATGTGGCTGTAGAAGCTAGTGGTGCTGCTGGCTGTCTGTCAGATGTTGCTGGAGTAGAGGCTGCAGTTGTTATTGACTGTGATGTCAGATCTGGCAAAGGATTGAGGAGACAACAAATAAATCCAAAAATGTCAACGATCACAGAAACAGTAATCATGTGTAGGTTATAGATTAGGGGTCAATATACAGTCGAGTCCACTTAAGTCGAACTCGGATAAGTAGAATTTCACTTAAGTCGACGTTACTGGATTAGTCCTGGCCATTATCCTTCTTTATCATTGTATAAAACGTCCTGATAAGTCGAACATAAAAATGAATACCGACTATATAAGTGTTCATGTTTAAGTCGAACTGTTCATTTCACCAAAAAAAGTTTCGCGAAAGAATTACTTTTAGTCAGCCTGGAGAACAACAATCTTGCACAATGTCAACAATGGCGGCTAGTGGACGAAAGCTTACTACTTTAACTAAAGTTTACTTTAACTAATTAAAGATAGATTGAGCTGTTGAAGAGGTTGGACATAGTGGGAAGAAAAACTGAATATAGCTAGAGAATTTGGTATTCCAACATCGACACTTTCCGGCATTTTAAAGCATAAAGACAGCTACAGAAAATTGTTTTTAAATGTCAAATCGACATTTATAGACATCGACAGTCATTCAACAAACAGACCCTTCGAGCCCTGACTCTGATGATGAGGATGACTGGGCTGCAAGCACAACCTGTATCACAGTCAGATATTTTGGAATGGATTAACAAAATTGACATTTACATGATGCAGACTGGATGTTCAGATGATGCAGCATCATCATTTTGTGCCTTTAAACAGGCCATGGGAAGACATTTTTCACAAGTCAAGAAGCAAAGCAAAATAACAGACTTCTCTAATTAATTTGGAAATTTTCATATGACTTTAATGTTCCGCTTTCTAAAATAATTAAATATTTCAACATTTCTAATATTGTATTGCTATTTATTTGTTCACTAACTGTGTTTCCTAAGTGGTACAATCATTTTACTCAATGCTGCTGCATGGTATTAGTGTAAATTAGTGTAAATGTGTACAATCTGGATAAGTAGAATTTCTGATAAGTAGAACAAATTCCTTCGGCCCATGTGACATCTACTTATCCAGACTCCACTGTAATTGCACACGGATATCTCCATAAGTGCTCCAGTCTCTCCCCCCCCCCCCCCCCCCCCCATACATCACACAAGGGTTCTCTCAGAACAGTGCTCCAACTCCACACACAGTATCGGAGAGAATCCAAAATTAGTGTATACCAGAAGCACACGTCCTTTAAATATTCTTTCATGGGTAGTTTTCTTTTTTAGAATGTAGTCCAGGCAGTGGCCAATTCGGCTCCCTCCTCTTGATATTCCATTGGTGAGGCATTGTTATCACGAGCACCACGCACGCGGGTTCTCTTTTTTTTTACCCTTGTCAGAGAATGCTAGACGTCTGATTCATTACACCAGTATCAGGGGGAGTCTAGCATCATTTTCTTATTGTTTGTAAATAATTTACAGTCATCACAGTGAATTTAAAAACGTCTGCACACTCCTACTACTTTTCATCTAAGCCACTGCGCCACACATGTACATATGGATAGAGGATCAAGCCTGTATCCACTTGTACAAGTCCTGTATGTCTAAACGTTAATGATATCAGCCTCCGATCTGCTCCATAATAAATCCATCCACACACAATGACTAACTGTACCATTTCCAAATCAATGTGTGCCCATCCACTGTCCGCAACCTTTCCCCATCTCTTGATTTGCCAGAGTCCATCCAGTAATCTCCTAAGCCCATCTCTTGTGATTTTGTCACCCCATTCCAGTCCTTCCACTCCATCAGGCCCCAACCAATGAATTTCTGCAGTTTATCAGCAACCATTCCAGTCATTCCCCAAGTCACTAATCTACAGCAACTCTGACCTAATGCCAGGGCCACAAACCCCAAGTAGGGCACCAGGTCCAATTTATTTTCACCTCAACAAATTTCCCAGTGCCATCAAAGTTCCTTTTGTTTCCTGCATTTCCATTTTAATATCTTCATCCACTCCCTCATCTCTGTACACATTGTGGCCAAAACAGGTGCCACAAAGCCACCTCTTGAGGTATGCTCCCACCGAGAGAAATCAGATTATCATTTGTTCTCATTATCTCTGTCCTTCCCCCTATAAAGCCTCCGATCCAGCTGCTGTAACCTCTCATAAAGCCTGTTTAGCCCAACTTGCTTCCGACTTTGTTGTGGGACAAGAGAGCAATGTTGTCAGCAAAATCCATATCAACAAGCTGCTTGAATTCCATTTCTAGGTCACCCCTACCACATGATAACATTGCCCGAGTATGCTACCAGAACCTACAAGGAAAGCAAAGACTAGTAACACAGTAACACAGTAACATACCATGCATGTCATAAGAAGCTATCAAGGAAGGCTGCTGTAAGACTGGTTACCTCATTAATTTTTACATTTATGGGAATTGTCTGGCAAGGAAATCTGGAGAGGACGGGACCTGGCAACACCACCTCATTATCATATGGTCTAGAATATATGATGGCCTAAGAGTACCAGCAGTAATCACCTTTAATATCTAACAGAACACTTTCCACCACAATAACTACAATATGATCTCTTGTGTCTTTCAAATTCCATATCTGTGTCTCCACTGCTCTCATGGAAATCAATGAAAGCTTCTGTTACTCTGTGACTATCCACAGAAAATAATAATTACACAAAAGAACTGAAAAGGCCAATAACACCATGTTCTTTAAAAATGCTAGAATCTTATTTTGTCATGCTACGTCATTACTAAAAGTCAGCTGGAATAAGCATCCAGTATTTTTAGTCCTGCAACTTCACGGCGCACTCAGATGGACTTCACCCAGTCCATCTCTTGATGCCATCCACTCATATGTAATACTGCCTTCTTGTACACCTGCCCTACACTATTCCCTCCTGCACATCTTTCAACAATGAGTTCAGTCTCTTTATTAAGCCTAAAGTATTTTAACTGCCTAACATTGACAGCATTTATTGTTTTCTTTAGTTCCAATATTTATCAGATTTCATTGTTTGTTTTCCTCTCTTGCCATGAGATTTCTCCAACTTATAAACACAGACACATTTGTAACGCCTCAGCTCTGCATTCACTGACAGTTCATAGTTTATGTTTCCGAATCATACGTATATGCACCACCGGTCTTTTTATATTTTAGTCATCATCATCCAGTGCCTTGCCAGGTGGTGTGAATGGTCATGCTTCTCCACAAACTGTGATCTTCGATGGCGTAGATCAATTTATGTGTTAACTCCCTTCCATGCCATGACACAAGACTGTCAAGAATCTTCTCACACTGTCTTCCTCTGTCTCTCTTTCTGCAAATCTTTCTGGTTGTCACATGTTCCAGTTTTTGTCTTCTTATAATGTGGCCAAAACTTGATGGCTGCCTCTGTTTGATGTTTGTGATAAGTTGTCTTTGTGACTCAGCTTCCCTTAAAACATCCTGGTTGCTCATTTTGATCATCCAATTAATTTTCAGCATTCTTCTATAAAACCAAATCTCCAAGGCTTCCAGGAATCTTTTCTCCTGTTTACTAATTGTCAATCACAATGTGAAAGAAATGAGTTTCATTTCCTAATTGTGAAGCTGCAATGTAATTCACATAAATTCCCAGACGAACATGTCAAACTAGCTGTAAACTTCTGAAACAAAAGCTACGACTTACCCTTACAAGGAAGGTTGCAATTATAACAGTAATCTCGGTGCTTGAAAATGTGACCCAAACACTGGAATTGAAATTGCGCAAGAATTTCTTATAACAACGTGGAAAAAAACCAAATCCAGATGACCATCCTTTACACTTACATTTATCACTTGTATCTACACAAGGCTGGCCAAAAGTAGGTGTACAGTATTGATCCCGTTGTGTTTACCTTACATATTGATACCTCAACCTTAAACAATTCACACCAAAATCTTCTATCTTTTGTTACCTCCTGCAAATTGCTATATGTCCTCCCCATTTATTCATCTGTGTCTCTAATTCTCTTCTCTGTACTTTTTTGTTTGTCTCGTTGGTGCCAGTGACAAGACTCGTTATGATATTATCAGGTTTTTTCAGTCTCATATCCAGTGCGTTTTCTTGATCTCTTGATTTGCTGGAATATCTGGTTATTTTCTTCTTCTTCTTCGTTCATCCGGGAGTTTTTTTTCGGATGTGATTGCGTTGTGCCTGTTTACAGCAGAGCTGCGTTCTTGCGCCGTTAGGCCGACACATCCGACTTCTGCGGGCATTTGTTGACCGGGTTAACCTTCCCGGTCTGGTTATTTTTATAAGTTCCACATCTGTGATTTTATCATAGTAGTTCAGTTTTATTCTGCTCAGGCACCAGTAGATGAACGTTTGTAGTTTATTAGTAATTCTTGTAGAGGTCGTCAATGTCGCTGATCCTACAGTAATACTGATGGAATGTTACAGTTAAATATTCTAAGTTTGGTATTAATTTAGCTTCTTTTGAATTCCGGGAATTTCCTTGTGTCATCATCTTACCTGCTGCATTCTTATTTTAAAAACTCTACCTGTTCTCCCATCTCTTGTCTGCATTGCTACCTACACAGATGTATGATTTCAGCTCTTGACCTGATATTTCACAAAGGGAGAGTTGGTAATCATTTGCTTGTCTTCCATTGAGGCTACTGCCACAAGTGATGCCATACAACAATAGTTGGAGAGATTCATCACCTGTACCGCTGTTGTCCATCCTCAGTTTCCCCAACAACTTGTTCTTCAAGCCAACATGTCAGCTGGTTAACTCTTGCATCCCTGTATGATCTGAACAGAAGATCTACCTAAGGTTTTGAAGAAATATGTCTTTATAATGGTGAAATAATCCTGGTACCTCTCTTAGAACCTGCAATGTCATCATTACGTAGAAATATGCCTACAGAACATCAGCCTCATCAAGGCCTGTTGACAGATTTCTTCATCTTGTCATTCCTCCTACCTAATGCCCAAGGTGTCAGCAAAGTACCATGTCCATCTTTGAGCTGCTCAACCTTCCTGCCTAATGCTCAAGGTTACAGCAAAGTACTGTGTCCATCTTTGAGCTGCTCAACCTTCCTGCCTAATGCCCAAGGTGTCAGCAAAGTACCGTGTCCCTCTTTGAGCTGGTCAACCTTCCTGCCTCTTCCAGGAACCATGCTTTCAATCACTGTTCTTTCCAAGCCAATGACATTTAATATAGCCAAATTATCTCAGTTTCCGAGATTTAGTGCCATTAAAAATCTTGTAGAATATCAATATTTTACTTCTTGAGCCACAATATTCTAACAACTTTTCTGCAACTTTTCAGCTCAGAAACCCCAATTTTCTGCTTTAGTGATTACAAAATGGTCCACGACTACATCCGTGTTGCCACAGGAAGGATGCATGTTCTCAAACATGTTACTGTAACATCTTCGCTGAGGTTGTGCCAAAGGCTCTCAAAATTGTGTAACATCTGCACTGGTATAGCCATCCTGCGCCCGACTCCTTTTGAACAGCCCCCATGTGTGGGCCTAAAGATGCAGTATTGCAGTTCCGCTGTAAACAGGCACAATGCAGTCATATCTGAAAAAAACTCCGGAAGAACGCAGAAGAAGAACAGTTTGCCTGTTGCTGATTATGGAGCTAAGATATTCCAAGTCTGCACCATTCTCAAGTTCTTCATTGTTGATGACATTAGCTCACACAAGAAATAATGAAACATAAAAATGTCACTTGATCAGAAGTGTATACATACTTTTGGCCCACCCTAATTTTTGGTTTTGTTAATATATCTAATGAAATAAAACATGTTACTCAAAATTTAGTTTTAACAAACATAAACAAAAAAAGACAAAAAACACTGCCATACCTTGATGCAGACCCTATCATTTCTTTGGAGGTTGCTGTCCTTGACCATGTCCCTGTTGCTGGGTACGCTGTACGCCATATTTGCCCAGTAATGATTGGGTAGCAGAACGCTACTCTGTGGAAAAGAAAACAAGTGTCAGCATCCAGAGTTCTCAACACTTGAGACAGGGCCAAACGATTCCCAAATCTCTCACAAGCTTTAGATGAAAAGCTACGCCATCAGACAAAGGACAGTGCATGTCAGAGAACAGACACAAGCACAACAAAGTTAACACAAACAGAGCAATGAAGACTGGTCCAAGAGAATCAGAATACATCAAGTATGTGAAGATGTTGGTTAACATAAATGTACATTGTGTATTCACATTACCTCAAACTTAATGTATGCTTAATTCTGAATTTAAAACCCAGCAAACTAAACAGCCGTACTTTCTATAACATCCTGTCTGTAAAATACATATAACAATAAAGGCAAATGGTGTTGTAAATTACTTAAAAGATATAACAGATATCTGGATCACTTTAGTCAAATATATTTAATAGGGAAATCTCCTTTGGTGTAAACACAGGAAAGAAGTATTGCACGTTGTTATTTAGACAAAACAATGTTGTCACACATGAAATACGAGAACTGTTTGGTTAGAATGACAGCTCTTAGAAAGATGGCAATGACCTGGTCTTCAGTAATATACTATGTCTCCTGGGTTAAAGACAACACGCTTGGGAAATGTGTTGGTAAAATCAATAGGCGTTGAACGTTAGCTTACATTATTATATCATCTGGGAATGTGTCAGCTGTTCAAGCTCACATCACATACATTTAAGAAAGCTGTAGGTGATGTCACAATGTTCTAACACATATTAGTAGCAGAATGGTTATCCTTCCTATCAATGACTTGTCACAGTAATTGTATGTACCCACCATATCAGTGAAGCAGTAGTCGGGAAGTGAGGTGCCTACATCAACTCATAAAGCTGTGATATAGTCTGTGGGCCTACTTAGCTAGCAATGTAGACAATGACGAGAGAACAGACAGACATAAAAATAAGAATGCAAAAGGTAAGGAGCTTTCATAACACTGGGAAACTTATGAAAGTCACACACAAAAATTAAACTTAGTGCCAAACTTAGAATATGTAACTCCAATGTTAAATCCGTGCCACTAAATGATCAGGAACATGGAGAACAACTAAAAGATCCCCTTATAAACTACATTCATTCATTGATCAGTGACTGCTCAGAATAGTGGGACTAAAATGGCATGATAGAATCACTAAAATAGAACTTTTGGCGACAAATTCCAGTGGATTAAGGTGAGGAAATGCTTGTGTTGGAAAAAACAGAACACAGAAAATATGAGAATAGTACAACTAGAAAGGGCCTTGTCTGGAACCCATAGGGCAGGCAAAAACACACAAAGTGATTAAAAACAGACAAATAATAAGAAGGATATGTTGCATGCTGCCAGGAGATAGCAAATGATAGAACAATTAGAATGAATTGGTTGAGGGTCCATGTCCTCATATGGGATAAAGAACAAAAGAAGAAGTCAGTTGTGTTATTATGTTGTCAAATCTAAGGATAAAAGAAGAAGATAGTTGTTTTATTGTGTTGTGAAATTTTTGGATAAAAGATGTGTTGTGTTGTGAAATCTAAGGATAAAAGAAGATAGTTGTGTTACTGTGTTGTGAAATCTAAGGATAAAAGAAGATTGTGTTATTATGTTGTTAAATCTAAGGATACAAGAAGAAGATAGCTATTGTCTTGTGAAATCTAAGGATAAAAGAAGATAGTTGTGTTATTGTGTTGTGAAATCTATCTGCACCACCACAACAGTATATGGTTGAAACTGGTTTCCCAACATTGTTCAGTTTTATTTAACAAGAAAGCACTAATTGCTCTGTGTTTTCCTGTGTAGCATAGTATGAACATCGGAAGGCTGAAATAAACTTTATTAGCTAGTTAAGTGATCAAAAATCAACAGCAGAGCACAGTAAGAAGCAAGAATGAAAACTGGCTAAAAAAAAACACTAATAGAAGATATGGCTCCAGAGGCAGAGGTAGACTAACAATGGTGGACACAGGACATTCTGAGCATCAAAATGCATGAGGTTGGAGAACTAGTGAGGGATCTAGAACCTTTCCAGTAGGTTTTGATGACAGCTTACCACATAATGATGAGTAGGAACCAATACAAGCTACTCTGCAAGAGAATGGAAAAATGTGCAGTCTTCTAAGAATATGCTATTTCAAACCCAAGGTTCTGCAGAGGAGCAACACATACAAGCCCCACATACAAGCCCCACATACAAGCCCCACATACTGCACTTTATAAAGACAGCAGTGGCATATCCCTGGTCTCCATAATACTGCACATGTAAATAAGGGAGACACACAAAGACACAAGGGAAACAAACATACATAAGAAAGTAGACACCAATGAAAGATTGACAACAAAGATATGCTATTTCTGGTCTCTATCCCATGCATACTGTTCCCAATGGGATATGCCACTGTCAATTTTATGGGATTAGTATTCAGGGCTGTATTTGTAATTTCACCGCAACATCTAAACCTACCCTGTTAGATTCTATACTGTCAGATACTGCTGCAGTCACTATTGTTCCAACTTAAACCTGACCAGTCTCTATAAACACACAGACCAAACCAAGAACTGCATTAATGTGGATGTTGTAGAGAAAACAGCCTACATCCCACAACACTCTTTCAAAATTATTTGTCTGCATTATGAACCTGTGTTTGCTCCATCCAGCGCTGGGCATCGGATATGTTATGAAACTCCACAAAAGCAAAGCCTCGAGAGACACCTGTGTAAGCAAGGTGGAAACGAAGCTTGTTAAATAAAACATTCAAATTTCACAAGCAGGTGTGCATCAGTTATCAACCAAGATAAGACAGAATATATGGTAATTTCAAGAGAAGGAATGGCTAAAAACTCTGGCCACATACAAATAGATAATTTGACCATTAAAAGAACGGAAACATACAAATACCTGGGTACAATTTTCAACTGCTCCAACATCATAAGGGAAGAAATACAAACTAGAATCATTTCTGGAAATAAGATATACTATGCACTACAACATCTACTAAAATCAAATGCGCTATCTCGTAACACCAAAATCACAATATACAAAACACTGATCAGACTAGTTGTGCTGTATGGCTCTGAAACTTGGAGTACAACGAAAGGAGACGAAGCCTTGTTACAAACCTTTGAGAACAAAATTTTAAGACGCATCTTTGGACCCATTAGGGATACACAAAGTGGAGAGTGGAAAAGAAGAAGTAACAAAGACATTTATGATCTGTGTAAGTCCCCGCTAATCACTGGTATCATGAAGGCTAATAGACTACAATGGCTGGGGCATATAGAAAGAATGGAAGATAATAGGGAAACAAAACTCACTTACACTCAGGAAATAAATGACCGTAGACCCCGAGGTAGACCAAGAAGGCGGTGGAGAGATAATACATGTACAGACCTACAAGCACTTGGAATCAACGACTGGCAAGAGAAGGTCAACCACAGAGACGAATGGAGATGGCTTGTATCTGCAGCAAAAAACCTTAATGGCTCGGAACTCAGAAGAAGAAGAAGAAGAAGAAGAAGAAGAAGAAGAAGAAGAAGAAGAAGAAGAAGAAGAAGAAGAAGAAGAAGAAGAAGAAGAAGAAGAAGAAGGTGTGCATCAGATTGCAGAACCAACAGAGTCAAACACTTACCTCATCAAAGCATGGAAGGTCATCACCTGCCTGGCTCAGCATTTTCACTTGCGTGTTTTCGTTTTTCATTTTTTTAATGCAAACAGAAAAACTGATAAACCAATCAAATATTTGTGTCTGTCACAGACTCTTAGAAGTCAAGATTTTATTTTGTCAGTGCAAAATTTGCTATCACACATCAAATGTTGAATGTTCTATAATAGCATGAAGCCAGCATGATATACCAAACACACCACAAGGTGTGTGTACAAGTGCCCTTTATTTGTCTTCACTTACATGTTCAATTACAATTTTCAGTTTTGAATTCAATACCGTGGATACCATTAATAACTATTGGTATTTTTCCCAATAATTAAATCAGTTTACCACCAATGAGATCTTCACAAACTTGTGTGCATTACATGGGCTTTGAAAGTTTTAACGTGCATTCTTTTTTTTCCCTCTCAATTTTATTGTCTGATGCACATCAGTTTAGAGAAATAGATTACAGCTTTTTTCAAATATATATGGCACGGTACTCAATGTTGTGGTTGTGTGTCGTTTGACAGAATCTGAAATACATTTGACATAATGTACAACATCACTAACAACACTATAACATTGAAATGAATAATATGAACAGTGTTCCTAACATGTATGCATGTAATCCTCAATTACTGCTACACATCAGCAAGCACATAGATGAGCTGAATACACATACAACATAACAGTTCAAGGAGCGAGAAATCTGGTACCTGAAGCTCTCCTGTTGAGTCTGATATCTTTAAATGGGAGTCCAAGAAGCATCAGCTCAGCTCCAATCTGTTAAACAAGAAAGTATACATGACTCTAAATGTGAAACAGATGCTGAGGGGCAATGTCACACGCACAAAATACACACCTCAACAAAGTGTGGCTTAATACAACATACAGAAACACTGTATATCAAATAAGAAATATTTGAGGCAAACATTGATGACTTGGAAAGAATATTTTGGTGTGTGTCCCAAGTGGTCCAAAATGCCAAGGACCAAGATCTGTAGAACGGCAGGAATGCCAACCGCAGATAACAATGTGTCTCAGTGTATACAGTATGGGAATACATTTTGTTACCAACTGTCTAATCATCTGCATTCATCTTCTGACACAGTCACTGTTTATATTTTAATTTTGAAATGTCTCTTCAGCATTCAATTTCCCACTGTCTGTATTGAACATGATTGATTGATTGATTTAGGAATCGACATCACAGCATTCGGGGCATTCCCATAAGTGCTCCGTCCCCATCCTCAGCAGCCAGCGAAGAGTTCCAACACTAATAGTACCAGTAGCAATCTGATTATAAGTCCGTCTCGCCTTTCCTCTGAGCGTTGAGCGTCGGCCAGATCCCTTCGTCACTCCTTGTTGTCTCATTCTTGCCAGACCATGGTAATCCATTTGCTCCTCCGAGGTGTGCACGTGCTCCCACAAGGCCGCAACCACGTCTGCCTTGTCATGTATCAATACTCCACCAAGTTCTGCAGAGCCAGCCAATCTGTCCACCTGTTCATTTCCCAGCACACCGGCATGCCCCGGAGAAAAGATCCAGGCGATGCTTGTCACCCGTGACCTCCGAAGCGAAGCAAGCCACTCCACACGAAGTCTGCCCGTCCTCACCCTCGTCAGCATGCTTTCTGAGTCAGTTACAATCACGATGTGTGTGTGTGTCGTATTCTCCATCCAGCGGAGAGCCACAGTGACTGCCTCCACCTCCATTCTTAAGCTGGATGTTGTGGTATCATATGCCAGGCTCTCCTACACCAAACATCGACCATTAGCTTTGGCTATGAACCCCCAGCCACTTCTCTCACCTCTTGACACCGAACCATCTGTGTAGATAATCACATCATTCGAGTCAGCATTGTCCTGAATTAGTTGCTGGATTTCCTCTTCCGTGGCCCCTGCTGGCCATTCCCTGCACTCCCGGCTTAATGTGATTATAACTCTGCACAAGTCTGACTGCTCCGCTGGCACTCTGACCCACTCCTCTCCACGCCTGTTCTCCAAGGGACACACCTGCCTGATCGTATCCTCCGCCTGAGCCATCCATGATTTCCCTCTTATCAGTCGCTGACCCTTAACTGCATCCAGCGCCTCATGCAGTGGGTGGTCTGTGTCTGCAGCTACTCTGAGGTATGCCTTCGCCTGCATCACCTTGAGCCTACCAGCAACAGTCGGCAGACCAAGGATGTAACGCATACACACTTCTGGGGTGTCTCTAGTGCATCCCAGAATGACCCGCATAGCTTCGTTCTGTATGTGCTCTAACTTCACCAGCTGACTCTCTGAGACAGTGAGCAGTCCTAGTCCATAATCAATTACTCAGAGGATCAAGTGCTGGTTATTGAACATGATACATTTGTTAACTAACTCAGAATACAACACGATAAAGTCTAAGCAAAACAACAGTTACAACTGAAGTTATCACTTTACAAAATGCCATCCCTGGAAAGTCAACATATTTCACAGCAGTCAATTTCAATCCCTATATTCACTTTGAAGCTCCCAAAAACAAATGCTGCAGAAAAAGCAATGTAAACATTTGTATGCCATCTAAGCGTTTTGAGGGTAAGACATTGGCCCTTGTGCATGACAAATGCATATGTGGATTCATGGTTAGTATGACACTGACTAACAAGTACTTACAGCAGATTATCATCATCAAGTGTTTTATCATGTGCCTTGTATCAATGTGCTGTCTCAAATTCAATTCACTATCAAAAGTACATACCTATGAATAACAAACTCTAAAGCAGTTTACCCATCATGCTACTTAAACAATGGTATTAACCACAAATCTAACAGCATCCTCTCCTCATTCTTCCTGGTTCATCCCAAAAAAAAGAAAGTTGCATTATGTATATTTAAAGCTTATTTGCAATATTTGCAACCTTCAGTTGAGATATATCTGACGTCAGCATTGTATTTTTTAAAACCAAGTTTGCCTCCAATTTCCAATAGATACTATGTATGTGTAACTTAGAGACAACATTACTACAAGGCAAGGTTTGTGGAAGCTGTGGCAGGGATCGACCTGAACTATGATGGTAATAATCTGACTCCTAAACTAGTTAGTTAGTTAGTCGACAGATTATTCTCACTGCACATCGAACCATTCAGTCCATAAGTGCTCAGATCCCCTCCTCAGCAAATCCCGCAGTGTGTAGCGGCTAACGACACCAGTTCTGTGCTGGTTTATCAATCTTCTTTGGCTTCCTGCGTAGTGTTCTTGTTTGGCCACACCTCTTTTAATTTGCTGTTCTTGCAGTATGACCATGGTTGTAGATTCAGTGTCATTACTTGGTTCTCGCATAAGTCTTATTTCTCGTAGAGCATTCAGAATGTCAGCCTGGTCCATGGCGCTTCCACCCTCCACAGTAGCAACTCCTAAACTATGGCAGCATCCAGGCACTTAAAATGACAATAACCAGGTACTTTAATATGGCAGTAACTGGGCGTTTAAGTTATAAGCAGTTAAACTATGGTATTAACCATGAATGTAAACAACAGTATTCACTGGACTCAACCTATGGTAACAAGCAGGCACTAGAACGGTATTCACTATTCATATTTGTAAATGAGCAATTGTGCAAACACACATTTATTCTGCATCCACCATTAATGTTTAACGTACATACAAGAGATACAATCTACAACTTACAATTTTCTCATCTACATCCGGAGTCAAGTTCCTGAGAATGATTGTACGAGAAGATTGAATGGTCACCCACTTGTTGCCACTTTTTTCTTCACTCAATTGGTTGTCCAAGTCCTTGCTTTGGATTCTGTCCGAGCAGCCACCGTCAATCCTCTCATCATCCCCAGAATTATGCTGTAGATTATAGTAAAATAGCATTCATAATCAGGGGACAAAATACATGCACAGATGTCTGCCACATAATATAGAAAGACAGGCTTTAGTGTAAGTAGCTAGGAGAGGCTGGGCGATGTAAATAGCTGGGACAGGATTGGCTGTGTAAATAGCTGGGACAAGGTGGGCCATGTAATTAGTTGGGATGTGAAAATAACTGGGACAGGGTTGGGGTGTGTAAATAGCTGAGACAGGTAAATAACCATAAAAGAATGGGTTAGTGCAAACAATGGACATAATGAGTTAGTGTAAATAGGTGAAACAGAATGGGTAGTTTAAGCAACTGGAGCAGGATGGGTATTGTAAATAAATGACACAGGGTGGGTAGTGTAAATAATCGGGACAGAATGGGACTGTAAATAACTGGGACAGAGTGGCTATTGTAAATAACAGGAACAGAATGAGTAGTGCAAATAATGGCATAGGTTGGGTTGTGTAAACAGCCAGGAAGGAATGGATTAGTGTAAACAAAATGGACAGGATGGATGTGTGTTAATAAATGGGATAGTGTAAATAAGTAGGGCAGTGGTAAGAGTTACTAAGGACAGTGGGTTCGTGTAAATGACCAGAATAGTGAGCTAATGTACATAAGTAGGAAAGAGAGTTAGCTTAAATAACTGTAACAGTGAGTTTGTATAAACAGGTAGGACGGTTGGTCGGCATAAACAGCTTGAACAGTAAGTAACCAACAGCAAAGCATAGGACACTTTTACACACCTAACGACACATTGAGAATAGGATGCCTGACCCATATTTTTATAGACCAATCACCGTCATGTGGTCAGTATCACGTTGGCTTTCACTTCCCAGAAAATTTCCTGGTGCCGATTTAAGTTGGGCAGACCAAGTAGATTTTTTAAAATTCTGATCCGTCCCAGTTGAAACAATCTATGACCACCAGGCAAGTATCTTGATGTTATGCTACATGGCTCTCACTGGAAGAGTGGGCTGTCTAAATAACTAACAGTGAGTTAGTGGAAATAACTGGAACAATGAGTTAATGTAAATAGGATGGCAAGTGGCTGTAATGGCCCGGATTGAATGAGTTAATGTCACAATAAAAATGTCACAAAACCCAGTAATTACAATTTAAACACTGACATAATGAAGCATTAGTAAAGTATTCCATGCCAGTTTGCAAATTATCAGTTGAAAATTCGAGCTACTTACTCTATCATCACTGCAGTTAATAGGACTCCTATCCCTTCTGCCACTTCCATCACGGTGCCGTCTGGAACGATTACTGCCCCTTTCCTGTCTCCGCCTGTTTATGCCTCTGAAATGACAGTTAGGAGTATTTCATCACAAAATAGCATATATCATCATCAGATAAGAGAAACAACAGCTGCAGCAGGATATCTTCTTCTTCTTCTTCTGCGTTCATCCGGAGTGCTTTTTCAGATTAATTGCAGTGTGTCTGGTTAGGCACCCTTGGGCCAAAACCCCTAGGCCAACACATCTGACTTTAATGTGTTTTTTTTAAACCAGGTTAGCATTCCTGGGGGACACTCACTGTTGTGGTGCCGTCCGCATCCCAGCTGGTCAAGTTAGAACAGTCAGACTTCACGGTCAGCCCTCAAGGGAAGGCAGGGGCAGTCCATGGGTATTTTCTGCCTTCCGAGGGGGCTTCCAGCCGACACATAGAGCTCTTCTAGTACTGGGCTCACCCAAGGAATCACCACGTCCTGCACATGGCTGCTTTAATTCCTCACTTCCATGCATTGGGCGTTTCGTTCGCCACAGGCCGCTCCCTGCACAAACCAGGAACAGTCAGTCTGCAGACGCTCAGCAAAGCTTTCAGTTCGGACGTGTAAAGATGTTGTGCCCAGAATACTAGCTAGTCAGAGCTGTTCCGGCTGGAAGACAAGATAGTCAGAGCTGTTCCGGGCACGAGGGACATTTCACTCTGACGTTTTTGCGTTGTGCCTATTTATTTAAGTTGCATGTCCTTCACAGGACGTAGCAGTCAACCCCAAGATTTTCGCTGTTCGTGATTCCTGGGCAAATGTTACATTCTGTAGTTTGCCATTGCTTTCTGAATGACCAGCTCCTATACCTTTTTCGAAAAAACCAGCACTGCTGTGTTTCGAACCCAGGTATACGGGCACACAAACTGCGTTCGCAAGCCCTTAGCCACAGAGACCGGATATTTGCTGGATTTATTTGCAACCTTTAGGCCGGCACATCTGACTTCTGCAGGCGTTTTTTAAAACCAGGTTAACCGTTCTGGGGGTTTCGAGGGACATTCTGTTGTAATGCTGTCCACATCTCAGCTGGTCAAGGTGGAATGACCATAGACATGACGGTCAACCCTCAAGAGAAGGCAGGGGCAGACCATGGGCATTCCCTGCCATCCAAGGAGGTTTCCATAATTGCAGAGCCGGCACATTGCGCTCTGGTACTAGGCTCACCCAAGGAATTGCCACGTCCTGCTCATGGCTGCTTTAATTCCTCACTTCCATGTATTGGATATTTCGTTCGCCACTGGCAGCTCCCCACGCAAAGCAAGAACGGTCAGTCCGCAAATGTCATCCACTCAGCAAGCTTTCGCTTTGGACTTCCACATAATGGATTCACTAGCCAAGCGTCCCATTTCATGTTAATGGGACAACATCCACTCAGCAAGCTTTTGCACCGGACTTCCATGTAATGGATTTGCTAGCCAAGCATTCCATTTCATGTTAATGAAGTTTATCCACCTTTGATTACGCTCACTCAATGAATTTTTTTTATAGAGACTTGGGCATTGTTACCACTTCAGTTGTTTGTTCTTGCTCTATTGTCTTCCTGGCATCTTCAACTTTCGCTCCTCTTGGAATGGACTCAGTTGAGTTGAGTTGAGTTGAGTTAAGAACCAACATCACTGCACTCAGGACATTCCCATGCGTGACCACCTATAGTATTGCTTTGTTTAGACCATTTGTTTCATGTTGCCATGTCATTTTTTTTTTCCCCACAGTATTTGCTGTTAGTATTGTTAGTATGGAAAATCTATCCCTATCAGCTTATTTGTAAATGTTATATTCATTACAAGTTTGATTTGTCTGTGGTCACTGCCTGCTAATTGTCAAGCACAAGGCAATCTATTTTGGGGAAGATGTCTCCTGTGCAGAAGGCTAAGTCTGGAGTGGAAGTGGTACACCACCATCAAGAGTAGAAGCTTGAAGTAACACCTGGTTTGTTGAGTAGACGGTGGAGTCTTATTTCCCATTCCCCCACTTCATGACCTCTGTTGTCAGTATCTGGGTATCCCCATCTTTCAGAGTGGCTATTAAAGTCTCAGACTATAATGAATTTCCAGTCAGTTATTTTCATGTTTGAAAATGTTAGGCCCTTATCTGCTGCGCTCGTTAATGTAATGACTTCAGAAGGCTAAAACATTTCAAGGGTTCTTAGTTCCTATATTAAGTTTTAAAAGCATGGCTGAATGGATAAGAGCACACTTTTAAACTTCACGTGTGCTGAAGCCGAGGTAGCTGGTTCAACCCCTACACAAGTACCACAGAGGTCAGAGTGACTTTATCTGATGGACAATGGAAATATGGAAAGCTAATCCTAGCCACTACGATTCCAATTCGCCAAATTTAACTGGAGATATAGTTGCGACTTTTTTTTGCTACTATTTTTTTGTCTCCGATCTGAGGACATTTAGAGTACTAATTATGTTAAATTCCCCGATTATCTTAAGATCGCATTAAAACAGATTACTTGATATAGTTTTCCCCTCCATGCTTTATGTTTTGTATTTCTTGCGCTGCGGGAATCCTTGTTATACCTGAGAATCAGGCTGTCTATTCTAAATGGTAATTAAACCCGTAAATACCGCTTTATGAAACATGATACATTGTTCTACTATGTAATATTCAATTTATCATCAATTTTTACGTGTATTTTGTAATTTTTGACCATGTAAGTTTACAATCAATCTCACACTGAAATTATGAAGATCGCATTCTGTAGTTTGATATTTCAATGGCTGGATACGGCAGTTCTCCTTGCCATACTCCAGCTATGACCATTTAATATAGTTATGGAATATTCAGAACGACTACAATGATAAAGAATGCATGTTTACATTCAACACCAATTATTGTATTTATGTGTAATTTTTTCATCACTCTACATGGACCAGATCATTGATAATTTTGCAACTTTCCAACAGGACTTCTTTTGTCAAAATGCATCTACGCTGGCGGCCTCACGTTGAGACCTCGATTGCCAACAGCGCGCGCAGACTGACGTCATCACAGCATGATGTGAAGGTGTGTATATATGTGTGTGCATGTGTAAGTATATAACTGGCAGCAGTTATCTTTCCCTTAGTTAGGAAACATCTGCAGTTATAATCTCCCTTGGTGTCTGTGTTACCAACAGTGGTGTGAGTGTGTAGGCCACACTTTTCCAAAGGGTCAAAATCATATTTTCCTCCTTGCCCATATTAAGCGATAAACTGACACACAAACATTAATATCTCCACTTAGAATTGACCTACAGACTTAAATAAGGTACCGTTGGATTTGTTTTTTCAAGAGGTATCCAACTATGTAGGTTGCATAATTGAAAAGAAATTTAGAAAATGTTACTAAAATGGCTAGCTAATCCACATGCAAATATTAGTCCAGTGCACTATAAATAGTCGCACATATATGACCAACGCTGGAGTTCAAAGCAAGCGAACGCAAAAATAGTTTTAATAAAGTCAAGGACAATTGTCCAGGCCTTGACGTATATTGGGTACTAGCTAAATCATTTTATAAGGCAGATTGGCACTCAATATGTGGCCACTTTTGCTTCCTAGAACATTTCCTGGTGTCCATTTTATGCTGGGCTGATCTAGGAGCTCAGGTCAATTCTTGTAAATCCTCATCTAAGTGGGGATTTGAACATTTAACTACAAAGCTCGCAGACAAGCATGCTAACCACCACAGCTCCCTTTATTAATTACTTTAATGCTACTGTGGAAACAGTAGAGACACAAAAAATATCAACATGCTATTTAACCAATAACATTCATTCAATGCACTTGAAACTGTGGCTGCAATAGACACAGAGCAGAGAATGCTTTTCTCACTTGCCAGCACTTGATCCTCTCAGTGGTTGATTGTGGACTGGGGCTGCTCGCTGTCTCTGGGAGTTGGCTGGTGAAACTGGAGCGCATGCAGAACGAAGCTATGCAGGTCATTCTGGGATGAACTAGAGACACCCCAGTAGTGTGTATGCGTTATATCCTTGGTCTGCCGACTGTTGCTGGTAGGCTCAAGGTGATGCAGGCAAAGGCATACCTCAGAGTAGTTGCTGACACAGATCACACGTTGCAAGTGGCGCTGGACGCAGTTAAGGGTCAGCGACTGATGGGAGGGACGTCGTGGATGGCTCAGGCGGAGGATACGATCAGACAGGTGTGCATCTTGGAGAACATTAGGCATGGAGAGGAGTGGGTCAGAGTGCCAGCGGAGCAGTCAGACTTGTGCAGAGTTATAATCACATTAAGCTGGGAGTGCAAGGAGTGGCCAGCAGGGGCCACGGAAGTGGAAATCCAGCAACTAATTCAGGATGGTGCTCACTCGGGTGATGTGGTTATCTGCACGGATGGGTCGGGTTGAGGGATGGGAGAGGTGCCTGGGGGTTCTTAGCAGAGGATGATGGTCGACGTTTGGTGTGTGTGTGGGGGGGGGGGCCTGGAATGTGATACCACAGCATCTGGCTTGGGAATGGAGGTGGAAGCGGTCAGTGCAGCTTTCCGCTGGATGGAGAGTGCGATGAGATGATGGGGGGTGAGGACGGGCAGGCTTCGGGGGGAGTGGCTTGCTTCGCTTCAGAGGTCACGGGTGGCGGGCATCGCCTGGATCTTTTCTCCGGGGCATGCCGGTGTGCTGGGGAATGAACAGGTGGACAGGTTGGCTGGCTCTGCAGTGGAGTATTGGTGCATGACAGGGCAGATGTGGTTGCGGCCTTGTGGGAGCACGTGTACACCTCGGAGGAGCGGATGGATCACCGTGGTCTGGCGGGAATGGGGTGGCGAGGAGTGACAGAGGGATCTCGCTCACGCTCAGAGGAAAGGCAAGACAGACATATGATCAGATTGCTACTGGCACTATTGTTGTTGGAACTCTTCGCTGGCTGCTGAGGATGGGGACGGAGTGCTTATGGAAATGCCCCGAATGCTTTGATGTCGGTTCCTAAATCAACCAATCAATCAATCATTCATTCAGTAGCATGTCTTTTGCAGAACCTTGCTCCCATAACAACTTTCCCGAAAATCTCTCGAGCATAAGCAAGATGTCCCGCTTCTGATACACCCATCTGGAGATCATCCGCTACATCCTGCACCCATCTTCTCTTTGGCCTTCCTCTTCCTCTCTTCCCAGGCATATACCCCTCCATTATTGTTCTCTCCAAACTTTTGTGAAGTTTCAAGTGACCAAAATATTTCAATTTTCTTTGTTTTATCGTCTTTAATAGCCAACCTTCTTCAATATTCAGATCTTGAAGTATGGATGCATTTGTTATCAAAGATATTCTTAGAACTCGTCAATAACATTTATATTCAAGGGCATTTATGCGCTGTCCAGCTTGTTTAGTAAGTGTCCAGGTATCACAGGCGTATGTTGCAATGGGAAAGGTGCATGCTCTTAAAAATCAAATTTTTTGTAGTTCTATCTGTCGCACTCCACAACTTATTCAGTTGTTTTAGTCTTTGAAGAGCAATAGACATGTGTCTTTTAATTTCTTTCAGTGTGTCACTATTGTTGGTAATCAATGACCCAAGATATTCAAAATTTTCCACCATCTCCAATTTTTCCTCATTAACATATATTTCTTTCTCCATAGAATTTTTATCTGTATGCATTATCTTTGTTTTTGCTATGTTGAGATATAAGTCGTGATTTTCACTATTCAACTGAGTTGAGGTTATTAGGTTTTCTATACCATTCTGTGTTGTGGATAGGAATACTGTATCATCAGCATATCGAATCTCTGATATGTCATGACCACCGATATTTAGGGCATCATATAGCTCCTTGTTTATATCGTCTCTTACATTTCTCACTATATTTTCAGTGTACAGGTTAAACAAATAGGGGGACAGCACATATCCCTGCTGGACTCTTGCTTGATGTCAAACCAATCTGATGTCTCGCCATCTATTCTAACCGCTGCTTGTTGGTCTAGATAGAGCATTCTTATGAGTTGCATTACATTGGTGGAAAGCCCATATTCCTCATGATTTACCAAAGTTTCTGATGTTGTACAGTCAAATGCCTTCGAATAATCCACAAAACATGAGAATATACCAATAACATAGTGATGTCAGATTAAAACTGCGTTGGAATGGAAATGGAATTCTACAGAAACACACATGTGCTTGAGAACTCCGCCAAACCAGACAGCAACAAAATGGACAAGACAGGATTCATGTAAAGAACGTTCATTAAGAAACTAAAATTAGAGAACTTACGGATTGAGAAACTCATTGCACAAATGGCACCAATACTAAAGAACAAACATGTATCAATAACTACTAAGAAAGCACTTTACAACACAATCTTCCTACCAAGTCTATTTTACCAATGCCAAACCTGGACAATGACAGAAAAAGAGAAAAGAATAATCACAACAACAGAAATGAGATTCCTGAGAAAAATACTCAATGTATCAAGAAAAGATAAGATCAGAAATGAAGAAATCAGGAGTAAAGTCAGGGTTATAGTTGCACTAGATTTTATTAGAAGGCAACAAGTCAAATTTGTTTGGCCATGTGTGGCATAACGCTAACCACCATTATTCATTTACCAAAACATGCCGCAAGAAGAGGAAACAACATAAAAAACAATTGACTTCACAACCGCAAACGGAGACTAGGACTTAAAACTTAACATCGAAACTGGAACTGCATAAGTGACAGATGACGTGGATTCTTAGAAAGATTTCATCAGACAAAGCTCGGAAACCCATTGGATGGGAGGAGACATGTGACCCGCTTTCGCGCCAATGCCGGATTTGCATATGTTAATATTTCATCAGAATCTGGTAAGCCCGCATTTTTTCCTGCAACCAGCCTGAGGAATAGATGTGAGAAGCTGGTGTGACCAAATTTTCAAACATGGAATTGCGGGGTGTCCAGATCTGAGGTAAGCTTGTGATTCCCGAGATTAGACTAAGAACCAGATGTATCAGGTATCAAGTAATGGTAACCCGTGGTTGTAATGTCAATTGAAATGTATTATTATTAATTAAAACCTCTGAAATGTAAAAATGCTTGACTGTAGATTCTAACGACGCAGAGCCGTTCCCGGGCAAAATGACACTCCAATACTCTCTTCGATGAAACTGCAATCTCTGATATTCTTAGAGATAATTATTAACTATAAGAAGTGCATTATACTACTACATTCTATTCTAAACAACTGTGAGAAGTGATGATTCGAAAGCAATCTTGTGCATTTTGTCAGGAACATTGTTAAAGATGCTATCACTATCTACAGCTAAAATGACAGTTCGTGTACTAGAACAAGTGCCTTGTTCTAAACAGACTTATCTATGCCTATTTACAATCTAGAAAGCTGAAAGAGAAATCAATCTTTCCTATCTCCTTCATCTATTGAATCAATAGGGTTTGACGGAATAAATATTTATATTTTTGTCAAATTTTAATTAGATAAGGGCACACATGAACTGCATTACATGAGAAAGTTGTGCTTCGCGGAACACCATCACGCGCAGTGAACTTAACTCATTACTCAACATAACTTAAAACACAACACCACTCATCACCACACAACCCAACACTCAACATCACAACAACAACAGATAATGGGAGAGAGTTATTAGACACAAGAAGAAGAAGAAGAAGTTAATTGGGAAAACACAGAGAATTATTTATACACGCGATAAACACCACTGAGTGGAAGAAATGTTATAAATGTATGTCATTTATTTACCTGCATCTTGACATATTCTCACTCTTGTCACTGTCTTACTGTACACGTTCACTGACCCCAGGTCAAATGAGAACTTACATACAGCAGGAACAAGTTGATACAAGGCGTACACAGTGTGATAAACTCTGACCACCCCAAATTAACCCAACACTAGATTAGAGAAAAAAGGAGGGGAGGGGGACTAGTTCCTACTTCAGGAATTTAGATTCTTCCGACCTAATTCTTATTATTGTATTGGGAAGAATGTACATATATATGTGAATATTCATCAGTGATCTTGGTGGCTACATACCAACAACCACCCAACACATCAGCAAACTAACCACCTAAATCAGACCTGAAAGAGGGAAGCCGAGAGAAAGAGATGAACCACAAGTGAGATGGAAGATGACTTGGCCATGAGCAGAGTATGGGGAGGCCTTCAGAGGAGCTATACGGGCAGACCTGAAGTGGATCCATCAGTCAATGGACCCTGGCTTACCTAATCTTCCAGTCACCAGGTTACCTTTCTAATTGGTACACACCACACCCAATTTCAGGAAACTGATATTTAATTGTTGAATTACCATCACACTTAACATGTGCAACAACAAAAATGTTTACTATGTTTTCACACTTGTTGACATCTCATATATTGATGCTTGATTGATTGTCTGGGACAATGGTCCAATGTGCAACTTTTCTAATATTTTGTGTAAATCACAATAGAGATGTATGTACTGGCCAGAAGGCTCAGGCCCAGTCAATAAATGATTAACATGAATTGACCTCCTGTTAATTTATCAGTTCAAACCTATCTGTGAGTCAACAACTTCTTTGTACATCATGTTGTCAGAATCTAATGTGATTGATTATGTGATTGATTGTTTAACAATAAATCCACTCATAATGACTTACTAAAATGGGGGAGAGAAGACTCTAGATCTATCAACTGCTCAATATCCATGTTTTCTTCATCTAAATCAGGCTGAGAAAATTCTCCAGACTTTCCTCAGATTTGATAAACTAAAAGGGGGCTCCAGAGCTAAAGAATCCTTGGAGAAGGGGCAGATTCCCAGTTAGTAATCATTATTCTCACCAGGGCCATAATCTATATCTCCTAGACTACTTAATAGAACGAGGCCTGCAGATAACTCAAGGTTCATATTCTGGGGTTATTGAAGATAGAAGAGGATGGGGCTCTACTTCTTTTGTTAGAAATGGGGCATGCACTACAGTGATCTCCCACTCCCTTCAAAAATATATGACACCATGTAAGTAGGTTACCAACTAAAAGTATACCACAACAAGCAATGATGTACAGACCAGAAGGAAGCAGAGGAAGAGGCCGACCACATAAACGATGGACGCAGGGAATAACAGAGTACATGGGAATATTGATACATGAAGCCCATAAGCGGGCACTCTCCTGCTGTTTATACTTCACTTCAACACCACAAGGTACAAGAGGAACATGATGAGATGTGATGAGAAGGACTGAAAACATTGAAAACAGAATATATCTACAGTAGTAATGTAACATTTGAGGCTGACAACAATAATGGAGGCGTATATGCCCGGGAAGAGGGGAAGAGAAAGGCCAAATCTCCAGATGGGTGTATCGGACACAGGACATCTTGCTTAGACATCTGACCGAGAAGTTTTCCGGAAGGTTATTACTGGAGTGAGGTTCTGCAAAGAACATGCTACTGAATGAATGAATGGAAGAATATTGTGATCAACAAACCTTCCATGCTTCCTGTCTTTACTCCTGTCTCCATCTTTCTCTCTGTCTCTGTGACTATCAAAACTTTTGTTATCGTCATCCTCTTCATAAGTGGCATCAAAGCCATCACATAGGCCAGTGACTTCAAACTCACTACTCATCTGTGGAGATTTTGCAGAACCTATTCAGCATGCTGCAAACTGTAACTCATTTCATATTAATAATTAGCAATGTTAACTCTGTCCAACAGAAAACCATGAACAAAAGCAAACATGTTTCTTGGAGATATCTTTGCATGGGAAAAGTTCAGTACAATGTAACATAATTTATTTTACTTATGGTAAAAATAATGTATAATGTGATTAAATACATTAATTTATGCTTATGCAAGTAATGCTACTGACAGCAGTGAAACTGCTTTTTTTTTAAACCAACTAAATGAATTGCTTCTTTATTGTTCCACTTTCCAGGGCATTGCCCCTACCTAGTTATGCACTTCTCAAACTCTTGAGGTTAGTGTGCCTTGACTGTGGCATTTATGAGAGTTACCTCCTAAGATAATTCCACCCAAGATAATCTACCCAAGGTTATATTTCTCCCCCCCCCCCACCCAAACAGTCTTACCATGACAGCAGCCTCATAATGCTGTATGGTTTCCCATGGTAGATACTCTTGTCTGATTATTAAATAGCACAAAAGATCTCATTTTCTCTTCTTTTTTTTTCTGGTGATGGCCAGGTATCTTACTTCATCACCCAAGAGATCAGGGATATATATATATATCATCATGCCACTAACTACAAGATAAGCCTAAGTAGCTTCATTGCTAGTCTTCAATAGTAGAATAATACAGGCGTCCGGTCGCCATAGTGCCTGTAAATTTCAAACTGGAGTTTAACTTTTCAATAATTTTCTTAGCGCATATTTGCAATAACAAATAAATTTTTAAAATATATGCTGGCTCCTGAGAAAAAGGGGCTGGCTCCCCTCTTAAGGTCTTCATATATCACTGTTTTTATTTGAGATAATATATAAAAATTCAAAGCTGTAGAAGTATATCCCACTATATATTTTCAGGAATGCTGTAGGTAATTAATAGAAGACAAGTCATTATAGTAATACTGACAATGCCCAAGAGCAGTGAATACCGGTCATAACATGGGTTCACACCTATCACTGTACTGGCTACTCTGCCAAGAATATTCAAGACTGACAATTTGACCCTACTGATTGCAGATAAAAGGAATGGACTTTAAGCAAACCATATCTATGCTTATAATTATAACAGAGTTTATAATTGACGTATGTAGAAGCGACTGTAACACTGAATTATTATTATTTTATTTAGTTTCATCTTATCAGTTACATCCATCATATATTGACTTAATATTTTTAATTAATACAACTTTAATTAAAACAGGTAGTAAAAACAAAACACAGTAAAAACGCTGATGGAGGCTAGTCGCCGCAGAGTCCTGTATGTTTCATAATTCTCTTCTGTAAAGCTGCATTACTTTGTGTTATTTTATATTAAAAACAATGCTGTCTGTCGGCACTGGGAGCTTTTTTCCCCCCCAATTCTCATAAAGACTCACACATTGTCCTTGTCTGTTAGTTTAGTAGTGGTTAGGTTCAGCTGTACTCTGAACCTAAATGGAGGAATTTTGAGTCATGATTTACTTTATAAAAAAAAAAAACTTCCAGGGCAGTAGTAAATTAAATTTTTATTTTTAGAGTAAAATTTATTTTTATTAGTTAAGTCGCACGATCCTTAAGTTAAGTTCTAAGAACAGATTATTTGAATTTTAGTAAGTGTTCAAAGTCTAATAAAACTACTAAAACACTTCTTTAAAGAAGAGTATATGACTATGAGTATTATATGATAATTGATAATAATTAAATAATTGATATGATATGCATATGCTTTTGAGTTTTGGTGTCATACATAAATTCATATAAAAGTATTAAACAACGAAGTCGGAACTCTTCCGAATAACGGTTCCAAATTATTTATTACAAAAAGTATCCTTTACAGTGCCCCATTAGGTGATTATGCTCGTTCCGGGGCGATGTACAGTTATTTAGTCTGTGGTGGGCTGCCAGACCGATCAATATAAGTTATATGTGGAAATAGGTACGTACAAGATATAGATATACACTCCGATGACAGTGAGGGCCCTCCGGTCCCAGAAACATTTATTGCATTCACCGATCGGTCTAGCAGTCCACCACACACTCAATAACTGTACATATTAAATAACGGTACAAAATTATTTATTGTATGTACGTATTTCCACATATAACTGTCAAATATTATTGGTACGTATTTCGATTTTCTCAGTTCTATATTTTAGTTCATAGTGTTTAATATTGTTTTTATACCACCTAATGAGGACCTGTAAGGGATGCTTTTTACAAGAAATAATTTGGGACCGTTATTCAGAAGAGTGCCACGAAGTGATTATTTGCAGTGTGCTGCGCATAACACTGAGCATTATTCACAGTTGCAGCTGGTCATGTGAAGTACGTTTACGTCATCGGGACATGTTGACTATATTATTAATTTTTGTGGAACTAGTATGAGTATTATTGTGTCCTCGGTAGTATAATGGTAAGTAACTCTGCCTGTCACGCGGAAGACAAGGATTCAGCTCCCCGCCGGGGAAGCAATTTTTATTGTTTTCATTTTTCAGAAATTAATTACGTGATATAATAAAAAAAAATACTAAACATTACGAACTAAAATATGCAACTGAGAAACTCGAAGCTTGTGAATAAAATGTGCTGTATGGATCTGCAGAAGCTGCTGGGGGGCGCAGCCTCCAGGCAGCAACGGAGTGATCGAGTGTCGGAATCGATGGATCCAATAGATGTCTTTGTTGCAAGATATCTTTGTTTAACGTGAATTTTATTTGCTGAATCAGCATATCGCAACTAGCATAAACACTTAATTAGGCCCTGTAAGGGATACTTTTTACAATAAATAATATGGGACTGTTATTCGGAAGAGTGCCTATTTTTTTTAAAATCACAGTGATACTATCGATTAGTCGCGCTGCAAATAATGCTCAGTATTATTCACAGTGCACTGTGAATAACGCCTCCCATTAAACAAATTGGTGAGACATCCTACACCTTATTTCTGAAAGAAAAGCATGAATGAACTGCATCATCTGCATGGTAAAAGTAAAACTAAAGCCTCACGTACAGAGACATGAAGTTCCACCCTGCGCATTGTGATGCACAGAGGCCAATTCACAATAAAAATAATACAGGTGGGTGTTACAGATTATGATTAAAAGCTGTCATCAGCGTAGTAACAAACAAATTATAACAACATATCCAGTACTACTACTAGTAATAGTAATAGCAATGTCAATTGTCGCCGTGTCTAAAATGGGTGACCTACGGCGTGACCCTAATTAGCATAAAGGTTTTTGCGACATCCGGTTTATGCCTGGGGTTACCCATGTTTACTTCTGATTGGATATATTCGGAAATAACCAGTCAAACTTCATGGGAAACCACTCTAAATATTGCATAAGTGGCCTGTCTTCTAAGACTGGAAATCATTGTCGCCATATGTTATTTGTCCGTTGAGTTAATTTTAATATTTTAATAAGCTAATTGCTCTTATATAACTCATATATTATAAATATAACTAGACTTTTTATTGCATTTTTGGATTTTCCATTCAATTTCTCATATATGTGTAGAGTTTCAACATTAACCGTTTCTTACTTTGTTAGGAAAAAATTTTTTAGTATAGCATGCATGCATGCTGCATAACCAGTCAGATTGAGAATGAAATTGAAATAGCGCATCCATTTTGCAAAATTCTATTATAGCCGATCCTTTTTTTATTTTATAATTTGAACCGTCAGTTTAATTACTAAAATTAAACAGAATAGAAGTTTAATTGATAGTAATTTTTAGCATAACAATGAGATATCGCATCGCAAAATTCAAAATGGCAGATCCATGCCTTTGGCATTGCATAGTATAGCAGAGCGGACTCCTTTTTATTTTATAATTAGAACTGGCAATTTAACTAGTAAAATTAAACATAATACAAGTTTCATTTGTAGCAGTAATTTATCCGTGTACTTGTATAATTTGTCACCCTTTGGCATGACTGAAAATAATTTTGAAAGTCAGTTTTCAGACCCATCTGTTGTACACCTGTAAGAAGTGTAAGGAGTACTTTTTTCTTTGCAGCGCACCAGTACATAATTATTTAAATTTAAATAAAATACTGTGAAATAAGTTATTGTTTTTTAAAATGTTAGTATTTAATCATTAATTGCTCACTTTTACTTACATTAATGCATGATATGTAATCAACAAAAGAAAGCTGTCACAATGCAGTTGGTACATTAAGACAATATGAGTACATTTTCATGAATTGTTCTTTCACTAACGACAAACATTTCACATGACATTTAATTAATATAAATGGGCAACTATTTTTAACTGTTAATTAGGTCACAGCACATCACATCGCAAAGTCTTAAAAGTCGAGTGCATTTTTCTCGGAGACATTGAGACTCTCGTGCTTTGTGCGATGCTTTCGGAAAGAGACTGAGCCATATGGGGTAACACCCGGTGCAATGAAGTCGAACCTCTCAACATTCTATCGAAAGAGAAATGTGACCTTTAATTTCCTGTTACCAAAACGCATAATAAAATAGACATGTTACCAGGTGTGTTAGCAATGCGACATACTTTTAATGAATAATAAACAATTGGTGGCCATTTTTAATTGTTAATTAGGTCGTGGCCCATCCTATTGAAAAGTAGACAATATGTCAAGTTAGGTCTCGCCACCCCGGAGGAAATGATATATGGGTCTATGTTGTCCGTTTAAAAATAAATAAGCTACAGTAATAGAAGGCAGAATGTCTCCGCTTCCAATTTATTGAGCCACGATAAAATCTCCTCCATTGCTTAGGACCTCATTCTCCTGGTCGTAGATATAACGACACAAAATTATTCATAACTCCGCTTAGAATTAACGTACTCTTCGTTGAGATACTGTTGGATTCGTCTTGTCAAGCTGTATCCAACTGTTATGGTTTCATAAGTAGAAACCCTTTTTTTAAATATTCTCTGTATAGTATATGCTACTAAGGAGGCCTGTATGTTGCATATACATAATAATATTTTAATATATATATTAATATTATTAATAAATTATATTAATTATTATATTACATATGTGGGGTAGATGGTGTAGTACAACATACAAGGCGTGCTAGTTCCATCACTCATTTGATGGATTCACTGTATCTGGACCTTGGTTCAATCGATGCTTAGAAAGCACAAACAATCGACAATGGGGTCTGCCAGCTACGCCGATGGAGTTCCGAACTCAGTTCGGACAGGGACACCGTGAAACACTTTGGAATTGTGAATTGTGACGATCTACGAACTCACATCGTAACGTAACAATCACATCCGAAACTATTATAATTATGTTATGTCAATGTTTAAACTAAACTAAATGTAAGTAACCTTCAGCAAACTTTGTGCGGCCTTGAATCCAAGAACAATGGATAATAACAGGAATCGTGGGTTGCAGGGCCGTGCGGTAAAGATGTTCTCAGTTAGATGAGCTAAGACTAAGAGTGAAGATGGTGCATGTTTTCGAAATGCCGCGCCTTAATTGTTTTGTTTTATTTTTCCCTTTACAAATAACCCTCGATTGTGATGATTTTTGTGTTTACATTGCACTAAATGTACGAGTACTATTTTTTATTTTGAAAATATAAACTGATTTAAAATAATGATATCAACTGTCACCTAATATTGCGTCACAGTGTCCCCCAGGGCGGAGTCTTGTCCCCCACACTTTTTCTAATCTTCATCAATGATCTTGTTGCTCACCTACCGCATGGAATTAAAGCGGCAATGTATGCCGATGACCTGGTTCTATGGAGCACAAATGAACATGCATCAGTGGCCACCAGATTACTACAAAGAGTTGTAGATACATTTGTTGCACGGACAAATAAATGGTGTGTCAGCATAAACACTGACAAGTGCAGCACCACCCTATTTACCTTCTCTCCAAAACAAAAGGCAGGGATCATCCAGATAAATGGAATACCCTAAGAGAAGATAAAGAACCAACATACCTTGGAGTAACATTTGATAGCAGGCTGACATGGAGAAAGCACATCAACAAAGCAGTAGCAAAAGCCAGAAGGAAAATAAAATAGCCATCCTGAGAATATTAAGTGGAACCACATGGGGAGCCAGTGGGAAAATACTTAGCAAAATTTATCATCAGAGCATACGACCACACCTGGAATATGGATCAACTGCGTGGTGTTCAGCATAAAAAACCACACTACAAGAGCTGGACACGGTACAAAATCAAGCACTTAGAGTCACCACAGGAGGGATGAGATCAACCCCTGTAGTAGCAATGGAGAACATTGGGAGGACACAAGCACTGAGAGAGCGCAGAGATACGAAAACACTAACTGAAGCAGAAAAGTTCCTCAGCTTGCCTGGCCACCCTATGAAGAACCGATGTGAAAACTTAGCTATGAGGCGGTTGAAAAGAAGTAGTTTTATCCACCAGGCCAAACGACTCTGCAGAGAAACCATCGATCTGCCCACAGTTGTTATCCCCCTAACAACTATTCCAGAGCGAACTCTGTGGAAAGATGAGCATAGACTATCGCTACAATTCCAGACAAAAGTGAGAGGAATATTTGACAAGGAAGAACAGAACAGTGTACAGCGCAGAACAGCCACTCTCAGCTTCCTTGATGAAGAATACCCACAGGATCTCTGGATCCGAGTCTACACAGATGGGTCAGCACAAAATGCTGTTCGAAATGGAGGAGCAGGAGTGTACACAGAATACCCAAATAATATTAGGTACACGGCCAGAATTCCAACAGGAAAGTACTGCCGTAACTATGATGCTGAAATTGTGGCAATCAAGATAGCAACAGAGAAATTGCTATTGACAGATGCACAATCAGTACTCGATGCGCTGCTGTCTGGGAAGTTGCCAGTACTAAGGACTTTCTGAACTTAGCAGTCAGCATAAGGTCACCATACAGTGGAAACGACAGAGCTGATCGATTGGCTAAGGAAGGAGCCAAAGAAGATCAGCCTGATGTGCCCGTTACATACCACCAGAAGAAAAGAATGATCAAATCAGTCAGAAAGCCACTAAAACCTGCTCAAGATGACTACCTGGTTATGGATAGACCAGAACAGGTCATTATTCTGCGCCTCAGAACAGGACACAATAGATTACTCAACTACATGTATACAAAATTCAAGATTGGTGATTCAGCCATGTGCACATGTGGTTTGGCGTCGCAAACAGAAGAGCACATACTCCAGGACTGCCAAAACTGCAACATATCCAGGCAAACGTTCTGGTCTAAAGAGACAACAGTGGAAGATAAACTCTATGGACCGCTGAGTGAACTAAATAAGACAGTTAAATTCATACAAGAGACAACATTGCAGTTATAGACATATTTCAAGCGAACGAAAGAAGAAGTTGAAGTACCGGAAGACATGTCGGGCTGGCACAAGATAATAGTCACTCATGTGCTAATCGGAATGGCACATGATGATGATAATAATGTAGCTTACTACGATATAGTGCGCTGTGATGCAGAGTGTAGTGTCTTGAACCCATGTGTCACGTAAACACTGGGTCGTGAGTGCAGAAAATGGGCAGGGAGCCGCACATAGTTTGAGGTGCAACAACTGATGTGTCAGTGGTGAGAAACAGACGTAGTGACTGGGGTTTTATTGACTAGTTTACGATGTTAGAAAAAGGAGAATCTGGCATATGAGACTACAATCTCAAGTATGAGAATGGGGGTAAAAACAGTAACAGCAGCTTTCCGATGGTTGGAGGAGACCGCTGCAACACACATTGTATTCAATGCGGACTTACAGAGTATGCTTAGTAAGGTGGAGAAAGGAATGTTTTGGGTAGAATTGCTTGCCTCGCTTCAGAGGTCACAGATTTTGAGAATTGTGTGGATTTTCTGCCCTGGACATGTGGGAGTGCGGGGGGAATGAACATGCTTATATGCTGGCAGTGAATGCACCTCTTGGTGGTAGATTGCCTATGGACAAGGGAGAGGTGGTCAGACGCCTGGGGGACCAGGTAGAGAAAGCGTTGGAACATAGTGAGCACACATGTGTGGAGAGAATGATGTGGCGGGGGATCGGCAAGGGCTCTGGACGAATCTCACATCTGAGAGAGAAGACCAGGAAAACTTTCAATCAGATAGCAGTTGAAACCATTAGCCTTATGACTCTTCGCTGGCTGTTGAATGAGGGGACGGAGCGCATGTGGGAATGTCCTGAGTACAGTGATGTCGTTTCTCAACTCAACTTGCCGCCATCTTGTGCGTGTTGCTAGCTGGCCAGTTTGTTATTTCTGTGAACTTTGATACAGGGGAGACAACAACATACACAAACTCATGAATTTGCCATGAAGGGCTATAACTCAAAGACGAAGTGTCGCGACCAGGAGCTGCGATCCTTATTTGGGTCAGGTAGTGGAGGAAGAAAAGTGACAAGATACACATAAGGCTGATTGTTTGTGCTTCCATGTTTGTTTTCCGAGGCATCCAAGTTTGTTTAATTGAAAATAAATATAAATTACAAAAGATTTCACAGATGGGGAAGGTGTGACACATGTCAAAGGGACTGGCTTAGCAGATTCTAACGTAGGAATGTGAAATGTTGGCCACAGTGTTATGTTTATTAAGTGAGGTGACCAGTTCTCTTCCAGCATACCGTTTCCTCGACAACCACAGACACAGCAAAGGGAGCATCTATATTTAGCTATGGGTGCATCAAGGGACTGCACTCTGACTGCAGCATCCCTACTGGACAGGTTAACCTGGGAGCAGGCAACGCCAAATTGTTAGCTGGCTGGCCCGCCGGCCCGGGGCTCAGGTGTTCTAATCCCGAACCAGGCCGAGACTTTAAATAATTTAGCTGGGCTCCCAGGTCCAGCCAGCCTAAAGTTGGTACTTGAAATGTTATTGGAAGTAAAGGCGGCCCATGTGGTATTGTTGCAATCTGCCATGGAGTGTCGACTGGTCTATACAAATATGTGGTATTGATGCTACCTGCCATGGAGTGTCGACTGGTCTATACAAATGTGTGGTATTGATGCTACCTGCCATGGAGTGTCGACTGGTCTATACAAATATGTGGTATTTGTATCAGACAGAGGCTATGACACAAAGACAACTTATCACATCAGACAGAGGCTATGACACAAAGACAACTTATCACAAACATCGGACAGAAGCTATGACACAAAGACAACTTATCACAAACATCAGACAGAGGCTATGACACAAAGACAACATATCACAAACATCAGACAGAGGCTATGACACAAAGACAACTTATCACAAACATCAGACAGAGGCTATGACACAAAGACAACTTATCACAAACATCAGACAGAGTCTATGACACAAAGACAACTTATCACAAACATCAGACAGAGTCTATGACACAAAGACAACTTATCACAAGCATCAGACAGAGGCTATGACACAAAGACAACTTATCACATCAGACAGAGTCTATGACACACAGACAATTTATCACAAACATCAGACAGAGGCTATGACACAAAGACAATTTATCACAAACATCAGACAGAGGCTATGACACAAAGACTACTTATCACAAACATCAGACAGAGTCTATGACACAAAGACAACTTATCACAAACATCAGACAGAGTCTATGACACAAAGACAACTTATCACAAACATCAGACAGAGTCTATGACACAAAGACAATTCATCACAAACATCAGACAGAGTCTATGACACAAAGTCACCTTAATACAAACATCAGACAGAGTCTATGACACAAAGACAACTTATCACAAACATCAGACAGAGTCTATGACACAAAGACAACTTATCACAAACATCAGACAGAGTCTATGACACAAAGACAATTCATCACAAACATCAGACAGAGTCTATGACACAAAGACAACTTATCACAAACATCAGACAGAGTCTATGACACAAAGACAACTTATCACAAACATCAGACAGAGTCTATGACACAAAGTCAACTTATCACAAACATCAGACAGAGTCTATGACACAAAGACAACTTATCATAAACATCAGACAGAGTCTATGACACAAAGACAATTCATCACAAACATCAGACAGAGTCTATGACACAAAGTCACCTTATCACAAACATCAGACAGAGTCTATGACACAAAGACAATTCATCACAAACATCAGACAGAGTCTATGACACAAAGACAACTTATCACAAACATCAGACAGAGTCTATGACACAAAGACAATTCATCACAAACATCAGACAGAGTCTATGACACAAAGACAATTCATCACAAACATCAGACAGAGTCTATGACACAAAGTCACCTTATCACAAACATCAGACAGAGTCTATGACACAAAGACAATTCATCACAAACATCAGACAGAGTCTATGACACAAAGACAATTCATCACAAACATCAGACAGAGTCTATGACACAAAGACAACTTATCACAAACATCAGACAGAGTCTATGACACAAAGACAATTCATCACAAACATCAGACAGAGTCTGTGACACAAAGACAGCTTATCACAAACATCAGACAGAGTCTATGACACACAGACAATTTATCACAAACAACAGACAGAGGCTATGACACAAAGACAACATATCACAAACATCAGACAGAGTCTATGACACACAGACAATTTATCACAAACATCAGACAGAGTCTATGACACAGAGACAACTTATCACAAACATCAGACAGAGGCTATGACACAAAGTCACCTTATCACGAACATCAGACTGAGGCTGTGACACAAAGACAACTTATCACAAACATCAGACAGAGGCTATGACACAAAGACAACTTATCACAAACATTAGACAGAGTCTATGACACAAAGACAATTCATCACAAACATCAGACAGAGTCTATGACACAAAGACAATTTATCATAAACATCAGACAAAGGCTATGACACAAAGACAACTTATCACAAACATCAGACAGAGTCTATGACACAAAGACAATTTATCACAAACATCAGACAGAGTCTATGACACAAAGACAATTTATCACAAACATCAGACAGAGTCTATGACACAAAGACAACTTATCACAAACATCAGACAGAGTCTATGACACAAAGACAACTTATCACAAACATCAGACAGAGTCTATGACACAAAGACAACTTATCACAAACATCAGACAGAGTCTATGACACAAAGACAATTCATCATAAACATCAGACAGAGTCTATGACACAAAGACAATTCATCATAAACATCAGACAGAGGCTGTCGCCAAGTTTTTTCCATAATATGAGAAGAGGAAAGCTGGAAAATGTTATGACAACTGGACAGAATTGTGGAAAGAGAAACAGAGGAAGACACCAAGAGAAGATTTTTGTCTTTTGTCATGGCATGGAAATGTGTCAGCTCACGACTTGATGCACGCTGTTGGAGATGGCAGATGTGGAGAAGCATGCTAGCCACGCCAGTCAGCAAGGTTCTTGATGATGATGAATGCAGCTTCTATGGAAAACTAAACAATCACTATGTATGTTTGTAATTTAGCTTTATTTTCACGTCTCAATCATTACTAAGTATGTTTATGATTTAACTTCTATGGGAGACCAAGTGATCACTTTGAAGATTTGTTTTGTAACGTCGATGATAGCCTCAATTTCCACTATGTATTAGGAGCATTCATTTGAAATCTGTTCATGCCACACCGCGAGTAATTGCGTATGTTGAACATATCATGTCATAGTCATGTGATAAGTACAGGCCAATGAGTTTAGTTTTAGTTTAGTCGTCGGATCAACATCACGGCACACGGGTTTAACCCATAAGCGCTTCGTTTTCCTCCTAACTCAAACCTGAGTCTGGAGAAACTCAGCTGAATGCACGAACTCCGTTGCATCGGCGAGGATCCTGAAAATACTTTGGGTAGATTTTTAACTAAAAATTTTGCCCGGGCAGTGCCGTTAGGCTACTCTTTTTCGATTTCCAACTGCCAAGGTATTTTTTTACGTGCGCAACAATACACACGGGCGTCCGATCTCACTACCCAGAGACCAGGGGAAATTTTATTGCTGGAAGTCCACGTGGATTTTTTAAATAAATCCCGGTCCTCACCGGGGCCTGAACCCGGGACCTTCAGCACTCGAGGCGGACACCATACCTCGAGACCACTCAGGCCCCCCCCCCCCCCCCCCCGGGCCAATGAATAAAAGAGCACGCTTCTGACCGTTGAGAAAGTGGTCGGGTTGATCCAAAATCCACCCAAAGAAGCTCAAAGAGCGGTGATTCAAGTTTCCTTTATTTCAAGGATCTCAATCAGTCGACATTAATCGAAGAATGCAAGGATGTCGATCAGTGGACATTCATCGAAGAATGCAAGGATGTCGATCAGTGGACATTCATCGAAGGATGCAGGTAGTGTACGGTAACAAATGTGTGTAGAAGACAACAGTGACAGACTGAGCATGAATGTTTCGGAAAGGACGTCAGGTCACGACAGATCTTTGACGGCCGGGTCAAGCGCATATTGTTGCAACAGAAAAAACCATCACCAAAATTGATGCAGCAGCACAGATGAACTGTTGTCGAAGTATACGTTCACTAGCGAAAGAATTTGATGTGTCAAATGGAACAATTCAAAGGTCGTTCGTAAGAAACTGCAATATCGGAAGGTGTGTTCACAGTGGGTACCACGGATGTTGACCGACCAACAAAAAGAGGAACGCATGGGATGGTGTTTGAACCACTTGCTGCATTACAGAGTGCTGGAGGGTGATGAATTTCTCTTCCGCTTAGTGGCAGGCGATGAATCATGGTGTCACCACTTTCAGCCGAGCAGTAAAAGAGAGAGCATGCAATGGAAGCATGCTGGATCACCAAGGGCCAAAAACATCGTTACAGGTTTCCGCTGGTATGGTTATGCTGAGCGCATTTTTTGACCATGAATGGCTATTGTTGGCCGACTTTAAAGAACATTGTGTCAACATCAACTCTACCCACTACTTGTAAACACTAGACATGCTGCAAAAAGCCATCAAGAATAAACAACCCAGCATGCTTTCTCTCGGTGTGATTTTGTTGCATGATAATGCTCGCCCGCATGTTGCAAAGATTGTGCAGGAAGCATTAGCTTGGAAGAAGTGGGAAATTCTGCAACATCCAGCCTATAGTCCTCATTTGTCACTATGTGATTTTCATTTGTTCGGACTTCTAAAAAAAAAAAACTCTCAAGGGACAACGATTTCACACAGATGCAGGCGTAATGAACCCGGTAAACTCTTGGTTCAGTGAGCAACCACAATCATTTTTTTGCGGACGGCATTTGCCGCCTACCTAAGTAATGGGATGCTTGCCTGAATGCCTACGGCGACTTCTTCTCACCAACCCATGGTGCATAATTCATTCAAAATGAATGCTTTGTTTAATTCTACCACACCTGTTAATGTTTCTATCATGCTTTTGTAATAAAGCCATTGGAACGGGTTTCAAATGAACGACCGGGTTCCAAATGTTGCTGTATGTAGCCGAGGCGCGGTGTTGGGGTGAGCGCCCAACATTGCTCAAATACCCCAATGGCTCGTGAATACATAACCTATGCAGCAAAAGTCCAACTCCTGGCCTTCACGCGGCGGACCTGTTTAAACTAACAGGAGAAGGGGCGACGGCGAATCTCTGGCGCCGGAAAATAACCAGTATGCTCTAGATGTGTATGCACGTACATGCATGCGCAGACAGGTGTGTGCGCATGTACACATCTACACTCGAGTGAGACCACAGTCTGCTCTAGCAAAGAAAGGTGCTGAAGTCGGAGGCAACCAGCCAAGAGGCGCACCACAGAAATCAGGATGCCACGCAATCACGCAAAATGAAATATGTCGACTACTGCTAATCGTTATGATGCTCACCCTGCTTTGGACCCCCAGGCAGGTGCAGTGCCGGGCCCTATGTCTCGAAAGGGTCCAACCCCAACTACTGGAGGTCCTTCTCAGATGTCCTGTGGAGCCAGGGGACATGAGAATAGGATGACTGGCCTTACCAAACGAAGACTTAAAATAATGCACTGGAATGCGGAGGGAGTCAGCAACAAAAAAATAGAATTAGAAAAAATCTTGGACCAAGAAAAAGTAAGCATATGTTGCTTGCAAGAAACTCACCTCAATGAAAATATAGCCTTCAAAATCAGAGGCTACCAGTGTTACCGATCTGACCGAAAGGACAGGCGAAAAGGTGGGATACTGACCCTTGTAAGAAATAACATCATGGCTTCCCAAATCAAAGTCTACATGGAAGGGGCTGAGTATCAGACACTTAAACTTAAGACAGGTAATACAGATCTACATCTGATCAATTACTAGTGTCCAAGTGACCGCCCACAGGCACTGGACACACTACCACTAAAAGAAAAAATGATTGTGTGTGGCGATTTCAACAGCCACTCGCAGAGCTGGGGCTATGATCACATGGACCAGAGAGGAGAGAGACTGGAAGACTGGCAGGATGAGAATAGATTCATGTTGATTAACAAGCCGTCCGACCCACATACTTTCTACTCGAGATCATGGCACTCTACAACTACACCAGACCTGGCTTTTCATTCACCAGACCTGGAGTGGAACATTACACGAATTGTTGGGAAACAACTTGGTGGCAGTGACCATCGGCCAGTCTTTCTAACCGTAGAAAATGAGCTTGTAAGTGAAAGCAGCACCCTCTCGAGGTGGAACTACAAGAAAGCAGACTGGGCAATCTACAAGCATCGTACCAGCATATTGGTTAGAAACCTGAACACTGAGAAAGACATAAATAAAGTAGTTGAAGAGTTTGGGAAATGCATACTACAGGCAGAGCGAGAAACAGTACCAAGAGGAGCCCGTAAACAATATAAACCCTACTGGAGTAGTGAACTGGAACAGTTGCATAATGATGTTAAAGTGTGTAGAAAGCAAGCAGAGGCCACACCCAGCCAAGAGCACCACAATAAATTCCAGCATGCAAAAGCCAAATTTCAAAGGGCCAAGCTGCAGGCTAGACGGAAAAGCTGGCAGGAGAAAACGGAGTCTCTGAACTTTGAAAGAGACACAAGGAAATTGTGGAAGCTAATAAAACAGCTTAATGACGAGGGCACAGGGAGAAATTCAAAAATTGCGCTACATAAAGATGGAAAAATCTTAACAAGAAAGCAAGCAGCTGACCATTTTGCGGACTCATTCGCACAAGACAGCAATATCAAAATTAGTCCAGAGAAACAACAAGAGATTCGAGAGAAACGACAACATACAGGACAGAAGGAAATAGTACATGAGGTTCTGGAGGCACCCATCACAATCAGCGAACTGGAGCTAGCCATATCAAAACTGAAAATGAGAAAGTCACCAGGAGCTGATGGTATCTCCAATGAAATGATCAGGAACCTAGGAACAGAGGCCAAAACAAAGCTGTTGCAGATCTTCAATAACAGCTGGACCTTAGGCAGTGTTCCACAAGCCTGGAGAGAAGCAATCATGATACCCATCCTAAAATCAGGGAAAGATGGTTCCATTGCCTCTAGCTACAGACCAATTAGCCTCACCAGCTGTCTCTGCAAAACACTGGAGCGCATCATCAATCACAGACTGCAGTGGTACATTGAAAGTAAAAACATCCTTGTGCCACAGCAGGCTGGCTTTAGGCAGTGCTACTCTACGGAAGATCAGACAACCTACCTCTCTCAAGAAATTGAGGATGCATTCCAAGAGAAAAAGCTGGTGCTTGCGGCATGGATAGATCTGAAGAAAGCCTTTGACAAAGTCTGGAAAGAAGGTCTGATGAAGAAACTGAGAAACTGCAAAGTCAATGGAAGAATGTACAAATGGGTGAAAGCATACTTGCACAACAGAAGAGCCCGAGTACAGATAGACGGACTCAAGAGCAAGAAAGTACTACTGCGTCACGGTGTCCCCCAGGGCGGAGTCTTGTCCCCCACACTTTTTCTAATCTTCATCAATGATCTTGTTGCTCACCTACCGCATGGAATTAAAGCGGCAATGTACGCCGATGACCTGGTTCTATGGAGCACAAATGAATATGCATCAGTGGCCACCAGATTGCTACAAAGAGCTGTAGATACATTTGCTGCATGGGCAAATAGATGGTGTGTCAGCATAAACACTGACAAGTGCAGCACCACCCTATTTACCCTCTCTCCAAAACAAAAGGCAGGGATCATCCAGATAAATGGAACTCCCCTAAGAGAAGATAAAGAACCAACATACCTTGGAGTAACATTTGATGGCAAGCTGACATGGAGAAAGCACATCAACAAAGCAGTAGCAAAAGCCAGAAGGAAAATAGCCATCCTGAGAAAGCTAAGTGGAACCACATGGGGAGCCAGTACGAAAATACTTAGCAAAGTTTACCAACAGAGCATACGACCACACCTGGAATATGGGTCAACTGCGTGGTGTTCAGCATCAAAAACCACACTACAAGAGCTGGACAAGGTGCAAAATCAAGCACTTAGAGTCACCACAGGAGGGATGAGATTAAACCCTATAGTGGAAATGGAGAAGATGGGGAGGACACAGGCACTGAGTGAGCGCAGAGATACGAAAACGCTAATACAAGCAGAAAAGTTCCTCAGCTTGCCAGGCCACCCTATGAAGAACAGATTTGAAAACCTAGCTATGGGGCGGTTGAAAAGAAGTAGTTTTATCCACCAGGCCAAACGACTCTGCAGAGAAACCACTGATCTGCCCACAGTTGGTATCCCCCTAACAACTATTCCAGAGCGAACTCCATGGAAAGATGAGCATAGACTATCGTTACAAATCCAGACAAAAGTGAGAGGAATATTTGACAAGGAAGAACAGAACAGTGTGCAGCGCAGAACAGCCACTCTCAGCTTCCTTGATGAAGAATACCCACAGGATCTCTGGATCCGAGTCTACACAGATGGGTCAGCACAAAATGCTGTTCGAAATGGAGGAGCGGGAGTGTACATAGAATACCCAAATAATACTAGGGACACAGCCAGAGTACCGACAGGAAAGTACTGCCATAACTATGATGCCGAAATTGAGGCAATCAAGATAGCAACAGAGAAATTACTAAATAACAGCAATGGTACACAACCTGTGGTGCTACTAACAGATGCAAAATCAGTACTCGAGGCGCTCCTCTCTGGGAAATTGCCAGTACTAAGAACACTACTTTCTGAACTTAGCAGTCAGCATAAAGTCACCATACAGTGGATACCATCCCACTGTGGAGTACCCGGAAACGACAGAGCTGATCAATTGGCTAGAGAAGGAGCCAAAGAAGAACAGCCTGATGTGCCCGTTACATACCACCAGAAGAAAAGAATGATCAAATCAGTCAGAAAGCCACCAAAACTTGCTCAAGATGACTACCACGTTATGGACAGACCAGAACAAGTCATTATTCTGCGCCTCAGAACAGGACACAATAGATTACGCAACCACATGTATACAAAATTCAAGATTGGTGAAACAGCCATGTGCACATGTGGATTGGCGTCGCAGACAGCAGAGCACATACTCCAAGACTGCCCAAAATATAACATATCTAGGCAAACCTTCTGGCCTAGAGAGACGACAGTGGAAGATAAACTCTATGGACCACTGTGTGAAATGAAAAAAACAGTTCAATTCATGCAAGAGACGACATTGCAGATATAGACATATTTCAAGCGAACGAAAGAAGAAGAAGAAGAAAATGAACGACCCTTATATATTTGAGATTTCTTCTTCTTCTTCTTCGTTCATCCGTAGTTTTTTTCGGACGTGATTGCGTTGTGCCTGTTTACAGCAGAGCTGCGTTCTTGCGCCATTAGGCCGACACATCCGACTTCTGCGGGCATTTGTAGACCGGGTTAACCTTCCCGGGGGTTTCTTAGGACGTTAGACTCTCACTGTTGTGGTGTTATCTCCCATCCCAGCTGGCCCATATAGAACAGCCAAAGGCATCCTGGTCAGCCCTCAAAGGAAGGCAGGGGCAGACCATGGGCATTCCCCGCCATCCAAGGAGGCTTCCATAATTGCAGAGCCAACACACAGCGCTCTGGTACTGGGCTCACCCAAGGAATCGTCACGTCCTGAAGATGGTTGCTTAGCCTCACTTCCGTATATTGGGCCTTCCGTTCACCATAAGCTGTTCTTCCGGAAGCCAGAAGAATGCAGTCTGCAGATGACATCCACATAGTGAGCTTTCGATTCGGACTTTCCACGTAATAGATTTGCTATCCGAGCAATATTCCATTTTGTGCCACTGGGACACTTTTCCCACCTTTTATGAAGCCCACACAGCGAGCTTTCGATTCGGACTTTCCACGTAATGGATTTGCTATCCAAGCAATATTCCATTTCATGCCCCTGGGAGGCTTGTGTAACCGACATGCCTGTGGTATGAAGTGTGGCAGTCTAAATACTTCTTCATGCACTATTAAATGTCAACCTGAATGTAGTTAAAGTAAGCTGCAGTCAACTTGAGCTTGTTGATATCTCCATAGAGCAAATGTTTAGCTGTCATTTTACCAGTTCCATAATTAAATTACATTCATCGGTATCTCCTATCTTTAGTTTATTGAACAAGTGGTATTTCAGCCTGTTATGTCCTGTGCGGAGTCTGAAGATTGCCACTTATTCTCTTCTGTCGAGTTTGAAATATACATCATCCTTCTGGTGGCCTGGATGCTCTGATTCCCATTTGGTTCTGTAAGTGCTTTTTATAAACCTCTTTGCCTCATTATAGGTTATGTCTATGCCAGGCTGTGGTAGTCGTCCGCCCTCTTTTGCTAGTCTGTCAGCCTCTTCATTTCCAGGTATACTGCAATGTGATGGGATCCACTGTATTACAACTTTTTTGGATTTCTGGCATAGACCATGGAGTGCTGCTCTTAGGTCAGCTAGTTCTGTACTGTTTTTACTCTTCAGTATTGAGACAGCTGACTTTGCATCTGTGAAGATAGCTATTTGCTTCTCTTTATTTGCCTCCATCAAGAGCATTTCTGCTGCAGTTTTCAAAGCCTCCACCTCCGCTTTGAAGTTACTTGAAAATTTTCCAGTTGCCACTGACTGTGTTTTTTTAACTCCATTTTATAAATTTAGGAGAATTCCTCCTCCTCAATTTTCAAGTGAATTTTTGGCGGATCCATCTGTATATGCTTGGGTCCAATTGCTACTTGGGTAATGTTCTGTTATGTAATTTAGGGTTATTTTTCTTCTTTCGGTTTCATTCTGAGTGTTCCTTTTCTCAATACCAGGAATGTTTTCTATCATCTCAGGCAGTTGCTGCTGTCTCCAAGCTGGGAACTTGTCTGCATTGTAAATAGGTTTGACTGTTGATATGTTAAGTATGGGATCTGCCATAATCTTTCGTTTTGCAGTTTCTACAAAGTTGCTACGCTTCAGTCTTCCCTTTCCAAAACCATTAAACCTGTTATACATAGGGTGGTCTGTCAATCTTCTAAATTTTTCTGCTTGTTGTTGGGCTCTGCTATCTCTTCTGTCCTGCATTGGTTGTAAACAAGTGATCTTTTCTAGTTCATTAATAGGTGTTGTCTTCAGGCTTCAAGTTATGATTCGCATTCCTTGGTTTTGGACTCTACTTATTTTGTTAAAGTTTGACTTAGCTGCTGTTGCCCAAGCTGCAATGCCATATTCCAGTACTGGCCTAACCCGTCCAGTATATAACTCCTTGAGAACTTTCACATCTGCTCCCCACGTTGTACCAGCAAGCTTTTTCATGATTGCCATTCTCTGCCTTGCTCTTGTTCAATTTTCTCAACCTGTGTCTTCCATGTCAGGCGGCGATCAAAGGTGACTCCTAGATAGTTTGGATTTTCTTCAAGGCGCAATATTTTTTTCATTCATTACCAGCTTTGGTTGCTGAGTTTTATTTGAGAGGGAGAACACTGTGCATGTTATTTTCTCCTCACTTATCTTCACTAGCCATGATTTTGACCAGTCCTCTAGCGCTAATAAGGCTTTCTGTATTCTGCTGTTAGCTGTACTAATATATTCTTCAGATGTCCATATTGCTAGGTCATCTGCAAAGGAGGATGTGTGTACTCTGGCTGGAAAATTTTCTGTGATGTCATTTATATATGCTAGGAATAATGTTGGTGAAAGAACTCCTCCTTGGGGGACACCCTGCTCCAACAGCATCATTTTGCTTGTTTGTTCTTGTACTTTTGTCCTGGCAGTTCTGTTCTCAAGGTAGTGGCTGATCCATTTATACATTTTTCCATTTACTTTCAGTCCTTCCTTCCATACTTTATGAAATGCTTTTTCTAAATCTATCCAGGCCGCTAGTGTGTGCTTTTTCTCTTGGAAGGCATCCTCTATTTCCTGAGCTATATAGGTTATTTGATCTTCAGTGGATCTGTACTTTCTGAATCCTGCTTGGTGTGGTGTTAAGAGTTTGTTTTCTTCCAGATGCCATGTTAGCCTGCCATTGATAATGCGTTCCATTAATTTTCCTACACAGCTAAGTAGACTGATAGGTCGATAGCCATTTGGTTCTTCCAGGTCTTTTCCTTTCTTTGGGACTGGTATTAGTATAGCTCCCTTCCATGCCTGTGGGACTATTCCTTTCTTCCAGCTGTTATTTAGGACTGCTAGTAGTTTCTTTTTTGCCTTGGTGCCCAGTCCTATTAGCATTTCATTTGCGATTCCATCCTTTCCTGGTGATTTCTTCTTATTTAGGATATTCATTGCCCATTCCATTTCTTCCATTGTTAGATTTGCCATCATATATTCTGCTGCTGTCTCTGTATTTCTATGATGTATCTGGTCTTTGATTGCTTTCTTCTGTTCGGTTGTAAAATCAATGTGGTTTGCATTCGCATAGTGTTCCATTAGTGTATTCGCAGCCTTTTGTCCTGTAAGCATGGCATTTACTTGTTTAATTGTTATTTGTTTGTTTCTAGGTCCTTCATTGTTCATGGCTTTCACTAGTTTCCATAGTTTGTTTCCATCCCGTCAAAATTCAGGTATTCTGTTTTTTTCCCTCCAACAATCTCTTGTTGTTTGATTTACTGTTCTTTTATATTTTGCTGAGATGGCTTTAAGAGAAATGTTCGCTTCAATTGTTTGTTCTCTCTCTGCTATCTTCCTGGCATCTTCAACTTTGTCCTCCGAACTTTGTAGTTTATCAGTCCAGTATGGTTTGTAATTTGATCTCGCTCCTCTTGGAATAGACTCAGTGGCTGCCTGTATTATCGCTCTGTTTAGACTTTCCACCATTTGCTTCATGTTGCCATATCGTGTATTTATGTTTTCACAATATTTGTCTGTTAGTATGGCAAATCTGTCCCAATCTGCTGGTTTGTAATTCCAACGGGGCAAAGGCTTTTGCTCCTGTGGAACATACTCCATATTCATTACAAGCTTGATTGGTCTGTGGTCACTACCTGCTAATTGGTCCAGCACATGGCGATCGATTTTGTGGAGGATGTCTCCTGTGCAGAAAGCTAAGTCTGGAGTAGAAGTGGTAAACCATCTTCTGCAGTAGAAGCTCGGTGTGTCATCCGCTTTGTTGAGTAGGTGGAGATTTGAGTATATTTCCTAGTCCTCCACTTCATCTCTTCTTTTGTCAGTATCTGGGTATCCCCATCTTTCTGATCGGCTATTAAAGTCTCCGACAATAATGCAGTTTGTGTCAGTTATTTTCATGTTTGAGAGTGTAAGGTCCTTATCTGCTGGGCTATACAGATTGTAGATTCTTATTGTCACGTCCTTTATCATTATATCAACACCTATAATTTCCGTTTGGTTGTCAGAGATCACAGATACTTCGCTGCAAAGTATTGTATTTCGTGTAAGTATTAGAACTCCTCATTTGTGTCCTTCGTGGTTGAAACGTGTGGCCTGATATCCTCTGACTGAGAATTTGCGATTGGCGTTGAGGTGTGTCTCTTGAATGCATGCCACATCTATTCTATCTTTATGAAGACTGCTAGTAGGGAGACTTTCTTGTTGTAAACTCCTTTGGCATTCCACTGTAGTATGTTGAGTGTCCGGGGTATTTGGTCAATAGCTCTTAACCTACTCCTCTGTGCCTCCACAGCACAGGGGAAGGTGACCACCAGTAGTGATGGGTTGACCCCCTCGAGTCAGGGGGACCGGCACTATCACCGCCTGATGGGACATCACGGAATTAGCACCATAACGATTAATTTTGATTTGTGACATCATGAATTAAGTTATGTTGCACTGTTTTGTCAAGCCTGTGGATCAGTACATCCTATTTCGACAAGCATTTTTTCGGGATGCTTTCCCTAGGCTTTGACTGTCCCCAGTCTACCTACAAGGCAGCAGGTTTGTGTGTCGCTTGGTCTGGGCCCTCTCCCTTGACCTGTCCGACCCTACTAGTAGCTGTGTTACCGTCGGCATAGCTCTTGGGGTCATTGGAATGCGCAAGCCCCTCTACCTTGTCACAGTGGACACACAGCAGAGGGGTATCTGAGATTTAACTTCTTACAGACAGTGGAATGGGACAGTAGAATCTATCTGAATCTAAAAGTTGAAAGCTAAGGAAACGGGAGGTGATATTATAGAATATTTCTATTTCTGAAATCCATGGATAAGAAGAAATGGAGATCGAGTGGAGTAAACTTTCTGAGTGGAGAACGGTGCAAAGAAAATGATGTCACTGGGAAAGGGATAATACTTATGGAGAATTAAATCCGAGGCAGAAGTGGTAGAAACTACAGCAGACAGGCTGTTGAATGAGGAAACTACAGCAGACAGGCTGTTGACTGAGGAAACTACAGCAGACAGGCTGTTGACTGAGGAAACTACAGCAGACAGGCTGTTGACTGAGGAAACTACAGCAGACAGGCTGTTGACTGAAGAAACTACAGCAGACAGGTTGTTGACTGAGGAAACTACAGCAGACAGGTTGTTGACTGAGGAAACTACAGCAGACAGGATGTTGACTGAGGAAACTACAGCAGATAGGTTGTTGACTGAGGAAACTACAGCAGACAGATTGTTGACTGAGGAAACTACAGCAGTCATGTTGTTGACTGGGGAAACTACATAAGACTGGTTGTTGACTGAGGAAACTACAGCAGACAGGTTGTTGACTAAGGAAACTACAGCAGACAGGTTGTTGACTGAGGAAACTACAGCAGACAGTTTGTTGACTGAGGAAACTACAGCAGACAGGTTGTTGACTGGGGAAACTACAGCAGACAGGTTGTTGACTGAGGAAACTACAGCAGACAGGTTGTTGACTGAGGAAACTACAGCAGACAGGTTGTTGATGAGGAACCTACAGCAGACAGGTTGTTGACTGAGGAAACTACAGTAGACAGGTTGTTGACTGGGGAAACTACAGCAGACAGGTTGTTGACTGAGGAAACTACAGCAGACAATTTGTTGACTGAGGAAACTACAGCAGACAGGTTGTTGACTGAGGAAACTACAGCAGACAGTTTGTTGACTGAGGAAACTACAGCAGACAGGTTGTTGACTGGGGAAACTACAGCAGACAGGTTGTTGACTAAGGAAACTACAGCAGACAGTTTGTTGACTGAGGAAACTACAGCAGACAGGTTGTTGACTGGGGAAACTACAGCAGACAGGATGTTGACTGAGGGAACTACAGCAGACAGGTTGTTGACTGAGGGAACTACAGCAGTCATGTTGTTGACTGGGGAAACTACATAAGACTGGTTGTTGACTGAGGAAACTACAGCAGACAGGTTGTTAATTGAGGAAACTACAGCAGACAGGGTGTTGATTGAGGAAACTACAGCAGACAGGGTGTTGATTGAGGAAACTACAGCAGACAGGTTGTTGACTGAGGAAACTACAGCAGACAGGTTGTTGACTGAGGAAACTACAGCAGACAGGTTGTTGACTAAGGAAACTACAGCAGACAGGTTGTTGACTGGGGAAACTACAGCACACAGGTTGTTGACTGAGGAAACTACAGCAGACAGGTTGTTGATTGAGGAAACTACAGCAGACAGGTTGTTAACTGAGGAAACTACAGCAGACAGGTTGTTGACTGAGGAAACTACAGCAGACAGGTTGTTGATTGAGGAAATTACAGCTGACAGGTCGTTGACTGAGGAAACTACAGAGAAACATGTTGCACTCTTACAGATGCAAGGTCAGAAACAGGTTACCACATATTCTGTAGAACACATGAACTTGATCATGTTCTTCACACAGACAACACGGAGTAATAAAATTATAAGTTCTTCTCTTAGTCAACACTGAATAAAAAAAATTGATCAGTTTATTTTATTGACAACATGACATCTTAAAATTGATCATTCCTTTTATTAGACATGTAAACATAAAATTGATCAGTTCTCACAGACAACATGATATTTAAACATTGATTAGTTCTTTACATTTAACGCATGGAATAATAAAAGTGAGCAGTTCTTCACATAGACAACATGAAATCATGGAAAACACATCACAAAATCATAGAACCAATCATGCTATTTACATTAACAACACGAAGCCATAGGACCAATATGTTATCCATAAAAGACAACAGGACATAATGAAACTTAATCCTTCATACAGTCAACAAGAAATCATAGAACTGATCACTTGTTTCACACACACACAAATAAAAATTAGTGGAACTGATAAGCTCTTTACATCACCATTATTTAAAGTATCCTTCGGAGAACATCAGATTCATCCTATTCATCATTAGTTCTTTTGTCACATACATTTTCATCCTCATGATGTCCTCAATGCCTTGTGTCCACCGTCATATTGATTGACCCCTGCCTCTTCTCCCAGGAAGTATGAGTCTCTGACTGTTCTCTCTAAACCACTGTCTCTTCTCCCAGGAAGTATGAGTCTCTGACTGTTCTCTCTAAACCCCTGTCTCTTCTCCCAGGAAGTATGAGTCTCTGGCTGTTCTCTCTAAACCACTGTCTCTTCTCCCAGGAAGTATGAGTCTCGGACTGTTCTCTCTAAACCACTGTCTCTTCTCCCAGGAAGTATGAGTCTCTGACTGTTCTCTCTAAACCACTGTCTCTTCTCCCAGGAAGTATGAGTCTATGAATGTTCTCTCTAAACCACTGTCTCTTCTCCCAGGAAGTATGAGTCTCGGACTGTTCTCTCTAAACCACTGTCTCTTCTCCCAGGAAGTATGAGTCTATGACTGTTCTCTCTAAACCACTGTCTCTTCTCCCAGGAAGTATGAGTCTATGAATGTTCTCTCTAAACCACTGTCTCTTCTCCCAGGAAGTATGAGTCTCTGACTGTTCTCTCTAAACCCCTGTCAGGTTTAACATGGTCAAAGTATTTCAGTTTCCCAGACATTGATTGGTTGATTGATCTTTATTTTCAAAGCGATACAAATTGGGCATGCAGGCCCGTCTTACATTCGGCCCTTCCAATCACTCATATTTCATTCATCAATAGTGCATGAAACATTCACACAGGAAAAGTAACATTGTCAAATTAATATTGCAAACATAAACAATGCATATTACCATGAGACACATCCCTCACCCACAACAGACACACATCCATCACACACACATATATTCCCCCACCTACCCACAGCTCTAACCACTCAGCCAAACACACATTCCCCAACCCACACACACCCCTACCCACCCACATACTCATCCCTCAACCACTCACACCCACACATCCCCCAACCACCCATCAGACATAAATCCCCCATCTACCCACCCACAAACACACCCCAACCACCCAGCCAATCACACACACACACCCCACCCTCACATCCCCACTCAACCCCCATTTAAAATCACCCTCATCACCCACCTCACCCACACATACATATTCCCCACCCATACACACCCCAACATCCATTCCCCTACACCCATCACATACGTCCCCCACACAACCCCCCACCCACCAACAACAACACACTTCAACCTAAACTTTTCCCGTCCACAACACAACAATGACACACATATACACAAACATACATACGCTCTCATATATACACATACACACACACGCACACAAATAGATAAACACTCATACATACACACACTTATAGACACACCCATCCACCTACACACATACACGTGCATACATACATGTTGCCTCACATAATCACTAAAACTTATATATATTCCCCTTATATATACAAACTTTCACATTTTACACACCCATACACTGACGACTATTGTGAGCATCCTCACAACAACATTTGGAATTGGACAAAATGGGAAAACATGGAAGAAATTGAAAAATTGTGTATTGTAAATGAATAGTGATGCAATTTAATAAGATAATTCCTGGAATTGACATTAACATAATGAATTAAGCAGTGCATATAGTACAAGTTAAATTCAAGTGGCAGTATAAATGCTAATATGAAAGATGAGGATGCAGAAAAAAATATGGAATAGCATGTCATATGACATGCGTGCGATCAACTCTCTCTTGCTCCTTCTCTCTTTCTCTTTATTTGTTTTCGCGCATACTCACACACACTAATTCTCTCATTCTCTCTATCTTTAACATTTGTTCTGATTTCTCCTCTGAATGATCCATATAGGCACATTACATCACTATTACTGAACGTAAGACAAAGGGTGCTGAAATGTTTTATAGAACCTGTTTTGCTGTGTGGCAGTGAATGATGGAATGTGAATGAACAAATTAGGAAGAATTTAGAAGCAACACAGATGTGGTTCTTGAGACAAATGTTGTGGATATCTTGGACTGTCAGAGTAACTACCAACAGATGTTTGGAGGAGGTTAAATGAAAGTAGATTATATATAACTATAAGATAGAAGCCAACAGCATTCTTTGGGCATGTTATGAGAAGAGAGACATTGGAGAACATCGTGACAACTGGGAAGATTAGAAGGTAAATAGGCACAGGCAGACCAAAAGAAACGACGCTGGATAGACCGAGATGGTTTCATTAAGGAATATCATCGCCAGAGTTGATTCAGAATACCAGGGACAGAGAGATCTGTGGAGAGTCATGAAAATGTCTTGGGAAGTGAAGTATGCCGGGAGATATTGACCACATCACTGCCCGAGTGTCGATTGTCCTATAGCAATATGGGTCTAGTACCACATCACTACCCGAGTGTCGATTATCCTATAACAATATGGGTCTAGAACCACATCACTGCCCGAGTGTCGATTATCCTATAACAATATGGGTCTAGAACCACATCACTGCCAGAGTGTCGATTGTTGTCCTATAACAATATGGGTCTAGAACCACATCACTGCCCGAGTTTCAATTATCCTATAACAATATGGGTCTAGAACCACATCACTGCCAGAGTGTCGATTGTTGTCCTATAACAATATGGGTCTAGAACCACATCACTGCCCCAGTGTCGATTGTGCTATAACAATATGGGTCTAGAACCTCGTTCCCAATACGGCTACAGGTATGTACAAAGCTCCTTTACTGGCTCACTTTACTATGTCATATAAACATAGTCCTTTACTGACTCACTTTGCTATGTCATATAAACATGGTCCTTTACTGGCTCACTTTGCTATGTCATATAAACAAGGTCCTTTACTAGCTCACTTTGCTATGTCATATAAACATGGTCCTTTACTGGCTCACTTTACTATGTCATATAAACATGGTCCTTTACTGGCTCACTTTGCTATGTCATATAAACATGGTCCTTTACTGGCTCACTTTGCTATGTCATATAAACATGGTCCTTTACTGGCTCACTTTGCTATGTCATATAAACATGCTCCTTTACTGGCTCACTTTACCATGTCATATAAACAACATCCTTTACTGGGTCACTTTACTATGTCATATAAACATGGTCCTTTACTGGCTCACGTTGCTATGTCATATAAACATGGTCCTTTACTGGCTCACTTTGCTATGTCATATAAACATGGTCCTTTACTGGCTCACTTTACTATGTCATATAAACATGGTCCTTTACTGGCTCACTTTGCTATGTCATATAAACATGGTCCTTTACTGGCTCACTTTGCTATGTCATATAAACATGGTCCTTTACTGGCTCACTTTGCTATGTCATATAAACATGATCCTTTACTGGCTCACTTTGCTATGTCATATAAACATGGTCCTTTACTGGCTCACTTTGCTATGTCATATAAACATGGTCCTTTACTGGCTCACTTTACTATGTCATATAAACATGGTCCTTTACTGGCTCACTTTGCTATGTCATATAAACATGGTCCTTTACTGGCTCACTTTACTATGTCATATAAACAAGGTCCTTTACTGGCTCACTTTGCTATGTCATATAAACATGGTCCTTTACTGGCTCACTTTACTATGTCATATAAACATGGTCCTTTACTGGCTCACTTTGCTATGTCATATAAACATGGTCCTTTACTGGCTCACTTTGCTATGTCATATAAACAAGGTCCTTTACTGGCTCACTTCACTATGTCATATAAACATGGTCCTTTACTGGCTCACTTTACTATGTCATATAAACATGGTCCTTTACTGGCTCACTTTGCTATGTCATATAAACAAGGTCCTTTACTGGCTCACTTCACTATGTCATATAAACATGGCCCTTTACTGGCTCACTTTGCTATGTCATATAAACATGGTCCTTTACTGGCTCACTTTACTATGCCATATAAATAATGTCCTTTACTGGCTCACTTTACTATGTCATATAAACAAGGTCCTTTACTGGCTCACTTTACTATGTCATATAAACAAGGTCCTTTACTGGCACACTTTACTATGCCATATAAACAAGGTCCTTTACTGGCTCACTTTACTATGTCATATAAACATGGTCCTTTACTGGCTCACTTTATTATGTCATATAAACAAGGTCCTTTACTGGCTCACTTTATTATGCCATATAAACAATGTCCTTTACTGGCTCACTTTACTATGTCATATAAACATGGTCCTTTACTGGCTCACTTTACTATGTCATATAAACATGGTCCTTTACTGGCTCACTTTACTATGTCATATAAACATGGTCCTTTACTGGCTCACTTTGCTATGTCATATAAACATGGTCCTTTACTGGCTCACTTTGCTATGTCATATAAACATGGTCCTTTACTGCCTCACTTTACTATGTCATATAAACATGGTCCTTTACTGGCTCACTTTGCTATGTCATATAAACATGGTCCTTTACTGGCTCACTTTGCTATGTCATATAAACAAGGTCCTTTACTGGCTCACTTTACTATGTCATATAAACATGGTCCTTTACTGGCTCACTTTGCTATGTCATATAAACATGGTCCTTTACTGGCTCACTTTACTATGTCATATAAACATGGTCCTTTACTGGCTCACTTTGCTATGTCATATAAACATGGTCCTTTACTAACTCACTTTACTATGTCATATAAACATGGTCCTTTACTGGCTCACTTTACTATGTCATATAAACATGGTCCTTTACTGGCTCACTTTGCTATGTCATATAAACATGGTCCTTTACTGGCTCACTTTGCTATGTCATATAAACATGGTCCTTTACTGGCTCACTTTACTATGTCATATAAACATGGTCCTTTACTGGCTCACGTTGCTATGTCATATAAACATGGTCCTTTACTGGCTCACTTTGCTATGTCATATAAACATGGTCCTTTACTGGCTCACTTTACTATGTCATATAAACATGGTCCTTTACTGGCTCACTTTGCTATGTCATATAAACATGGTCCTTTACTGGCTCACTTTGCTATGTCATATAAACAAGGTCCTTTACTGGCTCACGTTGCTATGTCATATAAACAAGGTCCTTTACTGGCTCACTTTGCTATGTCATATAAACATGGTCCTTTACTGGCTCACTTTACTATGTCATATAAACAAGGTCCTTTACTGGCTCACTTTGCTATGTCATATAAACAAGGTCCTTTACTGGCTCACGTTGCTATGTCATATAAACATGGTCCTTTACTGGCTCACTTTGCTATGTCATATAAACAAGGTCCTTTACTGGCTCACTTTACTATGTCATATAAACAAGATCCTTTACTGGCTTGTTGCTATGTCATATAAACAAGATCCTTTACTGGCTTGTTGCTATGTCATATAAACAAGGTCCTTTACTGGCTCACTTTGCTATGTCACATAAACATGGTCCTTTACTGGCTCACTTTGCTATGTCATATAAACAAGGTCCTTTACTGGCTCACTTTACTATGTCATATAAACAAGGTACTTTACTGGCTCACTTTACAATGTCATATAAACAAGGTCCTTTACTGGCTCACGTTGCTATGTCATATAAACAACGTCCTTTACTGGCTCACTTTACTATGTCATATAAACAAGTTCCTTTACTGGCTCACTTTACTATGTCATATAAACAATGTCCTTTACTGGCTCACTTTACTATGTCATATAAACAATGTCCTTTACTGGCTCACTTTACTATGTCATATAAACAAGGTCCTTTACTGGATCACTTTACTATGTCATATAAACAAGTTCCTTTACTGGCTCACTTTACTATGTCATATAAACAATGTCCTTTACTGGCTCACTTTACTATGTCATATAAACATGGTCCGTTACTGGCTCACTTTACTATGTCATATAAACATGGTCCTTTACTGGCTCACTTTACTATGTCATATAAACATGGTCCTTTACTGGCTCACTTTACTATGTCATATAAACATGGTCCTTTACTGGCTCACTTTACTATGTCATATAAACATGGTCCTTTACTGGCTCACTTTGCTATGTCATATAAACATGGTCCTTTACTGGCTCACTTTGCTATGTCATATAAACATGGTCCTTTACTGGCTCACTTTACTATGTCATATAAACATGGTCCTTTACTGGCTCACTTTGCTATGTCATATAAACATGGTCCTTTACTAACTCACTTTACTATGTCATATAAACATGGTCCTTTACTGGCTCACTTTACTATGTCATATAAACATGGTCCTTTACTGGCTCACTTTGCTATGTCATATAAACATGGTCCTTTACTGGCTCACTTTGCTATGTCATATAAACATGGTCCTTTACTGGCTCACTTTACTATGTCATATAAACATGGTCCTTTACTGGCTCACGTTGCTATGTCATATAAACATGGTCCTTTACTGGCTCACTTTGCTATGTCATATAAACATGGTCCTTTACTGGCTCACTTTACTATGTCATATAAACATGGTCCTTTACTGGCTCACTTTGCTATGTCATATAAACATTGTCCTTTACTGGCTCACTTTGCTATGTCATATAAACAAGGTCCTTTACTGGCTCACGTTGCTATGTCATATAAACAAGGTCCTTTACTGGCTCACTTTGCTATGTCATATAAACATGGTCCTTTACTGGCTCACTTTACTATGTCATATAAACAAGGTCCTTTACTGGCTCACTTTGCTATGTCATATAAACAAGGTCCTTTACTGGCTCACGTTGCTATGTCATATAAACATGGTCCTTTACTGGCTCACTTTGCTATGTCATATAAACAAGGTCCTTTACTGGCTCACTTTACTATGTCATATAAACAAGATCCTTTACTGGCTTGTTGCTATGTCATATAAACAAGATCCTTTACTGGCTTGTTGCTATGTCATATAAACAAGGTCCTTTACTGGCTCACTTTGCTATGTCATATAAACATGGTCCTTTACTGGCTCACTTTGCTATGTCATATAAACAAGGTCCTTTACTGGCTCACTTTACTATGTCATATAAACAAGGTACTTTACTGGCTCACTTTACAATGTCATATAAACAAGGTCCTTTACTGGCTCACGTTGCTATGTCATATAAACAACGTCCTTTACTGGCTCACTTTACTATGTCATATAAACAAGTTCCTTTACTGGCTCACTTTACTATGTCATATAAACAATGTCCTTTACTGGCTCACTTTACTATGTCATATAAACAATGTCCTTTACTGGCTCACTTTACTATGTCATATAAACAAGGTCCTTTACTGGATCACTTTACTATGTCATATAAACAAGTTCCTTTACTGGCTCACTTTACTATGTCATATAAACAATGTCCTTTACTGGCTCACTTTACTATGTCATATAAACATGGTCCGTTACTGGCTCACTTTACTATGTCATATAAACATGGTCCTTTACTGGCTCACTTTACTATGTCATATAAACATGGTCCTTTACTGGCTCACTTTACTATGTCATATAAACAACGTCCTTTACTGGCTCACTTTACTATGTCATATAAACAAGTTCCTTTACTGGCTCACTTTACTATGTCATATAAACATGGTCCTCTACTGGCTCACTTTGCTATGTCATATAAACATGGTCCTTTACTGGATCACTTTGCTATGTCATATAAACATGATCCTTTACTGGCTCACTTCACTATGTCATATAAACATGATCCTTTACTGGCTCACTTTGCTATGTCATATAAACATGGTCCTTTACTGGCTCACTTTGCTATGTCATATAAACATGGTCCTTTACTGGCTCACTTTGCTATGCCATATAAACATGGTCCTTTACTGGCTCACTTTGCTATGTCATATAAACATGGTCCTTTACTGGCTCACTTCACTATGTCATATAAACATGATCCTTTACTGGCTCACTTTGCTATGTCATATAAACATGATCCTTTACTGGCTCACTTCACTATGTCATATAAACATGATCCTTTACTGGCTCACTTCACTATGTCATATAAACATGATCCTTTACTGGCTCACTTCACTATGTCATATAAACATGGTCCTTTACTGGCTCACTTCACTATGTCATATAAACATGGTCCTTTACTGGCTCACTTCGCTATGTCATATAAACATGATCCTTTACTGGCTCACTTTACTATGTCATATAAACAAGGTCCTTTACTGGCTCACGTTGCTATGTCATATAAACATGGTCCTTTACTGGCTCACTTTGCTATGTCATATAAACAAGGTCCTTTACTGGCTCACTTTACTATGTCATATAAACAAGATCCTTTACTGGCTTGTTGCTATGTCATATAAACAAGGTCCTTTACTGGCTCACTTTGCTATGTCATATAAACATGGTCCTTTACTGGCTCACTTTGCTATGTCATATAAACAAGGTCCTTTACTGGCTCACTTTACTATGTCATATAAACAAGGTACTTTACTGGCTCACTTTACAATGTCATATAAACAAGGTCCTTTACTGGCTCACGTTGCTATGTCATATAAACAACGTCCTTTACTGGCTCACTTTACTATGTCATATAAACAAGTTCCTTTACTGGCTCACTTTACTATGTCATATAAACAATGTCCTTTACTGGCTCACTTTACTATGTCATATAAACAATGTCCTTTACTGGCTCACTTTACTATGTCATATAAACAAGGTCCTTTACTGGATCACTTTACTATGTCATATAAACAAGTTCCTTTACTGGCTCACTTTACTATGTCATATAAACAAGGTCCTTTACTGGCACACTTTACTATGCCATATAAACAAGGTCCTTTACTGGCTCACTTTACTATGTCATATAAACATGGTCCTTTACTGGCTCACTTTATTATGTCATATAAACAAGGTCCTTTACTGGCTCACTTTATTATGCCATATAAACAATGTCCTTTACTGGCTCACTTTACTATGTCATATAAACATGGTCCTTTACTGGCTCACTTTACTATGTCATATAAACATGGTCCTTTACTGGCTCACTTTGCTATGTCATATAAACATGGTCCTTTACTGGCTCACTTTGCTATGTCATATAAACATGGTCCTTTACTGGCTCACTTTACTATGTCATATAAACATGGTCCTTTACTGGCTCACTTTACTATGTCATATAAACATGGTCCTTTACTGGCTCACTTTGCTATGTCATATAAACATGGTCCTTTACTGGCTCACTTTGCTATGTCATATAAACATGGTCCTTTACTGGCTCACTTTACTATGTCATATAAACATGGTCCTTTACTGGCTCACTTTGCTATGTCATATAAACATGGTCCTTTACTGGCTCACTTTGCTATGTCATATAAACATGGTCCTTTACTGGCTCACTTTGCTATGTCATATAAACATGGTCCTTTACTAACTCACTTTACTATGTCATATAAACATGGTCCTTTACTGGCTCACTTTACTATGTTATATAAACATGGTCCTTTACTGGCTCACTTTGCTATGTCATATAAACATGGTCCTTTACTGGCTCACTTTGCTATGTCATATAAACATGGTCCTTTACTGGCTCACGTTGCTATGTCATATAAACATGGTCCTTTACTGGCTCACGTTGCTATGTCATATAAACATGGTCCTTTACTGGCTCACTTTGCTATGTCATATAAACATGGTCCTTTACTGGCTCACTTTACTATGTCATATAAACATGGTCCTTTACTGGCTCACTTTGCTATGTCATATAAACATGGTCCTTTACTGGCTCACTTTGCTATGTCATATAAACAAGGTCCTTTACTGGCTCACGTTGCTATGTCATATAAACAAGGTCCTTTACTGGCTCACTTTGCTATGTCATATAAACATGGTCCTTTACTGGCTCACTTTACTATGTCATATAAACAAGGTCCTTTACTGGCTCACTTTGCTATGTCATATAAACAAGGTCCTTTACTGGCTCACGTTGCTATGTCATATAAACATGGTCCTTTACTGGCTCACTTTGCTATGTCATATAAACAAGGTCCTTTACTGGCTCACTTTACTATGTCATATAAACAAGATCCTTTACTGGCTTGTTGCTATGTCATATAAATAAGGTCCTTTACTGGCTCACTTTGCTATGTCATATAAACATGGTCCTTTACTGGCTCACTTTGCTATGTCATATAAACAAGGTCCTTTACTGGCTCACTTTACTATGTCATATAAACAAGGTACTTTACTGGCTCACTTTACAATGTCATATAAACAAGGTCCTTTACTGGCTCACGTTGCTATGTCATATAAACAACGTCCTTTACTGGCTCACTTTACTATGTCATATAAACAAGTTCCTTTACTGGCTCACTTTACTATGTCATATAAACAATGTCCTTTACTGGCTCACTTTACTATGTCATATAAACAATGTCCTTTACTGGCTCACTTTACTATGTCATATAAACAAGGTCCTTTACTGGATCACTTTACTATGTCATATAAACAAGTTCCTTTACTGGCTCACTTTACTATGTCATATAAACAATGTCCTTTACTGGCTCACTTTACTATGTCATATAAACATGGTCCTTTACTGGCTCACTTTACTATGTCATATAAACATGGTCCTTTACTGGCTCACTTTACTATGTCATATAAACATGGTCCTTTACTGGCTCACTTTACTATGTCATATAAACAACGTCCTTTACTGGCTCACTTTACTATGTCATATAAACAAGTTCCTTTACTGGCTCACTTTACTATGTCATATAAACATGGTCCTTTACTGGCTCACTTTGCTATGTCATATAAACATGATCCTTTACTGGCTCACTTCACTATGTCATATAAACATGATCCTTTACTGGCTCACTTTGCTATGTCATATAAACATGGTCCTTTACTGGCTCACTTTGCTATGTCATATAAACATGGTCCTTTACTGGCTCACTTTGCTATGTCATATAAACATGGTCCTTTACTGGCTCACTTTGCTATGTCATATAAACATGGTCCTTTACTGGCTCACTTCACTATGTCATATAAACATGATCCTTTACTGGCTCACTTTGCTATGTCATATAAACATGATCCTTTACTGGCTCACTTCACTATGTCATATAAACATGATCCTTTACTGGCTCACTTCACTATGTCATATAAACATGATCCTTTACTGGCTCACTTCACTATGTCATATAAACATGGTCCTTTACTGGCTCACTTCACTATGTCATATAAACATGGTCCTTTACTGGCTCACTTCGCTATTTCGCTATGTCATATAAACATGATCCTTTACTGGCTCACTTTGCTATGTCATATAAACATGATCCTTTACTGGCTCACTTCACTATGTCATATAAACATGATCCTTTACTGGCTCACTTCACTATGTCATATAAACATGGTCCTTTACTGGCTCACTTTGCTATGTCATATAAACATGGTCCTTTACTGGCTCACTTTGCTATGTCATATAAACATGATCCTTTACTGGCTCACTTTGCTATGTCATATAAACATGGCCCTTTACTGGCTCACTTTACTATGTCATATAAACATGGTCCTTTACTGGCTCACTTTGCTATGTCATATAAACATGGTCCTTTACTGGCTCACTTTACTATGTCATATAAACAAGGTCCTTTACTGGCTCACTTTGCTATGTCATATAAACATGGTCCTTTACTGGCTCACTTTACTATGTCATATAAACAAGGTCCTTTACTGGCTCACTTTACTATGTCATATAAACAAGGTCCTTTACTGGCTCACTTCACTATGTCATATAAACAAGGTCCTTTACTGGCTCACTTTACTATGTCATATAAACATGGTCCTTTACTGGCTCACTTTGCTATGTCATATAAACATGGTCCTTTACTGGCTCACTTTGCTATGTCATATAAACAAGCTCCTTTACTGGCTCACTTTACTATGTCATATAAACATGGTCCTTTACTAGCTCACTTTGCTATGTCATATAAACATGGTCCTTTACTGGCTCACTTTGCTATGTCATATAAACATGGTCCTTTACTGGCTCACTTTACTATGTCATATAAACATGGTCCTTTACTGGCTCACTTTGCTATGTCATATAAACATGGTCCTTTACTGGCTCACGTTGCTATGTCATATAAACATGATCCTTTACTGGCTCACTTTACTATGTCATATAAACATGGTCCTTTACTGGCTCACTTTGCTATGTCATATAAACATGGTCCTTTACTGGCTCACTTTGCTATGTCATATAAACATGGTCCTTTACTGGCTCACTTTACTATGTCATATAAACATGGTCCTTTACTGGCTCACTTTGCTATGTCATATAAACATGGTCCTTTACTGGCTCACTTTACTATGTCATATAAACATGGTCCTTTACTGGCTCACTTTACTATGTCATATAAACATGGTCCTTTACTGGCTCACTTTGCTATGTCATATAAACATGGTCCTTTACTGGCTCACTTTGCTATGTCATATAAACAAGATCCTTTACTGGCTCACTTTACTATGTCATATAAACAAGGTCCTTTACTGGCTCACTTTGCTATGTCATATAAACATGGTCCTTTACTGGCTCACTTTACTATGTCATATAAACATGGTCCTTTACTGGCTCACTTTGCTATGTCATATAAACATGGTCCTTTACTGGCTCACTTTGCTATGTCATATAAACATGGTCCTTTACTGGCTCACTTTGCTATGTCATATAAACAATGTCCTTTACTGGCTCACTTTACTATGTCATATAAACATGGTCCTTTACTGGCTCACTTTGCTATGTCATATAAACAAGGTCCTTTACTGGCTCACTTTGCTATGTCATATAAACATGGTCCTTTACTGGCTCACTTTGCTATGTCATATAAACATGGTCCTTTACTGGCTCACTTTGCTATGTCATATAAACATGGTCCTTTACTGGCTCACTTTACTATGTCATATAAACATGGTCCTTTACTGGCTCACTTTGCTATGTCATATAAACATGGTCCTTTACTGGCTCACTTTGCTATGTCATATAAACATGGTCCTTTACTGGCTCACTTTGCTATGTCATATAAACATGGTCCTTTACTGGCTCACTTTGCTATGTCATATAAACATGATCCTTTACTGGCTCACTTTGCTATGTCATATAAACATGGCCCTTTACTGGCTCACTTTGCTATGTCATATAAACATGGTCCTTTACTGGCTCACTTTACTATGTCATATAAACATGGTCCTTTACTGGCTCACTTTGCTATGTCATATAAACATGGTCCTTTACTGGCTCACTTTACTATGTCATATAAACAAGGTCCTTTACTGGCTCACTTTGCTATGTCATATAAACATGGTCCTTTACTGGCTCACTTTACTATGTCATATAAACATGGTCCTTTACTGGCTCACTTTGCTATGTCATATAAACATGGTCCTTTACTGGCTCACTTTGCTATGTCATATAAACAAGGTCCTTTACTGGCTCACTTCACTATGTCATATAAACATGGTCCTTTACTGGCTCACTTTACTATGTCATATAAACATGGTCCTTTACTGGCTCACTTTGCTATGTCATATAAACAAGGTCCTTTACTGGCTCACTTCACTATGTCATATAAACATGGCCCTTTACTGGCTCACTTTGCTATGTCATATAAACATGGTCCTTTACTGGCTCACTTTACTATGTCATATAAGAAAGTTCCCCTGTACATGGCTCAAGGCACATAGCGTTGTTGGACACATGTTTGTATAGACCAGACACATGTTTGTGTAGACCAGACACATGTTTGTGTAGGCCAGACACATGTTTGTGTAGACCAGACACATGTTTGTATAGACCAGACACATGTTTGTATAGACCAGACACATGTTTGTATAGACCAGACGACACTCGGGGCTGATGTGGTCAGTGTCATGCCGGCCGCCTTTACTTCCCAAGATATTTCCTGTAGCCATTTTGGGCTGGGTCGACCTGTGAGCCCAGGTCAAGTTTAACAATTCGAATCCACCCTCCTGCATTTCGAACCCATGACCTCCAGTGAGACAGGCGAGTGTCTAGCCACTAGGTTACCGCGGCTCCCATGTCATAAAACTCACCCCAATAGAAAACACGAAAAGGTGTACGCTTTGTTATAATTATTCTCCTCTAAGCGGTGCACACGTGAACGCAACACATCACCAGCTTTCATGTCAACAACACCCACATCACAACTGGTTGTTTCTTTCGTCTCAGCTGAACACCCACACACAATACTTGCCCCTAGATCCAGACTTCGCATGTATTCGACACAAACACTCAGATGTTCGTTCTCCCAAAGATGTAAAGAAATAGCTGCCACATAGAGTCCATCAACTGGAGCTATGAATATCCCGCTGTCTTCATTAAAGTTCTCACCAACATTGCAGGTTGCCTTGAACTGTCTCATAGTGTTGATAGCAGCTACTCCTGTAAACCTCGTCCAAGCAGTAAATCCACATCTAGTTCCTGGAGATTTCACTTCTGTAAAAATAAAATCATAAATGTTCTCCCCATTTCAATCTCTTGTTAAAAACAAAACTATAGTGTGTATTTTTAATGACTGTGGTGTTGTTGAAAATATTGCAGTTCCAAGTTTTGTATTTATCTTTTATGTTGCATGAACTCAAGAGAGGGGCTGCGTGGTCTCGAGGTATGGTGTCCGCCTCGAGTGCTGGAGGTACCGGGTTCAAGCCCCGGTGAGGACTGGGATTTTTTCACGTGGACTTCTAGTAATACAATTTCCCCTGGTCTCTGGGTAATGAGATCGGAAGCCCGTGTGTATTGTTGTGCACGTAAAACATCCCTTGGCAGTTGGAAATCGAAAAAGAGTAGCCTAACGGTGCTGCCCGTGGAAAATTTAGAGTTAAAAATCTACTCAAAATATTTCAGGATCCTCGCCAGTGCTACGGAGTTCGTGCACTGAGCTGAGTCTCTCCAGACTCAGGTTTGAGTTAGGAGGATAACGGAGCACTTATGGGTTACACCCGTGTGCCGTGATATTGATCCATCGACTAAACTAAACTAAGAGAGGGTGAATAGAAAACTTGGAACCGCAATATTTTCAAACTTCCCACATTCATTAAAAGTATACCCAATACAATGCCTAAACATACTAATGATAACTAACATCATCAATATATCCATCAAATGTCTTGCCAAGTGGCATGTGTTTAAATACTTCACATTTTGCTATGTCCAAGAGAATGTAACAATGACTGAGGTAATTTTATTCCATGCTATGGCGAAAGGCTGCCTCAAATCGTCCCACACTGTCTTCCTCTGGGTCATTGTCCATGTCATGTATCTGTCCAGCTGTTACAGTATCTTCCCATTTGTCCTCTTACAAGAATGTAAATCGACACAGCTGTGAATCAGGAGAAATAAAAACATCAGTTCCATTAAAATATCTGAGCGGAGTCATGACTACCAATGTCTGCTAACCACCACACAACAGAATAATAATAAGAATAATCATGCAGAGATAACTGTATAGAAGTTGTGAGAGTTACCTAATTGTTGTAATCTTGGGGAAATAACTGCTGCCTCCTGGATTAACTTGGACAGCTGCAACAATAACAGACATGTTATGTTATGTTATGTTATATTATACTATACTTTACTATACTATACTATGGAGCCAAGATGGTACAGTGTCTAGCACGCTTGAATACTGGATCTGGCGGTAATTGGTTCGAATACCGTTGGATGAGGGCATATTTTTAGTGATCTGGGCATCCAGGTGGACCCAGCCTTAAATTGGTACAGGAAATGTCCTCGGACGTAAAGGCGGCCGGCCTGATATTCACATCATCCGGCCAGCGCCGATTGCTCTGTAAAAATATTGGGCTAGCACAATTGTCGTTGTGATGGCGTACTCCAGCTTCCCTTTCTCATGACGTGCCCACAAAATGTGGACTGTCTACTTCTGATACATCAGAAGCGTTCGAACATCAGGACTGACTTAATACAGCTCGTACGATCTCTTTTTCTCATCTCAAGTGATAAAGTTATACTACAGACAATATTCTTCATCTTGTGAAATGCTGCGTTTTGGCTACTCTACATTTAACTTCCTTAATACATCGTCTATCTGTTTTTATCAAAGTACCCAAATAATTAAATGCTTGCTTGCTTGTGTTCGTTGGCTTGAGCTCCAACGCGAAGTCCTGTATGTCGGATGAAGGCATCCTGTTGTCCAACATCAGTGTGATGTCATACAGGACCTGAGTTTTGCGTGAGTATCCGTTGTCCCATGTCTGGCTTATTGGTGTGCAGACTGGTGGTTCCTCGCCGTACAGGCAGACACTCTCCGACTTCGGAGGAATCGACGATCCTACTGACTTCAGCCAGGACCCCGAAGGGACCTGTTGCCCAGGACGCTCGACTAGGACGCGTCAATAGGTCTTGGCCAGTATATAACCCGGCCCTGGTGCCTTGGAAACACCTCTGCGTCCCAATAATTAAATAAATTGACATGTTTCAGACTTGCTCCGTTCACTTTGGTGTTTGGTTTGATGTGTCTGTGATATGACAGGGCCGTCACATTCTGTAAGCCTGGATGCATGGAGACAGGTAGCCAGTCTGTCCCTGACTTTAGCAGGCGACAAGCCCAGGCTCAGGACATTATCAGCGTAATTCGCTCTATATTTTGTGATTTTATTCTTGTAATCCCACACATTGTATTTTTCAGTTGTTTACATTTCTACATCTTGACTGAAGTTTTAAAAACAACGAACCTGTGTGACATTATCATCTCGCACGCTGACCCGTTCATTGAGACATGTGCGGAGTTGTTCTAGTGGTCTCAGTCGATCGTTCAACATCTGACACAGGATCCGAAACTGCACAATTGACAACAGAACTGTTTATATATAGAACATCAATGATATTATAGACTGTTATCATACCTGTCAATCAATCTAGTATCGTCTTCACATTGAAATCTGAATGCATTTATTATTCAACATTGTCTCCTATGACTTTGATTGTTGTTGTTGTTTTTCTTCTGCTTCTTCTTCTTCGTCTGTCTCCTCATCCTAATCCTTTTTTCTTCCTCATTCACCAACTCTTCTTCTTCCTCCTTTCTACTTTTTTTTTTCCTCCTCCACTTTTTCTTCTCATTACCACTCTACAGCTACTGATATAGATACTGCTACCACCACAAACACTGCTCCTGCCGCCGCCGCCGCCGCCACCACCACCACCACTACTACTACTACGACCACCACGACTACTAATACTTACTTCTACTACTATTACTACTACTAATGCTATACTACTGCTGCTGCTACTACTTGCAATCCCTTCTTTTAGGAATGTAATGTATAATAGTAATTGTTTTCAAAAACATACAACAAGAATCAATTAAAACTTCCAAAACATACATTTTCAATGAAACAATTTTACAAATGAAATTGCAGAAGCAGCAACATCGTTCACCAGATGGCAAGATAGTGTAGAGTAATTGGTCATCTATACCATCTCAAATACACTGCATATTATACTTTTACCGTCTCAAAGTTGTTGTTTTTTTCCAAACGCAGAGTACCTGACCAAGTATATAATCTAAACGTCTGAGTCACAGAGTGCTTGGTCATCAATAGGGTCTCAAAGTGCTTGGTCATCAATAGGGTCTCAAAGTCTCAGAGTACTTGGTCATTTTCACAGTCTCAAAGTCTCAGAGTACTTGGTCATCTACACGGTCTCAAAGTATCAGAGTATTTGGTCATCTACACGGTCTCAAAGTCTCAAACCGAGGCAAATGTTCTCATAGATCGCAAACTGAGACCACTGAACACATCATTCAGTTCTGCCCAACTTTCAGAGATGTACCAGGAGCGTCCTGAGCTGGAGCAGAAATTATGATCTTCATCCTGGCAAGGGGGCAGCATGTCCAGTTAATAGAACACACAGTTGGAGAAGATGATAGACACAACAAACACTCAATCTCATGCCAGCCACAAACACTTCCTTCCACGCCAGAGTTAACATCAGTCATATTTGTACACAATTTCTCCGTTGAAGAGTTCATACTCACATTTGCCTCCCCTTTCTCAGCTTTTTTCTGGACGTCCTTCACACTTCTCCAACCATCTGCCTCCAATGTCTGCAACCTGATCTCTAGTTCTCTCAACAAGGTCGTGTTTTGAGCTTGACCTTCAGATATGAGCTGGGCACTCTGTGTGTTAGCCATGACCTTGTTTGCCAGATCACGTATTACAGTTTCTATATCCTCATGCTTGTTGCTGCAGTCATCAATGATTTCTTCAATTCTAGCATCTAATGTATCGACGTTTTCTTTCACAGACTCCAGTAGATAAGGTACATGGACAAATTTCTCTATGAGTTCTGTCTGAGATTCCATCTCTACTTTCTGTCTGTCTTGTCTCGTAGATATCTTCTGCAGCTGTTTCTCCAGACTTTGTAATCGTGTCTTCTGTTCTTGCTCTATTGCATCTTCTGTTTCTATGATATCACGAATTTGTTGTTTGAGTTGTTTAAACCGTGAGCTGTGCTTCTTGTCCGACTCTGATAGTTTGGATGACAATTCCTTCAGTTGTTGATCAATGCCACTTTGTTGTTCTGCAACTTTTTCTGTTCTGCTCCTGAAGGAGCACATGGCCTCTTCTATGACAGCAATTCTGTCTAAAACCGGTTTTATGTGAGCCCCATCTGTGCATAAAATCGAACAACATATCAATGATAACTAAAATCAAAACATATTAATTTCATGTTTTATTTTCATGGTGTCTTCAACAACTGCAAGCAGCAATGGCTAGACAGTTGGACATTATATACAACTTCAAGAGCTCTGTATTCAAACATGTCACAGCCCAACCCTAGAGAGGACATCAACAGCCTACACCACCAGGACCAGAATCCAGTCTGTGGACTAGAAACACAACACGAAGCCCTGACCAAACACTTACATCACGTGATTACAGACCATGCTGCCATACTGCAAGCACTTCAGTGGGCAGGATGAGGAAACACAACACGCAGCCCTGACCAAACACTTACATCACGTGACTACAGACCATGCTGCCATACTGCAAGCCACTTCATTGGATAGGGAGAAAACAACAAGCACTCACTGTCTTGTTATGATCCCTTAAGTGATTGATGTAAGGCTACACTTCCCACACTCAAATCCACCCATCACCAACACTTTATTGAGGTGCCATCATCATCATGTGACATGCCAACTGACTTAAGAGTTAATGCATCTTCACATCTCTCTCAGTCCTTGTTTTCTGACTCAAATCTATAGATGATATTCTCCCATGCCACATTCTTAGTCCACCCAGCATCATTTGTCTTGATTGCCTCCGCCTCTTACACCACTAATCTTTCATATCGTCAAAATGGCCACACATGCCTCTCTGCTCATGCATCACGAAAGAACCCAACTTGTCTTTTAATTTATTTAAATAGTTGTATGCAACATTCTAGTGTCATTAGCCTTGTCCATGCATTTGTTGTTGGTTACACTCAATATATGAGGTGGCTTCAAACGAAACCCTTAAATGTTTTTTTTGTGTGTGAATATATTCTGAAAAATTAAAGAACAAATGTATCATTTCTCGATGTAGTCACCACTGTGTTCAAGTTCCCCGGTGCCGATGAATTGCTTGGATTCCTGCAGAAAAAATATTTCTCTTGGTCGCGTGTGTAATCACTCATGTACTACCTGTTGTTCCTCTTCATCGGAAAAAAAAATTCTCTCCTCACAATGACTCTTTGAGGTGGAATTACTTGGGGCTAACTCTGGCAAGTAAGGGGAATGTGATAACACTGAAAGTGGAGATCTTCGATGGTTTCAACTGTTGCACGAGCAGTATGGGTTCGAGCATTGTCATGTTGCTAAAGGACACCTTTACTCAGAAGTCCATGTTATTTGGATATGACTGCGGGTCGAAGATGATTCCTAAGAAGATCTGTATACGCATCACCGAGGACAGTTTTCCTTCTTGGCATGTAATGCTTTAAAATAATGCCTCGTTCATCCCAAAAGCGAGTCAGCTTCCCCTTGGTCTGTTCCCTTCGATCTTGCCAGTTGTCACCAAGTTCTCCAATTCATTTCTTCTCATAACATACCCAATATTTTGACTCAATCAATCAATCATGTGCCATGCCGGAAAGCGTGGGTGGTCATGATTCGCCATTTCACTCGATCACCAGAGTCGTGGATCAGCTCAGTGTTCCTGTCTCGTCCATGCCATGTAGCCAAGCCATCCAGGTATTTTCCTCTCGGTCTTCCTCTTGGTCTGTTCCCTTCGATCTTGCCAGCTGTCACTAAGTTCTCCAGTCCATTTCTTCTCATAACATGTCCAAAAAATTTTGACTGTCTACGTCTAATTACTCTAATCAATCTACGATTTTCATTTGTCTCCTGTAGTACTTGGTCATTGGTTTTTCTATCTGTCCATGGTATTCTTTGCATTTTCCTCAGAAACCACATTTCTGCAGCCATCAGATGTTTTTCAGCTTGACTGCACATTGTCCAAGTTTCACATCCATACAAAAGAACAGGCTCTATGTATCCCCTCAACACTCTTTTTCTCGTTTCAATTGACATCATTTTATTGGTCAGAATGTTTTTCATCTTGCTAAAGGCTACTTTCGCCATGGTGATTCTTGTTCTAATTTCTTCAAGGCATCTCCCATCAGATGTTTTGACTGTTCCGAGATAATTGTACTAATTCGCTTATTGAAGAATATTCCCATTTACATGTATATTACATTGTGGTATTTCTTCCTGCTGACGACCATAAGCTGTGTCTTTTTACAATTTAATTCTAACCCCAGTTGTTCACTGTGTGCAACAATCGCAAACTAATTGTTGCAGATCCTGCTCATTGTCTGCAATCAATACTGTATCATCTGCATATCTAATGTTATTGATGTTTCGTCCTCCAATGATGATTCCATTAATATCTTTTACATTTCTGAAAATATTTTCACTGTATATGGGAAAAAAAATCTGGAGACATTACACATCCCTGTCTCACACCTCTCTTAATAGGTTGATATTGTCACTTCATTATCAATCTTTGCGGCAGCTTGTTGTTTCCAATATATGATTTTTATAAATCTAATGTCTTTCCCATCAATTTGTAGATCTGCAAGCATATCTACCATGTTGACATGTCTAACTCTATCAAAAGCCTTTGTGTAGTCAATAAAGCAAAGATGTATATCTTTATTTACTTCTATAGAACGTTCAATAACTGATCACAGCATATACACAGCTTTTACTGTACCCTTTCCTTCTACAAACCCATATTGTTCTTCTCCTATTTCAGGTTGTATTTTCTTCCTCACCCTTTGCATGATAATTCGTAGCAAAATCTTCTTGATGCAACTCATTATACTAATTGTTAGATGTTGATCACATTCCAAGGCTCCTGATTTCCTTGGGATTGCAATAAATACAGAGTTATATAATTCAGAAGGTATATCTCCGGTATATCTCTGGGTCTACAAGGTGTGGACTGCACCTGGCCCTGCAGCCAGCAGCATTAGGATTGGCTAGCCTCTCCCAGGAGAAGTGAAAATTAGTAGCCTGCCGATGACCCGCAGACTACACAAGTCAACCCTACCTCCATGCGGTGTAGACTGGAAAACCATGACTGCAAGGTCATGGGCTAATGGGGCTATGGCTCGCCATTGGGGATGGACTCCCTGTGGTCAGATTTTTGTCCTAAACCTGCGACTGGCCTAGCAAGCCAGCAGGGGATCTTCATACTGTTCGTAGAAAAACTAAGAAGTATAAACGGACTGACCCAAATGGATATAGACCCGGCAATGTTAATGGACTACGAGATAGATCAGCAATTCAAAAAATAGGCACAATGAACGCCTGCGGTTTTAATAGTAAAGAAGAAGAACTTATAGAAACAATGGAAGAGAGAAGATGATGAGATATCTCAGGTAGCATATAGTGTGTTCAGCAGTCTGGTTTCTTGATCTATTCCATATTCTTCTAAAGCGTTAATCATTTCTGTTGTGATATTATCTGAAACGGAGGTTTTGCCAGCTTTCATGTTTAAGCACATTCCAAACCTCCATCTTCAAAATTGGCATTCCTTCATTATCAAATTGAATATCATACAGTTCATCTCTGTTATCATCGTAAAGGTTTTTCACATACTCTGACCATACATGTAGGATCTGATCTTTTTCTATTATGATTTTGCCATCTTTAGTTTTTAGACAGCCTGCTGATGTACTTGTTCTTTTATTAGTAAATTCCTGACTTCTTTTGTGCACTAATTTGGTATTTTAACTGTTGTGTTGTTTTTCAATTTCTATGCAATTTTTCTCAAGCCATGCTTCTATTGCCTCCTTACATACATAATATTTCGGACTTGTTTGTGAATTTCTTCATATTTGGCAGAATTATTTTTGTTGAATCTTCTTGTTTCCATTAGTTGTAAAATTTCTTCAGTCATCCATTTCTTACGACCCACCTTCTTTAATTTTGAATAGTTGTTTCTGCAGCCAAATTGATTGAATTCTTCAACATTTCCCATTGATCATCCACATCTTGAAATAGGATCTCTAGATCAGACAATGTATCAAATCTGTTCTGTACTTCTATGTTTAATTTGTTTTGTCATTTCTCAATGTACACAGATCATATTTAGTGTTTCCTGTTATATACTTGACTTTCTTTAACTTTACCCTCAGTGCACCTGTAAGTAATCTGTGGTCACTATAGCAATCAGCACTGGGAACTGTTTTCGCAACTGTTAACACATTTCAAAACCTTCTGCTAATCAGAATGTAATAAATCTGGTTTCTAATCCTGCTATCCTCCATGTCCATAATCTTCTAGTGTTGTTTAAACCAGGTGTTTCCTACAATCATTTCCTGCTCTTTTTCCCATTCTACAAGTCTGTATCCTCGTTCATTTCTCTCCCAAACCATGGTTTCCTACTGTGTATCCGTCACATTGATTTCCTACTTTTGCATTGAAGTCAACTATTATTATGTTTATTTCTGAATTTTTACAATTCTTGAAAGCAGACTCTATGTCATTATAAAATTCCTCTACACGATCTTCACTGGATTCTCCTGCTGAATAATGTTTATGCCCCTTCTCTGATTTAAAAAAACAAAACAAAACGGATAACAGAATGCTGCTCCTTGTTTAGTGCATGTCAAAAGTGGGGCGGCCATCTTTATACTGTTCTTATGACATCACCGTGTTCGTCTGCACTGTGATGTCACATGCATAATACTTTGGACATCCCTAACAATATTGGCAGGTTACAAGACAAGGTATGGTTATTGTAATTTATATCACACTTTTAAGTTTTTAATTTGAAGCTCCCTAGTATATGAAGTTATAGGACAAGTATCCATGTCTTGTCACTATCACTACTTGACCAAATGGTGGACAAAGTGACAAGTTATAACTCTGAATAATGGAATAAGATAATATTGACAGGTCATCACTTTTATGTTGTACATTATATTGGAGGTCATGGGGTGTCCAAAGATCAAACATCAACTAGGTGTACTGTTTGTGTCACTACGCACAACATCTCAACATCAGAGACCAACCTGCAGGCTTAACAAACTCTGTTGACTGTCTGTAGGATGTTGTGGCTGTAGAAGCTAGTGGTGCTGCTGTTGACTGTCTGTCGGATGTTGCTGGAGTAGAGGCTGCATCTGTTATTGACTGTGATGACAGATCTGGAAAAGAATGGAGGAGACAGACAAATAAATCCAATAATATCAATGATCACAGAAACAGTAATCATGTTTAGGTTTTGGTTCAAGGGTCAATGTAATTGCACATGGATATCTCTATAAGTGCTCCAGTCCCCCACAAATCACACAAGGGGTATCTCAGCACAGTGCTTGAACCCCGCACGCAGTGCCAGCGAGAATCCAAACATGTGTATACCAGAATAACACATCATATAAATAGTCCTTTTTGGGTAGGTTTTCTCACTGCAGAATGTAGTCCGGGCAAACAGCCTATTCGGCCCCCTCCTCTTGATGCGCCATTGGTGAGACATTGCAACGTGCACGCAGCTCTCCTCTTTTTCACCCTTGTCAGAGAATGCTTGACGTCCGATTCAATACACAGTATCGGTGGAGAATGGGGGGCTGAGAAGTCTAGCATCATTTTCTAATTGTTTGTAAATAATTTACAACCCTCACAGTGAAATTAAACACATCTGCACACGCCTAAAGCATTTCTTCTAAGCCACTCCGCCAAACATTTACATATGGATAGAGGATTAAGCCTGTACCCACATGTACATGTCCTGTATGTCTAAATGTTCCTTATATCAGCCTCCGATCTCCTCCATAATAAATCCATCCACATACAACGAAACTACCATTTCCAAATCAATGGCTTATTGTAGCCTTTCCAACTGAACTAACTGTTACAATCTCAAATTCCTGACCCCCGGAAAGGTTAACCCGGTCAATAAATGCCCGCAGAAGTTGGATGTGTCGGCCTAACGGCGCAAGAACGTAGCTCTGCTGTAAACAGGCACAACGCAGTCACATCCGAAAAAAAGAAACTCCGGATGAACGCAGAAGAAGAAGAAGAAATTCCCGACCAACCTCTTCTTGTGTTGCTAATTTCTAGCCACTCAGATCTTCAGTCTGAAAGTTTAGTTTCTGAATACTGATGTCATTCATTCATTGGTACCTTGCCGTCTTTACAGACGATTGTTACATTGTGCTTCAAAAAGGCATAATAACTACCATGGCGGTAGCGAATGTGACTGATAAGACCAATTCGCGCTGTGAATGTTTGCCCGCAGTGGATGCACGTGAACACATGGTTATTTCCACCATCATGCACCATCTCATGTCTCGCACGCTTTGTGTGCGACTTATTTGCAATCATTTTCTCCTTTGTCTTTATACCATTTTTGATATTTGCCGCCCATGCAACACGTTCAGCGGCGACTTTCTCCCAATGTGCATTATCAATGCCTGTGTCAATCATGTCCCGCTTACACACATCTTTGTATCATAGTATAGGCCGACCCTGTGATCTCTTACCCATCTGTAATTCACCAAAAAAAATTTATTCTTTGGTATTCTACCATCATCCATCCTCCTAATGTATCCTATCCATCCAAGTCTACGAAGACTGAGCATGGAATAAACTGTCACACAACCTGATCTTTCCAATACTTCAGTATTTGTGATTTTGTCTTGCCACTTAATACCAAGTATTCTTCGCAGACACCACATATGAACGCTGTTTAAATGTTTCTCTTGGTGTGAGTAAGTTGATCAGGCTTCACTGCCATATAGAAGAGTACTAAGGACACAGACTTGATAGAGAAGCAAACTTCCTGTTCTCTCAGACTTTTTGTTAACCTGTTCATTGTTGTTGCTGCCTTACCAATCCTGATGTTGATTTCCTGATCTAGGGATAATTTGTTATTTACCTCTGATCCTAGATATGTAAAATGGTCTACTATCTCCAGTTTGCGTCATCAATAAAGATTGATGGTACCCTATGTGCACCTTGTGAGATAATCTGTGTCTTCTTTTTCCTAATTGTTAAACCAAATTTAGAACACACATTGGAAAATGCAGATAGTAGATGTTGTAATTCTTCCTCAGAGTGCGTTGTGATTGCAGCATCATCTGCAAAAAGCAACTTTCTGATCAGTACACTCCTAATTTTGGTCTTGGCCTTCAATCTCTGAGCATTGTAGAGTCCACCATCTGAGCGTCAGTGAGTGTATATATCACCATCCTGATCATGAAGGCATATTTCAGTAGAAGTGAATAATATATTCCAAAAAGGGTTGGGGATAGTACACAACCTTGCTTAACTCCATTCTTATACTCTTCTGAAGTTGCACCATCAAACGTGATTATACCCTTCATGCCTGTGTGGAACGATACAGATTTGGTGGGCAACCAATCTCCTTTAGTGCCCTGAACAGACCCTCATGACTGACCAAATCAAATGCCTTTGTGAGGTCGATGAAGGCAATAAACAGTGGCTGATTCCGTTAACTGCATTTTTCTTGCATTTGCCACAATGAGAATATCATATCAATGGTAGACCGGTTCTGTCGGAAGCCACACTGTGATTCGGGGTAGACTTGATCTCCTAGAACCTGAAGTCTGCGCAGAACAATTCTGGCAAATACTTTCCCAACAATACACAGAAGTGAGACACCCCTATAGTTGTTGCAGTCGCTCCGATCACCCTTGTTCTTGTACAGCGTTATGATGCTTGAATTTTTGAAATCCCGTGGGACTTGTCCTTCTCGCCAGCATAGATCTATTAGCTGGTGGATCTGTAGAGCGAGTGTGACTTGCTCACTCCTGATAACCTCTATTGGAATCCCATCCTTACATGGAGCCTTGCCTGATACAAGTTCATTCATAGCACACTTAACTTCTGTTATGGTGAGAAGTGTGTCCAGGTGGTCAAGAGTTGGCAGGGCCTCTATGGCACTGAGGGCATCATCCGCTTGTTTGGTCTCACTAGAGTAAAGCTCCAAATAGTGCTCTACCCATCTGTCGAATCTGCTGTTTCTTATCAGTGATGATTTCTCCAGTCAAGGTTTTCAGCGGTGCACTTCTTTTGATCATTGGACCAGAGGCTTTCTTTATCCCTTCATACATGCTTCTGATGTTTCCCTTATCACTTGCATTTTGAATGGACTCGCATAACTTGATCCAATAGTCATTTGCACACTGCCTGGCAGCCTTTTGCACATCCTTCCTAGCTTGCTTCAGCTCACTGAGAGTGTTACATGTTATTACGCATTCATTTCCAAATCAATGTTTTATTGTAGTCTTTCCAACTGAACTACTAACTGTTACAATTTCAAATTCCTGGCCAACTTCTTCTTGTGTTGCTAATTTCTAGCTACTCTGATCTTCAGTCTGAAAGTTTAGTTTCTGAGTACTGATATAAGTCCATGCTAACTAATTCATTCAGTTAAAAACTTTTATTTCAGCCCAATTCTCTAAGGGTGTTCATACCGCAGGCTTAGTCCATTGGTGGTACTCACTTATATAGCGGCAGTGTCAGCCAGCTTATGTGCTCTTTCACTGGTTCATCTAAGGATATAGTCATCATCATCATCATCAACATCAAGTGCCCTGCCAGCTAGCGTAGGCGTTCATGGCTCTCCACAGATCTCGGTCTTTGGTGTTCTGGATCAACTCTGCTGATGATATTCCTCCATGCCACTGTCACAATCCATCCAGTATCATTTCTCTTGGTCTGCCTCTGCCTCCCCTCGATCTTTCGAGTTGTCATGATGTTCTCATCACATGACCGAAGAAAGCTGTTTGTCTCTTTCTTATTGTTGTATATAATGTTCTAGTTTCATTAGCCTGTTTCTGGCAGTCGTTGGTAGTTACTCCGGCAGTCCAAGGAGTTTGCAACATTCGTCTCAGGAACCACATCTCTGTTGCTTCTAATTTCTTCTTAATTTGTTCATTTACATTACAGGATATAGTGGCGGTGCAAAAAACTCTGCTCTTTAATTGATATAGTGGCAGTATCAGCCTGCATGTCTACTGTTTCATTACCCACAATGCCTGTGTGGCCAACGTATGGACTTCTGTAGTGATTTAAAATAATGTCTGCCTGCGAAACCTGTGTCAACATTCTAGATCACGCAAAATGAATCACTTAGTGCAAACATGGGTCATTTAACCAATCATAGAGAATATCTCATAATAACAACAACCCACAACTGGCATGCAGTGTGTGTGATAAAATATGTATAAATAAATGTTTTCATATGTATTCTTGAAAGAAACACCACGCAAGTCATTTAGATTTATTTATTGACTTGCCCCGATGAACACATTGACTGTTGTCAGTAAAATGTCTACTACTGTCAAGACAGTACACTGTCACTGATCATATCTGATACTTCTTGCCATATTTTTCTTATCTATTAGTTCTTATACACTAGTTCTCACCTGCTAGTTCTTCACATGTTTCACACAGGAATAGCGCTGCAGTGTCTATGATCTGACATAACTCCTGGAATTCCACACTGTTGTCTCCCCCTTGTGTCCATGAATCTCCTGTTGCGGTTATCTACAAAAGCACAGACATACTCAGAGGTCAATCACAGAACAATCAATGTGAAATATGACTGAGAGATGTATAAAACAACTGATCCCACAACCCCAGGGGTATCTGCTAGAATAATGAGTGAACAGAACTGAGTATTTCTACAGTAGATTTCAAAACATTTAATTTTATTTCGACCTAGAATATGTGGAGGTCTTGTGACCAATTTGAGTTTGGGCTGGATTCTAAAGCAGGCGAGCAATCCCAACTTTTTCATAAAGTGAGTGCTCACACTGGCATTTTAGTCCATGTGAGTTCAAATTCCCGGCGCTCCCAATACAAACAAGCAAACTTGGGACAACTCAGGTCTCTTTTACACCGATTAAAGACAAAGTCCCAGGATACACAAATGCACAGCTGGAAGTTAGTTAGCTAGTTGCAATTCCAACGTCACAGCAACGGGTCGTCCCCAATATGCTCCGTTCCTGTCCCAGTGAATATCACACAAAATGCTACTCACTGCCCCATGTGAACAGTGGCAAAGACAGGAGTCTCAGTAGGCCAACAGCCCGCACAGGTACAATGTGCATAATGCTGCTGCCACAATGCCAACACAAAAAGTCCTCCATTAAAAATACAGTTCATTGTTGATGGAATCAGCAGTCAACAGAAAGACTTCATTGACCCGGGTTTTATCTCATATGGCTCGGTCTCTTTCCGCAGAGTGACCTGCCGAAAGCGCTGCACAAAGCACGAACTCCGTAGCTCTGGCGATGACTCCCAGGAGTGAATCGAAAAGGCAAACCAGTCAATTCAGCAACAGTCGGCCACCATCGTTCCGATCATGCAGTTCACGCTACAAACAACCGCAGACAGGTATAAAAGCATTCCACACAAAATTCACAACTCACAGTGTCACGCCAAGCACTCAGTAGCAGAGTGACTGAACCATGCACCAGTCCAACATGAGGAAACTGCAAATGCAAACCTTGGCCACAAGTGTGTACACTCCAGAGGCTTAAAGGTTCAAATGCCTATCCGTCATGTTGGGGACCAGAAGTCGCACAGCTGGAAATGACTCGTAGAAAGGTAAATGCAGCTGGTCTTGGTATCCCCAAGGAGAAGGAAGAAGTATTTTTGATGCCTATATTTATGCGTATTAAGAAATTACTAGAGAGGGCAGCTTTCCTCCCTGCCAATCAAACCCAACCACAACAGTATCATATAACACTCACAGTGAGGTAATATATTACAACTGAAGCATACCCCAACAGTAGGAAATATGCTTACAGAACGCTACTCATAACATTAGCAAAATAGAACATTTACCTTGGTGTGTTAGAACTATCTTAAACATCATATTTACAGTGCGCAATATAAAATATTTCCGTAAATACAGAAAGTATACTATGATATTCCCCAATTGTGGTAAGAGTAAGAGAAGCATGGTAGCACAACTATGTATAACACAATGAGAAAATGTAGCTCTTACAGAAGTGACAGACATCGGACAGAGACGATCTGAACATTCGCAGATACAGAAACTGTTTTTACTTAGCTGAATAGTTACTAGGCAGTAAAACCCACAGATAATTCACAACAGCTTTAGAATCAAGACTCTTAACGGAGTATGGTATATATATATATATATATAAACATAATGGATATATATAAATGGATATATCATAATGGATATATATATAAACATAATACAAGTATATGCGCCAACAGCAGACTGTGAAGAAAAAGATATACAGTGGTACCTCAGGTTACAAACTTAATTCATTCCAGAACTCGGTTCGTAACCCGAAACGTTCGTAACCCGCAACATTGACATCGATTAAATAGAGACAATCTGTTTCAAGATTAAAGAATCGTTCTTTTTTTTATTATTAATATCCAGTTGTTTACCTGACAAAACGCAAACATAAAAAAACCACTGTGCAATAGCTTCGCCTTTTCACATATTATTGCCTCACTAACACTGTCTCCTGCAAGTTGCTTTTCATTGATCCAGATCAAGAGAAGATTTTCAACTTCCTCTACAATTTGAAGTCTGTGCTTCTGCAGCTTAGATATGCCTTTAGCCACACCGACTGATTTGAGTAACTCTTTGTTCTTTATGATGGTGGAGATAGCTGATTTTGCCATGCTGTACTCTTTACACACATCATCATACACATGAACGCCATTTTCATGTTTCATAATTATTTCCTTCTTTACCTCCATTGTTATACGTTTCTGCTTCCTAGAAGCACCACTACCGTTCTTCGAACTCACAATTGATGTTGGTTAACGAGGAAAATAATGAAAGAGATAAACTGAACACAGTGCCACTGCTAAGAAATCTTTTACGGCTGTGTAGTAAGGCCAATGAAAGCGAGGCGGCGCACGCGTGCAACACTAGGCTAACGCTAAGCAATGTTGGTACTGTGTGGCCTTCGTTTGTACTGTACACGATCATTTGTCTCCAATGTTAAACCTTGCTCTCTCTCTCTCTCTCTCTCTGTCACCTTCATTCGTAACCCAAGGCACTGTTTGTTACCCGAGACAAAAAAATTTCGAAGTTGTTGTTCGTAACCCAAATTGTTTGTGACCTGAGGCGTTCGTAACCCAAGGTACCATTGTAGATATAATTTATAACGATTTAGACATGACCGTGGACCTGTGTAATAATTTTTTTAATGATTGTAATACTCTGTGATTTCAATGCCAAAATAGGCAACAAAAAGGTGAGTGGTGTGACAGGTGGATATGGCCTAGGAGAGAGGAATGAGAGAGGTGACAGAGTAATAACATGGGCAGAATACCATGAAATGGTCATAAGAAACACCTGGTTTAAACAATATCCTCGACGATTATATACATGGACAAGCCCTGGAGATAATATTCACAATTAAATAGATTTACATACTGATACCAAAGAGATTCAGAAGCAGTTTAGTAGGAGCAAAAACTAGACCTGGAGCAGCTGTACAGAGTGACCATGTGCCAGTTATATTAAAGATGAGGTTAAGTCTTAAAACATACAGAAAACCCCAGAGAACATCCAGTCAGATCTAGCATTACTTAGAACAGACAAAGGAATTAGAGAAAGGTAAGATGTTACTGTAAAGAACAGATATAAAGCCATGGAGATAATACAGACTATTGGTGAACAATGGGGCATGTTGCGGGAACCAATCCAACAGATTTCAATTGAAATTATTCCACCTAAACATAGAATTGCAAAAAAAAGAAATGGATAACAGATGAAATGTTGCAGATTATGGATGAAAGCAGGAAAAAAAAAGCAAGATAAAGAATAATAGAATACATAAAGAAATCTATATCTATAAAAGGCGATGTGTGTGTGTATGTATGTATGTATGTATGTATGTGGGTCTGTTCTTTATGCGTTCGCGAACGGTCCATCTGATTGAGATGAAATTTTCTACACGTCTTCTTCTCATTCCAGTGCAACCAACTGTCATAGTTTTATCTATCAGCTATCACCTTACTAAAATTTAATTTTGTAATTACATGACTGAACATAAGAAAATATAAAACAAGGGACATAACTTTTAGTAGCATTGTTATATCTTAAGTTAAGTCCCCTGGCTATAGATAGATACATAGATAGACAGACATACAGATCCCCGCCAGGGCCTCGGCGAAGCCGGGCCAGGTCAGACAGACAGATAGTCGGGAACAGGAGCTTATATGACTACAAGTTTACTTTAGATAGATCTGTTCCAATCATATTCTCTACTATCAATCTATCTATTCTTCTATTCTATCTATATTTTTAACGGGAACGGGCCGAACATAGACAGATAGACAGATAGATAGATAGATAGATAGATAGATAGATAGATAGATAGATAGATAGATAGACAGACAGATAGACAGATAGATCGGGAATGGGAGCTTATATGACTACTTATATGAATTAAATGAGATGCTCCCCACCAGGGCCTGGGCGAAGTCGGGCCGGGTAGACAGATAGACAGACAGACAGTGGGGAACGGGAGCTTATATGACTACTTATATGAATTAAATAAATGAGATGCTCCCCACCAGGGACTGGGTGAAGCCGGGTCGGGTCAGAGAGACAGACAGACAGACAGATAGTCGGGAACGGGAGCTTATATGACTACTTATATGAATTAAATGAGATGCTCCCCACCAGGGGCTGGGCGAAGCCAGGTCAGGCAGACAGACAGACAGATAGATAGATCCCCGCCAGGGCCTGGGTGATGCCGGGCCGGGTCATCTAGTAGTAAATAAATAATAAATGCAAAGAAGAAAGGCTGAATCAACAGTGCATGGAAGTTGGGACAAACTATGGAAAAGACTCACATTCCATGTATTAACGAATTAATACAATAACAGGTAGGAAAACATGAACTACCTACCATTGGATGTTTAAAATCGAAGAACTGTGCAATATTAATGGGACAAGATGATATAGTCATTATATGGACGGAATATCTGGAAGAGCTGTATGATGATAGGAGACCGGATGTAAATTTTCAAAACGATGAAAGTCCACCAATACTTGCAGTGGAAGTTGAAGATGCGCTACATCGCATAAATATTAAGGCTCTAAGTGATTTTGGAATAGAAATTCAGACAACATTTCTAAATAACATCTACACTAATGACCTATTAAAATCCATCTTTATAGCTCTGCCAAAGAAACCAGGTGATTTAGAATGTGAAGAGCATCGCACACTGTCTGATGAGTCACATGACAAAGCTGTTAGAATAATTATGAACAGAATAAGAAACAAGATTAAACCAGAAATTATTGATGAACAATGTGGATTTGTGGAGGAAAAGGCACAAACAACGCTATATATATTCTCAGGACACTATAGAAGTAAAAACATATCTATACTTATGCTTCATAGACTACACAAAGAACTTGACAATGTGAAGCATGAAGAAATAATATAATTACTAGTGCAACTGAACACTGACGGCAAAGGTCTGCGAATAATAAAGAAAGTGTTTTGGCAGCAAACCACAGCCATAAGAATCAACAACCTTGTAGGAACATTTTAATGTATAAAGAAGGGCATCAGACAAGGTTGTGTATTGCCTCCTGATTTGTTCTCATTGTACAGTGAATATATAATGAGATATACGGAAAATATGTCAGGGATCCTGGTTGGTGGACATAATATAAATAACTTACGTTATACTGACGACATAGTCTTGATAGCAACAAGTCAGAACAATCTACAGGAAATGATAGATACAGTGGTTGTAGAAAGTGAATGAATGGGCCTTAGTTTGAATAACAGAAAGGCAGAAGTTATGGTGATATCAAAGAAACATATTGTGTCTAAATGTGCAATTTCACTATATGACATTATTTTGGGGCAAGTGCAGAAATTCAGATATCTAGGCACATGGGTAACATCAGATGGAAGATGCATCACTGAGATAAAGAACAGAATAGAACAAGCAAAAACTGAATTCTATCAAATGAAAAACGTTTTATGCAATACGTCACTGTCCTTAAAAGTCAGGAAAAGAGTTCCTGCACGTTACATAGAACCAGTTTTAACATACGGCTGTGAGTCCTGGACAATTAGTACCCAGACTTGTGAAAACAAAGGGACCCACACGTTCTTCTGCTCAGTTTGGGGTTGATTTTCGATGTGTGAGCATTACTTGTTAATAAGTAAATACGAGAGCGGCTTTAAGATTTCTGAAATTGGCCACATATATGGGAAGTCGCCATTCACAATACGTTCCATTGTGGAGAAAATAGAAGCAATAAAGGAGGCTAATGTAGTGGAAGACACAAATGTGCTAACAATACAGAGATCGCTAACAATTGAAGATGTCGAACAGATATTTTTGCCGATCTCATTAAGAAAATTAAGAAAACTCTGGGAAGAGTGTGCCAAGTAGCAGGTGTGACATAATAAGACAAATTAGAAATATCAGAGAATCCCAAAGCCAAAACACTAATAAATCTAAGGATATGACGTGGTAACACAGAAATGTCACGGGAGATTGTCAACAACAACAAAGACAGACAGACTTGGGAGCTTCTTAGGAGCAGCAGCTTATGTTGATTAATCACGTACAATAAGGACTTTGCGTTTTGAGCTCAAGCCAACGACCACAAACAAGCAAGCATATATATATATAGGCTGTGTGACGGTTTGTTCCATGCTCAGTCTGCATAGTCTTAGATGGATATGACAAATTAGGAGAGTGGATGATGGTAGAATACAAAAGGACATCGTTTTTTTTTTGTTGGGGGGGGGGGGGGGGTGAATTACAGATGGGTAAGAGATCTCAGTCGGTCTCTATTACAATACAAAAATTTGTGTAAGCGGGACATGATTGATACAGGTATTGACATTGTACATTGGGAGCAAGTCGCCGCTGAACTTGTTGCATTGAGGACAAAGATCAGAAATGGAATAAAGACAACAGAGAAAATGATTTCAGATAGGTTGCACACTGAGCGTGTAAGATGTAGGATGGTGCACGATGTTGGAAATGACCATGTGTTCACATGCATCCATTTTGGACAAATATTTACAGCGCTAATTGGTCTGATAGGTCACATTCGCTATCAACATGGGTTGAAGTTAGTATGCCTTGTTAAGCACAAACTATTGTCTGTAAAGACGGCAAGGTGCCAATAAATGATATATATGAACTGTTTGCGGCTGAAACTGATGACATGAGGAGCGTAGGGAAATATCGATGTCATCAGTTGACATAGCCATGGTGGAGCTGTCAAAGTATTCACTGCATCCATCTGTGTGCCCTAAGGAAATATTCTAGTCTACTAGATATAGTGATGTTATGTGTGCTCTAAGAGAATGTTCTAGACTACAAGACATACTGATGGTATGTGTGCTCTAAGAGAATGTTCTAGTCTAAAAGAATATTGTCACAGGCCCCATAATTTTATAGACCAACGACAGTTGATGGCTGATGACCGCCTTTACTTCCCAAATCATGTCCGGTACCCATTATTGGCTTGGCTCACCTGGGAGTCTAGTTCAATATTGTACAGACATCCACACATATAGGGAGATTATTGGCTGGGCTGGGAGTCTAGTTCAATATTGTACAGACATCGACACATATAGGGAGATTATTGGCTGGGCTGGGAGTCTAGTTCAATATTGTACAGACATCCATGCATATAGGGGGATTATTGGCTGACCTGGGAGTCTAGTTCAATATTGTACAGACATCCACACATATAGGGGGATTATTGGCTGGGCTGGGAGTCTAGTTCAATATTGTACAGACATCCACACATATAGGGAGATTATTGGCTGGGCTGGGAGTCTAGTTCAATATTGTACAGACATCCACGCATATAGGGAGATTATTGGCTGGGCTGGGAGTCTAGCTCAATATTGTACAGACATCCACGCATATAGGGAGATTATTGGCTGGGCTGGGAGTCTAGTTCAATATTGTACAGACATCCACACATATAGGGGGATTTGAACATGTGACGACTGACTTGACCGCCAGTTTACATCGTGGCATAGAAACAGCTCACGGGTGGGTGTATTAGTGCTGAGATGGCAAGGTGGGTGTATTAGTGCTGAGATGGCAAGGTGGGTGTATTAGTGCTGAGATGGCAAGGTGGGTGTATTAGTGCTGAGATGGCAAGGTCGGTGTATTAGTGCTGAGATGGCAAGGTGGGTGTATTAGGGCTGAGATGGCAAGGTGGGTGTATTAGGGCTGAGATGGCAAGGTGGGTGTATTAGTGCTGAGATGGCAAGGTGGGTGTATTAGTGCTGAGATGGCAAGGTGGGTGTATTAGGGCTGAGATGGCAAGGTGGGTGTATTAGTGCTGAGATGGCAAGGTGGGTGTATTAGTGCTGAGATGGCAAGGTGGGTGTATTAGTGCTGAGATGGCAAGGTGGGTGTATTAGTGCTGAGATGGCAAGGTGGGCAGCAGCATGGTTGACTACTCCATTCGGAAAGGCAGTTGATAATGTTGATGATAATAATGATGATAATGTTGATGATAATAATGATGATAATGATGCTGAAAACATTTGGGGAAGTTTGGCTGTTTAACAAGAATGAATTAACATAGCACTAAATCAGAAGTATATAACACATACCCTATTGACATACTGTCCAACAGCGCTGATCAAATCGTCTCCCTGATCTTTCAAGAATTTCAGCTTGTTGGAGATGAATTTTGCCTTCCTCTGTTTTACAGATGCCATTTGGGCAATACTTGGGTAGTGATCTGGTCCTAAGAAAGTGGATAATAAACATGTCAGCAATGTAATGGTAAGGTCACTTTGGCAACAAAGCATAGTTAAGTTTTAAATGTATTTACTTAAGATTAAAACAATTTAGAAGACAGTAAGAAGACAGTTCTGGGCAGTCTACGACAAGTGATAGCCGTTAGAGTGAGTAACATCTCCACTCTACCACAAATGTTAATCAGTAAGAATGAGTTAATTTTCCCACTCCACCACAAATGTTAATCAGTAAGAATGAGTTAATTTTCCCACTCTACCACAAATGTTAATCACTTATAATGAGTCAATTTCTCCATTAGAGCACAAGTTTTAGGTAGGTTACTATTTTCAGACATTTTCTGTATTTATTTTTCTAGTTACATGTTGTAAATGTTCTCATTATTACAATGCTTAATAACAACACATATAGCAGAGAGAGGTTTATGTACAGATATGTCTCCTGACTTAGTACAGTCATCTATCAGAGAGAGGTTTGTGTAGAGGCTTGTCTCCTGACTTGGTACAGGGATCTATCGGAGAAAGGTTTAAGTAGAGACTTATTTTCTGACCTGGTACAGTCATCTATCGGAGAGAGGTTTATGTAGAGACTTATCTTCTGACTTGGTACAGTCATCTATGAGGGAGAGGTGTATGTAGAGACTTGTCTCCTGACCTGGTACTGTCTTCTATCAGAGAGAGGTTTATGATGAGACTTGTCTCCTGACCTGGTACAGTCATCTATCAGAAAGAGGTTTATGTAGAGACCTGTCTCCTGACTGGGTATAGTCATCTATGTGAGAGAGGTTTATGTAGAGAGATATCTCCTGACTTGGTACAGTCATTTATCAGAGAGAGGTGTATCTAGAGACTTGTCTCCTTACCTGGTATCTATCGGTGAGAGGTTTATGTAAAGGCGTGCCTCCTGACCTTGTACAGTCATCTTTCAGAGAGAGATTTATGTAGAGACTTGTCTCCTGACCTGGTATAGAGAGAGGTTTATAAAGAGATTTGACTCCTGACCTGTTACAGGCACCTACCTAATGGAGAGAGGTTTATGTAAAGACTTGTCTCCTGACTTGGAACAGTCATCTATCGGAGAGAGGTTCATATAGAGATTTTTCTCCTGACCTGATACAGCTATTTACGGGTGAGAGGTTTGTGTAGAGACTTGACCCCTGACCTGGTACAATCATACATCAGAGAGAGGTTTATGTAGAGACTTGTCTTCTGACCTGGTACAATCATCTATCAGAGAGAACAAACGAACAAATGGACTATATTGAGGTTTCTATAGAGACTTGTCTCCTGACCTGGTACAGTCATATATCAGAGAGAGGTTTATTAAGTGATTTGTCTCCTGATCTGTTACAGGCATCTAATGGAGAGAGGTTTATGTAGAGACTTGTCTCCTGACCTGATACAGTCATCTATGGGAGAGAGGTGTATGTAGAGACTTGTCTCCTGACCTGGTACAGTCATCTATCAGAGAGAGGTTTATGTAAAGACGTGTCTCGTGACCTGGTATCTATCGGTGAGAGGTTTATGTAAAGACTTGTCTCCTGACCTGGTACAGCCATCTATGGGAGAGGTGTATGTAGAGACTTGTCTCCTGACCAAGTACAGTCATCTATGGGAGAGAGTTGTATATAGAGACTTGTCTCCTGACCTGGTACAGTCATCTATCAGAGAGAGATTTATGTAGAGACTTTCCTGACCTGGTACAGTCATCTATCAGAAAGAGGTTTATGTAGAGACCTGTGCTCCTGACTGGGTACAGTCATCTATGTGAGAGAGGTTTATATAGAGACTTGTCTCCTGACCTGGTACAGTCATCTATCAGCGAGAGGTGTGTCTAGAGACTTGTCTCGTGACCTGGTATCTATCGGTGAGAGGTTTTTGTAAAGACTTGTCTCCTGACCTGGTGCTGTCTTCTATCAGAGAGAGGTTAATGGTGAGACTTGTCTCCTGACCTTGTACAGTCATCTTTCAGAGAGAGATTTATGTAGAGACTTGTCTCCTGACCTGGTATAGTCATATATCGGAGAGAGGTTTATGAAGAGATTTGACTCCTGACCTGTTACAGGCATCTAATGGACAGAGGTTTATGTAGAGACTTGTCTCCTGACTTGGAACAGTCATCTATGGGAGGGAGGTTTGTGTAGAGACTTGTCTCCTGACCTGGTACAGTCATCTATCGGAGAGAAGTTCATGTAGAGATTTTTCTCCTGACCTGATACAGCTATTTACAGGTGAGAGGTTTGTGTAGAGACTTGACCCCTGACCTGGTACAATCATCCATCAGAGAGAGGTTTATGTAGAGACTTGTCTTCAGACCTGGTACAGTCATCTATGGGAGAGAGGTTTATATAGAGACATGTCTCATGACTTGGTACAGTCATCTACCGGAGAGAGGTTTATGGAGAAACTATTTCCCTGACCTGGTACAGTCATCTATCAGAGAGAGGTTTATGTAAAGACTTGTCTCCTGACCTGGTACAGTTATCTATCAGAGAGAGGTTTATGTAGAGACTTGTCTCCCAACCTGGTACAGTCATCTATCAGAGAGAGGTTTATGTAAAGACTTGTCTCCTGACCTGGTACAGTTATCTATCAAAGAGAGGTGTATGGAGAGACTTGTCTCCTTACCTGGTACAGTCCATCTATTAGAGATAGGTTTATGTAAAGACTTGTCTCATGACCTGGTACAGTTATCTATCAGAGAGAGGTTTATGGTGACACTTGTCTCATGACCTGGTACAGTCATTTATCAGAGAGAATGAACGAACGAACGAAAAAACTTTATTTTTAAAGGGTTAAGAAGAGGTTTATGGAGAGACTTGTTTCCTGACATGGTACAGAATTATTTTTGAGAGAGGTTTATGAAGAGATTTGACTCTTGACCTGCTACAGGCATCTAATGGAGAGAGGTTTATGTAGAGATATGTCTCCTGACTTGGTACAGTCATCTATTGGAGAGAACAAACATACTTTATTGAGAGGTTTCTGTAGAGACTTGTCTCCTGACCTGGTAGAGTCATCTCTCAAGAGGGAGGTTTTTGTAGAGACTTGTCTTCTGACAGGGTACAGTCATCTATGGGAGAGAGGTTTATATAGAGACATGTCTCATGACCTGGTACAATCATCTATCAGAGAGAGGTTTATGTAGAGACTTGTCTCCTGACCTGGTACAGTCATCTATCAGAGAGAGGTTTATGTAGAGACTTTTGTCCTGACTTGGTACAGTCATCTACCGGAGAGAGGTTTATGGAGAAACTATTTCCCTGACCTGGTTCAGTCATCTATCAGAGAGAGGTTTATGTAATGACTTTGTCTCCTGACTGGGTACAGTCATCTATGTGAGAGAGGTTTATGTAGAGACTTGTCTCCTAACCTAGTACAGTTATCTATCAGAGAGAGGTTTATGTAGAGACTCGTCTCCTGACCTAGTACAGTCATCTATCAGAGAGAGGTTTATGTAAAGACTTTCCTGACCTGGTACAGTTATCTATCAGAGAGAGGTTTATGGAGAGACTTGTCTCTTGACCTGGTACAGTCCATCTATTAGAGATAGGTTTATGTAAAGACTTGTCTCCTGACCTGGTACAGTCATCTATCAGAGAGAGGTTTATGTAGAGACTTGTCTCCTGATCTGGTACAGTCATCTATGTGAGAGAGGTTTATGTAGAGACTTGTCTCCTGACTTGGTACAGTCATCTATCAGAGAGAGGTTTATGTAGAGACTTTGTCTCCTGACTGGGTAGTCATCTATTGGAGAGAGGTATGTATCCAACTGTGATGATTTCATATGTAAAAGCCCAATTCAAAATATTCTCTATATATGCTAGTGTTACAGATTAAGAGCTTTCATTAGTAACAAGTAAGAAACAAATTGTAACACCATATCTAGTACAACAAAAAAGGAGGCCAGTATGTTGCATACATATGTAGCGTAGATGGTGTTATACAATATACAACAAAGTGATTATTCGCATTTGAATTGTGAATAATATTGAGCTTATTCGCAACTGCTGCTGGTCACGTGTCGTATGTGATGTCATCTGGACATGTGTTTGACTATATTATTAATTTTTGTTCAATTCAATTGATATTGTGTCCTCAGTAGCATAGTTGTATGTATATCCGCCTGTCACGCTGTCGACAGAGGTTCGATTCCTTGCCAGTGCAAATTGTTTTGTTTGTTTGTTCATTTTTATAATTTGAAATATTACACATTAGGAGCTAAAATGTACATCTCAGAAACTCGAAGTTTGTGAATAAAGTGTGCTCTGTGAATCTGCGGAAGCTGCTGGGGGGGGGGGGGGGGGGGCAGCAGTGACGGAGTGATCGTGTCAGAATCGATGGATCCAATAGAAGTCTTTGTTTAACGTTAATTTTATTTGCCAAATGAAATATCGCCCCTGAATTAGCATATCACATGCACAATCACCTAATTAGGCCCTGTAAAAGTTAATAATTGGGGATACCAATTATGGAAAATTATTCTTGATATTTAAACATCCAGAAAAGACTAGCGTATTGTAAAAATAAGACGGGATGCCAGAAGAACGGACAGAAATAAGAAGAATGGAGGATTCTTTGAAAATTACGGAGAATTCAGCAAAATTAAACTTGCAACAGTGAAAGTTCCTATTTAAATTAACCACCTTCTTACAGGCTCAAACTAAAATTGACTAGTGAGCGGACGCTGTGACATGTTTGTTAATTCTCGCAATTCGATTGCGAATAAAGTCTCCCACATACAATGTGCTAATTGGATCACTCATTTGATGGACTCACTGTACCTGGACCTTGGTTCATCAACAGCTAATTTTAATAAAAACCGATCATTTCAAATACTGAAATTTTACAGAGATATAAAAATGGATGGAGAATTCAATTATGGAAGTGTCTATTCATACCCTGGCTATGAATAAATGATCCCTTTATTCATAGCGGAACTTTCCCGGCTGGTCACATGATTTGCCAAATGACGTGACTTAACGTATGTGACGTCATCGGGACATGAGCGTGGCTATGTTATATATTTTTGTTGATTCAAAATCGTATCTTCATTAGCGTAGTGGTAAGTGTCTCTGCCTGACAAGCGGGAGCTGTTGGTTCGATTCCCTACCTCCCTATTTTTTTTTTATTCTTCAGGAATTAATTGGGTGAAAGCGACTTTTTAATAAACAAATATAAGGAACTATGATTATGAACTGATGTTTTAAATATTCGTTTATCAAAGTTATTTCTTTTTCGTCACTTTTATTATCTTATTTATATTATATAAAAGTTATCACTTTTTTATGTCTTTCAACACATCTTTCTCATATCTCTGTTTCTTACTCTCATCTCATCTCATCATGTTCCTCTTGTACCTTGCGGTGTCGAGGTGAAGTATAAACTTCGTGAGAGTGCCCGGTTATGGGCTTCGTATATCGACATTCCCAGTCCGTTTATACTTCTTAGTTTTTCTACGAGCAGTATGAAGATCCCCTGCCGGCTTGCTAGGCCAGTCGCAGGTTTAGGACACTAATCTGACCACAGGGAGTCCATCCCCTATGGCGAGCCATAGCCCCGTTAGCCCTGTTTCTTACTCTAGCTTCATTATCTATCTCTCTCCTCTCTTTTCAACCCGCTTCACATATACCAGGTTTTCCTGCACTTTATATGAGTAGCATGTCCTTGTTTATTTGTTAATTCATCAGGCCAGTCAGTTGAAAGCCTGATGTTTTAATTGACTAATCAAGTTTCTCTGAGGCGACGCATATTATTGTCAGCTTGGACCAGAATGATCAGGACATAAATAGTAGGTCGGTAATGTAAACAAAGATGGATGCCTGTAAACAGTAAGTGCACAGAAACGCAAGTTAACAATTCTTGAACTCGCCTAGGGACACAATTATTTGTATTGGGGATACCAATCTGGAAAATTATTCTTGATATTTAAACAGTCATACTTCAACTATGTATAAAGTATCCCTTTACTCATACTTCAGCTATGTATAAAGTATCTGTTTATTCATACTTCAGCTATGTATAAACTCTCCCTTCAATTATTACAAATATTAATCATTAGGTAGCAATAATCTGTACATACGTGAACTTACCTCAATACTTGAAAATACACAGCAATGATGGTCACCAACGAAAAGCCTTCAGAGCACATGGGCTTGAAAGTCAAAATCCCGCGATTTTCGGAATTTAATACAAAATATGACCCCATTAGGAATTGGGTCGAATTTTCGGAAGTAAGCAACATGGCCGCCAGGTCACGTGATATTGACCGCGAATGCCCGATTACGACATTGACTCAAAGTACCTAGTAGTTCAATACTTCAAAACCACAATGAAATCTTCCAGCTACACCGATGGACACCTTATCCACTTTTCACTTTGGAATTTTGCCGGTCTACGAACTGAAATCGAAACGTAACGATCACATCCGAAACTATTATAATTATGTCAATGGTTCTCAATGTGTAAACGAAATGTCGAGCAAACCTTGTGAAGCCTTGAGCCTCGAATCCAAGAACAATGGACAACAGGAACCGTGGCTTGCAGGGCCGGGCCGTAGATTTTCTCTGTATGGTGCAAGTTTTTGAAATGCCTTCGATTGTGATTATTTTAAACTGCACAAAATGTACGAATACCGTTTTTATTTTGAAAATATAAACTGCTTTAAAATATTGATATCAACTACAACAATACAATCTACTGCAGTTTGAACCTTTCTAACTTTCTTCTTCTTCTTCTTCTTCTTCTTCTTCTTCTTCTTCTTCTTCAGTGTTCCGAACCATTGAGGTTCTTTGCTGCAGATACAATCCGTCTCCATTTGTCTCTCTGGTTGACCTTCTCTTGCTTTAACATGTGAAAATTCGTTAATTATGGACGTGTAGTCTAGAGAATTTGGAAAACATTCTCTTTCACTAGCTAATCAATGGCAAACTACTGAGCATAATCTTGCCTAGTACATCAACAGCAGCTGAAAAATGATGACGTTGACTGCAACGTCCTGTAAGGGATATGCAACAACAAAAAACAAACAACAGAGACGGAGAATGTTAATATATTTCTCAGAGCGACAACAGTATTCGGATACAAAGTATTTAAGTTATTTTGGCACACATAATTTAAAACATCCAAAGGTTTCATAGAATATGGTAGCATTCGGGATACATCACGCAGTCAGACAGCAGAGCACATACTCCAGGATTGCCCAAACTACAACATATCCAGGCGAACCTTCTGGCCTAGAGAGACAACAGTGGAAGATAAACTCTATGGACCGCTGAGTGAACTAAAAAAGACTGTTAGATTCATACAAGAGACAACATTGCAGTTTTAAACATATTTCAGGCGAACGAAAGAAGAAGAAGAAGATCTGCATTTACAATGTATATCTGATTCAGTTTCGACCTAAAGTAATTAAGTATTGACTGGAGACGGGTACAATAGTTTTCTAGCGATCTGTCATTTATATCCCTGAGTTTTAAATGTCATATAAAACTTAAAATTTTTGCTATGAGTTTCCATAAGTGTGAATCGTTCATTCAGAGAATTGAGGGTAATGTCCAGAATATTATCGAAAAAAGTTTATTGAAAATTTATCCTCTTCTGTTTATTGACATAGTCTGCATGACTACTTCAGTCAAATCGATACATTTTCCTGCTGGCTCTTATCTTCATTTTCAGCAGGAGATTCTGTACTGCATTCAAGATTCTCAGCAATCTCATTAGCAGCAATTTTCATCTGATCATATCCAGATTGTCTATAACTTTTCACTTTATGTATGGTTTCTGATAATATCCTAACACAATCTGCCAAATTTACTTATAGTTACAGAAATACAGATCGCAATAGCTTCGAAACAGTATTTATTAAAATAAAATATCATGCCAAAGAATTAAACCGCATATAAACGTGTATTGTTTAATATTCTTTGCTAACCCTCTTGCTGTAACTTTAGTTTCTGCATCTCTGTTGACGTGTTCTATTATTTGGAATATTCCCTCATCGATTTCGCAAACTTGAAATCGTATGGGGTTTTAACGCATCTCATCTACTCTGTTTGACCACCTTGTAGCACTCAATGGTTTTAGAGTTAATTGTGAAATATATAGTGTTAGCATTTCCCAACGTTTTATACAAAACAGAAACAAGTGTAAAGTTCTTGTGCAATAGAAAAAACAAAGTTGTTTCTGTAGAAGAAGACGCTGCATCATTCATAACTAGGTTTAAAGAATGACATGCGCAGGGCATATAAAACGCCCTTGGATATTTTTCAAGTATTCTATTTTGTACACCCTTTCTTACTCCTTTCATATTAGCTCCGTTGTCGTAACCTTGTCCTCTAAGCCACTTTAACTCAAAACCAAACTTTTCCAAATGTGTCAGAATAAGTCCTGTCAAACCTTCTCCGGCTGAATCACTAGCTTAAAAAACAAAAAACAATAAAGAATTCTTCACTTTCATATTTGTTTTGAATGGAGTTAAAAGTGACAACTCTTATTGTTAATGAGAGCTGTTCAATATGACTTATTGTTTATGAGAGCTGTTCAATATGACTTATTGTTAATGAGAGCTGTTCAATATGACTTATTGTTCATGAGAGCTGTTCAATATGACTTATTGTTCACGAGAGCTGTTCAATATGACTTATTGTTCATGAGAGCTGTTCAATATGACTTATTGTTAATGAGAGCTGTTCAATATGACTTATTGTTAATGAGAGCTGTTCAATATGACTTATTGTTAATGAGAGCTGTTCAATATGACTTATAGTTAATGAGAGCTGTTCAATATGACTTATTGTTAATGAGAGCTGTTCAATATGACTTATTGTTAATGAGAGCTGTTCAATATGACTTATAGTTAATAAGAGCTGTTCAATATGACTTATTGTTAATGAGAGCTGTTCAATATGACTTATTGTTAATGAGAGCTGTTCAGTATGACTTATTGTTAATGAGAGCTGTTCAATATGAATTATTGTTAATGAGAGCTGTTCAATATGACTTATTGTTAATGAGAGCTGTTCAATATGACTTATTGTTAATGAGAGCTGTTCAATATGACTTATTGTTAATGAGAGCTGTTCAATATGACTTATTGTTAATGAGAGCTGTTCAATATGACTTATTGTTAATAAGAGCTGTTCAATATGACTTATTGTTAATGAGAACTGTTCAGTATGACTTATTGTTAATGAGAGCTGTTCAGTATGACTTATTGTTAATGACAGCTGTTCAATATGACTTATTGTTAATGAGAGCTGTTCAATATGACTTATTGTTAATGTGAGCTGTTCAATATGACTTATTGTTAATGAGAGCTGTTCAATATGACTTATTGTTAATGAGAGCTGTTCAATATGACTTATTGTTAATGAGAGCTGTTCAATATGACTTATTGTTAATGAGAGCTGTTCAATATGACTTATTGTTAATGAGAGCTGTTCAATATGACTTATTGTTAATAAGAGCTGTTCAATATGACTTATTGTTAATGAGAACTGTTCAGTATGACTTATTGTTAATGAGAGCTGTTCAGTATGACTTATTGTTAATGACAGCTGTTCAATATGACTTATTGTTAATGTGAGCTGTTCAATATGACTTATTGTTAATGAGAGCTGTTCAATATGACTTATTGTTAATGAGAGCTGTTCAATATGACTTATTGTTAATGAGAGCTGTTCAATATGACTTATTGTTAATGAGAGCTGTTCAATATGACTTATTGTTAATGAGAGCTGTTCAATATGACTTATTGTTAATGAGAGCTGTTCAATATGACTTATTGTTAATGAGAGCTGTTCAATATGACTTATTGTTAATGAGAGCTGTTCAATATGACTTATTGTTAATGAGAGCTGTTCAATATGACTTATTGTTAATAAGAGCTGTTCAATATGACTTATTGTTAATGAGAACTGTTCAGTATGACTTATTGTTAATGAGAGCTGTTCAGTATGACTTATTGTTAATGACAGCTGTTCAATATGACTTATTGTTAATGTGAGCTGTTCAATATGACTTATTGTTAATGAGAGCTGTTCAATATGACTTATTGTTAATGAGAGCTGTTCAGTATGACTTATTGTTAATGAGAGCTGTTCAGTATGACTTATTGTTAATGAGAGCTGTTCAATATGACTTATTGTTAATGAGAGCTGTTCAGTATGACTTATTGTTAATGAGAGCTGTTCAGTATGACTTATTGTTAATGAGAGCTGTTCAATATGACTTATTGTTAATGAGAGCTGTTCAGTATGACTTATTGTTAATGAGAGCTGTTCAATATGACTTATTGTTAATGAGAGCTGTTCAGTATGACTTATTGTTAATGAGAGCTGTTCAGTATGACTTATTGTTAATGAGAGCTGTTCAATATGACTTATTGTTAATGAGAGCTGTTCAGTATGACTTATTGTTAATGAGAGCTGTTCAATATGACTTATTGTTAATGAGAGCTGTTCAATATGACTTATTGTTAATGAGAGCTGTTCAATATGACTTATTGTTAATGAGAGCTGTTCAATATGACTTACATCTGGGGTAGTATTTTTCCCCTAATACGCTCGCTCACGTTGAACTCAAGCGTAATCCATACACACTACTTCTGGTGGTGCTGGACTGAATTTTGCGCATGGATTAGCTTTCCCTATTAACAATGTCCCTCGCCATCAGGCGAACCAACTTCGAGTTCACAGGTACGTGTAATTTACGTCTCGAAATCAAGGACGATGGGTCAACATTTTAGTCCAACTGTCCGGTGTAAGGGGTTGAACCCCTTACCTCAGCATCAGCACACCGGATGTTTGAGAAAACGCGTTCTTATCCATTCGACCATGTTAACCTACATCTGGGGTAAAATCGGTGATTATCGAAAAATATTTAGCGATTTTTGTTATTTCGACAATTTTGCTTAAAATTACATCTCCCATAAAATTTATCAATTCATCTTGTATATTATTGCTTTGATAAGTCACAGACCAGTTATCAGTCTTGCGTTGAACTCTCCTGATTTATTCTTCCATAACCGGATCAAACTCAGAAAGCAATATTCTACTAGCTTTAGGAAGTTTCCATTATTAGGCTGAAACAGATGTTTAGTTATTCCATGAAAAGCTAAGCATTATGTGGCCAATAGTCTAATAAGAAAGAAAAGTCTCAGATGATTGGCAACAAGCAATAATAGTACCAATATGGAAAAAGAAAGGCAATATGAGGTCGTGCGAAACATACAGAGGTATATCACTCCTGAGCCATAAAGAGAACATGTACACTAAACTATTGGAACAAAGAGCTAGACCCATAGTTGAACAACAGTTAAGAAAAGTACAGTTCGGTTTTCGGAAAGGTAAAAGTTGCACTGATGCACTAATTACACTTAGACAAATATGTGGGGGAAAAAAACTATCTTATATAGTGACCAGCAGAATATTGTGTTTGTAGATCAGGAAAAGGCTTTCAATAGAGTAGACAGATACAAATTATGGACCATCGTTGAAGACTATGGGATACAAGGGCAATTGCTAGAAAACATCATATCCATGTACCACTCGAGCCGAAGTGCAGTAAGAACACAAGAAGGTATATCAGATATGATTACAGTCAATACAGAAGTGAGACAGGGATTTGTGCTCTCTCCTCTGCTGTTTAATATCTACATGGACAGAATATCCAAGAAGCAAGTCTTGACAGAACAGATTCAGAAAATTTAGAACTCTTTACTCCTTTTGAAACAACTGAGCCACAGGGAATAAATGAACTTCTATTTGCAGACGGCCAGTGCCTGTTTTATAGCGATGAGGACAGACTACAAAATCATATTAATAATCTGAGTTCAACCTGCAGCAGATAACAATATGAGTATAAATAGAGCCAAAACCGAAGTAATGCAAGTTAGCAGATCGCCGGGCCCACTAAGTATACAGATAAATAGCACAACTTTGAAACAAGTTAAAGAATTCAAATATCTTGGAAGTATGATCACAGAAGATGGCAGATTGGACAGAGCAATTGAAATCAGATGTCAAAAAGCTAGAGCACTTACATATCAACTATCGCCCTTACTGAAACATCCAAATATACCCCATGTCAGCAAAACGATAGATAATAAACAGCATATTCACACCAACCCTATGCTATCAGTCTCAAACTTGGACTTTATCCAAATCACACTTTCACAAAATCATCACCTGAGAGATGAGATGCCTTAGGAGAGCTGCCAACTTAACAATCCGAGACCGAGTAAGAAATGCTGTTATCAGACAGACAGTGGGATCAACACCTTGTGCCACATTTATTGAAAGACAGAAGATCAAGTGGTTTGGCCATGTCGTTAGAATGCAACATCATCAACTACCATCACTGGCCTTACATCAAAGAGCATCTGCGACGAGACCAAGAGGACGCCCAAGAAGAAAAGGGGTTGATGACATCAAAGACTTTATACAATCACACGGAAAGGCACTATCCAGTGCCGCCCACAGGAGCGCAAATTATTCCTCCTCACGACGCTTGACGACAGAAGTGGAAGATGATGATGGTCCTCTCCAATGCTGAATTTCCATATCTATAATTCGTTGATATTCAGCGCCAATAGTTGTTGTTTCCTGCTTTAATCGAATGTCCAATTCTTTCCATGCTCTAAAACCATTTCTGTGATTTGCAGGCTTTTCGTGCTTGTGAGTGCTCTTATAAGATTTCCTTCCCCAGTTAGAATAGCTTTTTTCCCCCCAATCACTAATAGCAGACGAATTATCCAATAATATACACACACACACACTCACACACACACACACACACACACACACACACACACACACACTCACACACACACACACACACACACACAAACGGCATCATTTTTTTAACAGAATAAAGCAGCCAATTTCTCTCAACGACTTCAACATTGCTAAACTTCTTCTTCTTCTTGTGTTCCGAGCCATTGAGGTTCTTTGCTACAGATACAATCCGTCTCCATTCGTCTCTCTGGTTGACCTTCTCTTGCCAGTCGTTGATTCCAAGTGCTTGTAAGTCTGTACATGTATTATCTCTCCACCGCCTTCTTGGTCTACCTCGGGGTCTACGGTCATTTATTTCCTGAGTGTAAGTGAGTTTCGTTTCCCTATTATCTTCCATTCTTTCTATATGCCACAGACATTGTAGTCTATTAGCCTTCATGATACTAATGATTAGCGGGGACTTAAACAGATCATAAATGTCTTTGCTACTTCTTCTTTTCCACTCTCCACTTTGTGTATCCCTAATGGGTCCAAAGATGCGTCTTAAAACTTTGTTCTCAAAGGTTTGTAACAAGGCTTCGTCTCCTTTCGTTGTACTCCAGGTTTCAGAGCCATACGGCACAACTGGTCTGATCAGTGTTTTGTATATTGTGATTTTGGTGTTACGAGATAGCGCATTTGATTTTAGTAGATGTTGTAGTGCATAGTATATCTTATTTCCAGAATTGATTCTAGTTTGTATTTCTTCCCTTATGATGTTGGAGCAGTTGAAGATTGTACCCAGGTATTTGTATGTTTCCGTTCTTTTAATGGTCATATTATCTATTTGTATGTGGCCAGAGTTTTTAGCCATTCCTTCTCTTGAAATTACCATATATTCTGTCTTATCTTGGTTGATACCAGCCCCATCTGTTGGGCTTTTTCCTGTAAGTGAGTCAATATTTCTAATGTCTTTTGTTCATTTTCCCCTATAATATCTATATCATCTGCATAACCAAGCAGCTTGGATGTTCCTCCAATATCACATTCCTCCTTTACCTTCCTTACAACTTTCTCTAGAGCCAGATTGAAGAGTAGCGGCGATAGTGCATCAACCTGTTTCAAGCCAGATGTTATTTGGAAAGGGTCTGATTTCCTGCCTTTATATGTTACTATATTATAAGTATCTTCCATGAATAGTCTAGTCATGTTGATTAACTTCCTTAGTATTCCAAATTCCTGCATAGCATTCCATAGACTATTCCTATGGACACTATCATAAGCCTTTTTAAAATCCACAAAAAGTGTTATGGAGATCTCTTTTATATTCCAAATTTTTCTCGGCTATTTGTCGTAAGATGAATATCTGATCTATTGTTGATCTGTTGTGTCTAAAACCCGCCTGGTAGTCACCTAATATGTCTTCTGAATATGGTTTTAGTCTATTTAGTAATACTGCGGATAGTATCTTATAGCTTGTGGACAGTAGTGATATTCCTCTATAATTTTCACATTGGAACTTGTCTCCTTTCTTAAAGATAGGTATCAATAATGACTCTTTCCAGTCATGGAGTAATTCTTCTGTCCTCCAGATTTTTATTATTAGTTCGTATAGCTTTAGATGTAATGCATGGCCACCTGCCTTTATAAATTCAGCAGCAATTCCATCAGCCCTAGTTGCCTTACTGTTTTTAAGTCGTGTGATTACATATAGGATTTCTTCAAATGCAGGTTCTTCAATTTGTGGTTCACACGTTAGAACATCTTCCTGTAGGAAAGTGTTACTTGGAGCTTCACAATTTAGTAATTCAACAAAATATTCTTTCCATGTGTTGCACATTTCCCCATTGGTATTTATCATATTCCCATTTTTGTCTTTTAAACCGTATGTGTTGTGTTGGTGTCCTCGTTTCATTGACTTCAGTTCTGTAAAAAAAACTTTCTGGATTCGTTTTTCTGGTGATTAGTTTCCATGTCTTTGATTATATTACTCTATATTCTCGCTTCTGCTGTCGAACTATTTTTGTAGCCTCTTTACATTCATTTCTAAATTGCTCTTCCTTTTGGATGTTGTTGATGTCATTTAACCATAAATGTCTGGCATTCTTTTTCCTAATGACTGCTTCTTCACATTTTTGATTGAACCATCTGTTCTTTCTATGCGTGGTTAACACACCGAGACATTCTTCTGCGGTAGATTGAATGGTATTCTTGATGTTCAACCAAGTTTGGTCAACGCTTTCCTCCAAAGAGTTTTACAGAGTTTCAAGTTTACATTTTATTTCATCTGTAAATTTCTCTTTGACTGTAATTTCTTGTAGTTTTTCTCTGTTATATGTTGGGTGTAATCTTTGTAATTTAGTATAGAAAGCTCTCTTATTTTTAGTTTTATTTTAAATTTTGCTCCAACTAAGAAGTGATCGTTGTGGCACTCAGCTCCTCTATAACTTCTAACTTGTTGTATGTTTGATGCATTTCTGTTGTTAATTAAAATGTGATCTATTTGATTATAGCTTCTCTTGTCACATGATTTCCAAGTTTGTTTGTGTATATCCTTTCTTTGCAGTTTGGTACTGCTGATCTGCAGTCCTTTGGCTTCTGCTAGGTTGACGACTCTCCATCCATTATCATTTGAAGTTGTATGTATGCTTTCCATGCCAGCAACTTTTTTTATGAGTTTGCTCTCTACCTATTTTAGCATTGAAGTCTCCCAGCACAATCAGGATGTCCTGTTTGGGAGTTTCTTCTATGACATCTTCCAAATCATTATAAAAGTCTTCTTTAACATCATCTTATTTCTCTTCAGTAGGTGCATGTACATTAATCATCGTTATATTTTTCCATTTACCTTTTATTCGTAATTTACTAATTCTGTCATTAACAGCTTTAAAGTTTAGAACGTTCCCCATAACTCTTTTTTGATGACAAAACCTTTTCCTAATTCATGTTTATTTTGGGTGTTTCCTCCATATATTACAATCATTCCATTTTGCTCTAAAGTACCCACTCCTGGCTACCTTATTTCTTGAATTTCTGTTATATCCATTTGATATTCAACCAGTTCCCGGGTTAGTTCTTCAGCCGCTCCAGTTCGATATAGTGTTCGTACATTCCATGTTCCAAATCTCAAGAGTCCTTTAACGTTCCAAAGTCGTTGTCCAAATAAGTCAGTCCGAAATCGAGGCTTATGTATCAGTTTCGTAACAAAAATCGTTTTTACAAAGGTGGGGATGTTAACCCCCCGCTTTAACCCCCAACATGGAGGAACATTGCTAAACACTTTCAAATAATGAGAGGGCAAAAACCTACGCCTTCTTTTATTATTAGGAGACTTGATGCATGATATTGATGCATGATAAGGCGGACAGATTGGCTGGTTCTGCACTGTTATGTGGGGTATTGATGCATGATAAGGCGGACGTGATCAGGGCTCTGTGAGATCATGTGAATCGTGTGGAAGAACAGGTCAATTATCATGACCTGGAGAGAATGGAGCAGCAGGGAGTGACCTGACCATCTAGCCACACTCAGTACTACGATGAAAGGGCAGATGGACACACACTAAGATTGCAACAGGTATTATTAGTATTGATACTCTTCGCTGGCTGCTGAAGACGAAACATAGCACCTATGGAAATATCCAGAGTGCTGTGAAGTCGCTTCTTGACTCAACTTGATTGAGTGTTATGTATTTGTTTCTGATATGCCTGTGAGATGTACTTGTTTCTTAAAGTCTTTGTGGTGTTATTGATTTTTTGCCAACCTATGTTATGCAGCTTCGTGTATGCCTATATGCTGTAGTTGTTTCTTGCGCATCTGTGTGATCTACTTGTTTATTTGACGTCCTAAAGCTCCTTTAGCTAATGTCTAAACATACTACACATCTCCGAATCTAGGAAAGACGTCACAGTAAGAAAAATCAGTTATCAGTTGGGGTATCTTCATTGCACTCCGGACAGGTCCATATGTCACTGAGAGTTAATGTGGGGAGGTCGAACGTACGTGGCCTACTACTAATGCAGATAGAGGATCTTATTCCCTTGAAGGCTACGGCAACTGACATGACTCTCAATATCTTCTCCAGGCGATTAGTATAGTAAATGGAGAATACTGTAAAGGAAGAGGACTAGAAAAACGTATCTAAAATCTTGGATCCAGGCTATATACCCCTAGGCACAAAATTCATATATTCTATACAAATAACCTCACAGTCCTCTGTTCTCGCTAGAACTTTGAGGACGTTAATAACATCGGCACGATCTATGGGCTGGCCATCTACATGGGGTGCCGAGCCAGCCAGTTTATCAGCTCGTTCATTTCCCTCGACTCCCGCATGTCCCGGGACGAAGATGAAGGTGACTTTACGGACAACAGACGTCCTCAGCGACTCAGTCCACTGTCTACGTACAGCCCCAGCTTCTACCTTCTGAATCATGCTCATTTGGGTCACTTAGTACTGTAGCAGAAGTTAGGTATTAGGTGGGAAAAGGCTACAGCACGATTGAGCATCGGGATGGAATGGGAGGAGAGATGCTCAAGTCGTGACGTAGTTGGTTGTTACGGGCAGTTAACATCAGGGACTAAGAAGAGATGGACGTATGATTTAACTGAGCAACATCTGGCTTGATTCTGAATAAAATGATATGGAACTAGAACCGTCCGTCTTGGAGTTGTTGATAGTCCACTGTCCCTTCGCTGTACTGTTATAGTACAGAATTGTTGCCCAGACCAGGATGAAAAACTTCAGTTGTCGCGGTACATAGCGGAGCTACTAGGCCACTATATTTGATGCAGCCACTACTTCATACAGCGGTTGTGTGGAAAATGCGGTGCCTTTGAAACATTAGCACGTTATCAGATTGTTGCTGAACGGACTTTAGAAGGTTTTCCAAAATGTCGACTTAGACTGGAACAGATCAGCTTGTAGTATCTTCATGCGGTGGTGAAGTCCAGTCCGCTCTCAAATCGTTTTCGAGCTTTACTGGTGGTGAAGTCCAGTCCGCTCTCAAATCGTTTTCGAGCTTTACTGGTGGTGAAGTCCAGTCCGCTCTCAAATCGTTTTCGAGCTTTACTGGTGGTGAAGCCCAGGCAGTTCTCAGATCATTATCGAGCCAATCGACCCGTTGTAAAATCATCTCCGGACTCCGTTGTGTGAGAGAGCCGCTTTGTCAAGTCAGTCAGCCGCCGCTGCTCTACACTGTCGGTCGGTTGTTTTGAGAGGCTGACTATTGTTCATTGCTGATTTCAGAGGGATGGCCAGTGCTGTCCTCTGATTTAAATTGTTCCTTGCCTTGTTTCAAGAGCCCGTCCCTGGGTGGCTGATACATCCAATCGTTCCTTGCCTTGTTTCAAGAGCCCGTCCCTGGGTGGCTGATACATCCAATCGTTCCTTGCCTTGTTTCAAGAGCCCGTCCCTGGGTGGCTGATACATCCAATCGTTCCTTGCCTTGTTTCAAGAGCCCGTCCCTGGGTGGCTGATACATCCAATCGTTCCTTGCCTTGTTTCAAGAGCCCGTCCCTGGGTGGCTGATACATCCAATCGTTCCTTGCCTTGTTTCAAGAGCCCGTCCCTGGGTGGCTGATACGTTTAGTCGTTCTTCACTGTCTTATCGAGCCCAGTCGAGCCTATCGAGCCCAGTCGAGCCTATCGAGCCCAGTCGAGCCTATCGAGCCCAGTCGAGCCTATCGAGCCCAGTCGAGCCTATCGAGCCCAGTCGAGCATTTTTGATCCTTACTGAAGCCGCTTTGTCGATCTTGGTTCCAGATACCGTGCTTCTCAGTCTAGGCATACAGGGGAAGAGACGACAAGGACTTCATTTTCGATTGGAAAGTTTAGCTCAACGAGAACAGGGGTAATATAATTAAATTTTTATATTAGATAGAAAATTATTGAGTTTCAGGAGGAAGATAACATCCTTTGCTTAATTTAAGACTGTATAGTAATAACTATTGATTGTTTTTTTGCTTGAATAACTGTAAATATTTCAGCATGATGGCACAAGTTTTAACTGGGATGGGAACGGCAACAACAGGCAGACCCAACACAGCACAGTAGAGAAACATACGAATTTTTTTTCCAGGTAACAAGGAATGTGCAGAAGAAGATGTAGGAATATTGTTTTGGGCTTGATAGAAATTACAAAGAAGTTAATATGAATTTCCTACATGTAGAATTACAACGTATTAGTACATGGTTGGGAGAGTTAAAGGTAGCAGTTAATGAAGTAGAGAATTTTGTAGAAACGTTGAAGAACAAAACGACTGGACAAGACCCTCATAGATTTAAGGTAGACTATAATAGAGTAGGAAAGAATAACAGGAAACAGACACTGCTTAATAAAGACAGAAGACAATATGGCTATTATGAACCAAGACCTGATGTATGTGGGGTAAAAGACGGTGAGAACAGACGTAATGGTGAAGGGTCGGACTGGGATAGGTGTTATAGGTACAAGAATGGTCCTGAGAGAGACTTTTCCAAGAAATTATGTAAATGGCCATCCCATGGCAAGACTGCTAGGAAAAAACGTGACGACTGGTTTGAACAAAGACGGAGACAGTATCTGAGGTCAGGGTCAAAGAACAGAGTAGAAAACGTAAGTGAAAGTTCAACTATTCCTAAGGTGATTGCCAATATGATTGTTAGACAGGAAAAGAAAACGACGGTGTTAATAAAGAGAATAGACCGAGAGACACAGACGCAGACAAGTAATACGATAAATGATAGTACGCAGACACATAGGGATACTGTAGAGAAGACAACCCAGGTACAGTCAATTAAGAAAATAGAAAAGGGAACGCAAACTATTAAGACGGTGGAAATTCCGGAACCACCTCACGTGAAATTAGAAAAAGGAGACACAGTTGAAGTTAAGAAGGATAGACAGAAGAGAACCAAAGACGAAAGGAAACCAAAGAGGAAAAGTATTGAAGAAAGAAATAGTAGTATGATAGTTAATAGAGGTACTGCTATGTCAAGTTCCTCAGGTATAGACATGAAATTAATTCCCAAATGGTGTAGAAATATTAGGTGTGAGAGTTCAGGTTATGGAGAAGATAATTCTACCGCCGCATGTTATAGTACATACCCTGATGCTGAGACAACTGTGAATACTGATGATTCGGAGAATGAGAGAATTGCACTACAAGCAGGTCCTGACTCGAAGCGTGATGTTCCCTTATACGGTGTAGTTGCTGGTGGACAGACGGACAGAGTTTTAGTTAGTGACTCTTTAGAACTAGATACCAGTTTATATGACAAGAAAGTAGGGAAGGCTAAGAGACGAATATCAAGAAAGAGAAAGAAAGTCAGACGTTCTAAAGCTGACTATGGGAATAGGGTCGAGGTGTCGGCAGTAAACTATTATGAATCTGATGAGAGAACTATTATAAGTGTGTCATCTGAAGACGAGATGGGGAAATATAAACGTTACGTAAGGTATACAGGAAACAGTGAGCAGACCGACGCAAATAAAGAAAATAGAAAGAAATCATTTAAGAATAATAATAATAATAGACAGATAGCGGGAATTTACTCAACGACAGAAAGTGACTTAAGAAAAATAGAAGAATATATGACCTTAAGACCTGAGTACTTTAACAACAGGTTAACAACAGATAGTGAAGATGACATAATAAAAGAAAGACGTACTAGTGTACTGAGAGACAATGAAATATTTAACTTAGATACACTGTATAACTGCTAAAATTCTTCGGGTAACGAAGGACATATGGCATTGTTTTGGCTTATGAAAGGAGTTGCGGTTTGAGCAAATACATATGGGCTGTCTAAAATAGGCAGATGAATTTTTTTGGTGTAGCGTCACATGGTACAAAGTAGGCAATAGTGTTGTTGAGGATAGAGAGTTACGACAAATGATATTCTACGTGGATACGTAATACAGGATATCTTGTGTTTGGTGGTGATGTAGGGAGAGTAAACAAGGTAGAAATTAAAATAGTCCTTTGTCTAGAATGGATAGATATAGAGAGGCGATCACGTTGAGTGATGTATAACTGGAGTAATTAAAGTAGAGAAGATTCAGCACAGAATTAGTAGAGAGAGAGATAAATTAGGTATGAATGTTCGTACTAGAAATAGTTCGACTTAGAGCTATGACATGATCTCTGAGATAGTTTCGCTTGGTAGTTTGAGAAGTAAGTATAGTATTGTTGACAGCTGAGAGTGTCTGATGAGGAGATATAGATTGAGGAGGAATTGAGTATCCTGTGTAAAATAGTTGAGTGCGAGAGTATTAAGAGTAAAAGACTAGAAGTTGATACTTGAAAAAAAACGAGCTCTTGGTGAGGGGGATGAAGTAGTTACGTCATGCTTGCGGAGAAAGAAGAGCTGATTAAATCTGAGAAAGTGGTTGTGCGGAGAAGTATAGAATGATAGTTACGAGGTTAGTGGCTCGTCGGAGTGAAGTTTGTTCTGAGAGATCGTTGATAGTGCTGGTTAGCGTGTAAAAGAGATATAAGTTGCGAGAGATTCTGACCTTTGAAAACGAGGGAATGATTGAGAAAAGTAGAAATAAGAAAACAGTTGAATTGTGAAAGTCCTGTTGAGTGTTGAAGTAGTTTATCTGATAATCCGTTGTTCTTGTAGATGTAAAAATATAGACAAACATATGTGCGTCGAGTATGGATAGGAGGATGGCAAGTGATAAGTACCGTATACATGTACGAGGCGTTTAGTACGTGCGTGAGTATAAGTATAGATAAACAGGTGTTCGTCGCGTTGCGAGAGTAGTCGTGAGATAAGAGTGAAATTGGGTATCACTGTCTGAGCAAACATAAAATACAAATACCCTGTGAATATGCAAAGACTGGCTGATAAGTGATGTTGATAAAACGTGGAGCATAAAGTAACTGAGTATATGAAAATTGAGAGATAGAAAGAACATGATTAGAAAGGTGTGATGTCTTTTGTTTGGAATGTGTGATCTTGGACGGAATTTATGACAGGTTGGCAGAAAGAGAGTTAACATTCTGAATGACGTTTCATAAAATATGTTTAGTATTGTTGACAGAGACAGGTTGGAGTATGAATGCCTGATACTGAGAAATGAGGAAAGTGAGGTCCGTTGTCAGTTATAAGTGGTGTAGTTTGCTGTTTCTGATAGAATCCCGATAAATAGGAAGAGGAGTGAAAGATACGGAGGTAAACAAGATTAATGAATGTTGGAGAACATGAGAACATGTTCCGATAAATGTGACTAGTATCAGCGCGGTGCAAGAACGTTAGGAGAGACTTGAGGATAGCTTAGAGTTGTTGTGGTGAGATGTTGAAAGTACTGATGCAGGAGAATGCATATTAATTGCGTCGGATAGACGAGAAACTTAAAAGTAGAATTAGATGTATTGGTGAGAGGTCTATAGTAAATAGACAAAGTTTTGTTGGACGTAAGAGGGTGGAGATACCGTAGTTAACGGTAATAATGATTAAGTAGTTGTAGTAATACTTGGAACAAATCCAAGGGAAACAATTAGTGTGTCGAAGTACGGTTTCCTTTAGTAGAGGAATGAGTTGTAGTGTGCTGGGATAGCCGCCACAATAGTAGTAAGTGAAGTGATTGTGCTGCAGTTTACAGCGGTTGGTTAGGGTGATATTCCAGATATTGTGAGATGTATTAGGAGTTAGTCTGGTAAAAGGTAGAATATTGTGAGGGGAGAGAATCAATAATAGTACGGTCATTGTTGGTTAATGACTTTTATTGAGAGAACAGATATTGTTCTAAGTCAAGGAATTGGTCTGTAGATAACAGATATATATACTTGGCAGTGAGTTGTGGTGTTTTCTCGGTTATAAAAATAGTGGAATGACTTGTGTGAATAGATATGTGTTACATTGGTTCGTATAGGAGGCCAAGGTTGCTGGGTCACTGTACGTAGTTAATTCTAAGTGAATTATATTTTTTTTGAAAACCTTCTCTTTAGCGAGAAGACAGTTGTTTTTATTGAATCTGAGTTTTTAATGCCTCATATATGTAATATGTTTTTTTTTGCTTGAATTGTAAAATGATTGTTAGTATTTGATTTTAGAATAGGATTATTGTGTTCTTAGACTTTTGCGTACAAACTATTGGTCCGTAAAAGTGACCAGTAGTATTAGGCAACAATAGAGTAGGATGTATGTTGTATTATTTTAAATTATATGAGGGGAAACATAAAATATGTATAAACTGTTTGGGGGGTAGGGGAGACTGGGGAGAAATGGACATAGGGTAGAAATGGACCACCCCCTTGCCACATGGCGTTTAGACATAATGACGTCATCGGAATGGACGGTGGAAAATCATATACGGAGTTTCCCATTCAGACACTAAAGTGGATGTCAACGGAGGAATCCAAGGAAAATGTTGAGAACGTCAGAGGACGGCAACGGGGGACGCTTCGAGAGAGGACATAAGGACAGCGGTGTTTTCTATGGGCTCCGTGTTGGAGAGGATAGGATCTGGTTTGGTGCAATCTTCTTAGTGAGCGAGGAAATCGTCTGTTGCCTCACATTCATACAGTGATGGGACCGGGACAGGAATAACCCTTAGACGAGTTAAACGCGGCTGGTAAATCCTTGGGAAAAGAGCGACCTTCCTAAAGCAATGGCAGAATTCGGGAACTGAGTCTGTATAACTGTATAACCACCCGTCCCCGTCTTCAGGGGCAGGTTATAATATGGAATAGCGTTCTTTGTTGTTCTGCGAGAGCATGTAATAAATGCCTGAAATTGCCGTCGGCTGGTTTGCGTCTGTTTCATCAAGGTGAGCGCTGTTTAGTAGTTTGTTATTGAGTACGAGCAACTTTATGTCTTGGAGTGACATGCGTCGGCATGTGTCAAGGCAATGTGGGGTCTCTGATCCAGAAAGCATCGTGTGGATGTAAACAACGAAGATTCCCGCCATATCGCTAAGTAAACGAAGGAGAATGCACACCAGGATCAATTCCTGAAGCACGATGCAGCACCAAGATCGCTTGTTACGCGCCAACATGGCAGTTGCCGAAAGATCGTGAGAAACGCCAACATAATTATTGTTTGACGATTATCTGCAGGTAAAGGGACTAAATAATTTAATTAAACTAGTCCTTCATAAGTGCCACAGTTTGAGAAGTTTATCAGTGGAAAGAAAGAAATAAAGATTACACTATGCTATATTAACTGATCTACATACATGATGCGCACGAGCAGAAACAGATAATGAACATTACGTGTATTTAATAACAGCAAATTATATACTATCGTTTGAGACAATAGTAAATAGTTAAATACGATCATAATATTGTCCAAGTTTGGGAAAGTGAAGCACAATACAGTAATGGAGAGGTAAACACAACTGATATATTTGGTTTACGGATCGTTTGAGTCCACACTCGACTTATAATGTGTTGTTGGTACAGAAGAAGGAGGCGTTAGCTTCCTACACGACATTTCCACTCTATTAACAAAGCAGTGAGTCAAACTTATAATAGGAGAAAGAACACTTACTTTCACGCTTATGACACTGATATAACTACACACAAGGATGGTACGATATTGCCAGTACCCACACATTTAACATACGAGTATCAAGAATAGGAGGACACATATGAAGATTAAGTTGACACAGTACCACTTCATTACTTCGAACTTTACTCTTCACGGGAAACTTCAATATATATTTACGAGTTACAACGGGATATCTGACAGAATACATAGAGACACGTTATCATTACACCTCAACATGCAGGAAATCTAACACGTGTACACTCACTTGATTTGAAGTCGAAGCATACAGATAGACTTTAATGTCACATAGTACCCAATTGTTCAAGGTATTTAATCGATAACGATTCACATTGGGACAGTTATATTTATTATATCGGGACATTAAAGGACATTATACACATCAAGATACTACTGGACACTACACTGCACCTGGAACGCATCGAGACGTTACATGTTCCTCAAGACTCTGACGACAGGAACATATAAAGACACTTATGGATGTTACACATTGCACCGCTGTAGCAAATGACTCAATTATTTATTGACATTGTTCCAATGTTAGCGATCCTCACTAGGACACCATTGAGCTCATTTACGGACATGGAAGTAACATTTGGTTCGTCTAACGACACCATTTCATGATTGTGGATTGACACAACGACGATACAAACATTAACTCATTACGTCGACATCTACGGACAACGGTAACGTTTGGACATTGATTGACTGTACACGGATACACTACACACGTCAGGAGGCTACTCACTTTACACTTCAGCGGTTACACATCGGAACGTTTTACGGATTGACAATTACTATTTTTTTCATCGTGATACCAGACACAGTCGAATCGGTCACACATTGGACTTTAGGTACCAGAACCGGATGCAGGCAGATCTACTGATTTCACTGTGGGCATCATTCATTCGGATACCTACAGCAGCCTAAACATATCACAATAAGGCTGCAGTAAAATTCAAACGTCGTCGTTACACTACAGCCAACTACGTGTTATGGGTTGGTTACGGACTTCCTGAGTCCAGGGTGAAAGTAGTACAAGTTAATTGTACTATCGTTCAAGCCAGGAGCAACAGTCTATTGTGGACACAGCTTCTCGGGTATAAATCAACAAGCATACCAATACTCGAGTGGTGACCACGGATCAATTCCTTAATGAACTGATCGACACAATTCTATGTCAAAAATTTTTGAACGACAGGAACTCTACTCGGTTATCTATGTACAAGAGAGCCGGGAAAAGAGTTGATTGAGTTCGTGTTTGCTCAACGGTGATACAACCCAAATATTGCACAAGGCCAGTATATGTTATTGTTGGTTAATGTGTTATTGTTGATAAATGAGGTGCCTATTATTTAATAATGAGTAAATTAATTCAAAAATGGATAGTGTGGACGGTTAGAAGGGCATTTTTACATTAAACAAGGACACTTGAATATTGTGGTGTCAACAGATAATTTTTGTCTTGGATTAAGTATAGTAGTAATTTCTATAAAAGTGCTATTTTATGAAAGAAAATATCTATTTACGTCACTCGTCAGTCGTCACCTGTTATTGTTGAGTGTCTAGTACTAAATATTCTTTATACTATATATAGATAGCAAGAAGTTACTGAATTTCGTTATTATTCAATCTTACATTGCTGTTGAGTTGCAATTTATATTTTGTTCAGCAGTTGTTATATTGATTGTCTTATCCGAATTGAACATATTTACATTTCTACATTGTTCGATCATATTTCAGCTAGATAAATTATTACACAGGTAGGACAGGATGTCGACACTACAATATTTCACGGAGTTGGGTGAGAAGAATGGTTTAGCTGGTGCGGACCTTAGGAATTGGGTGCTACAAGAATTCAGAGCTCAAACCGCACGTGAGTGGATGGAACAACGAGAAAAACATGCAACAGAGCAACTTCAAGCTACGCGTGAACGACAAGAACGACAAAAGAAATGGGCACTAGAGATGGCTATCAAGCAGAATGAGATAGCAGCTAGAGAAAAAGAATTAACTTTGAGACGCGAAAGGATTGCAGCCGAAAAAGAGAATTTGGCTCTGAAGGAACAGGAAAAGATAGCTGAAATGAGAAAAGAGTTAACGGCAAGACAGATAACCGCAGACGCAGAATTAAAGGCAAGACAGATAACTGTAGAGACAGAGTTAAAGGCAAGACAATTAACCGTCGAGACAGAAATCATGCAAAAACGACTCGCACTTGTAGAGGAGAGTCTTGCAAGGGAAACAATGTGGAAGGAGCGTATAAGACAAATGTATGAAATAAAGGAAAGTAATCACACAAGTAAAGTATGTGCTACAGTGGTGAAAGAACCAAACGCCAGAGATTTCGTTCAGAAAGGAACTATAGAACACAAGTCTAACGAAACACTTACAAGTACAAATGCCCAAATTGAAACAACACAAGAAGAAGAAGAAGAAGAAGAAGAAGAAGAAGAAGAAGAAGAAGAAGAAGAAGAAGAAGAAAAGACGCAAATAGAACAGGGTACATCAACGGTAGGCATGCATGATTCAACGCTACTGAGTGATAGCATAACGGTAAATAAGTGCAAATACCAAGATTTGCACAAAGTCAACGAACCCAAACATAGTCTAAACGGGTTCATACAAACAAAAACGCATATCATAAACATGCACACAGAAGTGAAGAAGCATAGCACAAATATACACAAAAAAGGCAAGAAATGGATTACATACATACGCACAGAAGTCAAGAAGTGTGTCACTAACAGATACACACAATCAAAGAAATACGTTGCGTGCGGCATTACAATTATCCATTCACAAATTAAAAGAAGATACACAAGACTGAAAACAATTACATTGTTCCAATCAACAAAGTTACAATGTACAAATATTGGCATGCGTGCAGAAGAGAGATTCTACAGATTTGAAACAAAGAAAGAAAGAAAGAAAATGAATGAAAAGACGAATAAAAGAAAAAAATAACAAGAAAAATAAAATTGGATGAAAGTGTTAGGTTCATGTCAACACATAGTACACTACAGACACATTAGGGGCTTATTACTTAGTTATCCCAGATGTCACTGTGTAGGGTTATACTTGTCAGAATTGTTCTCACTATTTTTCTTCACTTAAGTGTGTGAAAATATGTTGGTTCTCTATTCTACGGATAATTGTTCGTAACTATATCGTTATTAGAGAACTTAATAATTTTATGAAGAGTATTTGATTTAAATATTTATTATATTTCTGATTTATTATCTTAGAAATCTTGAATCTTTGAGATATGATTCTTCACAAAACTGTAAGAGCTACAACTCAATTATAATTGACGCATGTCACTCCAAGACATAAAGTTGCTCGTACTCAATAACAAAATACTAAACAGCGCTCACCTTGATGAAACAGACGCAAACCAGCCGACGGCAATTTCAGGCATTTATTACATGCTCTCGCAGAACAACAAAGAACGCTATTCCATATTATAACCTGCCCCTGAAGACGGGGACGGGTGGTTATACAGTTATACAGACTCAGTTCCCGAATTCTGCCATTGCTTTAGGAAGGTCGCTCTTTTCCCAAGGATTTACCAGCCGCGTTTAACTCGTCTAAGGGTTATTCCTGTCCCGGTCCCATCACTGTATGAATGTGAGGCAACAGACGATTTCCTCGCTCACTAAGAAGATTGCACCAAACCAGATCCTATCCTCTCCAACACGGAGCCCATAGAAAACACCGCTGTCCTTATGTCCTCTCTCGAAGCGTCCCCCGTTGCCGTCCTCTGACGTTCTCAACATTTTCCTTGGATTCCTCCGTTGACATCCACTTTAGTGTCTGAATGGGAAACTCCGTATATGATTTTCCACCGTCCATTCCGATGACGTCATTATGTCTAAACGCCATGTGGCACCCCTCTCTGGCCCCTGGCTGTGATGCAATGAAAGTGAAACCATAATAAGTTTGTTTTCCACATCAAACATAGTCCGAATTTTTCAATTGCCATCGACTTCCCGCACAGGTCGTTCCCACGCAAAGTTTGAAAAATGTTCTGCACTAAAGTTTCTTTTTCCAGTTCCAGACACCATCGTAAAGCAGACGCATAGTCAGGAATCAGGACAAGGTAATTACGTTAATATCTTTATTTACTTGTTATTTAAGAGTTCATATAAAAAAAATATAGCATATAATATTAGATTTAAGAGACTTTATGGCTGAATAGTTTAATACATTGATGGGGGAGAAATGGACCGGTTCATTTCTCCCCATGGTTCATTTCTCCCCATAGAAGAAATTGACAAGACAGTCTGTTGTTATTAAAAGTGTTGAAGATTGCATTCGAATATCAGCATTATTGATTCTTTTTAATACTGGGGTCTAAATCTAGACCAATAAAACTGTTAACAAATTTGATTTCAGTGATTTATTAAAGATGCACGCCATTCGTGCTATGATCAGTATTTCTTTGCAAATGATAGGCCTACCTTTCTAAATGTTATATAATTTTGTCACTCTTTTGTTTCAGATGCCAAGATTGTACATCAGAAACACCAACAAGGGTCTCGTTACGGAGGAACGTATGAGAGAAGCTGTTAATGCTGTGAAAAATGGAATGAAAGTGAGGAAAGCTGCAAGGGAGTACGGCATTGCTCGCTCTACCCTCAATAACAATCTTACAAAAGACAGAGAAGGAAATGGTCTGCCTACTAGACTCGTACCAAATTATAGGCATAGCCTTGTTTTCACAGCTAAGCAAGAAGCTGATTTTGCTAGTTACTTGAAAGATTGTGCAAGAATGTTCCATGGACTCACAACTAAAAACGTTCGTATTTTGGCGTACGAGATGGCGAAAGTCAATAACATTGCACATCTTTTAACCTGGGATGAGCAAATGATGGCAGGGAATGACTGGCTTTGTGGATTTTTACGACGGAATCCCGAGCTGACCATAAGGCAACCTGAGGCAACATCTCTGGCTAGAGCTACAGCTTTCAACAAACATAATATTTGCACCTTCTTCGACATTGTGAAGGAAACCATTACAAAACTAAATGTGAGTGGAGCTCAAATCTACAATTTGGATGAGTCAGGTCTGACCACTGTACAGAAAGTGCCAAAAGTAATTGCCCCACGAGGAGTGAAGCAAATAGGCCAGGTGACATCCAGAGAAAGAGGAGAACTGGTCACAATCTGTTGCATTGTGTCAGCTGCGGGTCACATTATCCCTCCAGTTTTTGTTTTTCCCAGAAAATTTTTAAAGAATGTTATGCTTGCTGGAGCACCTGAAGGTTCCCTTGGCCTTGTGAATGAATCAGGTTGGATGACCCGTGATAATTTCGTCAAAGTTATAAATCACTTCATTAAGCATTCAAGACCTTCCAAAGACTTCCCTTTGATTTTGATCTTGGACAATCACGATTCCCACATTTCATTTGAATCACTTGAACTGTGCAAGAAAAACAACATTCATGTGATCACGTTGCCACCACACACCTCATCTAAAACTCAGCCCTTGGACCGTTCAGTTTTTGGACCCATGAAGTCGGTCTACAACAATGCGTGTGATTCATGGATGATGAAAAATGTTGGGACACCACTGACAATCTATCAAGTTGCAAATCTAGGAGGCCACGCTTTTCTTAAAGCGGCAACTCCCATTAACATTCAATCAGGCTTTGCAGTGTCGGGTATTTGGCCCTTTAACGAAGATGTTTTTACAGAAGATGATTTTATGCCTTCAGAAATAACGAACAGGCCCATCAGCAAGGACAGTGAAAATGCCACTTTAGAAAGCAACGAACAGACAGGATCAGCATCTCCACATTGTGGTACCAGCACAGATCAAACTGCACAAGAATTTCATGAAAATCAGAAAGAGTGTAATGTTGAGAACCTTGTAGATGACTTGCAGGAAATATCAGGGAGTCTTCAACATAAAGCTACTTCTTCCTTTACTTCGCCTCATGTTTTCAGAGGACTACCAAAAGCTGGTCCGCGAAAAGATTCAAATAATATGAGGAAAAGAGGAAAAACTATGCTGGCTACTTCTATGCCAGAAATGGATCGAATTAGGGAAAGAGCGGTGATGAAAGAAAAGGCAGCAAAAGTTCCACCCAAAAAGGCAAAGAGACAGCTGCTGAAAGAACTTGATGTTTATTCAGATCCAGAAACTGACATTTCGTTTTGTGATGAAACAGATTCTGATGTTTCATTTGGTGAAAATGAGGGGTGCACGGTTAGCTTGACTGGTGTGCGTGAGGTTTTTGAAGGCCAGTGTGTGCTATGTGAATATGGAACAAAGAAGACTTGTGTTTACTATGTAGGAATTGTAAGGGGAGACATTGATGATGATGGTGATGTTGAGGTAGAGTTCTTGCGCAAGAGTGAGAAGGTTGCTGGTAAATTTGTTAAGCCTAAGGTAGAAGATGTCGCCAGTGTCTCAATTACATGTATTAAAGCATAGCTTACTAGATCTACAATCACTGGAACCACTTCTAGGACCAAAGATGGCTATGTCTTCAAAGAAAGTCTTGCAGGCATAAATGTTCGATAAAACTTTATATTAGATTAATATATCATATTAAACTTTTTTACTGTCGCTTAAAATAATAAAAAAAACTGCAAATATCCTTTTAATGATTATTTATTTCTTATAGCAATATGGATGAGTTGTTGCTGCTTCTTTTTAAAAAGGTCAATTTCTCCCCACTATGGTCCATTGCTCCCCACGTGCTGGTCCATTTCACCCCAATGGTGGTCCATTTCTCCCCATGTTCATATACATTTTTGAAATGCATTTTGTAAAGAAACATATAGAAATAGATTGCTAAATGTTTTCCCCTTTTAAAATAAATGAATGTACAACATTTTAGTCATGGTTTTGTTATGTTTCGATAAAATCTGTTCCGGTGATGAGCAAAAATTGAAAACTACAAAATTGCTGGTCCATTTCTCCCCAGTCTCCCCTATGATGTCCTGTTTTGATTTTATTTCGCTTCACTTGTGGTCTAAGTGAATGGTCTTGTATGTTTGTATATACATGTTGGAAATTAGTTAAGTTAAGTTTGATTTACATGGTTTTGTGTAAGACAGTGTATGGGGCTTTATTTGAGACCCTTCGTTCAGAAAATAGTAATAAACTACTGGGGACTAGAAGAGAGACACATTCTCCTTGTGAATAACAAGTTTATGTATATTATACTAGCAAGATTGCTGTGATAATCAGCGTTGAGAGGTTAAGTTGTGGAAACATAGGCCATACTTAAGTGACGGGGTTAATACACAAGTAAAATGGTTATGGGGAATTTAAGTGAACATTAATTGGATATATGGATTGAACGCCATATTGGGGAGGAAAAGATTAAAGAATATAGCAGTGGGGTGAATGAGGGGAAAGTTTTAAACATAGTTTCCATGGGGTCAGAAGAACCATGGTGCACTTTCATAAGAGACACGAGATTGCTGGCTTATAGAAGAAGAAGTGGGTAACGTGTTACGACAGGCAATTAACAAAACATGAATTGAATCCATGTTTGACTCCGAAGAATGGTTAGAGACTGTGGATAGCAGTACAATAGTAAAGGGTTGTAAGTGTGTTAATGAGAAATGAACATTGTGGAGACATAATGACATGGGGTTTTTGAGGGTCCGTAATATATGGAATGAGAAAGAATAACGTTAATTGCAAGCAGTGAGGGGTTAGAAGGTCACGGACATGAGTTCAGGGGTGGTATATTGTTGCTGTTGATAACGGCATAAGTAGAGGTTTTAGTAGAGATGCCCATAATAAATGGACATAAAGGGTCGCTGAAATTTTCGGCGAGATTAAGAGAGAATTCTGAGTGAGGTATGAGAGAAGATTAGTTATGTGAGCTGATGTGGGAAGAGGTCTAGAGGGATGATAGACCTTGTTAATTGTGTACTGTCTGTAATATATAGACATTTGGGAGTGAATTTTTTTATGGTTGGTACTTGATGCTGTAGATAGCAGCGTAAACTGTTACCATAATAAGTGGTACTGTAGAAGAGATAATTGTTTTAGACTTTATTACATAAAGTCTCAAATGACATAGGGGGGTAAAGGTGTAAAGGTGTGTGTGATTTAGCTAAGTGTGGTTTTTTTTGAGAGAAAGAGTTCTACTTCTTTGAATCTCCGGTGCGCACCGATTCTTTGTCTTTCTATCATGTGCGAGTGTTCTCAGGTTGATTGAAAGTAGAGAATTAGTAAGTAATGTTGGTGATGACCATAGGCAGTTGGTATCAGAAGAGTACAGCGTTTGGAATTTTAAGCGGATCGCTTATAAAGAGAAGGAGTGTTTATTTCAAAAAGGTGTTATGATGTATTGTATAAAGTTGAGATTTTTAAGGTTATATGTAATGTGTTATGTTATGAAGAAGAAGTTTATAGTTTACTATATTGCAGGGGAAAAGAGTTACAGAATATAATATTTACTTAAAATAGAGTTGGTTTGGGAGCAGATTAGAGGAATTGAGGGAAGTAAGGAAAGAGAGGGAATAGAGTAGGGGGATTGGGAGTAAAGAATTTTTAAGGGAAAAATTATTTAGAAAAACATAGGAAGGTGTAGCAGAAGTTAGGTATTAGGTGGGAAAAGGCTACAGCACGATTGAGCATCGGGATGGAATGGGAGGAGAGATGCTCAAGTCGTGACGTAGTTGGTTGTTACGGGCAGTTAACATCACGGACTAAGAAGAGATGGACGTATGATTTAACTGAGCAACATCTGGCTTGATTCTGAATAAAATGATATGGAACTAGAACCGTCCGTCTTGGAGTTGTTGATAGTCCACTGTCCCTTCGCTGTACTGTTATAGTACACACACGTTGGTATAATGCTGTGATTCCAGCCGTATGAAAGCCTATGTAACTGCCATCACCTCCATCGTCATGCTGCTCGTGGTCATAGAGTGGGCACCACTGGTTTCTTGAACGGTTCGGCCCGCTGAACGGGCTGTAAATGCCCACGCATTTCTCTGCTGCTTTACAACAGATCCATCTGTATAGATGATCACTTCGGGGCTATCTAGATTAGCGCGTTGACCTCTGCATTGACAGCGGCAGGGTTCTGCTCTCTGCACCGTCTGTCGAGTGTGATAATGCAGGAGAAAGTGCACTTAAAAGCCGGAGGCACCGGCACCCATTCCTTGCCGGGGTTGATACTGGTAAGACTGCAGACCTGTCTGACGACATCTTCCGCCCGACCTATCTATGATATGCCCTTCTTTAGCCTGTTACCCTTTTCTCTGAATATAGCTTCATGCAGAGGGTGCTGCTCATCTGCACTTATTGTTAAGTGTGCACGAGCTCTCCAGATCTTAATCCTGTGTTACATTGTCGGGAAGTCAAGGAGGTATCCCATTGCTACACAGCTGGTGTCTCTCGTGCAGCCCAAAATGAGGCGCATGGCTTCGTTTTGTACCTTTTCAAGTCTTCCAATCTGTGTAGGGCTGACAGTGAGGATGGCCAGGGCATACTCGATGCGTGAAAGCACCAGCCCTTGGAACAGAAGTATTAGCAGTCTTTGCTCGATATTGGCAGTCGCCATGACTCTCATTGCTGACAAACCTTTTAGAGCTTTCGTTATGACATAATCGACATGATCTCTGAAGGACAGGCTACGATCAAGCCTCACGCCAAGATATGTCATTGACTTGGCTCTACTCAAAATGCTCCCATCCATTCTTACTGCCGGCAGGTCTGTTTCACAATATGGTTGTTTAGGGAGAACCATTGTCAGAATCTTCCCCGGGTCTTCATCACTGGCGCCTGGCAATGACGGCCGTGAACTGCATTAACACTACGACGCAGTAACAGGGACAGGATCTGCGTGGTACACGGAGACCACGAGAGGAGAGAGCTAGACCAACACGGGCTCACTGCGGCTAGCGGTCAGACAGCCTTGGACCGCTGGACTGGACAGACATGGAAAGAGAGCAGTGCACGTATTGAGTGAATGAGTTGATGGTAGATGAGAGAAAGCCTGTTGAGTATAGAAAGACTGAGTGCATGGTATGTAATATTGCATTCTTGATCTGATGTATTATACGTATAAGAATATTGCAATGGCATTATCGCCGAGTTGAGAGAGGCCAGTTGTGATTGCTGTTTGCGATTAAAGTAGTTGAGAGATGTCACCGTGTGTTATGTGCATTCATTCTGTGTGAGTGATTGTTATCACGTCTGTTAGTCACCACGAGCCTTTATTGATTGCAAATCATGACTCTGACACCATGTAACCGATTCTCTTCTCGAAGCTGCTTCAGGATTTATTCGTCTGATAGCTCCACTTGGATACGCTTGATAACCATCTTGCTTGTCGGTGTTTCCGACTCTGGTGTCTTTCTCCTTCCTCTTCTTCTCAGTAGTTTGGCTCTTGTCTGTGGTGGGCTGTCAATCTTCTCCCTCGTGGTAGCTTCAGTAATAGCTGTAGTTTCAGGTTCTTTGATGCAGCTAGCAGGCATGTTCTCCACGTTCATCTTCTCCTCGGCCTTGTCAGCTCTCACGCTGCACATCTTGGATATCGCGTATTTCTTGTTGTTGGACTTGCAACGTGGCATTTTCCCCCGTATCAGGCTTCTTGACTGATTAAGGTCTTGTCTTGTTAGCGCTCGCAGTGCGAATGGGGACACGGACAGAGGCTATGGTACAAAGACAACTTATAACAAACATCAGTCAGTGGCTATAATACAAAGACAACTTATAACAAACATCGGACAGAGGCCATGACACAAAGACAGCTTATCACAAACATCAGGCAGAGGCTATGACACAAAGACAGCTTATTACAAACATCGGACAGAGGCTGTGAATCAAAGATAACATCACAAACATCAGACAGTCTATAACACAAAGACAACATCACTAACATCAGACAGTCTATAACACAAAGGCAATATATTACACACATCAACCAGTGGCTATGACACAAAGATAACATATCACATATATCAGATAGAGGCTATGACACAATGAAAACATATCACAAACATCAGAGGCAGTGGCCAAGTTTGGTCCACAATGTGAGAAGAAGAAAAAAAAAACCGAAACATGTTATGACAACTGGAAAGATTTGTGGAAAGAGAGAAACATGAAGACAATAAGAGAAGATTTTTGACAGCCTTTTGTCATGGCACGGACATGTGTTAGCACACGATTCGATACATGCTGTTGGAGATCGCAGATGTGGAGATTAATGATTGTCCATGTCAGCCGGCAAGGCACTTTATGATGAATTTAGCTTGTATAGAATTCTAAACGATCACTACGTTTGTGTGTAATCTATATGTCTATTTTTTTTCAAGCCTCAATCATCACTATGTATTTTTGTGATTTTCCTTCTATGGAAGACCCGTCATTTGTGTTGTAACGTCAATGACAGCCACAATCTTCATTATGTATATTTGTAATTTAACTTTTTTGGAAGCTTCAATAGTCACTACGTGTGTTTGCGATTTTGCCTCCATAGGGGGGAGATGAGTTAAATTTCAGAGTTACAGAACCGAGGATAATGGAACTGGCAATGTAATGGGGGAATATTTCTGAATCTAAAGTCCGAGGATAAGGGAATTTACCATGATACAGTGGAATATATCTGAATCTAAATCATGTCTCTGGCAAAGGGACAGTGCTAATGTAGGATTAAATCCAAGGCAGAAATGAGATAACTACAGCAGACATGCTGTTGACTGAGGAAACTACAGCAGACAGGTTGTTGGCTGAGGAAACTACAGCAGACAGGTTGTTGGCTGAGGAAACTACAGCAGACAGGTTGCTGACTGAGGAAACTACAGCAGACAGGTTGTTGACTGAGGAAACTACAGCAGACAGGTTGTTGACTGAGGAAACTACAGAGAAACATGTTGCTCTCTTATAGATGCAAGGTCACACAGACCACCCACTGCATGAGGCGCTGGACACAGTTAAGGGTCAGCGACTGATAAGAGGGAAATCATGGTTAGCTCAGTCGGAGGATACGATCAGACAGGTGTGCCCTTTGGAGAACATTAGGCGTGGAGGAGGAGTGGGTCAGAGTGCCAGCGGAGCAGTCAGACTTGTGCAGAGTTATAATCACATTAAGCCAGGAGTGCAGGGAGTGGCCAGCAGGGACCACGGAAGTGGAAATTCAGCAACTAATTCAGGACAATGCTCACTCGGGTTATGTGATTATCTACACAGATGGTTCATTGTCAAGAGGTGAGAGAAGTGGCTGGGGGTTCATAGCCAAAGCTAATGGTCGACGTTTGGTGCAGGAGAGCCTGGCATATGATACCACAACATCCAGCTTAAGAATGGAGGTGGAGGCAGTCACTGCGGCTCTCCGCTGGATGGAGAATATGACACACACACACACATCGTGATTGTAACTGACTCAGAAAGCATGCTGACGAGAGTGAGGACGGGCAGGCTTCGTGCGGAGTGGCTTGCTTCGCTTCGAAGGTCACGGGTGACAAGCATCGCCTGGATCTTTTCTCCGGGGCTCGCCAGTGTGCTGAGAAATGAACAGGCGGACAGATTGGCTGGCTCTGCAGAACTTGGTGGAGTATTGATACATGACAAGGCAGGCGTGGTTGTGGCCTTGTGGGAGCACGTGTACACCTCGGAGGAGCAAATGGATCACCATAGCCTGGCAAGAATGAGACAGCGTGGAGTGACGAATTGATCTGGCCGATGCTCAACGCTCAGAGAAAAGGTGAGACAGTCATATAATCAGATTGCTGCTGGTACTATTGGTGTTGGAACTCTTCGCTGGCTGCTGAGGATGGGGACGGAGTGCTTATGGGATTGCCCCGAACGCTGTGATGTAGATTCCTAAACCAATCAATCAGATGCAAGGTCAGAAACACGTTACCACTCATTCTGTAGAACACATTATTATTTATTTTGCGCTTGCTCGATTTGAACTCAAGTGTAGTCCATACACACTTCTAGTAGTGCTAGCCTGAATTTTGCGCGTGGGTTAGCCTTCCCTATTAATAGTGTTCATTGCCATCAGGCGAACTGACTCTGACTTCAGAGATTGTAGACCACATGAAACTGACTATACTATTCACACAGACAACACGGAATAATTCAATAGTTCTTCACACAGACACCATGGAATTTTACAGCTGATTAGTTCTTTAAATAGACAACACGGAACCATAAAATTAATAAGCTCTTTGGATAGACAAGGTGGAATCGTAAAATTGATCATATTTTTAATAGACAACATGGAATCATAAAATTGATCAGTTCTTTAAATAGACAAATATGGAATAATAAAAGAGCAGTTTTTCACAAAGACAACAATAAATCATAGAACTGATCATGTGCTTCAGTAAAAAACAAAACATTCATGGAATGAATTAATTCTTAACATCACCATTATTTAGGACATCCTTTGTAGAACATCGGATTAATCCCACCCATCATTAGTTCCTGGGCCTCATACATTTTCATACCCATAATGTACTGTGTTCACCATCGTATTGATGGACCACTGTCCCTTCTCCCAGGAAGTATGAGTCTCTGACTGTTCTCTCTAAACCACTGTCTCTTCTCCCAGGAAGTATGAGTCTCTGGTTGTTCTCTCTAAACCACTGCCTCTTCTCCCAGGAAGTATGAGTCTCTGACTGTTCTCTCTAAACCACTGTCAGGTTTAACATGGTCAAAGTATTTCAGTGTCCCAGACATGATGCTGTTTATGAGCTTGTCTCCTTTCATTTTTCACATATTGAAAAACTGTTAGGATTTCTTTTCTAACTATGATACTAGAATTAAGTCACTATTATAGAATGAAAGAAAAATAAAGCTAAAGTGTTACATAGAACCTGTTTTGCTGTATGGCATGAATTATGGAATGTGAATGAACAACTTGAACTGTCAGAGTAACTAACAACGATTGTCTGGAGGAAGTTAATGAAAGCAGAACATGATATATAACTACAAGAAAGAAGACAACATCATTTCCTTTGGACCTGTGATGAGAAGAGAAGTGTTGGAGAGCATCATGACAACAGGAAAGATCAGTAGGAAAAGGGGCACAGGTAGCCCAAGAGAAATAATGCTGGATGGACTGAGATGGTTGCATGGAGCAATATTATCAGCAGAGTTGATCCAGAATACCATGGACAGAGAAATCTGTGGAAACGTCTATGCCCGTTGGCAGGGCACATAGGGCACATGATGATGGTGATAGACAAACTGAAATTATGGAGTGCCTCAGTATCTAGAAATAAAATATGAAGTTAAGAAATTGATTAATTTCCTATATGAAATCACAAAACGGATCGGCATGCAATTATCCTTAATAAAGAACTTGTGTGCTCTAAACAGCTATTCGATCACTATTTACATCAAATTCACATGATCGGTCGTGAAACTGCTAGACACGCGACGGTTATGGGTTCAGATTCACAAAGAATCTGGTCTTTAACTTTGACCTCGGCTTCAAGAACGGCCCGGCCTAAAACTGGTACCAGAAAATGTCCTGGGAAGTGAAGGCTGCCGGGAGATATTGAGTCATCACTGCCCGAGTGTCGATTGTCCTATAACAATATGGGTCTAGAACCACATCACTGCCCGAGGTCGGCTGTCCTATAACAATATGGGTCTAGAACCTCGTGCTCAATACGCCTAAATGCGGGTAAAGGCTCCTTTACTGGCTCACTTTACTATGCCATATAAACAAGGTCCTTTACTGGCTCACTTTACTATGCCATATAAACAACATCCTTTACTTGCTCATTGCATAGACCAGACTTAAGGCACATAGCGTTGCTGGACACATGTTTGTATAGACCAGACACATGTTTGTATAGACTAGACACATGTTTGTGTAGACCAGACATGTGTTTGTATAGACCAGACACATGTTTGTATAGACCAGACATATGTTTGTATAGACCAGACACACGTTTGTATAGACCAGACACATGTTTGTATAGACCAGACATATGTTTGTATAGACTAGACACATGTTTGTGTAGACCAGACACGTGTTTGTATAGACCAGACACGTGTTTGTATAGACCAGACACATGTTTGTATAGACCAGACACATGTTTGTATAGACCAGACACATGTTTGTATAGACCAGACATATGTTTGTATAGACCAGACACATGTTTGTATAGACCAGACACATGTTTATATAGACCAGACACATGTTTGTATAGACCAGACATATGTTTGTATAGACCAGACACATGTTTGTATAGACCAGACACATGTTTGTATAGACCAGACACATGTTTGTATAGACCAGACACATGTTTGTACAGACAAGACACACATTTGTATAGACTAGACACACGTTTGTATAGACTAGACACATGTTTGTATAGACCAGACGACACTTGGGGCTTATGTGGTCAGTGTCACGCCGGCCGCCTTTACTTCCCAAGATATTTCCTGTAGCCATTTTGGGCTGAGAGAGATCTACATCTCGAACCCGTGACTACCAGTAAGACAGGCGAGTGTCTAGGTACTAGGTTAACGGGGCTTTCTGGTTATAGAATTCATCCCAATAGAAAACATGAAAAGTAAACCTCTTTGAGATAATTATTCTTCTCTATGTTTAACACACTTGAATATAACATTTCACCAGCTTTCATGTCAACAACACCTACATCACAAGCGGTTGTGTCTTTCGTCACAGCTGAATTCAGACACATGATAGCACCCCGAACCATCCTCCGCTTGTATTCGACACCAACACGCAGATATTCGTTCTCCAGTAGACATACTGAAATAGATGCCACATAGAGTCCATCAACTGGAGCTGTGAATATCCCGCTGCGCTCATCAAAGTTCTCACCAACATTGCAGCTCCTTATCGTGTATTGTTTTAGTATAGTGTGGGTAGGAATTTCTCCTGTAAACGACATCCAAGCAGTAAATCCACATCTGGCTCCTGGAGATTTCATTTCTGTAAAAGAATCAAATTAAGTGCTCTCCACATTTCAATCTCTGGTTAAAACTACTACAATGCCTAACTATACTAATGCTAACCATCATCAACATAATCGTCAAATGTCTGGCCAGGTGGCATGGGTGAAAATACTTCTCCACATTTCACGATGTCCAAGAGAATGTATCAATCTCATCTCATCAGGTTCTCTTGTACCTTGCGGTGTCGAGATGAAGTATAAACAGCGGGAGAGTGCCCACTTATGGGCTTCATGTATCGATATTCTCGTGGACTCTGCTATTCCATCCATCCATCGTTTATGAGGTCAGCCTCTTTCTCTGTTTCCATTTGGTGTGAACATCATTGCCTGTTGTATACTTCTTCTTCTTCTTCTTCTGCGTTCATCCGGATTATTTTTTCGGACGTGACTGCGTTGTGCCTGTTTACAGCAGAGCTGCGTTCTTGCGCCATTAGGCCGACACATCTGACTTCTGCGGCATTTGTTGACCGGGTTAACCTTCCCAGGGGTGATATACTGATAGTTGGTAACCTTCTTGCATGGCCAAACCATTTTACTTGCTGCCTTCTAATAAAATCTATCCCTCACTTTAGTATTCTTCTCAGGAATCTCATTTCTGTTGTGATTTTTCTTTTCTCTTTTTCTGACATTGTCCAGGTTTGGCATTGGTAGTATAGAGTTGGTAGGAATATTGTGTTGTAAAGTGCTTTCTTAGTAACTATAGTATTGGTGCCATTTGTCCAATGAGTTGGTTTGCCTTATTGCATCTATGTTCGATCTTATCCTCTGATTTGCCATTTGATATTATACTTCCTAGGTATTTGAAACTCTTTACTTGTTTCAGGGGATGTTCGTTTAGGTGAATTGTTGTTTTTTCTTCTTTAGTTATAGTTATTACCTCTGTTTTACTTGTGCTAATTTTCATGTTCGTTTCATTTAAACTATCCATGTGGTCTTGTAACTCAACTTCTGATTTTGCTATTAGTGCTGGGTCATGTGCAAACAGTTCTCTAATGGTGTAATTTCAACATGCTCTCTTACATACATATCATGTATCAATGACTGAGGTAATTTTATTCCATGCTATGATAAAAGGTTGTCAAAAAACATCCCACTACCTTCCTGTACCTCTTTATCCATTCATCTGTCCAGCTGTTTTATTATGTTCAAGGTATATAAGAGAGCAGGTTGAAACAACTTTATACATTCCATCATCCAGTTGTTACAATATGTTCAAGGTATATAAGAGAGCATATTGAAACTTTATACATTCCACTATCCAGTTGTTACATTATGTTCAAGGTATATAAGAGAGCATATTCAAACAACTTTATCTTCTGCCCTTTATCCTCCATTGGAGCACAGGCCATAAAACTACACATACCAGGCCGTCTGATATTTTGCTGTCTCCTACAGTTCCCTCCATATTATTCATCTGTCTGTAACTCTCCTCTCGTGTGCCTATATTTCGCGTGCACATGCACGCGTGTGTGTTCAGTATAACATATCATCATCATGTGGATCACCACTGTGTTCTTGTCTTGATCATGACACACGGCCAAGCCATCCAGGTATGTACTCTGCCTTTCTGTCTTACCAGTTCTTACGATGTTCTCTGGTTTATCTCTTCTCATAACATGCACGCAAATGTTGACTGTCTGCGTCAAATTTATCTAATCAGTATATAGTTTTCATTTGCTTCTTTTAGAACTAGCTCATTGATTTCTCTGTCAGTCCGTGATATTCTTTGCATTTTCCTTAGAAACCACATTTCTACTGCCATTAGATGTTTTTCAGCATGTCTGAATATTATATGACGTACAACTCATCCCAATAGAGAACAGGAAAAGAGAACCATTCTCTGATAACAATTCTGCTCTATGTAGTTACCCTTGAATACAGCATATCACCAGCATTCATGGCAACAACAGCCACGCTTCAAGCGTTTGTGTGTGTCGTCGCTGCTGAACACTCACACACTTGGCTACTTAAGGTCTGATACAAACATTGCTTATGTTTGACACAACATTCAGTTCCACATTAATCAGAGACATCATGAAATAGCTACCACGTCCATCAACTGGAGCTGTGAATATCCCGCTGTCTGCATTAAAGTTCTCGCCAACATTAGAGTTCTTTATTGTGTTTTGTCTTATACTATCTGCAATGATCTCTTCTGTGATCCATGATTTAACACTAAATCCACAACTACTTCTTGAAAATTTCAGATCTGTACAATGATCACCTCAAATGATATCCCCATTGTGATCACGTTTAAAAAAAACAACTACACTGCTAAACAATACCATGGCTAGGTGTTATCATCAGCATTAAATGTCTGGCCACTGGGCATAGGTGATCACACTTCTCCACATTTTCAGGTGTCCAACAGAATGTATCTATTCCTGGGCTCACGTGTGTCAATGCCATGATTATATTATATCACGGGATGCTATTTGTTCATACACAAATAAAAGTTATGTAGCAGGAAGCTGTTGTGGGTATGTGAAGTGTTGTGGGTATGTGAAGTGCTGTGGGTATGTGAAGTGCTGTGGGTATGTGAAGTGTTGTGGGTATGTGAAGTGTTGTGGGTATGTGAAGTGTTATGGGTATATGAAGTGTTGTGGGTATGTGAAGTGCTGAGACCATCACATGTGTGACCTTAGTGCACGGAGGAATGTGCATTGTTCTTTGCTGGACACTGCGATCAACCCTACACCTCAGGTTGATTTACTAGGTAAGTTTATGTTCCGTAGTTTGCCATTGCTTTCTGAATGGGAAGTCAACATTGTATTCCAAATGAGCTCTGAACACCGCCGTCAACGCACCAGAAGTTTAAGCTTAAGAGCTTTAAGTCTTGTGGCCTTCTACACCAGCCCCATTAACATATCTATAAATATAAACAAAGGTCAGTGGGGGGTCATGATAGTCAATGTATGCTTCAGACCTGAAGAAGAAGAAGAAGAAGAAGAAGAAGAAGAAGAAGAAGAAGAAGAAGACAACGGAGGAGAATAAGAAGAAGAAGAAACCAAAAACAACAACAACAATGCAGAGATAACTGTATAGAAATTGTGAGAGTTACCTAATTGTTGTAATCTCGGGGACATATCTGCTACCTCCTGGAGTAACTGGTACAGCTGCAAAATTAAGAGAAATACTATACTATACTATACTATAAAAAAAGCATAATAACTACAATCCATGACAGTAGCGAATGTGACTGATCAGACCAATCTGTGCTGTAAATGTTCAACCACAATGGATGCATGTGAAGACATGGTCATTTCCACTATCACGCACCATCTGACGTCTCACTTGCTCAGTGTGTGACCTATCTGCAATAATTTTCTCTTTTGTCTTTATTCTATTTCTGATACTTGCTCTCCATGCAACACGTTCAGCGGCGACTTGCTCCCAGTGTGGATTATCAATGCCTGTATCAATCATGTCCCACTTACACACATCTTTGTATCATAGTAGAGGCCGACCCTGAGATCTTTCACTCATCTGTAATTCACCAAAAAAGATGTCCTTTGGTATTCTACCATCATCCATCCTCCTAATGTGTCTTATCCATCTAAGTCTACGAAGACTGAGCATGGAATATTCATTCATTCATTCATTGGCACCTTGCCGTCTTGACAGACGATAGTTTGTGCTCTAAAAAGGCATAATAACTTTTAACTATGGCGGTAGCGAGTGTGACTGATAAGGCCAATTTGCGCTGTAAATGTCCTTTCACAGTGGGTGCATGTGAACACATGGTCATTTCCACCATCATGCACCATCTTACGTCTCAAACGCTTGGTGTGTGACTTTTCTGCAATTATTTTCTCCTTTGACTTTATTCCATTTCTGATATTTGCCCTCCATGCAACACGTTCAGCGGCGACTTGCTCCCAATGTGCATTATCAATGCCTGTATCAATCATGTCCCGCTTACACACATCTTTGTATCGTAGTAGAGGCCGACCCTGAGATCTCTTACCCATCTGTAATTCACCAAAAAAGATATCCTTTGGTATTCTACCATCATCCATCCTCCTAAGATGTCCTATCCATCTAAGTCTACGAAGACTGAGCATGGAATAAACTGTCACACAACCTGATCTTTCCAATACTTCAGTATTTGTGATTTTGTCTTGCCACTTAATACCAAGAATTCTTCGCAGACACCGCATATGAAAGCTGTTTAAATTGTTCTCTTGGTGTGAGTAAGTTGTCCAGGTTTCACTGCCATAGAGAAGAGTACTAAGGACACAGGCTTGATAGACAAGGACTTTTGTTTTGGCAGTAAGCTTCCTGTTCTCCCAGACTCTTTTTCTTAACCTGTTCATTGTTGTTGCTGCCTTACCAATCCGGATGTTGATTTCCTGATCTAGGGATAATTTGCTATTTACCACTGATCCTAGATATGTAAAATGGTCTACTATCTCTAGTTCGGCGTCGTCAATAAAGATTGATGGTACCCCATGTGCACCTTGTGACATAATCTGTGTCTTCTTTTTGCTAATTGTTAAACCAAATTCAGAACAAGCATTGGAGAATGCAGATAGTAGACATTGCAATTCTTCCTCAGAGTGGGTCATAACTGCAGCATCATCTGCAAAAAGCAACTCTCTGATCAGTACCCTCCTAATTTTGGTCTTAGCCTTCAATCTCTGAGCATTGTAGAGGCCGCCATCTGAGCGTGAGTGAATGTATATACCACCATCCTGATCACGAAATGCATATTTCAGTAGAAGTGAAAAGTATATTCCAAAGAGGGTGGGAGCTAGTACACAACCTTGCTTAACTCCACTCTTGATTTCAAATTCTTCAGAAGTTGCACCATCAAACTTGATTATACCCTTCATGCCTGTGTGGAACGATTCCACAATGGACAGAAGAGTTGGTGGGCAGCCAATCTTCTTTAGTGCCTTGAACAGACCCTCACGACTGACCAAATCAAATGCCTTTGTGAGGTCGATGAAGGCAATAAACAGTGGTTGATTCTGTTCACTGCATTTTTCTTGCATTTGTCGCAATGAGAATATCATATCAGTGGTAGACCGGTTCTGTCGAAAGCCACACTGTGATTCGGGGTAGACTTGATCTCCTAGGACTTGAAGTCTGCGCAGAACAATTCTGGCAAATACTTTTCCAACAATACACAGAAGTGAGATACCCCTATAGTTGTTACAGTCGCTCCGATCACCCTTGTTCTTGTACAGCGTTATGATGTTTGAATCTTTGAAATCCTGTGGGACTTGTCCTTCACGCCAGCATAGCTCTATTAGCTGGTGGATCTGTAGAGTGAGTGTGTCTTGCCCACTCCTGATAACCTCTATTGGAATCCCATCCTTACCTGGAGCCTTGCCAGATGCAAGTTCATTTATAGCACACTTAACTTCTGTTATGGTGGGAAGTGTGTCCAGGTGGTCAAGAATTGGTAGAGCCTCTATGGCGTTAAGGGCATCATCCGCTAGTTTGGTCTCACTTGAGTAAAGCTCCAAATAGTGCTCTACCCATCTGTCCATCTGCTGTTTCTTATCAGTGATGACTTCTCCAGTCAAGGTTTTCAGCGGTGCACTTCTTTTGATCACTGGACCACAGGTTTTCTTTATTCCTTCATACATGCTTCTTATGTCTCCCTTATCACTTGCGATTTGAATGGACTCACATAACTTGATCCAATAATCATTTGCACACTGCCTGGCAGCCTTTTGCACATCCTTCCTAGCTTGCCTTAGCTCACTCAGAGTGTTACGCGTTGGTCTTTCCTTGTTTCTTAAGAGAGCTTTCTTCTTCTTATCAATCAAGGGCTGCAGAGTCTCGCTGTTGGCCGCAAACCAGTCCTGCCTCTTATGATCCACAGTGCCGTAAACCCCTACGGCAGTTTTATAAAGAGTTTCCTTAATTTGACCCCACTTTTCATTTACTGTACAATTTTCTGGTGTATCAGTGAAAGCGTCTTCAAGTTGCTGTTGAAACTGAAAGCACTTTTCAGGATCATGAGTGTTAATAATATTAATCCTGGGGCTAGATTTGTGTTTAGCTGTGTAGATTCTCTTTGGTCTCAGTCTAACTCTTGCAACAACCAAAGAATGATCTGTATCACAGTCAGCACTGTGGTAACTACGAGTCAATGATATATGGTTCAGATGTTGTCTCCGTGTGATGATGAAGTCCAGCTGGTGCCAATGGCCGGATATTGGATGTTTCCATGTGACCTTATGCATCTCTTTTGTTTTAAAAAAAGAGTTTGTAATACATAGGTCATTACTGGTGCAATGCTCCAGCAGCCTTTGCCCATTTTCATTCATGCGACCGATGTTGTATTTTCCAAGGGACACTGGCCATGAACTCGAGTCCTTGCCCACACGAGCATTGAAATCACCGAGCATATAAATGTAGTCAGATTTTGGAACTGCCTTGATCACGGAGTCTAACTCCTCATAGAACAAATCCTTCACATCATCAGAGGAATCGAGTGTCGGTGCATATGCAGTAATAATGGTGGCAAACCCACAAGAGGTTGCCAAGCGCAGGGATAATAGTCTTTCATTTCCTCCTGCTGGAATTTCAATCATTCCCAGTAGCGAATTCTTCACTGCAAAGCCCACACCGTGTTGCCTTTTTTCTGCCTGCCCTCTACCCTTCCAGAAAAAGGTGTAGTTGTTTTCCCTGAGTGACCCTTCCTCAGCGAGGCGAGTCTCCTGCAGGCCAGCAATATCAATGTTAAGACGATTGAGTTCGGCATCAATCACAGCCGTTTTTCTCACATCGTCAATATTGGTCAAGTCAGTGGAAAATCCTGGACACATGGTTCTCACGTTCCAGGTTGCAAGCCGTAGCTTGAGGTTTCTATTTTTATTTTTGTTTGTACCTGGTGCATTGGTTTTACAGCCTGCGATTCAGATTTTGTCCTAGCCCCAAGCACCCATTGAAGCATGCAGGCTGTGGCGGATCAGCACCCATCAGTGACACCTATAGGTGTCTCCCACCGTCAGAGGCAACGCGTGGCGCCCCATGTCTACGCCAACTGACAAGGACTTATAACCCGTAACAGTTGCCTCTCGCTTTGATTCCGAGACCAGTTAAGACCAGGGATGGAGTTATTGCCTCTCCATAGCACAAAGCCTGGGCTAAAATATAGAGATCATGTGTTGCCCATGCAGCATGATCCCTCTCTCGGCCTGCCTAGTTCACTCCAGAGGAAAGGTAACACCCCTACATCTGGAACAAGACAAGCTGCAGGATCAGCAAAGCAATGCTCTAACTGTCCGCCTGTCGGAGCTTCGATCCTAGACCAGTCGCCAACCAAGGCTTAGGGCCTGGTCTGCCCTGCCATGACAATTTTGTCTTTAGCTTGCATTTCCTCGCACCAGGGTAAGGCTTGTACCCTCCCAATTGCGCTCTTCCGCCCGAAGCCGTTGGCACAATGTGGGGTGTCGGGTTTGGTAAGCGCCGCCCAACGTTCGGCGCTAACAGAAACCAGGTAGTACCGTCTACTGTTATACGGTAGCTCAGTCATATCTGACTAAGACCTGACTTCTGGAATAAACCATCACATAACTCCAATATTTCAGTATTTGTGATTTTGTCTTGCCACTTAATACCAAGTATTCTTCACAGATACCGCATATGAAAGCTGTTTAAATGTTTTTCTTGGTGTGAGTAAGTTTACCAGGCTTCACTGCCATAAAGAAGAGTACTAAGGGCACAGACTTCAAAGACAAGGACTTTTGTTTTGGCAGTCAGCGTCTTGTTCTCCCAGACTCTTTTTGTTAAACTGTTCATTGTTGTTGCTTCCTTACCAATCCTGATGTTGATTTCCTGATCTAGCGATAATTTACTGTTTATCTCTGATCCTAGATAATTAAAATGGTCTACTATCTCTAGTTCAGCGTCGTCAATAACGAATGATGGTACCCCATGTGCACCTTGTGACATAATTTGTGTCTTCTTTTTCCTAATCCATTATCGTCAAGTGCCATGCCGGCTGGCGTACATGTTCCATGTTCATGACTCTCCAAATATCTTGGTATTTGGTTTTCTGGATCAACTCTGGTGTTGATATTCCTCCATACCACCGTCTCAATCAATCCATCATCATTTCTCATGGTCTGCCTCTGCTTCTCTTCCCATCGATCTTTCCAGTTGTCACTGTGTTCTCCCATGCTTCTCTTCTCATCACATGACCAAACAAGCTGTTTGCCTCTTTCTTATTGTTGTACATAATGTTCTAGTTTCATTAGCCTCTTTGAGGCAGTCGTTGTTAGTTACTTTGGCAATCCATGGAATTCGCAAAATTCGTCTTAGGAACCACATCTCTGTTGCTTCCAATCTCTTCCTAATTTATTCATGTACACTCCACGATTCACAGCCATACAGCACTACAGGTTCTATATAGAACTTCAGAACTCTTTCTTACATTCAGTGATAGCAAATTATTGCATAAGATAGCCTTCATTTTCTTACATGCAACCTTTGCTTGCCCTATTCTGCTCTTCATCTCAGTTGTGCATCTTCCATCTGATGCTATAATTGCCCCTAGATATTTAAAACTATCCACTTGGTGAAGAACTGTCCCTTCTATCTCTATTTCACATCTGGGTGTCACCTTTTTCTTTGATATCACCATTGTTACTGTCAGAGTTCCAGCGGAGCAGTCAGACTTGTGCAGAGTTATAATCGCATTGAGCTGGGAGTGGCCAGCAGGGGCCATGGAAGTGGAAATCCAGCAACTAATTCAGGATAATGTTCACCCGGGTGATGTGATTATCTACACAGATGGTTCAGTGTTGAGAGGTAAGAGAAGTGCCTGGGGATTCTTAGCAAAAGCTAATGGTCGACGTTTTGTGCAGGAGAGCCTGGCATATGATACCAGAACATCTAGCTTAAGAATGGAGGTGGAGGCGGTCAGTGCAGCTTTCCGCTGGATGGAGAACACGATACATACACACATCGTGATTGTAACTGACTCAGAAAGCATGCTGAGGAGGGTGAGGACAGGTAGGCTTCATGCAGAGTGGCTTGCTTTGCTTCGGAGGTCACGGGTGGCAAGCATCACCTGGATCTTTTCTTCGGGGCATGTCGGTGTGCTGGGGAATGAACAGGCGGACAGATTGGCTGGCTCTGCAAAAGTTGGTGTAGTATTGATGCATGACAGGGCAGACGTGGTTAAGGCCTTGTGGGAGCACATGTACACCTCGGAGGAGCAAATGGATCACCATAGTCTGGCAAGAATGAGGCAGCGAGGAGTGACGAGGGGATCTGGCCGATGCTCGACGCTCAGAGGAAAGGCAAGACGGACATATAATCAGATTGCTACTGGAAGTATTGGTGTTGGAAATCTTCGCTGGCTGCTGAGGATGGGGATGGAGCGCTTATGGGAATCCCCGAATGCTGTGATGCCGGTTCCTAAATCAATCAATCAATCAATCAGTCTTGATATTCAAGGAGAGTCCTATCTTTGCACTCTCTGTTTCTACAATGTCCAACAATTGTTGTAGATCTGTTGCATTACCCATCATCAGTTCTGTGTCATCTGCATAGGGTATATTGTTTACATTATAACCTCTGAATATTATTCCTGGCTTATCTTTTATCTCTCTCATTATTACTTCATTATAGAGGGAGAAGAGGTGTGGTGACAAAATACATCCCTGTTATACTCCCAGTCTTATTAGTTCATAATTTCCTCCTTTATTTCAGATTTTAATTGCTGCTACTTGGTTCCAATAAATATTTATCAGTATTCTGAGATCTTTTCCATCAATGATAATATCTTCCAACATTTTAATCATTTCATTATGTTTTACTTTATCAAATCACTTAGTACAATCTATGAAGCACAGAAATAGTCTTTCTGTGTCTCTATTGATGTTTCTAATAGTGTCCACAATGTATATATTGCATTGCTTATATCTGTCACAAACTGCCAAGAGGATTCGACCAGGAGATGTTGAATTTGCCAGGAGATGTTGAATTTTCCAGACTGACACCCATATCTCTCGGCCTACAGCAACTTTTACAGGCAAAGGGGAATAACTGCATTAATTGTTTACCCCTAAGGGAGTGAAGGGTTAGGCCCTTGATGTCTGGAAGGTTCGAGAGATAATGATACCGGAACTGGTATTCTAACTGCGCAGTTGCAGTGGCTTGACTGTGAACCGGGGAAATGGATGGGTGTTCTGGCCAGCTGGCAAGAACTTCTGTCTGGCTGCAGTAAGATGAAGGAATTGGTACCAGTGTCAACAAATGGTTTGAAAACTGTAGACATTACGTCCCCAGGTTGGACGAGGTCCCATACTTCAAACTAACAGAACAAAAGATTCTACCTTCCTGAGAGGAGTGATGGACAGTCGTTTATAGTCCTGTGCCAGCGTCAACAGTCTGGACAGACCAGTCAACATGAGGTGATCATACTGCCATCACCCGGTCAGTCGTCCATGCCCTTAGAAAAGCTCCAGGATGAGGTATCAACTGGGTTATGACAGGGACATCTTGGCAAGTATCGTGTCCTTGTGATCGTCAAGCTGTGGCATTTGATTACCTACTCGACTACCACTCCACTATAGATGATATCAATCCACACTAGTTCACACGGATTATGTTCTTGATCGTGAATATAGCTACAGACCTTAGGCTATTGTGACTCTAACCAGGAACAATGTTCAAATGTAAATTTAGCACTGGACAGTGTGCTTCGATGTACAGTAATTGAGAACCTGTGCTACTATAATTATAGACCTATTATGGAGGCATCTACGTGATCGGATGAGGATGGAAATTCAGTTTTATTTAGACACATGCTCAAGTGTCCTTGTGTCATTATCCTGACTTGCTGTCAACTCGGAGGAGGTGATATCTGGTGAAAGACTGAGGACCTACACCGAGAAGCTAAGTGACATTCCTTTATTATGTGGAACTCTGACATCTGTACGATGATGACATCCTTCATGTGGCAGCCTCAACTAAATCTGTCTTGTAGCGAAAAGCTCACACCAGACAGATCTGCACTACATCTACATTATCTTCACTCTTTTGCTGTAGCCTTTTTCCTTCACCCCAGGGAAGCTACTGTAATAACATTAAACATTTTGGACAATATATCCACTCCAAATTCTCCCATTACTTCCAATTCTTCTATTGTGATTCCATCTGGCCCAGCTGTTTTCCCTTTCTTCATGTGCTAATTGTTAAACCAAATTCATTACAAGAATAGGGGAATGAAGATAGTAGACATGGTAATTCTTCCTCAGAGTGGGTCGTAACTGCAGCATCATCTGCAAAATGCAACTCTCTGATCAGTACCCAACTAATTTTGGTCTTGGCCTTAAATCTCTGAGCATTGTAGAGTGTTAGTGAATGTATATACCACCATCCTGATCACGAAGGGCATATTTCAATAGAAGTAAAATATATATTCCAAAGAGGGTGGGAGAAAGTACACAACCTTGCTTAACTCCACTCAAGATTTCAAACTCATCTGAAGTTGTACCATCACATTTGATTATACCCTTCACGCCTGTATGGAACGATTCCACAATGGACAGAAGAGTTAACAGGCTCTCCATAGCACAAACCTTGGGCTGCATTGTAGGGACCATGTGTTGCCCATGCAGCATGATCCCTCTTATGGCCTGACTCACTTACTCCAGAGGAAAGGTAACATGAATACAAGAAAAGCTGCAGAAGCTGTCGGATCAGCAAAGCAAAGCTCTAACTGTCCACCTGTCGGAGCTTCGATCCTAGACCAGTTGCCGACCAAGGCTTAGGGCCTGGTCTGCCCTATCATGACATTTAGTCTTTAGGTTTCATTTCCTCGCCCTAGAGTTATACGATACGATACAATACTATACTATCTGTGCTGTGCTGTACTATACTATGGAGCCAATGTGGTACAGTGTCTAGCACGTTTGCCGACTGGATCATTTATGCACTCTCACACTTATGCATCCACTCAATAACACAAATACACACCCCCTTGCATACACATATACTAACTCACAATCGTACACTCACTAATACAAGTTTACTGATACATAATACTCTCTCTTTCTCTGATATGGGAAACCAGGTGGACCCAACCTAAAATTGGTACAGCAAATGTTAATTTGCCCCTTCATACGACCGTTTTCATGACATTATCAGCACAGTTCCCTATCAACATGTGTTACATTTGAGTGTACAATTGTTCTTTGTAATAACCATTACTTCTATTTTTCTGTTGTTACATTTGGGTGTCCAATTGTTCTTTATTAAAAGCATTACTTCTGTTCTTCTGTTGTTACATTTTGGTGTACAATGGTTCTTTGGGATAACTATTACTTCTTTGTTTCTGTTGTTACATTTGTACGTACACTTGCACTTTTTAATAACCATTACTTCTGCTTCTCTGTTGTTACATTTAGGTGTACAAGTGTTGTTTGTAATATCAATTACTTATGTTGTTCTGTTGTTCAGACTGAGTCCTATGTTGTGACTTTCTGTTGCAATTATATCCAACATTTCTTTTAACAGCGTTTCATTTTCAGAGACCAAAGCCATGTCATCAGCATAACGCAGGTTGTTTACATTATACCCACCATCTGAAATCCCTGGCATGTCTTGTATGGATCTCACGATTATTTCACTGTACAAATTGAACAGATTGAATGCAGTGCACAACCTTGTCTATAACCTTGTTTAATGTGTTGAAAAGTTTCCAATTGGTCGTCAATTCTTATAGCTGCTCTTTGCTGCCAATATAAGTTCTTTATTATTCTTAGATCTTTAAGATTGAAGTTTAAAATGTCCAACATTATAGTCATGTCATTGTCTTTCACCTTGTCGAATGCCTTAGTGCGGTCAATAAAGCACAAATAAAGATCCCATTTTTTCTGTTAATGTTCTTATACATTTTTAGTGTCTTTCTTTTCTAAAAAAAATACCATTGATCATTTCCAATTTCTGGATTTATTTTAATGTAGTTACTTTAGTATTATTGTTATCTTTATGTGTTATTACATTTCCGGTCCAATATGGCGGATAGGCTGTTGAGCTGTTAAGATCTCTGGCGTGTTCTCGCTGCTGGCTATGGTATGCTTACATAATTTTTAAATGTTGGACTGGTAATAAATGGTGCTCTCAAGTTAAGTGAAGCGACACTGTGATCTGTGGATTTTGTGTGGAAATCTTTTACATCTGTTCGTGGTGGTTTGTATTGTTAACTGCATGTTCAGAAAAACTGGATGGCTGGTTGCTAAACTAGCTGGTTTTGCATTATGCAGTAATGTGTGCAACTGCTGATTTTCTAGTTATTGCCACTTCCATCAATGATGAACTATAATTTTCGTGGTGGGCTGTTGTGTTTGCATTCTGGCAGCACCCTTATGCATGTATGCCCGTGAGTGCTGGTTTGTCAGAACTGCTGTCTGATCCATTTTTCACATGAGGCAGTAAGGAGCATTTTTTGTTATATTAACTGGCACAGGAACAGAGCATTATGGGGTGACACTTTGCAGTTAAGTTGGAAGCGTGACTAATGAATAATGCTATCTATATTTTGGTTCGGTTTTGTTTGCAGATAAAATCTTTTTGCCGAAATGGTTTTCATGTTTTGTGATTGTATTCTTGTTATCCCACACATTGTGTTTTCCAATTGTTTACATTTCTACAGTGTTACCAAAATTAAACACAATTCTTTTACAAATGACAAACCTTTGTGACATTATCATCTCGCATGCTGACCCGTTCATTGAGACATGTTCTTAGTTGTTCTAGCGGTCTCAGTCGATCGTTTAACATCTGACACAGGATCCGGAACTGTAAAAATTGACAACAGAACTTTAATTATATAGAACATAAATGATGTTACAGGCTTTTATCATGTCAGTCAATCAATCAAGTGCCAACTAGACAATGAAAGGTGGCTGCATTTAATATCCACAATTGTCTTCTCTGACTGTGGTTGCTGTTGTTCTTCTTATTCTTCTTCCTCATCCTTCCCTTCTCTTTCTTCGTCATCCACCTACCCCTCTTCTTCTTCCTCTTTTCTACTTCTCCACCTTCTAATTACAACCACTCTACTACTACTACTACTGCTAATGCTGCTACTACTACTTGTAAAACTTTCTTTCAGTAATTTAAAAATAAAATAAAATGTAATTTACAATAGCAATTGTTTTCAAAACCGTTTACACAAAAAGAGTCAATCAAAGCATCCAGAACATATATTTCATGTGAAAGAAGTTTACAAATGGAATTGCAGAAGCAGCAACATCTTTCACCTGATGACAGGCCAGTGTAGAGTAACTGGTCTCTATACCATCTCAAACACAAAGTACTCAGCTATTTATAACATCTCAAGTACAGTGCATTTGATCATTTTTACCATCTCACAATTTCAAACAGAGTTTCTGACCAAGTACACCATGTAAAAGTCTCAGCCTCAGAGTACTTGGTCATCTACAGTCTACAAGTCACAGAGTACTTGGTCATCTACAGTCTACAAGTCACAGAGTACTTGGTCATCTACAGTCTACAAGTCACAGAGTACTTGGTCATCTTCATGGTCTCAAAGTCTCAAAGTACTTGGTCATCTTCACGGTCTCAAAGCTGCAAACTGAGGCAACTGTTCTCGTAGACCTGAAACTGAGACCCCAGAACACATAGTTCAGTTCTGCCAAACTGTCAGAGATCTGCGCTGCCAGAAATATCATGAGGGTGTTGAGCTGGAGCAGAAATCATGGGGCACTGACATGGAGACAACGATGAACTTCATCCCGGCAAGGGGGTAGAATGTCCAGTTAATAGAACAACAGTTGGAGAAGACGATAGACACAACAAACACTCAATTTCATGCCAACAACAAATGCGTCCTTCCATGCAATTTCATGGCCAGGGTTAACGTCAGTCATACTTGTACAATTTCTCTGTTGAAGAGTTCATACTTACATTTGTCACCCCTTTCTCAACCTGTTTCTGGACATCCTTCACATTTCTCCCGCCGTCTGCCTCCAATGTCTGCAACCTCGTCTCTAGTTCTCTCAACAAAGTCGTGTTCTGTGCTTGACCTTCAGATATGAGCTGGGCACTGTGTGTGTTAGCCATGACCTTGTCTGACAGGTCACGTGTTACAGTTTCTATATCCTCATGCTTGTTTCTGCAGTCATCAATGATTTCATCAATTCTAGCATCTAATGCATCGACATTTTCTTTCACAGACTCCAGTAGATTAGGTACATGGACAAGTTTCTCTACGAGTTCTGCCTGAGATTCCATCTCTACTTTCAGTCTGTTTTGTGTCGTAGATATCTTCTGCAGCTGTTTCTCCAGACTTTGTAATCTTGTCTTCTGCTCTTGCTCTATTGCATCTTGTGTTTCACTGATATCACTGATTTTTTGTTTGACTTGTTTAAACCGTGAGCTGTGCTTCTTGTTTGACTCTGACAGATTGGATAACAATTCCTTCAGTTGTTGATCAATGCCACTTTGTTGTTCAGCAACTGTTTCTGTTCTGCTCCCGAAGGAGCACATGGCCTCTTCTATGACAGCAATTCTGTCCAAAATCGATTTCATGTGATCTCCATCTGTGCATAAAATCAAACAACTTATCAATGATAACTAAATTAAACAAGTTATTACTGATATATATATATATTATTAACATGTTATCATCACAGCTGCAACAGCAATGTGTAGACTGATGGTCAACAGACAACTGCCAGAGTTCTTTATACAAGCATGTCACAGCCCAACTCTAAAGACAGCATCAACTACATGTCACAGCCCAACTCTAAAGACAGCATCAACTACATGTCACAGCCCAACTCTAAAGACAGCATCAACTACATGTCACAGCCCAACTCTAAAGACAGCATCAACTACATGTCACAGCCCAACTCTAAAGACAGCATCAACTACATGTCACAGCCCAACTCTAAAGACAGCATCAACTACATGTCACAGCCCAACTCTAAAGACAGCATCAACAACCTACATCACCAAAACCAGAGCACGATCTTTAGACACGAACAAACATAGACTATTATACAACCCACCAGGCACATTACAGTTGGCAAGAAAATGTTGTATGGAGATCTTAAGATGCAGCCCGATAGACAGTTAATTAAATAGCTCGCTAGGTTGCGAATGTATTAATTTAGTCTAATTGTTAGTTAATTAAGTAGCTCATTAAGATGTGATTTTATTAGTCTAGTCTAATTGTTAGTTATCTAATTAGCTCGTTCGTTGTGATTTTATAAATACAGGTAAGCAGATTCATTGAGTGAATGAGGTAAATCACGAGAAGAAAAGAGAACTAGACTAATCAGTTCTGCCGTTCTGTGATCTTATAAATTTGTGAATGTGTTCTGTAGAGTTGGTCATTATACTGGACAAATAGGACTGAAGTACTCGACACAACAGAAATACGAGCACAAGGAGAACTTCACTGTCAGGGACACGAGTCATCAGATCAGATCAATAATAGCTTCAATCAGGACTGGATCAGCCAGGATCACACTTCTAGGATCGCACCCCCGATCCACACTCCTCAGAAATCCACAGAGAACAATTGTCAATAATGCATTCATATGTCGATCCCTGGCACGATCCCCTGACAAACAAGTATACAAAATGATTGGAGACTGTACACTATACGAGGATATAGAACAACACACTGTATGGGGACATAGAACAACACACTGTATGGAGACATAGAACAACACACTGTGTGGAGACATAGAACAACACACTGTATGGGGACATAGAACAACACACTGTATGGGGACATAGAACAACACACTGTATGGGGACATAGAACAACACACTGTATGGGGACATAGAACAACACATTGTATGGGGACATAGAACAACACATTGTATGGGGACATAGAACAACACACTGTATGGGGACATAGAACAACACACTGTATGGGTACATAGAACAACACATTGTATGGGGACATAGAACACACTGTATGGGGACATAGAACAACACACTGTATGGGGACATAGAACAACACATTGTATGGGGACACAGAACAACACACAGTATGGAAACATAGAACAACACCCTCTATGGAAACATACGGAAACACACTGTATAAGGACATATAACTACACTCTATGTGGAAACATTTACCAAAACACTGTATAGAGAAATAAAACAGCATACTGTAGGGAAACATAGCAGCACACGGTATGGAAAATAGAAACAAAGACAGTATAGAAAACAGAACACCACACTGTATAGAGACAGAACAATATATTTAATGGGCACACAAAGCAACAGATTGTTTAGATACATAAACAAACCACTATTTGGAGAGATAGAACAACACACTTTCTGATGACACAGAACATCACACTGTATGGTGACATATAAAAGGACACATTGCATCAATACATAAAACAGCACACTGTAAATGGACATAGAACAACACACTATTTAAGGACATAGAACAACCTACTGTATAAGGGCATAGAACAACACATTATTTAAGGACATAGAACAACACTATTTAGGGACACAGAACAACATACTGTATATGGGCAAAAAACAACACACTATTTAAAGACACAGAAGAACATACTGTATGGACAAATTATAAGGAGCCATGAGAGAATTAACACAAAAGACTTCCCGTTTGACTGCTTGACAAAAGGACAAAGGTAGTGAAATTTATAACACTTTGAAATCTTCATCAAATGACATAGACCTCTTGGAGAAAACTTGACACACAACTGTACCAGCAGGTGAAGAAAAAACTCTGCCAATGGATAGGGCAATACACTGAGGTAAATCAAAGAATAGTATAACTAGAACAGCTTTAAACTGTAACACACAGGGCTAACGGAATAGAGGAATTCCTACACACTCATGAAGAAGTGAAGCAGAAACAGAAATGAACAGCCTGGGAAGGAAATGGACAGAGCTGCTTGGGACAGCTAAAGATAGGAGGGGGTGGGGAGGGGGGAGCTCGGAGTGAGTTGATTAAGGACCTATGCCCCAGTAGAGAATATAGGGCAACAGAAAAGGAAGATGACAGATCTCGGGCTTTAGTGTTTTTGGCTCAATTCTGTCCAGGGTTAGCCTCCATGCCAACGTCTTAGACAACCAGTATTAATTATGTTTTTATACTTGTCTCTTTTATCTCCAGTCGTGACAATGTTCTCCAACGTCTCAGTTATCACTCATCTCATTTTTTGATCAAAGAACATCATTTGGCCCTTTTCTACAGTTGCATATAATGTTCTGCTTTCATTAGCCTTTTTTCAGATATTGTGTCATTGTGTTTTACATACAGCCACTGTTTCTGTTTTTTTTTTTGATAACCAAGTTACTACAATGTTGCAGTTTTTGCAGATATTTTGCTATTTCAAACATCAATAATTGTATACAATGCAGCTCGTATTCCTGGTCTATCTTTGATGTCTCTGTTTGATAGATCTGCTTGAGTTTCATCTGATGTCTCTCTTAGTGTTTGGAATGTGTATATTACATCACATGTTCCTTTCCCATCCACAAATCTGTATTGCTCATCACCAATTTCCATATTTGTGTCCTTCTTATGTGCCTAAATATAATTATAAGTAGAAGCTTGGTGACATGGTTTATGACACTCATTGTACAAATTTATTCGCAGTCAGTTGTTCCTGGTCTCTCGAGTAAAGCTATAAATACAAATTTTTGTACGCCCCTAAGTATATGACCACAGTTGTAAATATCTTTACACATTTTTCAACACTGGTATTAGACATTCGGCCGGTACTACCAATTCCTCTACCGTGAATTTATCTGGCCTTATTTTCATTTTTTAAAATGTTTGCAGCATCAGTGAGTAGTATTTGTTTCCTGGCCTTGATTTAAAATATCCTGTGTTTAATCTTATCTTTCTGACTGTTAAATTACTGAATGGCCCGAGTGCCGCATTAAGATAATACTGACAGGGGAACACTTTGGTGTTGTACATTATCTGGGAGGTCATGTGGTGTCCAGAGATCAAACATACAATAGGCTTACTGTGTGTATCATTATATAAATCATTCCAACATCAGAGACCAACCTGCAGGTTGAACAGACTCTGTCGACTGTCTGTAGGATGTTGTCGCTGTAGAAGCTAGTGGTGCTGCTGACTGTCTGTCAGATGCTGGAGTAGAGGATGCTGTGGCTATTGATTGTGATGTCTGACCTGGCCGTTCATAAGAAAGCTGATTTGCTGCAACACCCACTGATCCACCTGTCAAAGAATGGAGGAAACAGACAAATAATATCCAAGATCGCAGACACATCCAGTCTGTTTTGGTTTAAAGATTAATTGTACACATGTAGCCCCATAAGTGCACACATCTTCTCCCATTCGTTACACAAGTGTATCTCCAACAGTGCACACATCTTATCCCATTCGTCCAAGTCACTGTTCTGTCCAAGCCACTGTTCTGTTCTGTCCAAGACACCATTAAACTGATTATTTGGTTGTTTCGGGATTTGAAATTTAAATATTGAGCACAACCCACCACTGGCAACACTGATCGTATTCTGGCACGAACCTAAGGCCTATCCACGTCAATATGGAAGCACTATACTCGAGTCTCACTCTCGTTTGAGCTCGTCAGTAGTGCATACCCCTGACCGGATCACTGGCGTGTGAAGCGGGTGTGTAACCACGCGGCACACACCAAATTATCATAACAGAATATTACGCCACCCATCGTAGGCTTTCTCAAGATTGCCCTTTCGCCGCGACTGACGTCCGTCAATCGATGTGGACCCAAACGATCAGGACTTCTCACTGGAAAGGAACACCAGGCCTCCTAAAATCCAGTGAGCAATAATCAAATTGATTATTTGGTTGTTTCGGGATTTGAAATTTAAATATTGAGCACAACCCACTACTGGCAACGCTGATCGTATTCTGGCACGAACCTAAGGCCTATCCATCTTGAACATAGCATATGAAGAAATGGTAGACAAAGAAGATACGTCATGTTTAGAAGAATGTTTAAAATACCTTGGGCATAGAAGAAATCTTGAGCATAGCCTACGATGGGTGACGTTGTAATATTCTGTTATGATAATTTGGTGTGTCCAGCGTGTGCCGCGTGGTTACACACCCGCTTCACACGCCAGTGATCCGGGGCTTGTTTCCGGATCCGGGCAATTATATGCACTACTGACAAGCTCAAACGAGAGTGAGACTCGAGTATAGTGCTTCCATATTGACGTGAATAGGCCTTAGGTTCGTGCCAGAATACGATCAGCATTGCCAGTGGTGGGTTGTGCTCAATATTTAAACACCATTAAACATTTAATATGGGTAAGGCATTTCAGTTTCCAACACACGATGTCTATGAGCCAAGTACGTTCTGATATGGTAAAACATCAGTATTTTTCTTTTTCCTGTCTCAGAAAATTCCATGAATGTTTCTGTTGCATGTACAATCAAAAACCTCGAAAGCTTCTGCAGTGATTGCAAAATGGTATTTTGGTGAAGTGCCCTGATGGTTTTGATTATATGCCAGAATAGTTTTGTTGATGTGCCAGAATGGTTTTGTTGATGTGACAGAATGGTTTTGTTGATGTGACAGAATGGTTTTGTTGATGTGACAGAATGGTTTTGTTGATGTGCCCAAAGGGTTTTGTTGAGTGATCTTGTCACACCTGCAGCTCTCAATACCCCGGCGTTAATTTTCTTCTATGCCCACGGTATTTTAAACATTCTTCTGAACATGACGTATCTCCTTTGTATCACGTTTTCTTCACTATTCCATTACTCACAGTTCAGCATTCATATCCATACAGAAGACCAGACCCCACACAATTCCATCACCAGATTGTTGTAGTTGTCATGGTAACATCACAATCAGCACATCAATAAGCCCATAGCAATGGTTGCTCAGAGTAGTTGCTAGCATGCCTGCCTGCCAGCCTACTGGTCTTGTGACCGAATCCCATTTGAGGTGAGGTTTCCCCATTAATCGTGGCTCCCAGATAGTCCCAGTAAAATTGTATTCCAGGAATTTTCCTGCAAAGTAAAGACGGTGAATTGATATAGTCCACAGCACCTCTCCAGTGCAGATAAGTCTAAAATATGGGGCTAGCAACATGCACTTAATATTCCTTACAGTATGAACATTTCACTTGATTCCCTCTTACCACAGCTCATTGTGGATTATCTTCAAAGCTGCCTGGACATGTCCACAGTTGCTTCCATATAGTCCTTAATAAATCTGTGTACGTCCTATGACTAATTGTAGCATGTCCAATACAACGACTAATTGTAGCATGTCCAATACAACAACCATCTGTCCATCCATCATGTGCCATGCCGATAAGTGTGGGTGGTCATGTTTCACCATCTCACTCGATCACCAGAGTCGTGGATCAGCTCCGTGTTTCTATCTCGACCATACCATGTGGCCAAGCCATCCAGGTATTTACTTCTCGGTCTTCCCCTTGGTCTCTTCCCTTTGATCTTGTCAGTTGTCACCAAGTTCTCAGATTAACTTCTCATAACATGCTCAAAAAATTTTGACTGTCCGAGTCTAATGTCTCTAATCGGTTTACAATCTTCATCTTCTTCAACCAGCTGTACCATTTCCAAAAACTGATGAGATTGCTAGTGTGGTTGTGTGTTGTACATTCTGACCACTCCAATCTTCAAACTGAACATTCACATTCCAACTGTTGATATTGATTCATTCAGTTGAAAGATCTCAATTCAGGCCAGCTCTCTAAGGGTCCTTATGAAGCCAGCTCAATCCATTGGTTAACTTTCAAATGTATTGACCTTGCCAGCATCATATCTGCTCTTTCATTAGTTATTTCTTAATTACTAGTCCTTATGTGCTAGTTCTTACCCGTTAGTTCTTCACATTTTTCACACAGCAATTCAATGGCAGTGTCTATCATCTGACTTAACTCTTGGTACTCCAGATTGTTGTCTCCATCTTGTGTCCATGAATCTCCTGCTACAGCCATCTGCAAAAGCACAGACATTCTCAGAGGTCAACAAGTGAGCAGTCAATGTGTAACATGTTCCTCACCAGGGATACCCAACTACTGGAGGCATCAGTGGACAGGACCAAACCTCAGTATCCCAGCTGCAGTTTTCAACATAAGACCCAAACACGACTCCCCACCAAGAAGAGCAGGAAGAGGTGGAAGGGGAGGAGTGGATAAATTTAAAAAAGAAAAAGAAGGAGAAGAAGAAGAAGAGAAGAAGAAGAAGAAGAAGAAGAAGAAGAAGAAGAAGAAGAAGAAGAAGAAGAAGAAGAAGAAGAAGAAGAAGAAGAAGAAGAAGAAGAAGAAGAAGAAGAAGAAGAAAAGAAGCAGAATCAGCAGGAGCCTAGCAGCTTTAAATAAATAAAGACAGTAACCTACAAGAAATATATAACACTTACCCCGTGGACATACAGTCTGACAGCGCTGATCACAAGAAATATATAACACTTACCCTGTGGACATACAGTCTGACAGCACTGATCACAAGAAATATATAACACTTACCCTGTGGACATACAGTCCGACAGCGCTGATCACAAGAAATATATAACACTTACCCTGTGGACGTACAGTCTGACAGCGCTGATCACAAGAAATATATAACACTTACCCTGTGGACGTACAGTCTGACAGCGCTGATCACAAGAAATATATAACACTTACCCTGTGGACATACAGTCCGACAGCGCTGATCACAAGAAATATATAACACTTACCCTGTGGACGTACAGTCTGACAGCGCTGATCACAAGAAATATATAACACTTACCCTGTGGACATACAGTCCGACAGCGCTGATCAAACGGTCTCTCTGATCTTTCAAGAAACTCAGCTTGTAGGAAATGTATTGTGCTTTCCACTGTTTGGCAGACGCCATCTGTGCAGTTCTTGGGTAGCCCTATAGTTCGAAGAAAGTGTATCACAAAAATCTCAGCAATTTAATGGTTGTGTTAGAATAAAACATCAAACATGATTGAGGAGCTCGACGAATAGAAAATATACAGAGATGCAGGCGAACGTTTCAGCACAAGTCTTTATCAATGGGACATTAAACAGTAAACAACAACAGAGCTCCAGTAGCAGCACTTCATCAGAAAACCCTGTACTCCCCTCCCATTTGCAGGTTTAAAAAAATTTTATTTTTATTTTGCATATCCCTTACAGGATGTTGCAGTAAACACCAGCATTTTTCAGCTGCTGTTGATGTACTAGGCAAGATTGTGCTCAGTAGTTTGCCATTGCTTTCTGAGCGACCGGCTTACATACCCCTGTAAGTAACCAACACGGCGAGATCCGTTACCGAATCTCACGCAGCTGCGTTACGAGAACATACAGGATTACGGAGAAAGACGTTAACGCCTACGCCAAGGAGACCGGCTCTGTGACCGGTTATTGAGTTTATTTTCAGTACCAGTCACAAATTATTTTTCCGTTTTCAATAGATTTATTTAGGCAGGAAATCAGACCCTTTCCAAATAACATCTGGCTTGAAACAGGGTGATGCACTATCGCCGCTCCTTTTCAATCTGGCTCTAGAGAAAGTTGTAAGGAAGGTAAAGGAGGAATGTGCTATTGGAGGAACATCCAGACTGCTTGGTTATGCAGATGATACAGATATTATAGGGGAAAATGAACAAAAGACATTGAAAATATTGACTCACTTGAAGGAAAAAGCCCAACAGATGGAGCTGGTTATCAACCAAGATAAGACAGAATATATGGTAATTTCAAGAGAAGGAATGGCTAAAAACTCTGGCCACATACAAATAGATAATATGACCATTAAAAGAACAGAAACATACAAATACCTGGGTACAATCTTCAACTGCTCCAACATCATAAGGGAAGAAATACAAGCTAAAGTCAACTCTGGAAATAAAATATACTATGCACTACAACATCTGCTAAAATCAAATGTGCTATCTCATAACACCAACATCACACTCTACAAACCACTGATCAGACCAGTTGTGCTGTATGGCTCTGAAACCTGGAGTACAACTAAAGGAGACGAAGCCTTGTTACAAACCTATGAGAACAAAGTCTTAAGACGCATCTTTGGGCCCATTAGGGATACACAAAGTGGAAAGTGGAAAAGAAGAAGCAACAAAGACATTTATGATCTGTTTAAGTCCCCGCTAATCACTGGTATCATGAAGGCTAATAGACTACAATGACTGAGTCATATAGAAAGAATGGAAGATAATAGGGAAACAAAACTCGCTTACACTCAGGAAATAAATTACCGTAGACCCCGAGGTAGACCAAGAAGACGGTGGAGAGATGATATACATACAGACCTACAAGCACTTGGAATCAACGACTGGCAAAAGAAGGTCAACCAGAGAGATGAATGGAGATGGATTGTATCTACAGCAAAGAACCTCAATGGCTCGGAATGCTGAAGAAGAAGAAGAAGAAGAAGAAGAAGAAGAAGAAGAAGAAGAAGAAGAAGAAGAAGAAGAAGAAGAAGAAGAAGAAGAAGAAGAAGAAGAAGAAGAAGAAGAATAGATTTATTGAAACAAAACAATTTAGGAGTCAGCTCTGGGCTGTCTAGCAGACCTGATAGTAGGTAGAATGAGTAAATGCTGCGTTCTAAAACAAATGTTTATCATTCAGAATGAATGTATCTAATACAATCCTTAGTCCCTTAGAATTTCCTAAATGTAACACAACTGATAGTTTGTTAGATTGAGTTAATATCTCATTCTACTATAAGCATTTGTCAATCAGAAACATTCAATTTCTCTACTCTACCACAAATTCTTATCACTTGGAATTAGGAGGTTCTCTACACCATCACACATGTTGGGCAGATAGATCAATGTCTCTACTCTATCACAAATGTTTGTCAGATAGAGCAATTTGTCTACTCTACCAAACAACAATTTCTCTACTCTAACAAACATGTTTGTCTGATAGAACAATTTCTCTACTCTATCACACATGTATGTCAGATAGAACAATTTCTCTACTCTATCACACATGTTTATCACATAGAGCAATTTCTCTACCTTAACACACATGTTTGTCATATAGAGTAATTTCTCTTCTCTTCCACACATGTTTGTCAGATAGAACAATTACACTTTCTCTACTTTACCAAACATGTTTGTCAAATAGAGCAATTTCTCTACTCTATCCCACATGTTTGTCAGATCAATTTCTATACGCAAATACATATTTGTCAGATAGAACAATGTATCTGCCCTACCAAACATGTTTGTCAGATAGAGCAATTTCTCTACCCAAACATACATGTTTGTCAGATAAAACAATTTCTCTACTCTATCAAAATTGTAATCACTTAAAATGAGCAATTTCTGTACTCTACCACAACATAGCAATTTCCCCAAACTGCCACAAGAGGTAGTTACAGGAAGGACTGATCAACACTTCAAACTGAGTCTAGAACACAAGAAGCATTGTATATCAAAATACAACAGCAAAACAAACACCAAAATACCACATACAATATTTTGCAAACACACACACACCTTAACACACAACATTAAAAGTGTCTCGTATGAACAAGGTTAAAATATAGCATGAAATATAGCACAAAATATTCATGAAATATAACATAATATAGCAAAAGGGACATAAAATACACAAAACATACAGCTTAACAATGGATCATACAACATAACAATGGATCATACAACATAACAATGGATCATACAACATCCAGCATAGCAATGGATCATACAACATAACAATGGATCATACAACATACAGCATAACAATGGATCATACAACACACAGCTTAACAATAGATCATGGACAGCATAACAATACAGCAAGACATAACGTGTGATTATGAGAAAGAAATCAGTAAAGACAATTAGTGAGGGCGAAGTTCTGCAAGCCACTGGGTGGTGATGATTAATGTTTAAATATTTCTAGCTAATGCATAGCAACAATACATGGATGTTGTAAAAGACTGACATTTCAATCGTTTTGGAACCCCTGATGTCTCTGAGAATAGCATTAAATAAAAGAATTTGAATGGCACTCATATAAGTATTATAAGTAGAGTTATGAAATAGCGTGTAGAGATTAGATGATACTATAATTAGGCACTAGTGCAATTAACAGTAGAGATTGGATGACACACTAGGCAATTAACAGTAGAGATTGGATGTTACACTAGGCAATTAATAGTAGATATTGGATGACACACTAGGCAATTAACAGTAGAGATTGGATGACACACTAGGCAATTAACAGTAGAGATTGGATGACACACTAGGCAATTAACAGTAGAGATTGGATGTTACACTAGGCAATTAATAGTAGATATTGGATGACACACTAGGCAATTAACAGTAGAGATTGGATGACACACTAGGCAATTAACAGTAGAGATTGGATGACACACTAGGCAATTAACAGTAGAGATTGGATGTTACACTAGGCAATTAATAGTAGCTATTGGATGACACACAAGGCAATTAACAGTAGAGATTAGATGATACTATAATTAGGCACTAGTGCAATTAACAGTAGAGATTGGATGACACACTAGGCAATTAACAGTAGAGATTGGATGTTACACTAGGCAATTAATAGTAGATATTGGATGACACACTAGGCAATTAACAGTAGAGATTGGATGACACACTAAACAATTAACAGTAGAGTAGAGATTGGATGACACACTAGGCAATTAACAGTAGAGTAGAGATTGGATGACACACTAGACAATTAACAGTAGAGATTGGATGACACACTAAACAATTAACAGTAGAGATTGGATGACACACTAGGCAATTAACAGTAGAGATTGGATGACACACTAGGCAATTAACAGTAGAGATTGGATGACACTAGACAATTAACAGTAGAGATTGGATGACACACTAAACAATTAACAGTAGAGTAGAGACTGGATGACACACAAGGCAATTAACAGTAGAGATTGGATGACACTAAACAATTAACAGTAGAGTAGAGATTGGATGACACACTAGGCAATTAACAGTAGAGATTGGATGACACACTAAACAATTAACAGTAAAGTAGAGATTGGATGACACACTAGGCAATTAACAGTAGAGATTGGATGACACACTAGGCAATTAACAGTAGAGATTGGATGACACACTAGGCAATTAACAGTAGAGATTGAATGACACACTAAGCAATTAACAGTAGAGATTGGATGACACACTAAACAATTACCAGTAGAGTAGAGATTGGATGACACACTAGGCAATTAACAGTAGAGATTGGATGACACACTAGGCAATTAACAGTAGAGATTGGATGACACACTAGGCAATAAACAGTAGAGTAGAGATTGGATGACACACTAGGCAATTAACAGTAGAGATTGGATGACACACTAGGCAATTAACAGTAGAGATTGGATGACACACTAATCAATTAACAGTAGAGATTGGATGACACACTAGGCAATTAACAGTAGAGACTGGATGACACACTAGGCAATTAACAGTAGAGATTGGATGACACACTAATCAATTAACAGTAGAGATTGGATGACACACTAGGCAATTAACAGTAGAGATTGGATGACACACTAGGCAATTAACAGTAGAGATTGGATGACACACTAGGCAATTAACAGTAGAGATTGGATGACACACTAAACAATCAACAGTAGAGTAGAGATTGGATGACACACTAATCAATTAACAGTAGAGATTGGATGACACACTAATCAATTAACAGTAGAGATTGGAAGACATACCAGGCAATAAATAAATATAACAATGGAAGCTAAAGTGACCACGCTGGGATTCGAACCTGCAGCCTCCAAATGGCGACATCGCCTCCCTGAAGGAACAAGTGTACTTCAACACTCGACCATTTAATGTGCCAGTATGGAAAGTAAGCTTGCCTGCCGGCACGGTGGCCATGTTGAATTATGGGAATCACAATTGAGACCGACTTTTAAACTGACCCTGGTTTCCAGGTAGACCCGGCTTTAATTTAAATGAGAACCAGGACCACATCACCCATAGAGTCGGTTATTACAGAGCTAGCACCATATACCCAACACGACTTAAGGTGTGTTTGACAGATGCAAAATCCGTAATAGAGGCGCTCCTGTCTGGGAAATTGCCAGTTCTGAGGACACTACTTTCTGAACTTAGCAGTCATCGTAAGATCACCATACAGTGGATACCATCCCACTGTGGAATCCCCGGAAACGACAGAGCTGATCGATTGGCTAAGGAAGGAGTACAAGAAGAACAACCAGATGTGACTATTACATACCACCAAAAGAAAAGAATGATCAAATCAGTCAGAAGGCCACCAAACCTTACTCAAGACGACTACCACGTTATGGACAGACCAGAACAGGCCATTCTTCTGCGCCTCAGAACAGGACACAATAGATTACGCAACCACATGTATACACAATTCAAGATTGGTGACTCAGCCACGTGCACATGTGGTTTGGCGTCGCAGACAGCAGAGCACATACTCCAGGATTGCCCAAACTACAACATATCCAGGCGAACCTTCTGGCCTAGAGAGACAACAGTGGAAGATAAACTCTATGGGCCGCTGAATGAACTAAAAAAGACTGTTAGATTCATACAAGAGACAACATTGCAGTTATAAACATAATTTAGGCGAACGAAAGAAGAAGAAGACTTAAGGTGTGTCAAGTAACAGTTGAAAGGTCCTTCTTTTTCTGTATTGTTTGCTCAACCGTTTAAACTAACAATAAAATAAGTAAACTTTAACTAAGTCAATGTTTAAACTAAATCCTAAATGTGTAAGTAAACGCTAAGTCCATGTTTAAACTAAACTAAATTAAACGTATATAAGTATAAGATTAGCAAACCTTGAGAGGTCTTGAAACCAATAATAAAAATTGATTTATTTGTTTGTTTCGGGATTTGAGATTTAAATATTGAGCATAACCCACAACAGGCAACGCTGATCGTATTCCGGTACGAACCTAAGACCTTGTCCACGTCAATTTTGAAGCACTATACTCGAGTTTGGCTCTTGTTTGAGCTCGTCAGTTGTGCAAATCCTTGACCGGACCCGGAAACAAACCCCTGATCACTGGCGTGTGACGCAGGTGTGTAACCACTAGACCACGCGGTGCAGGTTAGACGCAACCAATCTATTCTAGTATGAGAATTTGGTTGCGTCTACCAGGCAAAGCTAAAAACCTTTAAAATGTCCGGCTTTTAAAATATTTTATGTTATTTATTTTAATGTATTGTTGTTACAACTTACAATGTATCTACACTCTACCGTGTGTTTACATTCTTTATTAAAACCCATTACTTAATAATATTTATTTAATTTTCCTATTTATACCAAATGTGAAACACCAGTTATTTGTATAATTTGAATCTAACTGTTGCTCTTTTCGGCAACACTAATAATGCTGTAGTCTCTATGGTCAAAATGTTAATGTTATTTCCGGTTCCGGTAGCAGAGACGCCACTTAAAATTGTTTTTTAATTTGTAATCTTTGCCGTCTATGTTTATGAAAATAGCTTCTACAAAGAGAAAATGCAAATTCTCGAACACTATGAAAAATAAGTTTCCATGCTTCGTTGAAGGACGCAACGAGAAGGAGGCAAAGTGTACGATTTGCGATAGTTACTTGTCCGTTGCCAACAAAGGAACTACTGACTTGGAGCGCCATGTTGACAGTGAGAGACATAGAAACCTAATTAAAGTGTCCGCGTTCTAGCAGATGGACGTCTTTTTATTTAAGCCTAAGTACTCAAATGTGTTGCTGAAAGCGCATGCGGTTGAAACAACTATGGCATTTTCATACAGTTTGTCATCATCAGTCTTACAACTTGGGGGGGGGGGGGGGGGCTGCGTGGTCTCGAGGTATGGTGTCCGCCTCGAGTGCTGGAGGCCCCGGGTTCAGGCCCCGGTGATGCCGGGATTTTTTCACGTGGACTTCTAGTAATAAAATTTCTCCTGGTCTCTGGGTAGTGAGATCGGACGCCCGTGTGCATTGTTGCGCACGTAAAAAATCCCTTGGCATTTGGAAATCAAAAAAGAGTAGCCTAACGGCGCTGCCCGGGCAAAATTTCGAGTTAAAAATCTACCCAAAGTATTTCAGGATCCTCGGCGGTGCTACGGAGTTCGTGCACTGAGCTGAGTTTCTCCAGACTCAGGTTTGAGTTAGGAGGAGAACGGAGCACTTATGGGTTGCACCCGTGTGCCGTGATGTTGATCCATCTACTATAAAAAAAAAACAACAACAACAACAACAACTTGATGACCTGCACAGCTGGTTTGATTGACACAATATTTCAAGATTCAGAAATTGCTAAAAAATATTGCTTGTGCAAAAACAAAGACTGAAGCAATAATAACCAGGTGATTGTCCCCCCATACTGTTGATGAATTGGATAAATCTTTTAGTGGTATTTTATGTTTCGGTCTTTCGACAGATGCTAGCAATCACGGTCCGCAGAAAATATTTCCGATCGTTGTTCAGTACTTTGACTGGAAAGCAAGTGGAATCCAAACGAAGATTCTCGAGTTAGACAAAATACCAAATGAAACCTCAGAAACTATAACACGGTTTATTTTGAGAACACTCCAAAAACATGATTTGTACTCCAAATGTGTTGCTTTTGCTGGTGACAATGCCAATGTGAATTTTGGAGGCATTAACAGAAGAGAAGGTAGACATGTGTTCTCGCATTTGAAGGAAGCCTTGAGCAAGCCATTAGTAGGCGTTGGATGTTCTGTACAACTGCATGCAACACGGCACAGATTTAATGCAGATTGACGTTGAGTCTATTGTCTTGAAGATATTTAATTACTGTTCTCTGTTCACTGTAAAAATAGAAACTTTAAAGGATTTTTGTGACTATGTCAACATTAACTATCGGCAACTACTTTATCACTCGAAAACTAGATGGCTCAGTTTGTTTCCAGCTGTTGAGAGGCTCTTGAGGCTGTTTACTGCTTTGAAAGAATATTTTCTTTCTGTAAAACAACCACCTGCTATGATAAAATAATTATTGGCAGATATTGTAATAAAATTGTACTGATTGTGGGTGTAATCTGGAACGATTTAAATGAAACATTCAGTATGTTCTCCTGTGTCCTCCTTTTTTGTCTTATTATGTCCTCCTCCTTTTTGTCTTATTATGTCCTCATTTTGGTGCCCACGGCATATGCACCACACTCGGTTCCTCTGATGATGACTTCATCATCACACGGAGACAACATCGGAACCATATATCATTGACTCGAAGTTACCACAGTGCTGACTGTGATACGGATCATTCTTTGGTTGTTGCAAGGGTTAGACTGAGACCAAAGAGAATCTACACAGCTAAACACAAATCTAGCCCCAGGATTAATATTATTAACACTCACGACCCTGAAAAGTTCTTCAAGTTTCAACAGCAACTTGAAGACGCTTTCACTGATACACCAGAAAATTGTACAGTAGGTGAAAAGTGGGGTCAACTTAAGGAAACTCTTTATAAAACTGCCCTAAGGGTTTGTTGTTTGTTCATCAAGAATGAAGATGACCATTCATTTAATCCAGTGGCGTTGAAAGTATGGAGCCGTGGGTTCTAAGATGGCTGATAAGGCCTATTTTGGCTCAAAATGTTTTTTGACAATGTGGACAAAGCATGCTTGACCTTTCTGGAGAAGTATTTCCTGCAGTGGTTTTTCTGTCCTGCCTTTTCTTCACAGCTTTTGCAGTCCTGGTTGCCTCACACATGACTGCACCCTTGTGTAATGATGCACGCCACGAATTTCGGTCTCTGGCTGCAGTCTCCCAGGTGTCATGATGAATTCCAAAAGCATTCAGTGAGATTTTCAGATCAGTTATCATTTATCAGTTGGGGTATCTTCATTGCACTCCGGACATGTCCATAGGTGCTCAGATCCTCCCCCCAGCATATGCATCAGCGTCAGGTGGCTAATAGTGCCAGTTCTGTGTTGGTTGACGAGGCGCTTTGTTTTCCCGATGTACCTCTCTCGTCTGGCTGTGCCGATTCTTACTCCAAGGTCTTTCATCCTGGACAGCGATGTAGAATCACTGACGTCAAAGTCCTCTGTTCTCGCCATATCTTTAAGGACGTTAATAACATCGGCACGATCCATGGGCTGGCCATCTACAGGGGGTGCAGAGCCAGCCAGTTTGTCAGCTCGTTCATTTCCCTCGACTCCCGCATGTCCCGGGACGAAGATGAAGGTGACTTTACGGACAACAGACTTCCGCAGCGATTCAGTCCACTGTCTACGTACAGATCCAGCTTCGACCTTCTGAATCATGCTCATTGAATCACTTAGTACACACACGTTGGTATAATGCTGTGATTCCAGCCATATGGAAGCCTGTATAACTGCCATCGTCATGCTGCTCGTGGTCATAGAGTCGGCACCACTGGATTCTTGAACGGTTCGGCCCGCTGAACGGGCTGTAAATGCCCACGCACTTCTCTGCTGCTTTACAACAGATCCATCTGTATAGATGAGCACTTCGGGGCTATCTGAGTGTTCATTGATGCATTGACAGCGGCAGGGTTCTGCTCTCTGCACCGTCTGTCGAGTGTGATAATGCAGGAGAAAGTGCACTTAAAAGCTGGAGGCACCGGCACCCATTCCTTGCCGGGGTTGATACTGGTAAGACTGCAGACCTGTCTGACGACATCTTCCACCCGACCCATCCATGATTTGCTCCTCTTTAGCCTGTCACCCTTTTCTCTGAATATAGCGTCATGCAGAGGGTGCTGCTCATCTGCACTTATTTTTAAGTATGCACGAGCTCTCCAGATCTTGATTCTGTGTTCCATTGTCGAGAAGTCAAGGAGGTATCTCATTGCTACACAGCTGGTGTCTCTCGTGCAGCCCAAGATGATGCGCATGGCTTCGTTTTGTACCTTTTCAAGTCTTCCAATCTGTGTAGGGCTGACAGTGAGGATGGCCAGGGCATACTCGATGCGTGAAAGCACAAGTCCTTGGAACAGAAGTAATAGCAGTCTTTGCTCGATATTGGCACTCGCCATGACTCTCACTGCTGACAAACCTTTTCGAGCCTTCGTTATGACATAATCGACATGATCTCTGAAGGACAGGCTACGATCAAGCCTCACGCCAAGATATGTCATTGACTGGGTTCTACTCAAACTGCTCCCATCCATTCTTCCTGCCGGCAGGTCTGTTTTCACAATATGGTTGTTTAGTGAGAACCATGTAACCGTTGCCTTTGCAGGGTTGACAAGGGCATCGGCATCAGCACACCATGAGGAAATTCGATCTAGTTCGCCCTGCATATCATTGGCAACCGCCTGTCTATCTCGACCCTGTCGATACACGAGGATGTCGTCAACGAATGACAGAGTCCTACCCCTCCCGTCCAACTGTTGTTCAGTGATCGGCACCGTATACACGTTGAATAGTACTGGTGACAGTGGTGAACCCTGCGGCAATCCTGGACATATCGTTATCGGCTCAGAAGACCAACTCCCGCATCTTAGCACCACCTTCCTTTGGAGCAGAACTGCAGCTATCCATCGTACAAGGTGAGGGTGCACTTTCAGTCTGAGGAGGGTTTGCATCAAGTGCTCGAAAGATACTCTGTTATATGCGTCCTCTAAGTCTATGGCGGCCGAACATGTCTCTTCTCTGACCTGAAATCCTTCGTAAACATCTTGAGCAAAGAGCGCCGCATTCAGCCATGACTCTTTGTTGCGTCTGTATCCTCCTAGTGTGGGCGGGAAGCAGCCGAGCTGTTCCAAGTCCCAAGCAAGTCTGTGTGCTACAATTTTCTCCAGTAGCTTGCCAACAGTATTCTGCATCGTAATGATTCTGTAGCCGCTTATCTTGGAATGGTCTTTGTTCGGTTTTGGCAGCGGCAGCAAGTAGCTTAGTAGCCATTCTTCTTTGACCTGACCCCTCTGGATACTGGTGTTGAATTCTCTGGCCAGTTCTTCCATGTCATCATCTGATATCACCAGTAGGTCACCATATCGGATGCCGTCTGGGCCTGGGGCGGTGTTAGGTGATTTCTTGAGCATCGCACGCAATATCTCAGCTGTGATTGTCCATTCTTCGTCTGTCCCGACCCCCTCACACAACTGAGAGAGTGTCGTCGTGGTCCTCTGTCTGGCGGGCTCGTCTTTCTGGTCAGTCTGTTCTATGTAGCGTGCAAGAAGGAAGACAATTTATCACAAACATCAGACAAGAGTCTGTGACACAAATAACTTATCACAAACATCAGACAGAGTCTATGACACAAGACAATTTATCACAACTATCAGACAGAGTCTGTGACACAAATAACTTATCACAAACATCAGACAGAGTCTGTGACACAAATAACTTATCACAAACATCAGACAGAGTCTATGACACAAGACAATTTATCACAAACATCAGACAGAGTCTGTGACACAAATAACTTATCACAAACATCAGACAGAGTCTGTGACACAAATAACTTATCACAAACATCAGACAGAGTCTATGACACAAGACAACTTATCACAAACATCTGACACAGTCTATGACACAAATAACTTATCACAAACATCAGACAGAGTCTATGACACAAGACAATTTATCACAAACATCTGACAGAGTCTGTGAAGATTCTTGTCTTTTGTCATGGCACGGAAATGTGTCAGCTCATGACTTGATACATGCTGTTGGAGATCGCAGATGTTGAGAATCATGTTAGCCCACGTCAGTCAGCAAGGCTCTTAATGATGATGAATGCAGCTTCTACGGAAGCCTAAACAATCCCAATGTATTTTTGTAACTTAGCTTTATTTTCAAATCTCAGTCATTACTAAGGATAGTTTTGAGTCAACTTCTATGGAAGACCCAGTTACCACTTTGTATATTTGTCTGTGATAGCCCCAAACTTCGCTATGTATATTTGTGATTTAACTTCTTAGAAACAGTGGAATGGGACAGTAGAATCTATCTGAATCTAAAGTTGAAAGATAAAGAAAAGGGAGATGAAATTATGGAATATTTCTATATTTAACATCCATGGATAAAAAGAAATGGAGATGGGATGGAGTAATCTTTCCGAGTGTGGATAATGGTGCAAAGAAAATGATGTCACTGGCAAAGGGACAATACTCATGTAGGATTAAATCTGAGGCAGAAGTAGTAAAAACTACACCAGACAGGTTGTTGACTGAGGAAACTACAGCAGACAGGTAAGTTGTCTGAGGAAACTACAGCAGACAGGTTGTTGACTGAGGAAACTACAGCAGACAGGTTGCTGACTGAGGAAACTACAGCAGACAGATAGTTGACTGAGGAAACTACAGCAAGCTGTTGAACTAGGAAATTACATCAGACAGGCTGTTGACTGGGGAAACTACAGCAGACAGATAGTTGGCTGAGGAAACTACAGAGAAACATTTTGTACTCTTACAGATGCAAGGTCAGAAACAGGTTACCACACATTCTGTAGAACGCATGAATCTGATCATGTTCTTCACACAGACAACACGGAGTAATACAATTTTAACTCCTCTTAGACAACACTGAATCATAAAATTGATCAGTTCATTTTATTGACAACATGACATCTTAAAGTTGATCATTTCTTTTATTAGACATGAAAACAATAAAATGGATTGGCTCTTCTCATAGACAACGTAATATTTTAAAATTGATTAGTTCTTTACATTTAACACATGGAAAAATAAAAGTGAGTAATTCTTCACATAGACAACATGAAATCGTGGAAAACACATCATTAAATCATAGAACCACTCGCGTTATTTACATTAACAACACAAAGCCATAGGACCAATTGGCTCACTTTACTGTCATATAAACAATGTCATTTACAGGCTCACTTTATTATGCCATATAAACAAGGTCCTTTACTGGCTCACTTTATTATACGATATAAACAATGTCCTTTACTAGTTCACCAGTATAACATCAAGCAAGAAGTAGAACATATGGCTGAGATGAAGAAGGAAAACGAAGAAATGCTGCGAACCATTAAATCAGAGAGAGATCTGCTAAAAGATGAAATGGAGTTAACCCAAAACAAACCAGCAAATGAAACAGAAAAGAACACAGAGAAACCGCACGATGAAACCCAACAAGAGACCGAACCGGAACCTCAAGATAAAGCCTGCAGCCTAGCCATGACACTCAAGACCGTCAAGGGAAAACCAATATCTCGCCGACATTAGTAGAAAACCGAGATGAGCACCCTGATGATGGCACGGAGAGGCCCTGGGGACCTACCTTGGAGGAGTGCCTAGAATCAGCAAGGGAGGAGGCAATTAGAGAGGAACTCATGTGCAAGGAATTCAGAATTCGCTGGAAAGAAAAAGAGAAGAAGCCCACGACACTCAGGGGGCAACCAATACAATACCCAGATACAATCTATGACTGTGAGACCGGATTTAAGTACTATAGTTAGTTAGTTGGTTAGTCGACAGATCATCCTCATTGCACATCGAGCCATTCAGTCCATAAGTGCTCGGATCCCCTCCTCAGCAAATCCCACAGCGTGTAGCGGTTAACGACACCAGTTTTCTGTTGGTTTATCAATCTTCTTTGGCTTCCTGCATAGTGTTCTTGTTTGGCCACACCTCTTTTAATTTGCTGTTCTCGCAGTCTGACCATAGTTGTAGATTCGCAGTCATCACTTAGTTCTCACAAAAGTCTTACTTCTCATAGAACATTCAGAATGTCAGCCTTGTCCATGGCGCGTCCGCCCTCCACATTAGCCATACCTGTGAGCTTGTCAGCCTGCTCATTTCCTTGTACTCCTGCAAGCCCTGGCATGAAGATGAAACTAATCTTTGTCAGCCGAGACCGCTCCAGAGACAGCTACCGCTCTCTTTGGATCCACCCCGTCTCTATCCTCTTGAGCATGCTCATTAAGTAGCTAAGGACACATGCCCTATTGAATGCCTGTGTCTCGAGCCATGTTACTGCTTTACTTACTGCCATGACTTCCATAGTCAGGCTACTTGTGGTCTCAACAAAAACACCAGAGTCCTCCTTCACAATTCTTCTTCCAGCCCTCGCCGTAATGGCCCATGAGCTTCTCACATGTCGGAAGACCGACCCGTCTGTGTAAATGACAGCATCACCGTCTAACTATATAGATGATGGAGAGATCATTCCATGGCTGTCCAGGGAGGAAGACTGCGAAAGGAAACAAACTCTTCATCAAAAGTGAAAACAGGCGCAAGGAGGAAAATGACATCGAAAAGCTTCTATGGACAATACACAAAAAAGGAGGTAAAAAGACCAAATAAAAAGTCCTTAAAAGAACTGCAACTAGCCAATCCAGACGAGCCAGGAGCTTTCACTAACCAAAGAAACCACCAGAGGAGACGGGCACAAAAGACAGTTGCCACCAACCCCCCAGCTGACGCCACAAATGCTTACATAACCAGTCCAGATCAGGAGCAACTTGTAAGAGCGCACACGACAAGAATCAGGGTGAATAAACCCTCAAAAACCATGGGCCTCATAAAAAACCACAGCTAAAAGAAGCAGGTTGAACGAGGCCGAATTTGGAATATTTGTTTATGAACCAACCAAAACCTGGTTCACTTGACTATGCCATATAAACATGGTCCCTTTTACATGACTTAAGGCACATAGTGTTGCTGGACACATGTTTGTATAGTCCAGACTTAAGGCACATAGTGTTGCTGGACACATGTTTGTATAGTCCAGACTTAAGGCACATAGTGTTGCTGGACACATGTTTGTATAGACCAGACACATGTTTGTATAGACCAGACTTAAGGCACATAGAGTTGCTGGACACACATTTGTATAGACCAGACACATGTTTGTATAGACCAGACTTAAGGCACATAGCATTGCTGGACACATGTTTGTATAGACCAGACACATGTTTGTATAGACCAGACACACGTTTGTATAGACCAGACTTAAAGCACATAGCGTTGCTGGACACATGTTTGTATAGACCAGACACATGTTTGTATAGACCAGACACGTTTGTATAGACCAGACACGTTTGTATAGACCAGACACATGTTTGTATAGACCAGACACATGTTTGTATAGACCAGACACATGTTTGTATAGACCAGACACATGTTTGTATAGACCAGACACATGTTTGTATAGACCAGACACATGTTTGTATACACCAGACACATGTTTGTATAGACCAGACACATGTTTGTATAGACCAGACACATGTTTGTATAGACCAGATACATGTTTGTATAGACCAGATACATGTTTGTATAGACCAGACACATGTTTGTATAGACTAGACTTAAGGCACATAGCGTTCTGGGACACATGTTTGTATAGACCAGACACATGTTTGTATAGACTAGACTTAAGGAACATAGCATTGCTGGACACATGTTTATATAGACTAGACTTAAGGCACATAGCGTTCTGGGACACATGTTTGTATAGACCAGACACATGTTTGTATAGACTAGACTTAAGGAACATAGCATTGCTGGACACATGTTTATATAGACTAGACTTAAGGCACATAGCGTTCTGGGACACATGTTTGTATAGACCAGACACATGTTTGTATAGACTAGACTTAAGGCACATAGCGTTCTGGGACACATGTTTGTATAGACCAGACTTAAGGAACATAGCATTCTGGGACACATGTTTGTATAGACTAGACTTAAGGAACATAGCGTTCTGGGACACATGTTTGTATAGACCAGACACATGTTTGTATAGACTAGACTTAAGGAACATAGCGTTCTGGGACACATGTTTGTATAGACCAGACACATGTTTGTATAGACTAGACTTAAGGAACATAGCATTGCTGGACACATGTTTGTATAGACTAGACTTAAGAAACATAGCGTTCTGGGACACATGTTTGTATAGACCAGACACATGTTTGTATAGACTAGACTTAAGGAACATAGCGTTCTGGGACACATGTTTGTATAGACCAGACACATGTTTGTATAGACTAGACTTAAGGAACATAGCATTGCTGGACACATGTTTGTATAGACCAGACACATGTTTGTATAGACCAGACACATGTTTGTATAGACCAGACACATGTTTGTATAGACCAGACACATGTTTGTATAGACCAGACACATGTTTGTATAGACCAGACTTAAGGCACATATCGTTGCTGGACACATGTTTGTATAGACCAGACACATGTTTGTATAGACCAGACACATGTTTGTATAGACCAGACACATGTTTGTATAGACCAGACTTAAGGCACATATCGTTGCTGGACACATGTTTGTATAGACCAGACACATGTTTGTATAGACCAGACACATGTTTGTATAGACCAGACAACACTCAGGGCTGATGTGGTCAGTGTCACGCCGGCCACCTTTACTTCCCAAGATATTTCCTGTAGCCATTTTGGGCTGGGTCCACCTGTCAGCCCAGGTCCAGTTTAACAATTCCAATCCGCCCTCCTGCATTTCAAACCCCTGACCTCCATTGAGCAGGCAAGTGTCTAGCCACTAGATTAACGCCGCTCTTATGTCAAAGAACTCAGCCCAATAGAAAACATGAAAAGTAAACCTGTTTGTTATAATTATTCTTCACTATGTGGTACACATATAAATACAACATTTCACCAGCTTTCATGTCAACAACACCCACATTACAAGCACTTGTTTGTTTCGTTGCAGCTGTGCTCTCACACACAAGAGTACATGCTTGATCCAGACTTTTCTTGTATCGGGCTCTAACATGCAGATGTTCATTCTCCGGCACCCATAATGAAATAGCTGCCACATAGAGTCCATCAACTGGAGCTGTGAATATTCCACTGTCTGCATTAAAGTTCTTACCAACATTGCAGTATGTTCCTTTGTACTGACTTATTATAGTTCTGTCAGTGATTTCTCCTGTTAAAGAAGCCCAAGCAGTAAATCCACATCTAGTTCGTGAAGATTTCATTTCTGTAAAAGATTCAAGGCAAATGTTCTCTCCATTTCTATCTCTGGTTACAAACAACACTACAATGGTTGACTATAATAATGCTAACTATCATCATCAGCATAATCATCAAATGTCTGGCCAGGCGGCATGGGTGAAAATACTTCTCCACATTTTGCGATGTCCAAGAGAATGTATTATTGACTGAGGTAATTTTAATCCACGCTTTGATAAAACATCAAGAAACACCCCACTCTATCTTTCTATACCTCTTTATTTGTTCATCTATCAAGTTGTTACATTATGTTCATGGTATATAAGAGAGTACGTTGAAACAACTTTATCCATTCATCTATCCAGTTGTTACATTTTGTTCCAGGTATATAAGAGAGTATGTTTAAAAACTGTATCCATTCATCTATCCAGTTGTTACATTATGTTCCAGGTATATAAGAGAACATGTTGAAACAACTTTATCTTCTGCCCTTTATCCTCCATTAGAGCACAGGCCTTAAAACTACCCATAACAGACCATCTGATATTTTACTGTCTATCCTACAGCTCCCCCTATGTGCTCCATATTATTTATCTCTATCTCATCTATCTTCTCCATGTGTCTATATATTGATTGTGTGTGTATGTGTATGTGCGTGTGGGTGAGTGTGTGTGTGCGCATGATATGACACAGAATTCATCTCAATAGAAAGCAAGAAAAGAGAACCATTCTCTGATAGCTATTCATCTCTATGTAATTCACACAAGAATACCGCATACCACCAGCATTCATGACAACAAAAGCCACGCCCCATGCGCTTGTGTGTTTCGTCACAGCTGAACACTCACACTTGGCTACTTAAAGTTTGAAACAGACATTGCCTGTATTTGATATCAACATTCAGTTCCCTCCTCTCAAAGAGACATAATTAAATAGATGCCACATAGAATCCATCAACTGGAGCTGTGAATATCCCGCTGTCTGCATTAAAGTTCTCGCCAACATTAGAGTTCTTTATTGTGTATTGTCTTATACTGTCAGCAAGGACCTCTTCTATGGTCCATGATTAAACACTAAATCCACAACTACTGCTTGAAGATTTCAGATCTGTACAAGAATCATCACAAATTATCTCCCCATTGCGATCACGTTTAAAAACAAAGACAACACTGCTGAACAATACCATTGATAGCCATTATCCCCAGCATTAAATGTCTGGCCATAGGGCGTGGGTGATCACACTTCTCCACATTTCCAGATGTCCAACAGACTGTATGCATCCCTGCGCTCACGTGTGTCAACGCCATGATTATATTCTGTCACGCGATATTTGTCCATACAAACATAAAGTTCTGTAACAGGAAGCTGCTGAAGGTTTGTGAAGTGCTGGGACTATCACAGGTGTGGCCTGAGTGCATAGAGGTATGTGAAGTGCTGGGACCATCACATGTGTGGCCTGAGTGCACGGAGCTATGTGAAGTGCTGGGACCATCACATGTGTGGCCTGAGTGCAAGGAGGTATGTGAAGTGCTGGGACCATCACATGTGTGGCCTGAGTGCAAGGAGGTATGTGAAGTGCTGGGACCATCACATGTGTGGTCTGAATGCATGGAGGTATGTGAAGTGCTGGGACCATCACATGTGTGGCCTGAGTGCATGGAGGTATGTGAAGTGCTGGGACCATCACATGTGTGGCCTGACTGCACGGAGGAATGTGCATTGTCCTTTGCTGGACATTGCGATCAACCCTACACCTCAGGTTGATTTACTAGGTAAGTTCATGTTCCATAGTTTGCCATTGCTTTCTGAATGGGAAATCAACATTGTAGTCCAAATGAGCTCTGAACACCGCCGTCAACGCACCAGAAGTTTAAGCTTAAGAGCTTTAAGTCTCGTGGACTTCTACACCAGCCCCATTAACATATCTATAAATATAAACAAAGGTCAGTGGGGGGTCATGATAGTCAATGTATGCTTCAGACCTGAACAAGAAGAAGAAGAAGAAGAAGAAGAAGAAGAAGAAGAAGAAGAAGAAGAAGAAGAGAACAACAACAATGCAGAGATAACTGTATAGAAATTGTGAGAGTTACCTAATTGTTGTAATCTCGGGGACATAACTGCTACCTCCTGGAGTAACTGGGACAGCTGCAAAAGTAAGAGAAATACTATACTATATTATACTATACTATACTATAAAAAAGGCATAATAACTACAATCCATGACAGTACCAAATGCGACTGATCAGACCAATCTGCGCTTTAAATGTTCAACCACAATGGATGCATGTGAAGACATGGTCATTTCCACTATCATGCACCATCTGACATATTACTCGCTCAGTTTGTGACCTATCTGCAATAATTGTCTCCTTTGTCTTTATTCTACTTCTGATGTTTGCCCTCTGTCAAAGACTGAAGGAGGAGGCAGGAAGCCTGCCTCATGATAGAACACCACCGGGACGTGGGGTCAACCTCAGATTGAGTAGAGGGAACAGAGTGCCCGGGATCAGGGCAGGATAGATGATAGAAAAGGGGGACTATTAACTAGTCCTCACACGAAGGCGTTGACCAGATAGTTAGCACTACTGGTCACGACAGAATCACGCCTGCGTGATAGCAACGATTAGCACTCAAACCAAAGCCAGCTAATAGAAGCGTGCTAACTGACCTAGCACGCAAAGAGCCGAAGGGCGTATGAAGGTCCTTCCGCATGGCGTGTAGCGACGCGAGTGAAGCAAGTCAGACTGGGGACTGACTCTGTAGTGTTCACACCGTATAGAATAGATATGTGTTTTCATATAGCCTAGTAGATAGAGATTAGCTATAGGGTAGGAAAACTAGTGATAGAGAATATTGTGACTTTATGTGTGATTAGATAGCGACTGTTTTTGCACTTGTAAAGAGCCAACGGCAATAAAATGTACCATTTCATTCCTCGCACACGACTTGCAAGTTTCTTGTAGGGTGTGGGAGAAGTAATCCGATGATGCCTGAAACACGAGTTGTTGACAGGCAATAGGATTAAATGTGGTGTCAGAAGTGCTGCTTGAACCTGAGTTCAAGCTATATACACTTACCCACGGCTCTAGACTAGGGTTACAGATAGGATATTACAAAGATTAAATGTTTAATTTGTGTCAGTGACGGTGACGTGTGCAGACTAGATCGAGTTGCCAGCAGAAGTGTGCCTATCGTGATGAAATAATGTTTATTTGTGCTTATTAGAATGTTATATATTTAAATAATGTGTTTTTCAAAGTTGTAAGTATGCATATTATGTTCTTCTTTCATTTATTTATGTAATTATTTATTTATTTTTGAATAATTGTCACAAATGATTCATGGCGGAGCAATACAAAGGTCAGCGACAGTATTGATTTTTGCAAGCTAAAAATAGCGCTGCGCCTGTGACGTGGCACGATTGACAAACAGTTGGGCCTCGCCATTTGCAATCAGCATATCAGTGTTTACATACTGGCAAGCTGCTGCCTGCCTGAATCTTTACGATATATTAACTATTATTTGTTTATTTAAGTTAAAGAATGAATATATTTATTTATTTACACATTATTATTATATTTATATTTATTTAAAAGCAGTTATTGATTTTTTTTCGTACTTTTCTATTTGTTTACCGTCACGAGGGCACTACTTTCGGCTATGCAAATTAGATTTGGCCTGCACGATACTTCCATAGATTAAACTAGGTTAGTAACGAAAGACATATTACGGTAGAACGAAGACAGGACATTGACATTAAATATTAATTAATCGATGTTCTGTTTGTTCGTGGGCATGTCAGTGTCATTGTAACAATTTGTCAAAAATCTATTTTTCGTTTACGAGTTGTTAATTGTTGCTGCTCTGTAAAACAGGGCGAACAACAGCTGAGTGATAACGTGAGTGTGTGCCGATGTGCCAAACAGGGTGACCTGAGTAGAAAACTCGTGTGTATTCCGGGGTGCCAAACAACGGGACCGGTGTTGCTAACGTGTTGTTCCTTGTTCTAGGGAACATTAAGTTGAGTAAAACCTACGTTTTTGGCATGCATTGTGATTAATAGTGCATCTCTTTTTCAGCGTGTATTGTATGAACAGACTTTGTGCTCTAATTTTTTGGAGAATACAATTTTCCAGAATGTAAACAAAGAGTACAATTTGTAGTGCTCAGATATTAAATAACATAGCATATCAAAGAATAATAACTAATTGAAGCAGTCAGTTCAGGTCAACGCAAACCTATTACTCAACAACATGGCTACTCTAGCTGACTTCATTAAAGCAGGCAAAGAATTGCAATACACAGGTAAAGAGCTAGAACAATATGCCGATAAGAAATTTAAAGAAGCAAAAGATGCTGAGAGAACTGAACGAGAACGAAAAGAAAATGCAGATAGAGATGAACGCGCTCGAGAAAGAGAGCATCAAAAAGAATTAACACAACTAGCTGAGATAACAAAACAACAACAACTAGAACAAGATAAGGAAATTAAACAGAAGGAATTAGAATTAAAACAAAGAGAAATAGATCTAAAGCAAAAGGAGATAGATGAAATGGTAAGAGTTAAGGAAAAACAAATACAAGTAGAATCAGAGACACAATTAAAGATGAAAGAGATGGATGTAGACTCACACGCAGAGATCTCTGCCACTAAACTTAAAAGTCAACAAGAAGAAAATAAGTTCAACAAATACAAAAATATTATCAAAGCATATTGTAAAGAGGATTCAATATTGCCTGGACAGAAAATGTCGAGTATCAGTTTAAATATCACCAAGTTCCTTTAGAGATGTGGGCTATGATTTATATGAAGAACCTGAGTGGTGAGCCCCTTAAAGTAATAGAATCTATACCAACCGATCTTAGATCTGACTACCAATACATCCGTGATAGGATTATGCAACACTTTTTACTTGATGCCCCTGGGTATCAGGTTCAGTTCTCAACTTTAAAACCTAAACCTACTGAGACTTTCATTGACTACATCTCAAATGTTCAAAGTGTACTAAATAGGTGGCTTAAAGCAGCTAATATAGGAAAAGACTTTGATAAATTAAAAAACTTAATAACTATGGATAAAGTAATATCCACGATACCATCCTCTTTTGCTAAATTTTTGCAGCAGTCACACATTGAAACCATAGAACAGTTTGAAAAGAAAGGGTCAGCATATTTTTCTTCAAACAGAAATATTTTTAAAACTTCAAATGACTCTGAAATAGTTTCCTTTGTAAAAGATCAATCAAAAAACTATCAGAGCAATAGAAAACCATTTAATAAATTTGACAAGAAAGATAGAAAAATTTCAAAATGTATCCACTGTCACCTTTTACATGACACTGATTCAATGTGTGACAAATCGCCGAGTTATCCGGCACATCTTGAAAATGTTATCAAGAAGCAACAGAACAAAAGATCTGCATACCGGCGTGCCATTAAATGTTTTTTTTGTTCCAGCTACGGCCATTATTCAAATAAGTGCCTTGGCCGCCAACGTATGAAAGCCAACAATGCTATTTTACTTGATACATCTTCTGATAGTGGTAGTGAGACTGAGTGTGAGAATGAAAATGAATTACCTGTTAACCAAACGGAAGAGGTGTGTTGTGTAAACGATATGTTGAGTTTTGACAGTTGTGAGCGATGTCACCAGTTTCATGCTGACGGAAAATTAGAATGTGGACATACAGTTCCATTCTCATCTGAGAGTGTGAATGCAGCCTTAGCCTCCAGAGGCAATTTAGAGTTCCACAATGCAATGGTCAATGATAGACCATGCCAATGTTTGCTGGACAGCGGGAGTACCCTTATTGGTCTCAGAAAGGAACTGGTGAGTCAAGAGGATTATACAGGTGACTCTGTCAAATGCCGAACCTTTTCGGGTAACATTGAAATTTACCCTTTGGCCAAAGCCCGTATTGACACTCCTTTCCTTTCGGGTACATTTACTTGTGCTATACTTGACAACCCTTGTACTGATCTAATTCTGGGTTGCTTACCCCAGCTAAAACAATGTACTAGCGATGAAATAACTGCATGGAACCAACTGAATGCAGTTAATGCAACAACCAGAGCAGACACTATAAAACATCAAGACACGCTTCAAGATGAGAGACTACTGGTGCTTTCTCCATCTAGCACTGATGATACCAACAGACAAAAAGTCATAGAACAGCAAAAAGCTGATCCTAGTTTGTCTCCTTATTTAAAATTATTGAAAGAACGAGCTAAGGTTACAAAGAACGCATCAGGGTTCTTCAGATTAAATAGTGGCATTCTTACTAAACATTATACTACTGGTAACCATAACATTCAGCAAACGGTGTTACCTGTACAACATCGCATAACTGTGCTAAAAATTGCACATGAGTCACCGTTTGCTGGCCATCTTGCATATGACAAAACCAGGGCCAGAATTCAGGCTCATTTTTATTGGCCAGGTTTTTGCAATGATATTAAATTATTTTGTCGTTCGTGTAATGTCTGTCAACAGTTAGTACGAAAGGGTAAACATGTTACAGCTGAAGTACAACCTTCTACACTGGCTTCTAGGCCATTTGAGAGTGTAGCGGTAGATAGTGTTGGACCCCTGAATCAGGTGTCCAGCAAAGGAAATCGCTTCATATCAACGATGGTCGACCTATGTACAAGGCCAAAAAAGGGGCGAGAACAATTGAACTTGAACCAGATCAAGACATACTTCTCTTGCTTCCTAACAAACGAAATTTATTATTGACTTCATGGCAAGGGCCATTCAAGGTGGTACGTAAGATTTCAGATGTTGACTATGAAATATCAATAAACGGAAACTTAAAGATATTCCATGTCAACATGTTTGTCACCGCCTCACTTGCACATTTAGTAAAGGGCTGCAATTCCAGCCCAAGGGAAACCATTGAGTCGAGCAGGACCCGAGTAATCTAGAACCTTCTCAAAAGAGATGGTCACCAAGTCCATGATTCCGTGGACACTGATGTGGCCCGCCTAATGCGGGGTCCACGAGGAACTCGGACAGAGTTACCGCCCGTGTCTAGTTAGGACACGCGGAGACCGGCAGAGGACAGACGGACTTGAGAGAGGCAACAGGGCCTGCCTTTGAGGGACTCTATAGATATCAATAGATATATAGACATAGGCTAGATAGTTTGCTAGACTGTTAAATGATACTTATGTGTTTGATGTTTACTATTTGGGAGATGTAATATAGCGCGGGTCTGTTTACCCACTGCGCCAACGCATACTGTATATGTAAATACAATAAATATTCGATCTCATAACGAACAGATTTATTGTTGCCTGTATGAACCCAAGTTTAGTTACCTAGATACGAGCAAGACTATGACAGGCTTTTTGGGGGCTCGTCCGGAAAAGTGAGTGAATGACTGTGTGAATGGATTAAATGAGAGAACGATACACTTGGCGGACAAATTGTACGCAAACCGTATTTATTTTAATTTGTCTGCGTCTTTCATGTAAATTGTATGACTTGTCTAATTTGTGAATACATGTGTAGTACTTAGTTTAATAGTGAGTTAATATACTTAGCTTAGCAGTTAGGATACATCTAAGCACCACTACTTGGAATGCCTGTTCATGTATTGCACACAGTGCAGTAGTTCATGATTGAGGTTATCCCAACTCGTGACGCTTGGAATTACACCACACATTCAGCACACACAGTACACAAACCTTAAAACTCAACACTATCAAGTTAAAATACAGTCACTTTATTAGAAACATCAACTTATTAGTCAAAGCACACTAACAAGCCAACAGGGACACTTGTAGTATGAGGGGGATAAAAGAACAAGGTAACTACATATTTAGCATTATATAACATACGGGAGTAAAAGTGTATAGAAATACACACACAGATCAAGATTTGAAGGTGTACTTATTTAGCCAAGACTTCGGTCTTGTTAACCCTCTATTATATAGGGGTTATTTGTCTGGGTACCATTTTGGGTACTATGAGAAGGGCAAGTTGTAAATACAACTACTAAAATGCCACGTAACTTCGGTCTGATAAGCATATTTAAGCACACGAGAGACAGGGATCTCTGCACCAAATCAGACAAGTGTTGTATGGTAGAATACATGAGTTTTTAGTGCTAATAGGTAGGTTGCCAGGTTACTATCCACCAAACTACAAACACCAACTGTATGTGATTCGGTGACAGAATTAGAACGGATCTAATTCCCAACAACAAATCATGTCACAGGGGAGGAGGGATCCTGTCACCGCCTCACTTGCACATTTAGTAAAGGGCTGCAATTCCAGCCCAAGGGAAACCATTGAGTCGAGCAGGACCCGAGTAATCTAGAACCTTCTCAAAAGAGATGGTCACCAAGTCCATGATTCCGTGGACACTGATGTGGCCCGCCTAATGCGGGGTCCACGAGGAACTCGGACAGAGTTACCGCCCGTGTCTAGTTAGGACACGCGGAGACCGGCAGAGGACAGACGGACTTGAGAGAGGCAACAGGGCCTGCCTTTGAGGGACTCTATAGATATCAATAGATATATAGACATAGGCTAGATAGTTTGCTAGACTGTTAAATGATACTTATGTGTTTGATGTTTACTATTTGGGAGATGTAATATAGCGCGGGTCTGTTTACCCACTGCGCCAACGCATACTGTATATGTAAATACAATAAATATTCGATCTCATAACGAACAGATTTATTGTTGCCTGTATGAACCCAAGTTTAGTTACCTAGATACGAGCAAGACTATGACAATGTTGAAACCTTACTATTCACGACAAGAGACAGAAGTAGAGACAGACGAACACAGTGCACCCACACCAAGTGATCAGACGACAGACATACACAACGCAACTACACTAGTTAGCGAGACTGGCATATCCGACGAGCATACACTTAGCGAGAATACAGAATACACACTTAGCACCACCACCGTACTGAATCAAGTAGACGACGACGGAATGGAACTACCAGTTCCTATTGTAGACAAGACTGCTACATTAGATAGCATACATATAGAACAGGGACTAACTGACAGTCAACGACGACAATTAGTAGAATTAGTGACGGAATACAAAGACATATTCTCTGACATTCCAGGTAGGACGGACAGAATCGAACACTCCATTCTTCTTTCAGACTCTAAGCCTATTAAATGCAGGCCGTACTCAATCCCACTAAGCTATAGGGAAAATCTAAATAAGGAAATTCTGAATTTAGAGGCTAGTGGGATCATCCAGAAATCCACCTCTGAGTACTCTTTTCCAATTGTTCTAGTTAAGAAGAAAGATTCTACAATTCGTTTGTGCGTGGACTATCAAAAGCTCAACAACGTCACCAAGATCGACGCAGAGCCAATTCCTTCCTGCGAAGATCTTATTCTTGACATGTCCACCTCCAAAATCTTTTCTAAATTAGATCTCACTAAGGGATATTGGCAGGTCCCTATGCAGTCTCAATCCATCCATCTTACTGCTTTTTCAACTCCTTTAGGACTGTACGAGTGGCGTTTTCTTCCTTTCGGACTTCGAAACGCTCCTGCCACTTTCGTACGCTTAACTAGAGATCTACTTCATGGAGTGACGAATACAGTGACCTATATAGATGATATATGTGTCCATACTGATGACTGGACAACACACCTACTGAAACTGAGACATGTCTTTAATAGGTTGCGACTCTTCGGGCTCACTGTCAAACCGAGCAAAGTCGAATTGGGCCTAAAAGAAATTGAGTTTTTGGGTCATGTCATTTCTCAAGGTCAACTAAAGACTGACCAGAAAATTATTACCAAAATTATGAATCTGACCATGCCTACCACCAAGAAACAGGTCAGAAGCCTTTTGGGGTTAGTGAATTACTATAGTAAATTTATTCAAAATTTAGCGGAGATTACAAGTGTATTTTCCAATGTTTTAAAAGCTTCTGTAAAATTGGATGTTAAAGATGCATTATTAATTTCTGCATTGTCAAAATTGAAAATTTTGTTTAGTAATGTTCCAATCCTCCGCTTGCCTAATCCGAGGCTCGTTTATTATCTTAGGACAGATGCCAGCAGGATCTCCATCGCTGCAGTACTAGGCCAATTTTATGAGGGCATCTTCCATCCGATTTGCTACGTGAGCCGTAAGATCACACCCACCGAGTCCAGATATTCCATATCCGAGTTGGAAGCCTTAAGCGTCATCTATGCGGTGAGAAAGCTGCATCGATTTCTGTCAGGTGTGCACTTCATTGTCCAGACTGACAACTCCCCAATAACGGTCATGCAGAGTGGTGTACATCGAAATGACCGAATATACAGGTGGTCGCTAATACTACAAAATTACACCTTTAGTATAGAACATATTAAGGGGAAAGATAACATCTTGGCTGATACCCTTAGTCGACCATCTGATGAAGCAATACCAGAAATTTCCACATAAAATTGTATTGTAATATATGTTAATTTAGTACAGTCAAATATTCTATGTGAAATATGTTAGAAATACATGAATATTGTGTGCTGAACTAAGTACCAAAAACATTGACCTGCTATGTGTCTGTAGACATCAAAAGTAACAACTTTACTCTGGGAACAAATATATCACTTTGTGAACGAGGACAGCTTATTACTTGCTAAGCTCCAAATATGTTCCAGTGAAGTAGTTGTGTTAAACAGAGAAAAACAGTGTCAGATAATTATATACAGACAGACACGAAAACAGTGGTCTACAAACGAAATTTACAGGTGCAATACCCATAGAACAAATATGACTGTGTAAGGGATTTCAAATACCCAGAACAATTATATAGATATTATGCCAATGAAAGCATGTTTCTGAACATTAATGGCAACGACTAACCTGAGGTATTTAAAAACCATGTATATAAAACTTAATGTGATATGTATCATAATGTTTTAATATAGTGATAAAATATAGATAGATTATGTCATTTGAATTTATAGTTAGATTTAGATAATATAATACTTTTTCATTTTAGTTTAGATAGATTATTAATTTGCCCATTTATTTAACTTTAAAATTAGATTAGGATAGTAATTTAAAGATACAACTAATTATAAGAAGTTTAGATATGAATAGTATCATTCCGTTTATTATATTTCACTTTTTGTCATTTCATTTGATTTCATTCCATCTTAACCAATCCATTTAACAAACGTTATCATTTAGTAGTATGATTAGGTTACACCATAATAGAATAGAAATATTATACACTTAAAGATACATCATTTACACCATATAGAATAAGAATATCAATCATATAGTTTGTTTCATTTAAAAACATTAGTTAGAATGTTATATTTCACATCACCCATTTTAGAAAGGGACGTAACTTATTACATTTCACATTACCCATTTCACAAAGAGACATAACTCATCTCACATCAATTTCATTTCACATAGGTAAATTATATCCCTTAAATTAGATAAATATTAGCAGTAATGTAAGCTTATTTTAGGATTAATATGACAGATAGATTAAAATAGGCAACACATTAAATGTATATTTATAGAACTAGTATTAGTATGTCAGTATTTAGAGTAATATTTCAGTAGAATAGATTGGTGAATAATACCAGGGTACAAACCATCAACCCGTTTTTTCTTACATGTAAATATGTTGTAAATACTTGACGTGTGCAACGGTTGATGCACAGTCATTAGGCTCAACTCTGTCAAACTGAGCCAAGCTTGTACAGTGTCACTCCAAGGTTTTTAAATAACTATGAGAGTGAAAGTTATGTGACAGAAATGAAGGTAAAAGATGTGTGACAAAGGTGAGGGTGAAAGATGTGTGACAGAAATGAGGATGAAAGAAGGTGACAAAAATGAGGATGAAAGATGTGTGACAAAAGTGAGGGTAAAAGAAGTGTGACAGAAATTAGGATGAAAGATGTGTGACAGAAATGAGGGTAAAAGATGTGTGCCAGTAGTGAGGGTAAAAGAAGTGTGACATAAGGAAAGGTGAAAGATGTGTGACAGAAGTGTGAAAGTGAGAACAAATGTAAAATATACAGTAGAGAGTGAGAACAGTCAGCGGATTTTTTCTGCCGCTCAACAAAACTTTTTATTTTTATTGCCGTCAAATGTTGGTTTCAATGTTGGAAATATGTTGTAATGAATGTATTTTATGTAGTTTAGTTTAGAATCGTAGTGAAAGTATTTTGAGTCTCATAAGACTGAAACGTAGTCACAGATTTGTATTATACACATGTTTGTGACCACAGTTAAATGAATTATGGCACTTGAAAAACTAACTTACATACACATGATAGTTAGATACACATGTTAGACGTTAGATTATACTTTTAATTACATCCAAACACACAAACAACCAGAAAAACAAACATATAAATTGCATACACATTTATTAGATCAAAGGGAGATAACTCCGGGACAGGGGACATAATAGACTACGAAACACTAACTTAACAGTGAAATATGACTTTACACGCGGAAGCGAGATAGGTAAAGCCTGTCGCTCACAGCTTGTGTAATGGTTGTTTAATATTATATGGGGGACATGAAGCAATTCATGTGTTGACCTTCAGAAAGTCAACTTTGTATGGGTAGTGAGTTAATTTACTATTTGAGGGCAGGTCTTATAAGACAACGGTCCGGTTCAGACATACCTCTAATGAATATAATATTGCGATTGAGAAAAGGGCTCACGCCAACCAGACAAGTTTGTGGCGATTGCCAGTAGCCAAGTAAAGTGATGCTACATTGTGACATTAGTCAGTAGGTCTATTGAGTAGCCCAAAGCCAGGTTATCTACAGTCTTTGACAAAAATTAGACACACTAATTTTTTAGAAACCTCTTGCGTCACAACCAATGAGTCAAAGTTGATGACGCAACACAGGAGGGGAGGGTGTGTGTCAAAGACTGAAGGAGGAGGCAGGAAGCCTGCCTCATGATAGAACACCACCTGGACGTGGGGTCAACCTCAGATTGAGTAGAGGGAACAGAGTGCCCGGGATCAGGGCAGGATAGATGATAGAAAAGGGGGACTATTAACTAGTCCTCACACGAAGGCGTTGACCAGATAGTTAGCACTACTGGTCACGACAGAATCACGCCTGCGTGATAGCAACGATTAGCACTCAAACCAAAGCCAGCTAATAGAAGCGTGCTAACTGACCTAGCACGCAAAGAGCCGAAGGGCGTATGAAGGTCCTTCCGCGTGGCGTGTAGCGACGCGAGTGAAGCAAGTCAGACTGGGGACTGACTCTGTAGTGTTCACACCGTATAGAATAGATATGTGTTTTCATATAGCCTAGTAGATAGAGATTAGCTATAGGGTAGGAAAACTAGTGATAGAGAATATTGTGACTTTATGTGTGATTAGATAGCGACTGTTTTTGCACTTGTAAAGAGCTAACGGCAATAAAATGTACCATTTCATTCCTCGCACACGACTTGCAAGTTTCTTGTAGGGTGTGGGAGAAGTAATCCGATGATGCCTGAAACACGAGTTGTTGACACCCTCCATGCAACACTTTCAGCGGTGACTTGCTCCCAGTGTGGATTATCAATGCCTGTATCAATCATGTCCCGCTCACACACATCTTTGTATCGTAGTAGAGGCCGACCCTGAGATCTTTTACCCATCTGTAATTCACCAAAAAAGATTCCTTTGGTATTCTACCATCATCCATCCTCCTAACGTGTCCTATCCATATAAGTCTACGAAGACTGAGCATGGAATAAACTGCCACACAACTCAATCTTTCCAATACTTCAGTATTTGTGATTTTGTCTTGCCACTTAATACTAAGTATTCTTCGCAGACACTGCATTTGAAAGCTGTTTAAACGTTTCTCTTGGTGTGAGTAAGTTGTCCAGGTTTCACTGCCATAAAGAAGAGTACTAAGGACACAGGCTTGGTAGACGAGGACTTTTGTTTTGGCAGTCAGCTTCTTGTTCTCCCAGACTGTTTTTGTTGTTGCTTCCTTACCAATCCTGATGTTGATTTCTTGATCTAACGATAATTTACTGTTTATCTCTGATCCTAGATATGTAAAATGGTCTACTATCTCTAGTTCGGCATCGTCAATAAAGATTGATGGTACCCCATGTGCACCTTGTGACATAATCTGTGTCTTCTTTTTCCTAATCCATCATCATCAAGTGCCATGCTGGCTGGCGTACATGTTCATGACTCTCCACATATCTCGGTCTTTGGTTTTATGAATCAACTCCGCTATTAATATTCCTCCATGCCACCGTCTCAATCAATCCATCATCATTTCTCTTGGTCTGCCTCTGCCTCTCTTTCCCTCAATCTTTCCAGTTGTCATGATGTTCTCCAATGCCTCTCTTCTCATCATGTGACCAAAAAAAGCTGTTTGCCCCCTTCTTATTGCTGTATACAATGTTCTATTTTCATTAGCCTCATTGAGGCAGTCGTTGTTAGTTACTCTGGCAGTCCAAGGAATTCCACATCTCTGTTGCTTCCAATCTCTTCCTAATTTGTTCATTTACATTCCAAGATTCACAGCCATACAGCAAAACAGTTTCTATATAGCTCCTCAGCACTCTCTTTCTTACATTCAATGATAGCGAATTATTGCATAAGATTGCCTTCATTTTCTTAAATGCAACCTTTGCTTGCCCTATTCTGCTCTTAATCTCAGTTGTGCATCTTCCATCTGATGTTATAATTGCCCGTAGATATTTAAAACTATCCACTTGGTGAAGAATTGTCCCTTCTATCTCTATTTCACATTTGAGTGTCACCTTTTTCTTTGATATCATCATTGCTACTGCTTTCTTGAAATTCAAGGAGAGTCCCATCTTTGCACTCTCCGTTTCTACAATGTCCAACGATTGTTGTAGATCTTTTGCATTATCTGTCATCAATACTGTGTCATCTGCATAGCGTATATTGTTTATATTATAACCTCCGAATATTATTCCTGGCTTCTCTTTTATCTCTCAAAAAAAATCCCTGTCATACTCCCAGTCTTATTTGTTAATAATTTCCTCCTTTATTTCAGATTTTAATTGCTGCTACTTGGTTCCAATAAATATTTTCTCAGTATTCTGAGATCTTTCCCATCAATGATAATATCTTCCAACATTTTAATCATTTCATCATGTTTTACTTTATCAAATGCCTTAGTATAATCTAAGAAGCACAGAAATATGTCTTTCTGTGTCTCTATTGATCTTTCTAATAGTGTCCATAATGTATATATTGCATTGTTTATATCCTTTCCTTCCACAAATCCATAATGTCTTCACCAATTTCCATTTATTTATTTTACTGTCTTGTTCTTCTCATTATAATTCTGAGTAGAAACTTAGTGACATGGTTTATGAGGTTAATCGTATGAAAATCTTTGTGTTCAATTACTCCTGGTCTTTTTGGTATAGCTAAAAATATAGATTTCAGCATATCGCTTGGTATATATCCACTGTTGTAAATATCATTCAACATTTTGGTTAATATATCTACTCCAAATTCTCCCAATACTTCTAATTCTTCTATTGTGATTCCATCTGGCCCAGCTGTTTTTCCTTTCATCATGTATTAATTGTTAAAACAAATTCATTACAAGAAATGGGGAATGCAGATAGTAGACATGGTAATTCTTCCTCAGAGTGGGTTGTCATTGCAGCATCATCTACAAAATGCAACTCTCTGATCAGTACTCACCTAATTTTGGTCTTGGCCTTAAATCTCTGCAGATGTACGCGTCCTTATGGTCCAGGCATGTATGAGGCCCTCACCTGTGGGACTTGGCTGACCACCTCTAAGTCGGGTCCCTTGGGTTCCAGGGTCTGGCCATCACTCGCCACCTGCTCGTGGAGGCGAGGTCTCAGAGGTTTGACGCTGAGCCGCCAGCGTCTGCAGCCTACCTTGTGCCAGACGTATTGGTTACCCATTCTTCTGGAAAACACAAGGCTTGGTCGAGAGAGGGAACATGTCGTTTGGGCACCACATGTTTCTCTGAAGCTCTGCCCAGGCATTGTGATGGAATATTGGCCACATTCCAACTCACATACTTTGGTCTGTCAAGACTGCAAGTTGCCACTCACTATACTATACTATACTATACTATACTATACTATACTATACTATACTATACTGTGCTGTACATGTGTTACAGTGTCTAGCACTTTTGCCGACTGGATCATTTATGCACTCTCACAGTTATGCATCCACTCAATAACACAAATACACACCCCCCTCACACACTCACTAATACAAGTGTACTGATACATAATACTCTCTCTTTCTCTGATCTGGACATCCAGATGGACCCAGCCTAAAATTGGTACAGGAAATGTCCACGGACGTAAAGGCAGCCGGCCAGATATTGACCACGTCATCCGGCGAGCGCCGATTGCTCTGTAAAAATATTGGGCTAGCACCATTGTCGTTGTGATGACGTACTCCAGCAACATTGTGGTTGTGATGACGTACTCCAGCAACATTGTCGTTGTGATGACGTACTCCAGCAACATTGTCATTGTGATGACGTACTCCAGCAACATTGTCGTTGTGATGACGTACTCCAGCAACATTGTCGTGATGACGTACTCCAGCAACATTGTGGTTGTGATGACATACTCCAGCAACATTGTCGTTGTGATGACGTACTCCAGCAACATTGTCGTTGTGATGACGTACTCCAGCAACATTGTCGTTGTGATGACGTACTCCAGCAACATTGTCATTGTGATGACGTACTCCAGCAACATTGTCGTTGTGATGACGTACTCCAGCAACATTGTCGTTGTGATGACGTACTCCAGCAACATTGTGGTTGTGATGACATACTCCAGCAACATTGTCGTTGTGATGACGTACTCCAGCAACATTGTCGTTGTGATGACGTACTCCAGCAACATTGTTGTTGTGATGACGTACTCCAGCAACATTGTCGTTGTGATGACGTACTCCAGCAACATTGTCGTTGTGATGTACTCCAGCAACATTGTCGTTGTGATGACATACTCCAGCAACATTGTTGTTGTGATGACGTACTCCAGCAACATTGTCGTTGTGATGACGTACTCCAGCAACATTGTCGTTGTGATGACGTACTCCAGCAACATTGTCGTTGTGATGACGTACTCCAGCAACATTGTCGTTGTGATGACGTACTCCAGCTTCCCTTTCTCATGACGTGCCCACAGAATACCAGTAACCAGTTCTCTTTGTGAGTTAACATCTTTCAAGAAATCTTCGCTCCTCTTTCTATCAATTCACGCTGTTCGCATCAATCTTCTATACAACCACATCTCCACAGCTTCCACATCATTCATCACTTGTCTGCTTAATTGTCCATGATTAGCTTCTGTACATCAGGATTGGCTCAATATAGCTCATAAGAACACTTTTACTCACCTCAATTGACAAAGATAAATTACAGACAATATTCTTCATCTTGTGAAATGTTGCCTTTGGGCTATTCTACGCGTAACTTCCTTAATACATCTTTTTTTTGTTTTTATTAAAGTACCCAAATAATTAAATACATTGAGATCTGCTCCGGTCACATTGGTCTTGCGTTTAATAAATGAAAATGTTAATTTGCCCCTTCATATGACTGTGTTCATGACATTATCAGCACAGTTCCCTATCAACATGTCTTACATTTGGGTGTACAATTGTTCTTTTTAATAACCATTACTTCTATTTTCCTGCTGTTACATTTGGGTATCCAAGTGTTCTTTATTAAAAGCATTACCTCTGTTCTTCTTTTGTAACATTTTTGTGTACAATGGTTCTTTGTGATAACCATTACTTCTTTGTTTCTGTTGTTACATTTGGGTGTACAATTGTTCCTTGTAATAACCATTACCTCTGTTGTTACATTTGGGTGTACAATTGTTCTTTGTTATAACCATCACTTCTGTTTTTCTGTTGTTACATTTGGGTGTACAAGTGTTCTTTGTTATACCCATTTCTTCTGTTGTTACATTTGGGTGTACAGTTGTTCTTTGTTATAACCATTACTTCTGTTTTTCTGTTGTTACATTTGGGTGTACAGTTGTTCTTTGTTATAACCATTACTTCTGTTTTTCTGTTGTTACTTTTGGGTGTACACTTGCTCTTTTTAATAACCATTACCTATATTTTTCTGTTGTTACATTTAAGTGTACAACTGTTCCTTGTAATATCAATTACTTATGTTGTTCTGTTGTTCAAACTGAGTCCTTTGTTTTGACTTTCTGTTGCAATTATATTTAACATTTCTTTTAACAGTGTTTCATTTTCAGTGACCAAAACAATGTCATCAGCATAACGCCGGTCGTTTACATTATACCCACCATCTGATATCCCTGGCATGTCTTGTATGGATCTCACTATTATTTCGCTGTACAAATTGTTGAACAGATTGAAAGCTGTGCACAACTTTGTCTATAACCTTGTTTAACCCTTTAAGGGTGGACCGTCCATTTCCGTCCAAAACGTTAAACGGGCAAAACGTCTCAAACCGGTCGATACTATTATGCATTGTAAAAACGCGATCTCTCGGCTTTCCGATACTTCCGACGGCTACTTTCGCTTTTGCCGATAGCTTGACAACGTGGCCGCCATTTGTAAAGCGCATACTATGAAGTTGAATGGACTTTTACGGACTTTTTTTGATAGTTTCCGGGGTTTTTACGCTATTTTTCAAAACGGATTTCGGCGATTCTTCAAGTGATAGCCGAGATTTCGCTCTGTTCAATTTCAGGGACATTAAAGGGCACGAAGTTGACTATTAATCGGAGCTAGATATCAGTGCAAAGCGTTACTTTGCATTTAGCAGTCTGAGTCGGACTTTAAAGAAAGTTATTATGATTCTGAAAATGTGTTTGTAAATTGCCGTATAGATGACGGAAAATCACAAACAACATGCCGTATTTCGTAAATATTTGTGTTCATATATAGATTACTGACAACAATCACGTGAGTAACATATTCTGCATGCTTTTCCCGTCATTGTGTTGTTTATTTAACTAAAATCGGTTGACTAACACCTTATTTGTGATGTTTTTACTAACGCAATTTTACCGAATCTGAAAAAATCTTGCCCGTTCAGGGCTACAAAACGGACAAGCATCTGCCCTGTAAAGGGTTAATGTGTTGAAGTTTCCAATTGGTTGTCAATTCTTAAAGCTGCTCTTTGCTGCCAATACAAGTTCTTTATTAGTCTTAGATATTTACCACTGAAGTTTAAAATGTCCAACATTATAGTCATGTCATTGTCTTTCACCTTGTCGAATGCCTTAGTGCAGTCAATAAAGCACAAATAAAGATCCCATTTTTTCTGTTAATGTACTTATACATTGTTAGTGTCTTTCTCTTCTAAAAAAATACCATTGATCATTTCCAATTTCTGGATTTATTTTAATGTAGTTACTTTAGTATTATTGTTATCTTTATGTGTTATTAGATTTCCGGTCCAATATGGCGGATAGGCTGTTAAGCTGTTAAGACCTCTGGCGTGTTCTCGCTTCTGGCTACGGTTTGCTTACATATTTTTTAAATGTTGGACTGGTAATACATGGTGCTCTCGAGTTAAGTGCATGAAGCGACACTGTGATCTGCGGATTTTGTGTGGAAATCTTTTACATCTGTCTGCGGTGGTTTGTATTGTTAACTGCATGTTCAGAAAAACTGTGGATGGCCGGTTGATAAACTAGTTGGTTTTGCATTATGCAGTAATGTGTGTGCAACTGCTGATTTTCTAGTTATTGCCGCTTCCATCAACAATGAACTATAATTTTCGTGGTGGACTGTTGTGTTTGCATTCTGGCAGCACTCTTATGCATGTAGGCCTTGAGTGCTGCTGGTTTGTCGGAACTGCTGTCCGTTCCATTTTTCACATGAGACAGTAAAGAGCATTTTTTTGTGATATTCACTGGCACAGGAACGGAGCATTATAGGGTGACACTGTGCCATGAAGTTGGAAGCGCGACTAATGAATAATGCTATCTATATTTTGGTTCGGTTTGGTTTGTTTTTTGTTTGCAGATAAAATCTTTTTGCCGAAATGTTTTCCATGTTTTGTGATTGTTTTCCTGTTATCCCACACATTGTGTTTTCCAATTGTTTACATTTCTAGTTTTACCAAAGTTAACCCAAATTCTCTTACAAATGACAAACCTTTGTGACATTATCATCTCGCACACTGGCCCGTTCATTGAGACAGGTTCTGAGTTGTTCTAGTGGCCTCAGTCGATCGTTTAACATCTGACACAGGATCCGAAACTGTCAAATTGGCAAAATAACTTTAATTATATAGAACATCAATGATATTATAGGCTTTTATCATATCATTCAATCAATCAAGTGCCAACTAGACAATGTAAGGTGGCTGCATTTAATATCCACAATTATCTTCTCTGACTGTGATTGCTGTTGTTCTTCTTCCTCATCCTACCCTTCTTTTCTTCCTCATCCACCTACCCCTCTTCTTCTTCCTCTTTTCTACTTCTTTTTCTCCTTCTCCACCTTCTTCTTCTAATTACAACCACTCTTCTTCTTCTACTACTACTACTACTACTACTACTACTACTACTACTACTACTACTGCTGCTGCTGCTACTACCACTTGTAAAACCTTCTTTCAGGAATGTAATTTATAATAGTAATTGTTTTCAAAACTGTTTACACAACAAGAGTCAATCAAAACGTCCAGAACATATATTTTTAAGTGAAGGAAGTTTGCAAATGGAATTGCAGAAGCAGCAACATCTTTCACCTGATGACAGGCCAGTGTAGAGTAACTGGTCTCTGTACCACCCCAAACACAAAGTACTTGGCTATTTATAACATATCAAGTACAGTGCATTTGATCATGTTTACCATCTCAAAATTTCAAACACAGAGTTCCTGACCAAGTACACCATGTAAAAGTCTCAGTCTTAGAGTACTTCGCCATCTTCACAGTCTCAAAGTACTTGGTCATCTACACGGTCTCAAAGTCTCAGAGTACTTGGTCATCTACACGGTCTCAAAGTACTTGGTCATCTACACAGTCTCAAGTCTCAGAGTACTTGGTCATCTACATGGTCTCAAAGTACTTGGTCATCTACACGATCTCAAAGTCTCAGAGTACTTGGTCATCTACACAGTCTCAAAGTACTTGGTCATCTACACGATCTCAAAGTACTTGGTCATCTACACGATCTCAAAGAACTTGGTCATCTACACGATCTCAAAGTACTTGGTCATCTACACAGTCTCAAAGTCTCAGAGTACTTGGTCATCTCAATCAATCAATCATGTGCCATGCCGGAAAGCGTGGGCGGTCATGATTCGCCATTTCACTCGATCACCAGAGTCGTGGATCAGCTCAGTGTTCCTGTCTCGTCCATGCCATGTGGCCAAGCCATCCAGGTATTTTCCTCTCGGTCTTCCTCTTGGTCTGTTCCCCTCGATCTTGCCAGCTGTCACCAAGTTCTCCAGTCCATTTCTTCTCATAACATGTCCAAAAAATTTTGACTGTCTACGTCTAATTTCTCTAATCAATCTACGATTTTCATTTGTCTCTTGTAGTACTTGGTCATTGGTTTTTCTATCTGTCCATGGTATTCTTTGCATTTTCCTCAGAAACCACATTTCTGCAGCCATCAGATGTTTTTCAGCTTGACTGCACATTGTCCAAGTTTCACATCCATACAAAAGAACAGGCTCTATGTATCCCCTCAACACTCTTTTTCTCGTTTCAATTGACATCAATTTATTGGTCAGAATGTTTTTCATCTTGCTAAAGGCTACTTTCGCAATAGCGATTCTTGTTCTAATCTCTTCAAGGCATCTGCCATCAGATGTTATGACTGTTCCGAGATAATTGAACCGATTCACTTGTTGAAGAATATTCCCATTTACTTGTATATTACATAGTGGTACTTCGTTCTTCCTAGTGACGACCATAACCTGTGTCTTCCTACAATTTAATTCCAACCCCAGCTGCTCACTGTGTACAACCACAGCGTCTACTAATTGTTGCAGATCCTGTGCATTGTCCGCAATCAATACTGTATCATCTGCATATCTAATGTTATTTATGTTTCGTCCTCCAATGCTGATTCCATTTAGGTCTTCTACATTTCTGAAAATATTTTCACTGTATAAGGAAAAAAGATCTGGAGACATTACACATCCCTGCCTAACACCTCTCTTAATAGGTTGGTATTGTCCTACTTCATTATCAATTCTTATGGCAGCTTGTTGTTTCCAATATATGTTTTTTATAAGTCTAATGTCTTTCCCATCAATTTGTAGATCTGCAAGCATATCCACAATGTTGACATGTCTTACTCTATCAAAAGCCTTTGTGTAGTCAATAAAGCAAAGATGTATATCCTTGTTTACTTCTAAAGCACGTTCAATAACTGTTCGCAGCATATACACAGCATTTACTGTACCCTTTCCTTCTACAAAACCACATTGTTCTTCCCCTATTTCAGGTTGTATTTTTTTCCTCACTCTTTGCATGATAATTCGTAACAAAATCTTTGTGATGTGACTCATTATACTAATTGTTCTATGTTGATCACATTCTAAGGTTCCTGATTTCTTTGGGATTGCAATAAATACAGAATTACATAATTCAGAAGGTATATCTCCAGTATCATATAAAGTGTTCAACAGTCTAGTGACTTGCTCTAGTCCAAATACTTCTAAAGCTTTAATCATTTCTGTTGTGATGTTATCTGCACCGGGGGCCTTGCCAGCTTTCATATGCTTAAGAACATTTTGAACCTCCATCTTTAAAATTGCTGGTCCTTCATTATTAAATCTAATAGAATACTGTTCCTCTCTGTTATCATTATACAGGTCTTTCACATAATCTGTCCATACATGTAGAATCTGATCTTTTTCTATTATGATTTTGCCATCTTTAGTTCTTAGACAGCCTGTTGATGTACTTGTTCTTTTATTAGTAAGTTCCTGAATCCTTTTGTGCACTAATTTGGTATTTTGACTGTTGTGTTGTTTTTCAATTTCTAAGCACTTTTCCTCAAGCCATGATTCTTTTGCCTTCCTACATAATATTCTGACTTGTCTGTGAATTTCTTCATATTTGGCAGGATTATTTTTGTTGAGTCTTCTTGTTTCCATTAAGTGTAAAATTTCCTCAGTCATCCATTTCTTACGACCCACCTTCTTTAATTTTGGAATAGTTGTTTCTGCAGCCATATTGATTGAATTCTTTAACATTTCCCATTGATCATCCACATCCTGGAATAGGATCTCTAGATCAGACAATATTTCAAATCTGTTCTGTACTTCTATGTTGAATTTGTTTTGTATTTCCTTGTCATTACTCAATGTACACAAATCATATTTAGTGTTCCCTGTTGTATACTTGACTTTCTTCAACTTTATCCTCAATGTTCCTGTGAGTAATCTGTGGTCACTATAACAGTCAGCACTGGGAACTGTTTTTGCTACTGTTAGGGCGTTTCTAAATCTTCTGCTAATGAGAATGTAGTCAATCTGGTTTCTAATCCTGCTATCAGGACTCCTCCAGGTCCATAATCTTCTAGGGTGTTGCTTGAACCAGGTGTTTCCTACAATCATTTCCTGTTCTTTTGCCCACTCTACTAGTCTGTATCCTCTTTCATTTCTCTCTCCTAAACCATAGTTTCCTACTGTGTATCTATCCCCTTGATTTCCTACTTTTGCATTGAAGTCCCCTATTATAATGTTTATTTCTGAATTTTTACATTTCTTTAAGGCAGACTCTATGTCATTATAAAATTCCTCTACACTATCTTCACTGGACTCTCCTGTTGGGGCATATACTTGAATAATATTTATGTTAAAAGGTCTGCCACTCAATTTAACTAGTAGTACTCTGTCCGACACGGCCCAATATCCCTGAACAGACGTTGATGTTTTCCGGTCCAAAACTATTGCCACTCCCCCATGCCGATCCTCACCTCCAGAATAAATAATCTTGGTCATCTACACGGTCTCAAATTACTTGGTCATCTACACGATCTCAAAGTACTTGGTCATCTACACGATCTCAAAGTACTTGGTCATCTACACGATCTCAAAGTACTTGGTCATCTACACGATCTCAAAGTACTTGGTCATCTACACGATCTCAAAGTACTTGGTCATCTACACGATCTCAAAGTACTTGGTCATCTACACGATCTCAAAGTACTTGGTCATCTACACGTTCTCAAAGTACTTGGTCATCTACATGGTCTCAAAGTACTTGGTCATCTTCACGGTCTCAAAGGTGCAAACTGAGGCAACTGTTCTCGTAGACCTGAAACTAAGACCCCAGAACACATAGTTCAGTTATGCCAAAGTGTCAGAGATCTGCGCTGCCAGAAGTACCATGAGGGTGTTGAGCTGGAGCAGAAATCATAGGGCACTGAAATGGAGACAACGATGAACTTCATCCCGGCAAGGGGGCAGAATGTCCTGTTAATAGAACAACAGTTGGAGAAGACGACAGACACAAGCAAACAATTTCATGCCAACAACAAACACGTCCTTCCACGCAATTTCATGGTCAGGGTTAACGTCAATCATACTTGTACACAATTTCTCTGTTGAAGAGTTCATACTTACATTTGTCTCCCTTTTCTCAACCTGTTTCTGGACATCTTTCACATTTCTCCCGCCTTCTGCCTCCAATGTCTGCAACCTCGTCTCTAGTTCTCTCAACAAGGTCGTGTTCTGTGCTTGACCTTCAGATATGAGCTGGGCACTCTGTGTGTTAGCCATGACCATGTCTGCCAGGTCACGTGTTACAGTTTCTGCAATCTCATGCTTGTAGCTGCAGTCATCAATGATTTCATCAATTCTAGCATCTAATGCATCAACGTTTTCTTTCACAGACTCAAGTAGATTAGGCACATGAATAAGTTTCTCTATGAGTTCTGCCTGAGACTCCATCTCTGCTTTTTGTCTGTCTTGTGCCGTAGATATCTTCTGCAGCTGTTTCTCCAGACTTTGTAATCTTGTCTTCTGTTCTTGCTCTATTGCATCTTGTGCATCACTGATATCACTGATTTGTTGTTTGACTTTTTTAAACCTTGAGCTGTGCTTCTTGTCCGACTCTGATAGTTTGGATAACAATTCCTTCAGTTGTTGATCAATGCCATTTTGTTGTTCAGCAACATTTTCTGTTCTGCTCCTGAAGGAGCACATGGCCTCTTCTATGACAGCAATTCTGTCTAACACCGGTTTCATGTGAGTTTCATCTGTGCATAAAATCAAACAACTTATCAATAATAACTAAATTAAACAAGTGATTACTGATATATATATATATATATATATATATATATATATATATATATATATATATATATATATATATATATATAGAGAGAGAGAGAGAGAGAGAGAGAGAGAGAGAGAGAGAGAGAGAGAGAGAGAGAGAGAGAGAGAGAGAGAGAGAGAGAGAGAGAAGAGAGAGAGAGAGAGAGAGAGAGAGAGAGAGAGAGAGAGAGAGAGATTAATTTGGTTATTTCGGGATTTGAATTTTAAATATTGAGCACAATCCACTACTGGCAACGCTGATCGTATTCTGGTATGATATATAGATATATTATTAACATGTTATCATCACAGCTGCAACAGCAATGGGTAGACTGATGGTCAACAGACAACTGCCAGAGCTGTATACAAGCATGTCACAGACCAACTCTAAAGACAGCATCAACTACATGTCACAGCTCAACTCTAAAGACAGTATCAACTACATGTCACAGCCCAACTCTAAAGACAGTATCAACTACATGTCACAGCCCAACTCTAAAGACAGTATCAACTACATGTCACAGCCCAACTCTAAAGACAGCATCAACTACATGTCATAGCCCAACGCTAAAGACAGCATCAACATCCGACATCACCACAACCGGAGCACGATCTTTAGACACGAACAAACATAGACTATTATACAACCCACCAGGCACATTACAGTTGGCAAGAAAATGTTGTACGGAGATCTTAAGATGCAGCCCGATAGACAGTTAATTAAATAGCTCGCTAGGTTGCGAATGTATTAATTAGTCTAATTGTTAGTTAATTAAGTAGATCATTAAGTTGTGATTTTATTAGTCTAGTCTAATTGTTAGTTATCTAATTAGCTCGTTTGTTGTGATTTTATGAAAATATTTAAACAGGTAAGCATATTCATGGAGTGAATTAGGTAAATCACGAGAAGAAAAGAGAACTAGACTAATCAGTTCTGCAGTTCTGTGATCCTTATAAAGTTGTAAATGTGTTGTGTAGAGTTAGTCACACGGTATGGAAAATAGAAACAAAGACGGTATAGAAAACAGAGCACCACACTTTATAGAGACAGAACAATATATTTAATGGACACACAAAGCTACACATGTTTTTGATACATAAACAAAACACTATTTGGAGACATAGAACAACACACTTTATGATGACACAGAACAACACACTTTTATGATGACACAGAACAACACACTGTATGGTGACATATAAAAGGACACATTGCATCAATACATAAAACAACACTATCTAAGGACATAGAACAACATACTGTATAAGGGCACAGAACAACACACTGTATAAGGACATAGAACAACATACTATTTTAGGACATAAAACAACATACTGTATATGGGCACAAACCAACACACTATTTAAGGACACAGAACAACACACTATTTAAGGACATAGAACAACACACTATTTAAGGACAGAGAACAACATACTGTGTAAAGGCACAAAACAACACACTATTTAAGGACACAGAACAACACACTATTTAAGGACACAGAACAACACAATATTTAAGGACATAGAACAACACACTATTTAAGGACATAGAACAACACACTATTTAAGTACATAGAACAACATACTGTGTAAGGGCACAAAACAACACACTATTTAAGGACACAGAACAACATACTGCGTAACGGCACAAAACAACACACTGTATAAGGACCTAGAACAACACACTGTATGAACACATTATAAGGAGCCATGAGCGAATTAACACAAAAGACTTCCCGTTTGACTGCTTGACAAAAGGACAAAGGTAGTGAAATTTATAACACTTTGAAATCTTCATCAAATGACATAGACAGATCTCGTGGAGAGAACTTGACACACAACTGTACCAGCAGGTGAAGAAAAGACCCTGCCACTGGATAGGGCAATACACTGAGGTAAATCAAAGAATAGTATAACTAGAACAGCTTTAAACTGTAACACACAGGGCTAACGGAATAGAGGAATTCCTAAACACTCATGAAGAAGTGAAGCAGAAACAGAAATGAACCTGGGAAGGAAATGGACAGAGCTGCTTGGGACAGCTAAAGATAGGAGGGAGGGGGAGGGGGGAGCTCAGAGTGAGGTGATTAAGGACCTATGCCCCAATAGAGAATAGAGGACAAAGGAAAAGGAAGATGACAGATCTTAGGCTTTAGTGTTTTTAGCTCACCAGGGTATGCCTCCATGCCAACGTCTTAGACAACCAGTATTAATTATGTTTGTGTGCTTGTCTCTTTTATCTCCAGTCATCACAATGTTCTCCAATGTCTCTGTTATCGCTGATCTCACTATATGATCAAATAACACCATTTGGCCCTCTTCTAAAGTTGTATATAATGTTCTGCTTTCATTAGCCTTTTTTCAGATATTCGCAACGTTCACGCCAACAACCACAATAATTCATATTTGTGTCATCGTGTTTTACATACAGCCATTGTTTGTTTTCTTGATAACCAAATTACTACAATGTTGCAGTTTTTGCAGATATTTTTCTGTTTCAAACATCAATAGTTGTACATAGCGATTATATTATAATCCCCAGCTCGTATTCCTGATCTATGTTTAATGTCTCTGTCTGTGTGTGTCACATCTGATCTCTCTCTTAGTGTTCAGAATGTGTATATTACATCATGTGTTCCTTTCCCTTCCATAAATCCGCATTGTTCATACCAATTTCCATATTTGTGTCCTTATTTGTCTAAATCTATATATGTAAAAGATAATATTTGTGTGTGTCTTTGTATGTCTCTTATATGTTCGTGAACAGTCCATCCGATTGAGGTGAAATTTTCTACAGATGTTCTTCTCATTCCCGCCAAGCCAACTGGCATAGTTTGTTAGTTTAAAAACAGTTATTTATGTATTAAATTGAATTTAATTAAAATATTGCAAGGGGACTTAACTTAAGAAAAGTTATATCAAGGGACATAACTTTTAGTAGTATGTAGTATTGTGTAATTTAAATAATTGTGTTTTTCTTAAGTTTCATAAAATGTTTAAAGTAGTTATCTACAGTCAAATGCGTTATGATAAAATCTTTAAGGGATTTTCACAGTTTCCATAAAAATAATGGATCTATTTTAGATACATGAAAATTTTCGAACCCATTTTTCCAGCAACGGGAATGGGAACGGGAAAGGGCCGTTTAAATACGGGAAAATTTTTGAACCCATTTTTCCCGCAATGGGAGCGGGAAAGGGCCGAACATAGATAGATAGATAGATAGATAGATAGATAGATAGATTAGATAGATAAGATAGATAGATAGATAGATAGATAGATAGATAGATAGATAGATAGATAGATAGATCCCCGCCAGGGGCTGGGCGAAGCCGGGCCGGGTCAGCTAATATAATTTTAAGTAGAAGCTTGGCGACATGGTTTATGACACTGATTGTACAAATTTCTTCGCAGTCAGTTGTTCCTGGTCTCTCGAGTAAAGCTATTAATACAAATTTTAGTACACCCCTAAGTATATGATCACAGTTGTAAATATCTTTACACATTTTTCAACACTGCTAATAGAAATTCGGCCGGTACTACCAATTCCTCTACCGTGAATTTATCTGGCCTTTTTTCATTTCTTCAAATGTTTGCAGCATCAGTGAGTTCTTGTTGTTTCCTATCTTCAAATGTTTGCAGCATCAGTGAGTTCTTGTTGTTTCCTGGCCTTGATTTCAAATATCCTGTTTTTAATTTGATCTTTCTGACTGTTAAATCACTGAATGATCCGAGTGCTGCAATAAGATAATACTGACAGAGGAACACTTTGGTATTGTACATTATCTGGGAGGTCATGTAGTGTCCAGAGATCAAACATAAACTAGGCTAACTGTGTGTGTCATTATATAAATCATTCCAACATTCAAGACCTACTTGCAGGTTGAACAGACCCTATCGACTGTCTGTAGGATTTTGTCGCTGTAGAAGCTAGTGGTACTGCTGGCTGCCTGTCAGATATTGCAGGAGTAGAGGATGCTGTGGCTATTGACTGTGATGTCTGACCTGGCTGTTCACAAGAAAGCTGATTTGCTGCAACACCCACTGATCCATCTATCAAAGAATGGAGGAAGTAGACAAATAATGTCAATGAATTCAGAAACATTAAGTCTGTTTTGGTTTAAGGATTACTTTAATTGTACACGTGTATCTCCATAAGTGCATGCATACACCTTCTCCCATTTGTTACACAATAAATAACTCCAACAGTGCACACATCTTCTCCCATTCATTATACAAGTGTATCTCCAACAATGCACACATCGTCTCCCATTCGTCCAAGCCACTGTTCTGTCCAAGAAACTGTTCTGTTCTGTCCAAGACACCATTAAACATTTAATATGGGTAAGGCATTTCAGTTTCAGGGTTGTAAGACATGGATGACAAAAGAAATTTTACAACTAATGGAAACTAGAAGACAGAACAAAAATAATCCTGCCATATATGAAGAAATTCACATAAAAGTCAGAATATTATGTAAGGAGGTAAAAGAAGCATGGCTTGAGAAAAACTGCATAGAAATTGAAAAACAACACAACAGTAAAAATACCAAACTAATGTACAAAAGAATTCAGGAGCTTACTAATCAAAGAACACATACATCAGCAGGCTGCCTAAAGAAAAAAGATGGAAAAATCATAATAGAAAAAGCTCAGATTTCACATGTATGGTCAGATTATGTGAAAAACCTTTATGGTGATAACAGAGAAGAATAGTATAATATTCAAAATATTAATGAAGGACCATCAATTTTGAAGATGGAGGTTCAGAATGCTCTTAATCATATGAAATCTGGCAAGACCCCCGGTTCAAACAGCATCACAACATAAATGATTAATGCTTTAGAAGAATATGGAATAGATCAAGTTACCAAATTGCTGAATACAATATATGATACTGGAAATATACCTCATGAATTATGTAACTGTATTTATTGCAATCCCAAAGAAATCAGGAGACTTGGAATGTGATCAACATCGGACAATTAGTATAATGAGTCACATCATGAAGATTTTGTTAAGAATTATCATGCAAAGAGTTAGGAAGAAAATACAACCTGACATAGGAGAAGAACATTGTGGGTTTGTAGAAGGCAAGGGTACAGTAAATGCTGTCTACATACTGAGAACAGTAACTGAATGTTCTATAGAAGTAAACAAAGATATATACCTTTGATTTATTGACTATACAAAGGCTTTCAATAAAGTGAGACTTGTCGACATGATAAGGATGCTTGAAGATCTACAAATTGATGGAAAAAACCTTAGACTTGTAAAAAACATATATTGGAAACAACAAGCTGCCATTAGAATTGATAATGAAGTAGGTCAATATCAGCTTATTAAGAGAGGTGTGAGACAGGGATGTGTAATGTCTCCAGATCTTTTTTCTCTGTACAGTGAAAATATTTTTAGAAATATAGAAGATATGGAAGGAATCAACATTGGGGTGACAATGCAACAATAACATTAGATACGCAGATGATTATCTTGATTGCAGGCAATGAACAGGACCTGCAACATTTAGTAGATGCGGTTGTTACCCACAGTGAACAACTAGGGTTAGATTTGAATTGTAAGAAGACACAGATTATGGTCGTCACTGGAAAACAGGAAATACCACAATGTAATATACAAGTATATATGTGCATATTCCTAAACAAGTGAATCGGTACAGTTATCTTGGAACAATCATAATATCATATGGGAGATGCCATGAAGAAATTAGAACAAGAATTGCCATTGCGAAGGTAGCCTTTTGCAAGGTGAAAAACATACTGACCAATAAAAATATATCACTTGAAATGAGAAAAAGAGTGTTGAAGTGCTGTATAGAACCTGTACTTTTGTGTGGATGTGAAGCATGGACAATGAGCAGACAAGCTGAAAAACATCTGGTGGCTGTGGAAATGTGGTTTCTGAGGAAAATGCAAAGAATACCATGGACAGACAGAAAAACTAATGACCAAGTCCTTCAAGAAACAAATGAAGAACATAAACTAATTAGAGACATTAGACGTAGACAGTCAAAATTGTTTGGGCATGTTATGAGAAGAAATTACTTGGTGAACTTGGTGACGACTGGAAAGATTGAAGGGAAGAGACCAAGGGAAAGACTGAGAAGTAAATACCTAGATGGCTTGGCTATATGGCATAGTCGAGACAGAAATAAGGAGCTGATCCATGACTCTGGTGATCGAGTGAGATGGCAAAACATGATCGCCCACGCTTATCGGCATGGCACATGATGGATGGATGGATTTCAGTTTCCGAAATGATAATGTCTATGAGCCACGTACGTTCGGATATGGTAAAACATCAGTATTTTTCTTCTTCCCATCTCACGATATTCCATGAATGTTTCTGTTGCATGTACAATCAAATGCCTTGAAAGCTTCTGCAGTGATTGCGAAATGGTATTTTGGTGAAAAGCCCCGATGGTCTTGATTATGTGCCAGAATGGATTTGTTGATGTGCCAGAATGGTTTTGTTGATGTGCCCAAAGGGTTTTGCTGAGTGATCTTGTCATACCTGCAGCTCTCAATACACCGGCGTTAATTTCCTTCTCTGCCCACGGTATGTTAAACATTCTGAGCACAGCATATCTCCTTTGTCTACCGTTTCGTCACTATTCCATCACTCATGGTCCAGCATTCATATTCATACAGAAGACCAGACCCCACACAACAATTCTGTCACCAGATTGTTCTACTGGTCATGGTAACATCACAGTCAGCACATTAATAAGCCCATAGCGATGGTTGCTGAGAGTAGTTGCTAGCATGCCTGCCTGCTGGTCTTGTGATCGAATCCCATTTGAGGTTGCTTTTATCCCATAACTCTTGGCTCTCAGATAGTCTCAGTAAAATTGTATTCCAAGAATTTACCTGGGAAGTAAAGGCGGTGAATTGATATTGTCCACAGCACCTCTCCAGAGCAGATAAGTTAAAAATATGGGGTTAGCAACTGTGGGATGTGGATTTTAATTCCTAAGAATAATTCGTTAAAATGTCTAGGGGGTATTATTGATTCTCTGGTCACTGGTCAGAATGCAGGGTGATCAGGGATATTTACCACAAATCCCAGGAGAAAAGAGTTCAATCCTTGAAACAATGGCATCTGTGTGTAGGTTTCCCTTCCCACTTCACCCTTAAATTAACTATAGATGCTAGAAGGATATTGATTGCTCACAACATATAAACAACCACTTGTTGGACACCACATTTACTTGATGTACACAACACTTTTGGACAAACAGTTCAGGTATTAACTCAAGATCTGTAGTTACATATATATATAGGTGTAATAAACACTATGCATTTTCAGACAGGCATGGGAATGATATGCAGTATTACAACATAGTACCCAGTGACCCCAGAAAAAAACAAGGTTATTACAAACAACACAACAACCACAAATTGGTTCTGCTAACTTGACTCATTGTACCTAGATAAAATCACATTGGTCTAGGTGCAGAAACCCAACCTACATACATTTATTTCTGACACCATGTACAATTCTCATATTTAAAAATAATGAGTGGGTGTCAAAATATTATACATATATGTCATAACATAACCCTTTAGGTGTACACCATTACCATGTAAAACAATCTTTACCCTTTTCCTGTCATTGAAGAAAACCACACTCATGAAAACAGTTGATACTAATAATTAAATTAATTAATTATATTGTTCATTTAGGCGTTGCGGATGGGCATTCTTCTCCAGTGCAAAGCAGTTAATGTCCATAATTATCCGTGCAGAATTATACTCACAGTCATTTTCTACTCACAGTATGTCCACCGAAGTTGGCTGGCGAATGTTTCTAATCCATAATCCAAGAATAGAATTATACATAAGCACATATTCTCTCCATGAGACTGAATTTAAGAATACTCGGTTGCCATTTGGGTTGTGTTCCAATTGAAATTGATGCCTAGGTCTGTCATACTTTCAGGAGATGCAACTTAAGCTCTGCAGAAGGTTCTTCCCTATATCATCTTATCGATGAAAAGATGACGACTGTCCAACAGCTCGGTTTATGTTAACCGTTTCCCAATTTAGTTCAAAAGGCTTTGTTACACACCCGGTTCATGTTGATAGGCCATCCCACACTTGATGATGGGCAGTTAGGCTGACATGGGACCAGCATAGAGTTCTCATTCATTCCATTTCTGTGTAGAACATACAGTGGTGAATCATTCATTTGGTTTCATCTGAAGATTCTGCTGCAGGCATGTAACTGAAGAATATTACTCCACCACATATCCAGGTTTGCAAGCCATCAGGTGATTCCTTTGGTTGCAGGCGTAAAGGCATTTACTCATCTAGCTGCTTTCATATGGTTCTTTTGATGGTGTTCAGGTTTTGGACCTTGGGGTAATCTGATGTAGTTATGGTTCAGATGTTCTGAAGTTGGTACATTTGTTTGTATTGGCTATAATGTTGTTTCAGTGTCTCTTCCCATTTGTTTGAGTTGGTGTTCATAGCTAGAACTTGGTGTTGCATGGCTGGAACCTTATGTTTGACTTTTGCAGCTGTGAGATGTTCTTTCGAAGACTTATCCATTGTGGATATTAACTTGGTAATCCAACCAACAGTTGAAGGTTACTCACTGTTGTTAGTTTTAGTAACTTGAAGAAGGATTGTCCCAGTTTCACTGACTTGGTTGAATGATGAGGCCATTGGTGATACTTCTCAGAAGTAACGCAAACGATACACTGTTGTCAGTACTCTGATGATCTTCATCTTTGTAGATTATTAGATCTTGAAGTCCATCCTGGATATTCCTACTAAAATAGGACTTAATCACTCACCCAGTCAGTTGTCTTCTAATTTATCTGTTGCTCGCTATGGAGCTATTGAGTGCCGCAGTAAACATTGAGGTATTGCTAGATCCAGACTATGGTTTTGGACATTCACTTTATGGCTGTTTACCCAGGATCCAGTGTTAGTGATATAGTCCCACCAAATTCAACCACCACCTGCTTCTCTTCTATAGAAAAGGGATGACAAAGAATACAACACTAGCATTAACCTACTGTGTTATGATAAAAGGTTTACAACACAATTACAAACACAAATACAAAACAACAAGGGGAGAAGGGGAAAGGAGTGGGTGTCCATGTTCCACTGTCCCTCATTGCTGAGTTGAGCCATTCTGACTCTTCATAGTGAGTAAGATATTTTCTCACTTATATTTTGTTCTGTTGTTACTGGGACTATTAGATGGGTGAAGTCATTCTGTCCATCCAACATGTTGATATTGTCTCTCTCATTACTTGAAGAGAATAGCCTATACAGAATCCCTGTGGTTTCTAATGCCGCGTCTTCCTTTCGGCACTATAATCATCATTAGGTCAAGACTATTCAATCTTGGCTTCTTACAGTACTGACAAACACATGGATTCTTACATCAACATCCTCTAATCCCAAGGTGCAACATTAAAATGTATCTTCCCACAGTAAAAAGTAACAATCAGAACAGAGAAAATTCTCATACCAAAAAAAACATACATGTACATTTCTCTGATATTAAGTACATGATAATCATACATAATAATCATAATGATGATGCAGGGAGCCTACGTTTTTGAATTATCTTCATGAACTAAAACATCCATTGTTTTCCCCCACTGCGTACAGCACATGAGGATAGTAATCGCTGTGATATGTTTTGCCAATGACTGCTATTATTCGGAGGGTATTTATAAGAATAACTTATGCCGCATGGTCCAGTCTTCTGAATATTGCAAGCAATTTATTCACATCAATCTTCGCTTCTGTTTCTACTACGGTGAGGCGATGCGGAGTGAATCATATCCGAACATGCACTTACATCACGCGTTTAATTGTTCATGAATTTATATTCAACCATGGCCTGTCCCTAACACTATTTTATGAAATGATTATATGTTCACCCTCATATGGAGTGGTTACTAATCTGTTAACAAAAGAATGGTACTAAAATTTAGCACTATATTTCCAAGTTACAGATTATAATGTGGCAAAATATTTTATCCCCTGACTAAGTAAGAGTCAGGAATATGCGTAATCATTTGTATGTCCCCGCATGGATAAAACAAGTTCAGAGACATCCTTACCAGTGCATTTACACTACATAGGATATTTGAAGGTGGCAGACACCAGTTCTCTACTTGTGCAGTATGAAATCAAGAGTCTGCTCCTACATTGAGAAAATGTTTCTTTAAAGTCCAATCTCTACAGTACATAAATTATTTGCAGATTTCTAAGCATTGATAGGGATATATAGTTCCATTGCATAGAAGTTATTTTTCATAGGACTATGAAATTGGCAGAAACGAGTTTTCTTCTCTGAAGTATGAATCAGGAGTCTTTCCTAAATTGAAAAGAGTTTCTGACATGAGAGTTGATACTATATGTACTACAGTACACATACTATTCATAGGTTATAAACACTATTTAGTTAGATATAAGTTCATAATGCCTATAAAAGATATTAACATAGGGATTTGAAGACATAGGAAAAATTACAGCGTGGCGCCCACCTGTGTTTCCTTAGTAAACATCATCCAGCCTGGTTTAAGAGAATTGTAACTAATTCTTAATTAAACATACTGGTCAATGTAATACATAAATATATCTTAATAATGTAGATAACATACCAATAGCTTGAAGAGAATCATGTGTTTAAGGCAAAATACCTTCTCCCCGAAGGGAAAGGTCGACTTTCTTGCGTAGTATCTTGACTAGAAATGGCCGCTTCAGTCTTTGTTTTCCCCCTCGCCAGGATTGGCCAGATAAGGGAGAGAAAACAAGCCAAACTAATTTTAGCTGTGCCACGGTCAGTCTATCGCTGTTTTATTTTCTCCTACATTAAGTAAGTTACTTAAACAGTAATTGTAAGGGTTTGTTTATTTTTAAGGGAGTCCATAAATAGGAAAGGGTAAGGACGTTTTATTATACCACACGCCTCCCCAATTTAAGATATTTATTTCTTTCAGAAATTAAATGATCGAGTAGTACTCTACAATTTCCGTCTTTACATTGACTCCCCTAGTAACCATTCCTTATTAATTTCTTGCATTACTTCCCTATGTTATATACGCAGAGCCACGTCCATTTTCTTTTAGTCACGACAACTGGCATAACCTTAAAGGATTATTTCTCTTTTAGTGAAAGAGTGTAGCACCCTCTCCACTGTTGTCAGCTATTGTTTGAAATATGAGTGTTTATCTGATAATTTGTTACTTTCCAGTACTGGTTTGTCTGCATCAAACCGACTTTTTGAAGCAATTGAGATATCATCATTAAGCTTGATTTCTCTCTCATTAGATTATCAATCTTGAGATTATGTTAAAACCGACGGTTAATTCTGCGTCCACTGATAGCATATTAAACTCGCCCGTCTCCCTGTAAGTTAGACGTTTGTTTTAACTATAGATCTGATATTTAAAGGAAGCTAAATATTGTTCCTGTTGAATACATTTTCATCCAATACATCATGTGTTTGGGTTATTAGGCGAGTTATGGGATTTTCCGATCAGTTTTGATAACTACTGATTAGAGTGGTGTCCCTTTCTCTTGCGGGTTTTTCCCGAGAATCTCGTCTAACATGTAAACAAGGTCCAACTTTTCTAGATTTCTGTTCTGAACCGAATTTTCCGGGGAACATGAATCTATCAGAAACGAAGTAATTCTTAGCTTACTCTCTCTCTCTCTGCTTTTCCTTCTAATCTAGATCTATTTTACGCTAGAATCCTTATTAGTAATTCTAACTGATGTGTTTGAGTTTCACTCTGTATTTGTTGCTTTGGTGTTGAATTACGAGCAATTTTGCATCGCTTGGCGTACATTGATCGTCGTCTGCCTCCCTCCAGGTTTTAGACTATTTTCAACTTAGCAACATACATTGTTATGTAGGTTCAGACGTATTGTCTCCTACCATATATAATCAGTTCAGTGAGAAGTTAAAAGCCCCTTTTTGTGATTCCTGTGATACTCTTCCAGACAATCAAGTTGCTGGTTCACTTTCCAGTTATGGATGTGGGTTACTAGTTTTTGTAAAATTACTATTACATCTGTATATCCCTCTCATACTGGCGTCTCCTGAGTTGTGTCCTCAAGATAACAGGTAAGGTACTCTTAATGTTTCTCTCCAGTTTTGTTTTCATCCGTTTAATACGTGGAAACTCTGGATTTATTTAGATTGACTAAGGTCTATCTTTGAACTGTTATATAATTTACTAGCTGGATTCCTTATTGAAATTCCTAATCTAGTAAATATCAAGCAATTCTTCAGCTATATGCTCCAATTTGCTTGGTTTTTACACAGCTATATTCAATTTTTCTAGCATGGGTTCACTGTATAAGTTTTAGGCGTTTCCTCTGTCTTTACGTCAAGGGGTTCGTCCTATTTATAAACAGCATCTATTTCAAGAGTTGTTTATTTAATTGTTGCTTTTACTGATTCGTATCAGTTATTTAAGCTAATCTCTGTTAGTCTGGATCTGCTTTCACATATTTAATGCTGGCATAACATCCAAATCAGAACTGAGATATAGAAATCTGTTTCGTCTTGCGATTGATTTCTGATTCACCTACCTATTAGTAGGCTTCGAGCATTATCTAGAATTTAGTTACTCGGTTAGTTTTAAAGAAAATACAATTGAGTCGCGCGCCTCTATTGTACCACTTATTTTTGCCCTTCTTAATTCTTCCCTTATGAGAATATTAATGTTAGTTAGGCAATTATTGAAATAACTTTACGTAAGCTAATCGCTAACTAAAAGCTGTTTCACTCCTCTTTTTGATGAGGACTTCTCATAGTGAACATTTCACTTAATGAGATTAAACTGTAAATTTCAAAGCTAAGGAGCCAATTTTCTGAAATGTTTAGTCTCTTACTAGAGACTAGCACAGATTTTTTCCGGTATCTCCTGAAGTTCATTTGAAATTCCAATTTATATAGTTAATTCTTTAATTATACCTTTTACATACCTATACGGTCTGTTTCCTCTACCATTAATAATGGGATCGGGGTGGATAATTTAAAGAAATACCTTATATTCTGTTGGGTCAGTAAGTGAGTTGATCAGTTTCACTTACATCACCAGGTGAATATTTTGGTTTTGACCCTCATTAACATATGGGCCATCTGAGTTAGTTATTAATAACTACTCATATCACCGGTGGAGTAGAATAAGTGTCGGTATGGCTTTTCTTCCTAAGTATCCATCATTTATTCACTTTACTTTACTACCGGTGTTGTAGAACATGTTATGTCATATGAAAAAAAGGATTAAATTAGGGTGCCCCTAAATACTGCAAATTCTTACAATATTCCTTCCCTTCCATTAACTATGTCTACATTTTTGCAAGTGGTGGTTTTGGCCTTTAGTTACTGCTATTTTCCCCTGGTTTAATTTATCTCTCAGGTATTATTTCCTTTCCTACTGAATCATCATTTGTTGATTAAATTTTTCCCTTAAAAAAAAATTTATTGGATTTTTAACTTACTGTCCTAATTATCTATAAAATTGTCTATCACTCTCTGCTGCCTTGGTAACTTTTCAATATTACATATTACAAGAAGATCAAGCATGAAAATACAATGATAATCAATGACAAAATAATTAATTAACACATGATTCATATGTAGGAACATAAACCTTATGGATACATAATATAGTAGTGTGTTCATGAGTACACCACTTTTAAACCATTTAAAGAGAATACCAGAGTAGCAGAACCATACCTCAAACATCAAATGGGAATGACTATGAATTCTAAACATTCACTGAATTACCTATCTTATGTGAGTTTACCATCAATAAGATATAAAATATGAGTTTTTAAAACAAAATCTCATACCCAACAACCAACTACCTGATGCATCTGCCAGAATCAAGATATTACCTGTGAACAGTTTTGTACCAAAAAAAAACCTATATTTATCTGAGCCATTATGGGTTCATATAACACTTGACTCAGCTCATACTAATGAGTGATTAGGTCTGTTACTAACACTATAACATTCTGAAGTGACTTGGTTTACCTGCGAGAGGTTTTCCCTGAATTCATCTACCCACAATAATACACCATTTGTGATGTTTACCATGAGTTTTAAATTCACGGACGTTGCCCACACATGTGGGGTGTGGATTTTAATTCCTAAGAATAATTCGTTAAAATGTCTAGGGGGTATTATTGATTCTCTGGTCACTGGTCAGAATGCAGGGTGATCAGGGATATTTACCACAAATCCCAGGAGAAAAGAGTTCAATCCTTGAAACAATGGCATCTGTGTGTAGGTTTCCCTTCCCACTTCACCCTTAAATTAACTATAGATGCTAGAAGGATATTGATTGCTCACAACATATAAACAACCACTTGTTGGACACCACATTTACTTGATGTACACAACACTTTTGGACAAACAGTTCAGGTATTAACTCAAGATCTGTAGTTACATATATATATAGGTGTAATAAACACTATGCATTTTCAGACAGGCATGGGAATGATATGCAGTATTACAACATAGTACCCAGTGACCCCAGAAAAAAACAAGGTTATTACAAACAACACAACAACCACAAATTGGTTCTGCTAACTTGACTCATTGTACCTAGATAAAATCACATTGGTCTAGGTGCAGAAACCCAACCTACATACATTTATTTCTGACACCATGTACAATTCTCATATTTAAAAATAATGAGTGGGTGTCAAAATATTATACATATATGTCATAACATAACCCTTTAGGTGTACACCATTACCATGTAAAACAATCTTTACCCTTTTCCTGTCATTGAAGAAAACCACACTCATGAAAACAGTTGATACTAATAATTAAATTAATTAATTATATTGTTCATTTAGGCGTTGCGGATGGGCATTCTTCTCCAGTGCAAAGCAGTTAATGTCCATAATTATCCGTGCAGAATTATACTCACAGTCATTTTCTACTCACAGTATGTCCACCGAAGTTGGCTGGCGAATGTTTCTAATCCATAATCCAAGAATAGAATTATACATAAGCACATATTCTCTCCATGAGACTGAATTTAAGAATACTCGGTTGCCATTTGGGTTGTGTTCCAATTGAAATTGATGCCTAGGTCTGTCATACTTTCAGGAGATGCAACTTAAGCTCTGCAGAAGGTTCTTCCCTATATCATCTTATCGATGAAAAGATGACGACTGTCCAACAGCTCGGTTTATGTTAACCGTTTCCCAATTTAGTTCAAAAGGCTTTGTTACACACCCGGTTCATGTTGATAGGCCATCCCACACTTGATGATGGGCAGTTAGGCTGACATGGGACCAGCATAGAGTTCTCATTCATTCCATTTCTGTGTAGAACATACAGTGGTGAATCATTCATTTGGTTTCATCTGAAGATTCTGCTGCAGGCATGTAACTGAAGAATATTACTCCACCACATATCCAGGTTTGCAAGCCATCAGGTGATTCCTTTGGTTGCAGGCGTAAAGGCATTTACTCATCTAGCTGCTTTCATATGGTTCTTTTGATGGTGTTCAGGTTTTGGACCTTGGGGTAATCTGATGTAGTTATGGTTCAGATGTTCTGAAGTTGGTACATTTGTTTGTATTGGCTATAATGTTGTTTCAGTGTCTCTTCCCATTTGTTTGAGTTGGTGTTCATAGCTAGAACTTGGTGTTGCATGGCTGGAACCTTATGTTTGACTTTTGCAGCTGTGAGATGTTCTTTCGAAGACTTATCCATTGTGGATATTAACTTGGTAATCCAACCAACAGTTGAAGGTTACTCACTGTTGTTAGTTTTAGTAACTTGAAGAAGGATTGTCCCAGTTTCACTGACTTGGTTGAATGATGAGGCCATTGGTGATACTTCTCAGAAGTAACGCAAACGATACACTGTTGTCAGTACTCTGATGATCTTCATCTTTGTAGATTATTAGATCTTGAAGTCCATCCTGGATATTCCTACTAAAATAGGACTTAATCACTCACCCAGTCAGTTGTCTTCTAATTTATCTGTTGCTCGCTATGGAGCTATTGAGTGCCGCAGTAAACATTGAGGTATTGCTAGATCCAGACTATGGTTTTGGACATTCACTTTATGGCTGTTTACCCAGGATCCAGTGTTAGTGATATAGTCCCACCAAATTCAACCACCACCTGCTTCTCTTCTATAGAAAAGGGATGACAAAGAATACAACACTAGCATTAACCTACTGTGTTATGATAAAAGGTTTACAACACAATTACAAACACAAATACAAAACAACAAGGGGAGAAGGGGAAAGGAGTGGGTGTCCATGTTCCACTGTCCCTCATTGCTGAGTTGAGCCATTCTGACTCTTCATAGTGAGTAAGATATTTTCTCACTTATATTTTGTTCTGTTGTTACTGGGACTATTAGATGGGTGAAGTCATTCTGTCCATCCAACATGTTGATATTGTCTCTCTCATTACTTGAAGAGAATAGCCTATACAGAATCCCTGTGGTTTCTAATGCCGCGTCTTCCTTTCGGCACTATAATCATCATTAGGTCAAGACTATTCAATCTTGGCTTCTTACAGTACTGACAAACACATGGATTCTTACATCAACATCCTCTAATCCCAAGGTGCAACATTAAAATGTATCTTCCCACAGTAAAAAGTAACAATCAGAACAGAGAAAATTCTCATACCAAAAAAAACATACATGTACATTTCTCTGATATTAAGTACATGATAATCATACATAATAATCATAATGATGATGCAGGGAGCCTACGTTTTTGAATTATCTTCATGAACTAAAACATCCATTGTTTTCCCCCACTGCGTACAGCACATGAGGATAGTAATCGCTGTGATATGTTTTGCCAATGACTGCTATTATTCGGAGGGTATTTATAAGAATAACTTATGCCGCATGGTCCAGTCTTCTGAATATTGCAAGCAATTTATTCACATCAATCTTCGCTTCTGTTTCTACTACGGTGAGGCGATGCGGAGTGAATCATATCCGAACATGCACTTACATCACGCGTTTAATTGTTCATGAATTTATATTCAACCATGGCCTGTCCCTAACACTATTTTATGAAATGATTATATGTTCACCCTCATATGGAGTGGTTACTAATCTGTTAACAAAAGAATGGTACTAAAATTTAGCACTATATTTCCAAGTTACAGATTATAATGTGGCAAAATATTTTATCCCCTGACTAAGTAAGAGTCAGGAATATGCGTAATCATTTGTATGTCCCCGCATGGATAAAACAAGTTCAGAGACATCCTTACCAGTGCATTTACACTACATAGGATATTTGAAGGTGGCAGACACCAGTTCTCTACTTGTGCAGTATGAAATCAAGAGTCTGCTCCTACATTGAGAAAATGTTTCTTTAAAGTCCAATCTCTACAGTACATAAATTATTTGCAGATTTCTAAGCATTGATAGGGATATATAGTTCCATTGCATAGAAGTTATTTTTCATAGGACTATGAAATTGGCAGAAACGAGTTTTCTTCTCTGAAGTATGAATCAGGAGTCTTTCCTAAATTGAAAAGAGTTTCTGACATGAGAGTTGATACTATATGTACTACAGTACACATACTATTCATAGGTTATAAACACTATTTAGTTAGATATAAGTTCATAATGCCTATAAAAGATATTAACATAGGGATTTGAAGACATAGGAAAAATTACAGCGTGGCGCCCACCTGTGTTTCCTTAGTAAACATCATCCAGCCTGGTTTAAGAGAATTGTAACTAATTCTTAATTAAACATACTGGTCAATGTAATACATAAATATATCTTAATAATGTAGATAACATACCAATAGCTTGAAGAGAATCATGTGTTTAAGGCAAAATACCTTCTCCCCGAAGGGAAAGGTCGACTTTCTTGCGTAGTGTCTTGACTAGAAATGGCCGCTTCAGTCTTTGTTTTCCCCCTCGCCAGGATTGGCCAGATAAGGGAGAGAAAACATGCCAAACTAATTTTAGCTGTGCCACGGTCAGTCTATCGCTGTTTTATTTTCTCCTACATTAAGTAAGTTACTTAAACAGTAATTGTAAGGGTTTGTTTATTTTTAAGGGAGTCCATAAATAGGAAAGGGTAAGGACGTTTTATTATACCACAGCAACATACACTCAATATTCCTTACAGTATGAACATTTCACTTGATTCCCTCTTTCCACAGCTCATTGTGGATTATCTTCAAAGCTGCCTGGACATGTCCACAGTTGCTTCCATATAGTCCCTAATAAATCTGTGTACGTCCTACGACTAATTGTAGCATGCCTGATACAACAACTAACTGTAGAATGTTCAATACAACAACTAATTTAAGCATGTTCAATACAACAACTAATTGTAGCATTTCAATACAACAACTAATTGTAGCATGTCCAATACAACAACTAATTGTAGCATGCCTGATACAACAATTAATTGTAGCATGTTCAATACAACAACTAATTGTAGCATGTCCAATACAACAACTAATTGTAGCATGTTCAATACAACAACTAATTGTAGCATGTCCAATACAACAACTAATTGTAGCATGTTCAATACAATGACTAAATGTAGCATGTTCAATACAACAACTAATTGTAGCATGTTCAATACAACGACTAATTGTAGCATGTCCAATACAACAACTAATTGTAGCATGCCTGATACAACAATTAATTGTAGCATGTTCAATACAACAACTAATTGTAGCATGTCCAATACAACAACTAACTGTAGCATGTTCAATACAACAACTAATTGTAGCATGTCTGATACAACAACTAATTGTAGCATGTTCAATACAACAACTAATTGTAGCATGTTCAATACAACAACTAAATGTAGCATGTTCAATACAACAACTAATTGTAGCATGTTCAATACAACAACTAATTGTAGCATGTCCAATACAACAACTAAATGTAGCATGTCCAATACAACAACTAATTGTTGAATGTCCAATACAACAACTAATTGTAGCATGTTCAATACAACAACTAATTGTAGCATGTTCAATACAACAACTAAATGTAGCATGTTCAATACAACAAATAATTGTAGCATGTTCAATACAACAACTAATTGTAGCATGTTCAATACAACAACTAATTGTAGCATGTCCAATACAACAACTAATTGTACAATGTCCAATACAACAACTAATTGTAGCATGTTCAATACAACAACTAATTGTAGCATGTTCAATACAACAACTAATTGTAGCATGTTCAATACAAGAACTAATTGTAGCATATCCAATACAACAACTAAATGTAGCATGTTCAATACAACAACTAATTGTAGCATGTTCAATACAACAACTAATTGTAGCATGTTCAATACAACAACTAATTGTAGCATATTCAATACAACAACTAATTGTAGCATGTTCAATACAACAACTAATTGTAGCATGTTCAATACAACAACTAATTGTAGCATGTTCAATACAACAACTAATTGTAGCATGTTCAATACAACAACTAATTGTAGCATGTCCAATACAACAACTAATTGTAGCATGTCCAATACAAGAACTAATTGTAGCATATCCAATACAACAACTAAATGTAGCATGTTCAATACAACAACTAATTGTAGCATGTTCAATACAACAACTAATTGTAGCATGTTCAATACAACAACTAATTGTAGCATATTCAATACAACAACTAATTGTAGCATGTTCAATACAACAACTAATTGTAGCATGTTCAATACAACAACTAATTGTAGCATGTTCAATACAACAACTAATTGTAGCATGTTCAATACAACAACTAATTGTAGCATGTTCAATACAACAACTAATTGTAGCATGTTCAATACAACAACTAACTGTAGCATGTTCAATACAAGAACTAATTGTAGCATGTTCAATACAACAACTAATTGCAGCATGTTCAATACAAGAACTAATTGTAGCATGTTCAATACAACAACTAATTGTAGCATGTTCAATACAAGAACTAATTGTAGCATGTTCAATACAACAACCAGCTGTCCATCCATCATGTGCCATGCCGATAAGCGTGGGCGGTCATGTTTCGCCATCTCACTCGATCACCAGAGTCGTGGATCAGCTCCGTGATGAGATTGCTAGTGTGGTTGTGTGTTGTACATTCTGACCACTCCAATCTACAAACTGAACATTCACATTCCAACTGTTGATATTGATTCATTCAGTTAAAAGATCTCAATTCAGGCCAGCTCTCTAAGGGTCCTTATAAAGTCAGCTCAATCCATTGGTTAACTTTCAGATGTATTGACCTTGCCAGCATCATATCTGCTCTATCATTAGTTATTTCTTACTTACTAGTTCTTACGTGCTAGTTCTTACCTGTTAGTTCTTCACATTTTTCACACAGGAATTCAATGGCAGTGTCTATCATCTGACTTAACTCTTGGTGCTCCAGGTTGTTGTCTCCATCTTGTGTCCATGAATCTCCTGTTGTGGTTATCTGCAAAAGTACAGACATTCTCAGAGGTCAACCAGTGAACAGTCAATGTGTAACATGTTCCTCAAGGGGGATACCCAACTACTGGAGGCATCAGTGGACAGGACCAAACCTGAGTATCCCAGCTGCAGTTTTCAACATAAGACCCAAACACAACTCCCCACCAGGAAGAGCAGGAAAAGGAGGTGGAAGGGGAGGAGGTGGATACATGTTAAAAAAGAAAAAGAAGAAGCAGAAGAAGAAGAAGAAGAAGAAGAAGAAGAAGAAGAAGAAGAAGAAGAAGAAGAAGAAGAAGAAGAAGAAGAAGAAGAAGATAAGAAGAAGCAGGAACAGCAGGAGCCTAGCAGCTTTAAATAAATAAACACAGTAACGTACAAGAAATATATAACACTTACCCTGTGGACATACAGTCTGACAGCGCTGATCACAAGAAATATATAACACTTACCCTGTGGACATACAGTCTGACAGCGCTGATCACAAGAAATATATAACACTTACCCTGTGGACATACAGTCTGACAGCGCTGATCACAAGAAATATATAACACTTACCCTGTGGACATACAGTCCGACAGCACTGATCACAAGAAATATATAACACTTACCCTGTGGACATACAGTCCGACAGCACTGATCACAAGAAATATATAACACTTACCCTGTGGACATACAGTCCGACAGTGCTGATCACAAGAAATATATAACACTTACCCTGTGGACGTACAGTCTGACAGCGCTGATCACAAGAAATATATAACACTTATCCTGTGGACATACAGTCTGACAGCGCTGATCACAATAAATATATAACACTTACCCTGTGGACATACAGTCTGACAGCGCTGATCACAAGAAATATATAACACTTATCCTGTGGACATACAGTCTGACAGCGCTGATCACAAGAAATATATAACACTTACCCTGTGGACATACAGTCTGACAGCGCTGATCACAAGAAATATATAACACTTACCCTGTGGACATACAGTCTGATAGCGCTGATCAAATGGTCTCTCTGGTCTTTCAAGAAATTCAGCTTGTGGGAAATGAACTGTGCTTTCCACTGTTTGGCAGACGCCATCTGTGCAGTTCTTGGGTAGCTCTATAGTTAGAAGGAAGTGTATCACAAAAATCTCAGCAATTTAATGGTTGTGTAAGAATAAAACATCAAACATGATCAAGGAGCTCGACCAATGGAAAACATACAGAGATGCAGGCGAACATTTCAGCACAAGTCTTTATCAATGGGACAATAAACAGTAAACAACAACATAATTCCAGTAGCAGCACTTCATCAGAAAACCCCCCACCTCCCTCCCATTTTCAGTACCAGAATGGTTATATTACCTGGTCACAAATTATTTTTTTTCCATTTTCAATAGATTTATTGAAACATAAAACAATTTGGGAGTCAGCTCTGGGTTGTCTAACAGAAGTGATAGCAAGTAGAATGAGTAAATGGTGTGTTCTAAAACAAATGTTGGTCATTTAGAATGAGCAATGTCTCTACCACAATCCTTAGTCCCTTAGAATGAGTTAATTTCCTAAATGTGACACAATAGCTTGATTGTTAGATTGAGTTAATATCTCATTCTACTATAAGCATTTGTCAATCAGAAACATTCAATTTCTCTACTCTACCACAGATTCTTATCACTTGGAATTAAGAGGTTCTCTACACCATCACAAATGTTTGTCAGATAGATCAATGTCTCTACTCTATCACAAATGTTTGTCAGATAGATCAATGTCTCTACTCTATCACAAATGTTTGTCAGATAGATCAATGTCTCTACTCTATCACATATGTTTATCAGATAGATCAATGTCTCTATTCTATCACAAATGTTGGTCAGATAGATCAATGTCTCTACTCTATCACATATGTTTGTCAGATAGATCAATGTCTCTACTCTACCAAACATGTTTGTCAGATAGAACAATTTCTCTGCTCTATCAAATATGTTTGTCGAATAGAGCAATTTTTCTACTCAAACACACATGTTTGTCAGATAGTTCAATTTCTCTACTCTATCAAAATTATAATCACTTAGAATGAGCAATTTCTGTACTCTACCACAAATTTTAGTTAGGGAGACTTTATAAAATAGTGAAGTATGAATAAAGGAATACTTTATACATAGTTGAAGTATGGCTGTTTAAATATCAAGAATAATTTTCCAGATTGGTATCCCCAATACAAATAATTGTGTCCCAGGCGAGTTCAAGAATTATTAACTTGTGTTTCTGTACACTTACTGTTTACAGGCATCCATCTTTGTTTACGTTACCGACCTATTTATGTCCTGATAATTCTGGTCCAAGCTGACAGTAATATGCGTCGCCTCAGATAGACATGATTAGGCAATTCAAACACCAGGCTTTCGACTGACTGGCCTCATGAATTAACAAATAAACAAGGAAATGCTACGCATATAAAGTACAGGAAAACCTGGTATATGTGAAGCAGGTTGAAAAGAGAGAGGGCCGCTTATCTTGGAATAGTCTTTGTTCAGTTTTGGCAGCGGCAGCATGTAGCCATTCCTCCTTGATCTGACCCATCTGGATACTGGTGTTGAATTCTCTGGCCAGTTCTTCCATGTCATCATCTGACATCACCGGTTGGTCACCATATCGGATGCCGTCTGGGCCTGGGGCAGTGTTAGGTGATTTCTTGAGCATCGCGCATATTGTCTCAGCTGTGATTATGCATTCTTCGTCTGTCCCGACCCCCTCGCACAACTGAGAGAGTGTCGTTGTGGTCATCTGTCTGGCGGGCTCATCTTTCTGGTCAGTCTGCTCTATGTAGCGTGCAAGAATGGGCCTTACCTTTATCCGCACCCGACTTTTTTAAATGTGAGGTCTGTGCCTTGAAAGTCTGGAATACCCCTATGTTGTGCAGTACCGTTCATGCTCTTATGGAGGCGCCAGAGATCGCTCAGAGCACACCTTCCTGCAGAACTCGTTTCATTTCTCGGCCTTGGCCTGTTTGGCGCAGGATTTGAATAACGAAGTGACTATTCGCAATAGAATTGAAAATAGAGAAAAATTATATTTGCAGTTTCCTCAGAAGTCGGAGAGTGTCTACCTGCACGGCGAGGAACCACCAGTCTGCACACCAATAAGCCAGACATGGGACAACAGATACTCACGCAAACCTCAGGTCCTGTATGACATCACACTGATGTTGGACAACAGGATGCCTTCATCCGACATACAGGACTTCGCGTTGGAGCTCAAGCCAACGAACACAAGCAAGCAAGCATATTCGCAGTAGAAGTAGGTCACGTGATTATTCCTATGCGTGTGGCTATATTATAATCTTTTGTTGTTATAGTAACGTGTCTTCAGTAGCATAGTGGTAAGTGTCTCCACCTGTCACACGGGAGCTCGAGGTTCGATTCCCCATCCGGGATGCAATTTTTTTTTCATTTTTAGCACCCTTGCAGCGACGGAGTGATCGAGTGTCGGAGTGTTGGATACGGATCCAATAGATGTCTTTGTTTAATGTGAATTTTATTTGCCAACTGAAATATTGCCCCAAATTAACCACCTTCATACTGGCTCAAACTAAAATTGACTAGTGAGCGGACGCTGTGACGCTTTCACTGTATAGAGAAAACAGATCTGGAGACATTACACATCCCTGTCTCACGCCTCTTTTAATAGGCTTATATTGACCTACATCATTATCAATTCTGATGACAGTTTGTTGTTTCCAATATGTTTTTTTTTTTACATTTGGATTTACACATGGATGCCTGGTAGCAGTAAGTGTACAGAAACGAAAGTTAACAATTCTTGAACTCGCCTGGGGACACAATTATTTGGCGGAGTGACTATTCGCAATGGAATTGTGAATAGAAACAAATTATATTCGCAATGGAATTGCGAATAGAGAAAAATTATATTCGCAATCGAAGTCGGTCAAGTGATTATTCCTATGCATGTGTCCATATTACAATATTTTGTTGATTTGTTAACCCTTTACAGGGTGGACCGGCCATTTCTGTCCGATACGTTAAACGGGCAGAACGTCTCAAACCGGCTGATACTATTATGCATTGTAAAAACGCGATCTCTCGGCTTTCCGATACTTCCGACGGCTACTTTCGCTTTCGCCGACAGCTTGACAACGTGGCCGCCATTTGTAAAGCGCATACTATGAATTTGAACCGACTTTTAAAGACTTTTTTTGATAGTTTTCGGGGTTTTTATGCTGTTTTTCAAAACGGATTTCGGCGATTCTTCAAGTGATAGCCGAGATTTCGCTCTGTTAAATTTAAGTGACATTAAAGGGCACGAAGTTGACTATTAATCGGAGCTAGATATCAGTGCAAAGGTTACTTTGCATTTAGCAGTCTGAGTCGGACTTTAAAGATAGTGATTATGATTCTGAAAATTATGATTCTGAAAATGTGTTTGTAAATTGCCATATAGATGACGGAAAATCACAAACAACATGCCGTATTTCGTAAATATTTGTGTTCATATATGGATTACCGACAACAATCACGTGAGTAACATATTCAGCATGCTTTTCCCTTCATTGTGTTGTTTATTTAACTAAAATTGGTTGACTAACACCTTATTTGTGATGTTTTTACTAACGCGACCCGAAGTTTTACCGAACCTGAAAAAATCTTGCCTGTTCAGGGCTACAAAACGGACAAGCGTCTGCCCTGTAAAGAGTTAACGTGTCTTCAGTAGCTTAGCGGTTAGTGTCTCCGCCTGTCACGTGGGAGCTCGAGGATCGATTCGCCGACTGGGAGGCAACTTTTTTTTTTTTCATTTTCAGGAATTAGGTGACACCAATGCTAGTCTGATGATTTCGCTTTAGGCATATGTTTTCTACGGATTTTGTGTATTAGGTGTTCTTTATCTTGCTGCACAAGAACCTGCACACTTGTCTTTCTGTTCTTATCTGTCCTCTACTTTTGTTGTCTTGGGAAAGGAGCTTAGCCACCCGAACGCGAGTTCTTCTCTCTCTCTCTCACTCTAAGTCTCGATCTCCCACCTCTCCCTTTCTTGTCTTTTCCACTCTTTAATGTCTTTCAACACATCTTTCTCACATATCTCTGTCTCTCACACTATCTTCGTTATCTATCTCTCTCCTCTCTCTTTTTCACCTGCTTCAGATATACCGGGTTTTCCTGCACTTTATATGCGTAGCATTTCCTTATCCTTGTATTTATTAATTAATGAGGCTAGTCAATCGAAAGCCTGGTGTTTGAATTGCCTAATCATGTCTCTCTGAGGCGAAGCATATTGTGACTGTCAGTACTGTCAGCTTGGACCAGAACAGTCACTCAGAGAGGATGCAATGGAGGCCCATAGAAAGTGTCAAATTAAGAGAATCATCACTGCTGCGATATTACCAGGACATAAATAGTAAGACAGTAACGTAAACAAACATGGATGCCTGGTAACAGTAAGTGTACAGAAACAAAAGTTGACAATTCTTGAACTCGCCTGGGGACAGAATTATTTGTAGGGATCGTTATTTGTATTGGGGATACCTGTTCTGGAAAAATTATTCTTGATATTTAAACAGGACTAACGTAAAATGTAAAAATAAAACGGGATGCCAAAAGAACGGACAGGACAGAAGTAAGAAGAAGAGTGATTCATTAAAAAAATACGGAGAATTCGGCAGAATTAAACTAGCAACAGTGAACATTCCTATTTAAATTAACCACCTTCTTAGACTTCTTAATGGCCCAAACTAAAATTGACTAGTGAGCAGACGCTGTGACATGTTTGTTACTTTCCGCAATTCGATTGCGAATATAATTTTTTTCTATTCGCAATTCCATTGCGAATAGTGCCTCCCAATATTTGGAGGGATCATTATTTGTACTGGGGATACAAATTCTGGAAAATTATTCTTAATACTTAAACAGCACTAACGTAATGTAAAAATAAAACAGGATGCCAGAAGAACGGACAGAAGTAAGAAGAAGGGTGATTCATTAACAATTACGGAGAATTCAGCAGAATTCTATTGCGAATATAATTTTTCTCTGTTCGCAATTCTATTGTGAATAGAGCCTCCCTTTGAATAAAGTCATCGTCCTATGGACCTCAGTCTTCAGATTCGCCAACTCAACCTGTGGCATGTTAGCCTTTCTGGCCTTTTGCCAGTCTTTGACAGCCTGCCTCTTTCCCAGCCATGCCTTCTCTACCTCTCCATTCCACCATGGTGGCTGCAACCATCTTTCTTGTCTCCTGCAGGAGGAAGTTAGTTTTCTTCTTCTGATCTTGCTTATGGCGTCTTGACCAGTGTTGTCGTACGGGAAGGCATTTGTCTTGTGTCTTTGACTCCTGGCCCTGTCTTTCTCGATCAGGATGATACAAGGGTAGTGGGGGTAGTGGGGATAAGGGTCGGGAGAGAACATACAGGGCACTGCTCCCATGAAGAACCCCCAAAGTGTCAAATATAGCTTTTAATCCTGTATGTCCACGTCCGCTCACTAGTCAATTTTAGTTTGAGCCAGTAAGAAGGTGGTTAATTTAAATAGGAACATCAATATTTTATTTGGCAAATACAATTCACGGTAAACAAAGACATCTATTGGATCCATGGAATTCATCGATTCCGACACTCGATCACTCCGTCGCTGGCTGGAGGGGTTCTCCCCCCCCTCCCCCGGCAGCTTCCGCAGATCCATAGCACACACTTTATTCACAAGGTTCGACTTTCTCAGTTCTATATTTTAGTTCCTAATATTTTTTTTTATTAAAAAGTCGCTTTCACACCATTAATTACGGAAGAATTAAAAAAAAAGTCTGGCTGGGAATCTAACTTCGAGCTCCCACGTATCAGACGGAGAGTCTTACCACTATGCTACTGAGGATACGGTGTTTAATCAACAAAAATGTATAATATAGCCACACGCATGTCCCGATGACGTCACATTCGTTAAGTCACGTGACTTGGAAAATCACGAGATCAGCCGGGAAAGTTCAACTATGTATAAAGGAATACTTTATACATAGTGCGCTATGAACAGACACTTTGAAAAACAAAACGGGGTGACAGAAGAACGGACAGAAGTAAGAAGAATGGGTAATTCTTTGAAAATTACGGAGAATTCGGCAAAATTAAACTTGCAACAGTGAACGTTCCTATTTAAATTAACCACTTTCTTACGGGCTCAAACTAAAACTGACTAGTGAGCGGTCGCTGTGACATGTTTGTTAGATTCCCCCAATTCGATTGCGAATAAAGTCTCCCACATAAAACATGTGCTAGTTCAATCACTCATTTGATGGACTCACTGTACCTGGACCTCAGTTCATCAACAGCTAATTAAAATTTTAATAAAAACCGATAGTTTCAAGTACTGAACTTTTACACAGAGATATAAAAATGGACCGAGAATTCAATTTTTACAAATATTAATTAATCATTAGGAGGCTTTAGCAACATTCTGTACATACGTGAACTTACCTCAATACTTGAAAATACACAGCAATGATGGTTACCAACGAAAAGCCTTCAGGGCACATGGGCTTGAATGTCAAAATCCGCGATTTTCGGAATTGAAGACAAAATATGACCCTATTAGGAATTGGGTCGAATTTTCGAATCAAGCAACATGGCCGCCAGGTCACGTGATCGTGACCCGCGAATGCCCGATCACGACATCGAATCAAAGTACCTAGTTCAATACTTCAAAACCACAATGAAATCTTCCAGCGACACTGATGGACACGTTAAACCACTTTTCACTTTGGAATTTTGTCGGTCTACGAACTGAAATCGAAACGTAACGATCACATCCGAAACTATTATATAATTATGTCATTATGCATTATGTCAATGGTTCTCAATGTTGAAACGAAATCATTTCGGAAATGCAAGTTCAGTAAGCTTGAGTAAACCTTGTGAAGCCTTGAGCCTTGAATCCAAGAACAATGGACAATGGTCAACAGGAACCGTGGCATGCAGGGCCGTGCCGTAGATTTTCTCTGTATGGTGCAAGTTTTTGAAATGCCTTCGATTGTGATTATTTTAAACTGCACAAAATGTACGAATATCGTTTTTATTTTGAAAATATAAACTGCTTTAAAATAATGATATCAATCAACTACAACAATCTAGTGCAGTTTTAACCTTTCTAACTTAATAAAATTCGTTAGTTATGGACGTGTAGTTTAGAGAATTTGGAAAAAAAAAATTATCTTTCCCACTAGCTAATCAATGGTAAACTACTGAGCGTAATCTTGCCTAGTACATCAACAGCAGCTGAAAAATGCTGATGGTGACTGCAACGTCCTGTAAGGGATATGGACCAACAACAACAAAACAAACAGAGGCAGGGAATGTTAATACATTTCTCAGAGCTACAACTTTTAACAGTATTCGGATACAAAGCAATTTCAATTAAGTTATTTTTGGCACACATAATTTAAAACATCCAAAGGTTTCATAGAATATGGTAGCATTCGGGATACATCACGCAGTTCTTCTTGAAGATCATTTGCATTTACAATGTATATCTGATTCAGTTTCAACCTAAAGTATTGACTGGAGACGGGTAGAATAGTTTTCTAATGTTCTGTCATTTATATCCTTGAGTTTTAAATGTCATATAAAAACTGAAAATTTTCCATAAGCGCGAATCGTTCATTCGGAGAATTGAGGGTACTGTCCCGAATATTATTGAAAAAGTTTATTTAAAATTTATTCTCCTCTGTTAAGGGTTTATCGACATAGTCAAATCTTCATAGTCTGCATGGCTTCTTCACAGTCAAATCGACACATTTTCCTGCTGGCTGTAACTTCATTTTCGGCAGGAGATTCTGTACTGCATTCAAGATTCTCTGCAATCTCAATAGCAAAATTTTCATTTGATCATATCCAGATTGTCTATAACTTTTCACTTTATGTATGGTTTCTGATAACATCCTAACACAATCTGACAAATTTATAGTTACAGGCTGCAATAGCTTCGAAACAGTAGGCTATTTATTTCAAATAATATCATGCGAAAGAATTAAACCGCATATAAACGTGTATTGTTTAATATTCTTTGCTAACTCTCTTGTTATAACTTTAGCTTCTGCATCTGTATTGACATCTTCTATTATTTGGAATATTGTATCGTCGATTTCTCAAACTTGAAATCGTAAAGGTTTTAACGCATCTCATCTCCTCTGTTTGACCACCTAGCCTAGTAGCACTCAATGGTTTTAGAGTTAATTGTGAAATATATAGTGTTAGCATTTAAAAAAAGTGTAAAGTTCTTGTGCAATAGTATTGAAAGAAATAGTTGTTTCTGTAGAAGAAGACGCTGCATTATTCATAACTAGGTTAAACGAATGACATGCGCAGGGCACATAAAACGCCCTTGGATATTTCCCAAGTGTTCTATTTTGTACACCCTTTCTTACTCCTTTCATATTAGCTCCAATAAGTCATGTCAATCCTTCTCCGGCTGAATCACTAGCTTAAAAAAAAAACACACACACACACACAATAAAAAATTCTTCGATCGTGCCCGGAATAGCTCTGACTAGCTCGTTTTGCGAATGTTCGGAACAGCTCTGACTATCTAGTTTTCCTAATGTCCCTCGTGCTTGGAACAACTCTAACTAGTCTTCCGAATGTCCTTCATGTTCGGAACAGCTCTGATTAGTTAGTTTTCCGAATGTCCGTTGTGCCCGGAACATCTCTAACTTTTTATATTTTCTGGGAACAGCGAGTAGCACATGTCCGAATCGAAAACTCACTGAGTGGATACCGTCTGCAGTCCAACCGTCCCTGGTTTGTGCGGAGAGCGGCCTGTAGCGAACGAAAGACCCAATATATTGAAGTGAGGAATTAAAGCAGCTATGAGCAGGACATGGCGATTCCCTCGGTGAGCCCAGCACCAGAGCGCTATGTGTCGGCTCTGCAACTATGGAAGCCTGCTTGGATGGAGGATAATGCCCATGGACTGTCCCTGCCTTCCATTGAGGGCTGATCGTGAAGTATTCGACCATTCTTACTTGACCAGCTGGAATGTTGACGGCATCACAAAAGTGAGAGTCTCCCAGGAATGCAACCTGGTCAAAAATGCACGCTAAAGTCGGATGTGTTGGCTTAAGGGTTTCGGCCCAAGGGTGCCTAACAAGACACCGCAAACACATCTGAGAAAATACTCCGGATGAACGCAGAAGAAGAAGAAGAAGAAGAAGAAGAAGAAGAAGAAGAAGAAGAAGAAGAAGAAGAAAAAGAAGAAGAAGAAGAAGAAGAAGAAGAAGAATTCTTCACTTTCATATTTGTTTTTAATGGAGGTAAAAGCGACAACTCTTATTGTTAATGAGAGCTGTTCAATATGACTTATTGTTAATGAGAGCTGTTCAATATGACTTATTGTTAATGAGAGCTGTTCAATATGACTTATTGTTAATAAGAGCTGTTCAGTATGACTTATTGTTAATGAGAGCTGTTCAATATGACTTATTGTTAATGAGAGCTGTTCAATATGACTTATTGTTAATGAGAGCTGTTCAGTATGACTTATTGTTAATGAGAGCTGTTCAATATGACTTATTGTTAATGAGAGCTGTTCAATATGACTTATTGTTAATGAGAACTGTTCAATATGACTTATTGTTAATGAGAGCTGTTCAATATGACTTATTGTTAATGAGAGCTGTTCAATATGACTTATTGTTAATGAGAGCTGTTCAACTTGACTTATTGTTAATGAGAGCTGTTCAACTTGACTTATTGTTAATGAGAGCAGTTCAATATGACTTATTGTTAATGAGAGCTGTTCAATATGACTTATTGTTAATTAGAGCTGTTCAATATGACTTATTGTTAATGAGAGCTGTTCAATATGACTTATTGTTAATGAGAGCTGTTCAATATGACTTATCGTTAATGAGAGCTGTTCAATATGACTTATTGTTAATGAGAGCTGTTCAATATGACTTACATCTGGGGTAGTTTTCCCCTAATACGCTCGCTCACGTTGAACTCAAGCGTAATCCATACACACTACTTCTGGTGGTGCTGGACTGAATTTTGCGCATGGATTAGCTTTCCCTATTAACAATGTCCCTCGCCATCAGGCGAACCCACTTCGAGTTCAGAGGTACTTGTAATTTACGTCCCCAAATCACGGACGATAGGTCAACATTTTAGTCCTGTTCGATGTAGGGGTTGAACCCTTTACCTCAGCATCAGCACACCGGATGTTTAAGAACACGCGTTCTTATCCATTCGGCCACGTTGACCTACATCTGGGGTAAAATCAATGATTATGGAAAAATACTTAACGATTTGTGTTATTTTGACAATTTTGCAATTACATCTCATATCAAATTCATTAATTCATCTTGTATATTATTGCTTAGATAAGTCACAGACCAGTTATCAGTCTCGCGTTGAACTCTCCTGATTTGTTCTTCCATATCTGGATCAAACTCAGAAAGCAATATTCTACCAGCTTTAGGAAGTTTTTGTTATTAGGCTGAAAGAAATATTAAGTTATTCCATGAAAAGCTAAGCATTGTGAGGCCAATAGTCTAATAAGAAAGAAAAGTCCCAGATGATTGGCAACAAGCAGTAATAATTACCAATATGGAAAAAGAAAGGCAATATGAGATAGTGCGAAACATACAGAGGTATATCACTCCTGAGCCATATAGGGAAAATGTACGCAAAACTATTGGAACAAAGAGCTAGACCAATAGTTGAACAACAGTTAAGCAAAGTACAGTTCGGTTCTCGGCAAGATAAAAGTTGCACTGATGCACTATTTACACTTAGACAAATATGTGTGGGGGGGGGGGGGGACTATCGAATATAGTGACCAGCAGAATACTGTGTTTGTAGATCAGGAAAAGGCTTTCAATAGAGGAGACAGATACAAATTATGGACCATCCTTGAAGACTATGGGATACAAGGGCAATTGCTAGAAAACATCATAGCCATGTACCACTCGAGCCGAAGTGCAGTAAGAACACAAGAAGGTATATCAGATATGTTCACAGTCAATACAGGAGTGGGACAAGGATGTGTGCTCTCTCCTCTGCTGTTTAATATCTACATGGTCAGAATTTCCAAAGAAGCAAGTCTTGACAGAACAGATTCATAAAATTTAAAACTCTTTACTCCAGATGAAACAATTAATACACAGGATATAAATGAACTTCCATTTGCAGACGTCCAGTAATGAACTTCCATTTGCAGACGTCCAGTAATGAACTTCCATTTGCAGACGTCCAGTAATGAACTTCCATTTGCAGACGTCCAGTGCCTGTTTTATAGCGATGAGGGCAGACTACAACATCCTATTAATAATCTGAGTTCAACATGCAGCAGATACAATATGAGTATAAACACAGCCAAAACCGAAGTAATGCAAGTTAGCAGATCGCCGGTCTCACTAAGTATACAGGTAAATAAATAGCACAACTATGAAACAAGTTAAAGAATTCAAATACCTTGGAAGTATGATCACAGAAGATGGCAGATTGGACAGAGCAATTGAAATCAGATGTCAAAAAGCTAGAGCACTTACATATCAACTACCACCCTTAATGAAACATCCAAATATACCCATGTCCGCAAAACGATAGATAATAAACAGCATATTCACACCAACCCTATGCTACCAGTCTCAAACCTGGACTTTATCCAAGTCACACTTTCGCAAAATCATCACCTGAGAGATGAGATGCCTGAGGAGAGCTGCCAACTTAACAATCCGAGACCGAGTAAGAAATGCTGTTATCAGACAGAGAGTGGGATCAACACCTTGTGCCACATTTATTGACAGACAGAAGATCAAGTGGTTTGGCCATGTCGTTAGAATGCAACACGAACAACTATCATCATTGGCCTTACATCAAAGATCGTCTGCGACGAGACCAAGAGGACGTCCAAGAATAAAATGGATTTACGACATCAAAGACGTTGTACAATCACACGGAATGGCACTATCCAGTGCCGCGCACCGGGCGCTGGAGCGCAAAATATACCTCCCCACGACGCTTGACGGCATAAGTAAAAGATGATGATGATCCTCTCCAATGCTGAATTTCCATATCCATAATTCGTTGATATTCAGCACCAATAGTTTTTCGTTTGTTTGTTCTGCTTTATGAATCGAATGTATCGAATGTCCAATTCTTTCCAAGCTGTAAAAGCATTTCTGTGATTTACAGGCTTCCCAGTCAGAATAGTTTTTTTTTTTTTTTTTTTTTTTTTTTTTGCCGATCACTAATAGCATACGAATTATCAAATAATATACAACAAAAGCACACCCCCCCCCCCCCCCCCCCCAAAAAAAAAAGAAAGAAACCGGCATCATTTAAGTAAATCAGCCAATTTCTCTCAACGACTTCACCATTGCTAAATACTTTCAAATAATGCGAGGGTGAAAATCTACGCCTTCCTTTATTATTAGGAAACTTGATGCATGATATTGATGCATGATATTGATGCGTGATAAGGCGGACAGATTGGCTGGTTCTGCTCTGTTAGTTAGTTAGTCGAGATTCCAACTTCACGGCAACGGGTCGTTCCCATTATGCTCCATTCTCGTGCTAGCGAATATCACACAAAATGCTCCCCACTGTCCAATGTGAAAAATGGAATAGACAGGAGTCTCGGCAATCCAACAGCCCGCACAGGTACACTGTGCAGAATGCCGCCATCAGAATGTCAACACAAAATTCATCCACGAATACCACAGTTCGTCTTTGATGGACTCAGCAGGTAGGGGTTCTGTTGCATGATAAGGCGGATAGTTTGGCTGGTTCTGCACCTTTATGTGGGGTATTGATGCATGATAAGGCGGACAGATTGGCTCGTTCTGCACTGCTTAGTTTAGTTTAGTCGTTGGATCAACAACATGGCACACGGTTTAACCCATTAGTGTTCCGTTTTCCCCCTAACTCAAACCTGAGTCTGGAGAAACTCAGCTCAATACACGAACTCCGTTGCATCGGCAAGGATCCTGAAATACTTTGGGTAGATTTTTAACTCGAAATTTTGCCCGGGCAGCGCCGTTAGGCTACTCTTTTTCGATTTCCAACTGCCAAGGGATTTTTTTACGTGCGCAACAATACACACGGGCGTCCGATCTCACTACCCAGAGACCAGGGGAAATTTTATTACTGGAAGTCCAGGTGGATTTTTTTTTAATAATTCCCGGTCCTCACCGGGGTTCTGCACTGCTATGTGGGGTATTGATGCATGATAAGGCGGCCAGATTGGCTGGTTCTGCACTGTTATGTGGGGTATTGATTCGTGATAAGGTGGGCAGATTGGCTGATTCTGCACTTTTATGTGGGGTATTGATGCGTGATAAGGCGGGCGTGATCAGGGCTCTGTGAGATCATGTGAATCGTGTGGAAGAACAGGTCAATTATCATGGCCTGGAGAGAATGGCGCAGCAGGAGTGACCTTACCATACAGTCACACTCAGTACTACGAAGAAAGGGCAGATGGACACACACTCAGATTGCAACCGGTATTATTAGTATTGGTACACTTCGCTGGCTCTTTGTCAGAAGTCGGGGTGCCCCACCGGCTAGATGAAAGTATTATTCACTGGCGAGCAACCCCAAATAGTCAGAAACTGACTAGGGACAAAATCTATATGGCTGAACTACAGATTAAGCCCATGAATATCCAACGTACAGCGCCAAGTGGCTCGTTACAAAATGAAATGAACTGTGCTGAATATTCGCCAAGGAATGGGAAAGAGAAGGTTAGCTAAGATAGATGTTTAAGTCTAAATATATGAGTATAGACGACTATCTCAGTACAGGTTTTTCTCCCTGACTGCTCCCTCCCTTGGTGTCTAAGTGAACCCCCACCAATGTACACAACAACACGTATACACAATTGGAAAAAATATAATGACAGAACTATGAGTTACAATACTACAACATTTATTTACTAATCATACAAATAGACATATGATGGTTTGTACGATGATGATGATGAAATCATATAACATATTGTTATTGATGACAAACATTACGTAACTTGTTACTTGATCTATCTGGATCTGTGGTCCAGATCCCCACTCTCCAGTAGACACAAAAAAAAGAGAACAGCTTGCCGGTATTCTGACTCCTGTCAGTCCTAACTCTACCTAGTCAGTCACTCGTTCTTGAGATCTATAACATAGGTGCTCCTTGTGAGAGCTTGAAAGAAAGTCAAGAATGTGTTATATCTAGTTCTTCATCAGCGCAATCCTAATTAAAACATATCATAACACAAACATATACAATGACCAGTCTGGCCAAGTTTATCTTCCAGCTCTACTGTGTTCACCATCCTCCTTCTCCCTACTGTCTTTAGTCTGGGACGGGCTTTTCAATTGTCTCACACGCCTGTAATGATTACATTTCTGCCGCCCATGTCCACGTCGCTAATACAGAAATTCTGTCGTACAGCCGCTCCGGCCAAAGTTGGTTTAGCAGCTCACAGGGTCGGTAATGGTATTATAATAGTACCGGGTCATCCGGGCTTACAAGCCGTGACCAGTAGCTGTGCCAGGTTCCCATGCATTACCGTGAACGCACGCCCACAATACACTGAGAAAGTTTAGCACCATATACCCTATACCAATTGTGGGTAATGTCTGTACCATTACACCTCTGCTTCCAACACAATCATTGGCCAATGTGCCAATGCGCAGACAATAGCCTAACACTTCATATTGGTAGGTTTGCATATGACAAATCAATATATCAAACATCCAATACACATAAACATATTGATTAAACTAGACATATTATGATACTTTAACATCATAGCATAATGCACTAGTTAGTTTGTATGTATACGAAATGAGACGTATATACACAAAAAGAATATGTACGAAGCATATTACTAGCATCGTGTATTCATATGAAATTACACATACATACATCCAACATATCCGTAAACATTATATTACTTCAATGTACAAATGGGTGAAAGCATACTTGCACATCAGAAGAGCCCGAGTACAGATAGACGGACTAAAGAGCAAGAAAGTACTACTGCGTCACAGTGTTCCCCAGGGTGGAGTCTTGTCCCCCACACTTTTTCTAATCTTCATCAATGATCTCGTTGCTAATCTACCGCATGGAATTAAAGCGGCAATGTACGCCGATGACCTGGTTTCTATGGAGCACAAATGAACATGCATCAGTGGCCACCAGATTGCTACAAAGAGCTGTAGATACATTTGTTGCATGGGCAAATAGATGGTGTGTCAGCATAAACACTGACAAGTGCAGCACCACCCTATTTACCCTCTCTCCAAAACAAAAGGCAGGGACCATCCAGATAAATGGAACACCTCTAAGAGAAGATAAAGAACCAACATACCTTGGAGTAACATTTGATGGCAGGCTGACATGGAGAAAGCACATCAACAAAGCTGTAGCAAAAGCCAGAAGGAAAATAGCCATCCTGAGAAAGCTAAGTGGAACCACATGGGGAGCCAGTGGGAAAATACTTAGCAATGTTTATCAACATAGCATACGACCACACCTGGAATAGGGTCAACTGCGTGATGTTCGGCATCAAAAACCACACTACAAGAGCTGGACAAAGTGCAAAATCAAGCACTTATAGTCACCACAGGAGGAATGAGATCAACCCCTATAGTGGAAATGGAGAAGATGGGAAGGACACAAGCACTGAGTGAGCGCAGAGATACGAAAACGCTAATTCAAGCAGAAAAGTTCCTCAGCTTGCCAGGCCACCCTATGAAGAACAGATTTGAAAACCTAGCTATGGGGCGGTTGAAAAGAAGTAGTTTTATCCACCAGGCCAAACGACTCTGCAGAGAAACCACCGATCTGCCCACAGTTGGTATCCCCCTAACAACTATTCCAGAGAAAACTCCATGGAAAGATGATTTCAAATCCAGACAAAAGTGAGAGGAATATTTGACAAGGAAGAACAGAACAGTGTGCAGCGCAGAACAGCCACTCTCAGCTTCCTTGATGAAGAATACCCACAGGACCTCTGTATCCGAGTCTACACAGATGGGTCAGCACAAAATGCTGTTCGAAATTGAGGAGCGGGCGTGTACATAGAATACCCTAATAATACCAGAGACACAGCTAGAGTACCGACAGGAAAGTACTGCTATAACTATGATGCTGAAATTGAGGCAATGAAGATAGCAACAGAGAAATTACTAAATACCAGCAATGGTACACAACCTGTGGTGCTATTGACAGATGCAAAATCAGTACTCGAGGCGCTCCTGTCTGGGAAATTGCCAATACTAAGGACATTACTTTCTACTACAGTCAGCAGAAGGTCACCATACAGTGGATACCATCCCACTGTGGAGTACCCGGAAACGACAGAGCTGATCAGTTGGCTAAGGAAGGAGCCAAAGAAGAACAGCCTGATTTGCCCGTTACATACCACCAAAAGAAAAGAATGACCAAATCAGTCAGAAAGTCACCAAATCCTGCTCAAGATGACTACCACGTTATGGACAGACCAGAACAAGTCATTATTCTGCGCTTCAGAATAGGGAACAATAGATTACGCAACCACATGTATACAAAATTCAAGATTGGTGAAACAGCCATGTGCACATGTGGATTGGTGTCGCAGACAGCAGAGCACATACTCCAGGATTGCCCAAAATATGACACATCTAGGCAAACCTTCTGGTCTAGAGAGACGACAGTGGAAGATAAATTCTATGGACCGCTGTGTGAACTGAAAAAGACAGTTCAATTCATACAGGAGACAGAATTGCAGTTATAGGGATATTTCAAGCGAACGAAAGAAGAAGAAGAACATCCATACAAAAGCACAGGTTCAATGTAGCACCTCAACACTCTTTTTCTCGGTTCAATTGATATCTTTTTATTGGTCAGTATATTTTTCATCTTGCAAAAGGCTACCTTCGCAATAGCAATTCTTGTTCTAATCTCTTTAAGGCATCTCCCATCAGATGTCATGACTGTGCCGAGATAACAGTATCGATTTACTTGTTCAAGAATATGCCCATCTACTCGTATATCACATTGTGGTATATCCTTCTTCCCAGTGACGACCATAATATGTGTCTTCTTAATATTCAGTTCTAACGCTAGTTGTTCACTGTGTGCAACAACCGCATCTACTAAATTTTGCACGTCCTGTGCATTGTCTGCAATCAAGACTGTATCATCTGCATATCTAATGTTATTGATGTATTATTTATAACAGAGCAGTGTTATAAAAGAAATAATGGGAGGTCGGATGTAGCGCTGGTTATGTCTTTGGTTTTCTCCTATTTGGTGGAGGAGGCCAAAGAAGCACTGAACGAAGACACACATCGTCTTCGTGGCAGCAATACATCAGGGTAGCAACAAAAACATTGACAACGGCAGTTCGGTTTTTAGATTTGTAGAGGCAACACGCTTTCCATTTGTTTGATTGATTGATTGATTGATTTAGGAACCGACATCACAGCATTCGGGACATTCCCATAAGCGCTCCGTCCCCATCCTCAGCAGCCAGCGAAGAGTTCCAACACTAATAGTTCCAGTAGCAATCTGATTATATGTCCGTCTCGCCTTTCCTCTGAGCGTCGAGCGTCGGCCAGATCCCCTCGTCACACCTCGCTGTCTCATTCTTACCAGACTATGGTGATCCATTTGCTCCTCCGAGGTGTACACGTTCTCCCACAAGGCCGCAACCACATCTGTTTTGTCATACATCAATACTCCACCAAGTTTTGCCAAGCCAGCCAATCTGTCCGCCTGTTCATTCCCCAGCACACCGGCATGCCCAGGAGAAAAGATCCAGGTGATGCTTACTACACGTGACCTCCGAAGCGAAGCAAGCCACTCTGCACGAAGCTTGCCTGTTCTCACCCTCCTCAGCATGCTTTCTGAGTCAGTAACAATCACAATGTGTGTATGTATCGTGTTCTCTATCCAGCGGAAAGCTGCACTGACCGCATCCACCTCCATTCTTAAGCTAGATGTAGTATCATCATACGCCAGGCTCTCCTGCACCAAACATTTCCATTTGTTGAGGTCAGTTAAGGGTTACATCTGGTAGGTTAGTTAATTGTGAGCAGGGAAACATCTTTGAAGTGATTTCTGTTCTAGGAGCCGGAGTGTAGATAGTTGTTTTAATTGTTAAATAATTAGTCATGTTTTTATACGCAACTACCCAATAGTATGAGTTCCGAGATGGCTGAATAAGCTGGATGACCATTTTGAACGCTCTGAATTAAATACCGTAGACGTATTCAGAAAATTATCCAACTTGCGTCTGTGTTGAAGAGTTCTTGAATAGGGTGAGTTATACTCTTTGTTGAAATTGTTAATTGTGTGTTAAAAACAATGCGAAGATTTCTACCATAGCCACTATACGATGGATTGTTAAACCATGGATCACAGCTACAAACACTCTCAATGGATTGACACGGTTACAGAGAGAGAAAAACTGGTGCCTTAGTACCAGGATACAACAAAATTGGTTGTCGCGGTGAAAAGAATTAGTTGCAGAAGTTTTATATGCACCCTATCGTGTGCATAAGCAGAAATATGTTTCCTCCAGCCCATTGAGAAATATCGTTGCCAGAAGTTTTATATGCACCCTATCGTGTGCATACACAGAAGTAAGCTCAGCCTGGCGTATTGAGGAATCTTGTTTCCAGAAGTTTTATATGCACCCTATCGTGTGCATACACAGAAGTAAGCTCAGCCTGGCGTATTGAGGAATCTTGTTTCCAGAAGTTTTATATGCACCCTATCGTGTGCATACACAGAAGTAAGCTCAGCCTGGCGTATTGAGGAATCTTGTTTCCAGAAGTTTTATATGCACCCTATCGTGTGCATACACAGAAGTAAGCTCAGCCTGGCGTATTGAGGAATCTTGTTTCCAGAAGTTTTATATGCACCCTATCGTGTGCATACACAGAAGTAAGCTCAGCCTGGCGTATTGAGGAATCTTGTTTCCAGAAGTTTTATATGCACCCTTCGTGTGCATTGCGGAAATTCGTCAGTGCAACCTTGTGCGTGCCAAATTGAACGTAGTGCGATTATATTTTGTATGTATTAGGTCACAGAAATAGGTGGATTGACAGACGACGTTAACGCTGGAAGAAACAATACCACGGACAACTGGGTAATGTTAGTATAATTAATTAGAAGATAATTTAACGTAACATTTTTGTATGTGTTTTAGTTGAGCTTCTTCTTCTTCTTCTTCTTCTTCTTCTTCTTCTTCTTCTTCTTCTTCTTCTTCTTCTTCTTCTTCTTCTTCTTCTTCTTCTTCTTCTTCTTCTTCTTCTTCTTCTTCTTCGTTCATCCGGAGTTTTTTTCCGGACGTGATTGCGTTGTGCCTGTTTACAGCAGAGCTGCGTTCTTGCGCCGTTAGGCCGACACATCCGACTTCTGCGGGCATTTGTTGACCGGGTTAACCTTCCCGGGGGTTTCTTAGGACATTAGACTCTCACTGTTGTGGTGTTATCTCCCATCCCAGCTGGCCCATATAGAACAGCCAACGGCATCCTGGTCAGCCCTCAAGGGAAGGCAGGGGCAGACCATGGGCATTCCCCGCCATCCAAGGAGGCTTCCATAATTGCAGAGCCATCACACAGCGCTCTGGTACTGGGCTCACCCAAGGAATCGTCACGTCCTGCACATGGCTGCTTAGCCTCACTTCCGTATATTGGGCCTTCCGTTCACCATAGGCTGTTCTTCCGGAAGCCAGAAGAATGCAGTTTGCAGATGACATCCACATAGTGAGCTCTCGATTCGGACTTTCCACGCAATGGATTTGCTATCCAAGCAATATTCCATTTGTGCCACTAGGACACTTTTCCACCTTTTATGAAGCCCACACAGTAAGCTTTCGATTCGGACTTTCCACGTAATGGATTTGCTATCCAAGCAATATTCCATTTCATGCCTCTGGGAGGCTTGTGTAACCGACATGCCTGTGGTATGAAGTGTGGCAGTCTAAATACTTCTTCATGCACATTTAAATGTCAACCTGAATACAGTTAAAGTAAGCTGCAGTCGACTTGAGCTTGTTGATATCTCCATAGAGCTTGTCCTCGAGTGAAGCAGGTGTGGGCCAAAATATCTTTCTCTGTTCTGCATATATTGGGCACTCTTGCAGCAAATGTTTAGCTGTCATTTTACCAGTTCCACAATTACATTCATCTGTATCTCCTATCTTTAGTTTATTGAACAAGTGGTGTTTCAGCCTGTTATGTCCTGTGCGGAGTCTGAAGATTGCTACTTGTTCTCTTCGGTCAAGTTTGTAATATGCATCATCCTTCTGGTGGCCTGGATGCTCTGACTCCCATTTGGCTCTATAGGCGCTTTTTATAAAGCTTTTTGCCTCATTATAGGTTATGTCTGTGTCAGGCTGTGGTAGTCGTCCACCCTCTTTTGCTAGTCTGTCAGCCTCTTCATTTCCAGGTATACTGCAATGTGATGGGGTCCACTGTATTACAACTTTTTTGGATTTCTGGCATAGACCATGGAGTGCTGCTCTTAGGTCAGCTAGTTCTGTGCTGTTTTTGCTCTTCAGTATTGAGACAGCTGACTTTGCATCTGTGAAGATAGCTATTTGCTACTCTTTATTTTCCTCCATCAAGAGCATTTCTGCTGCAGTTTTCAAAGCCTCTACCTCCGCTTTGAAGTTACTTGAAAATTTTCCAGTTACCACTGACTGTGTTTTTTTCACTCCATTTTTTAAATTTAGAAGAATTCCTCCTCCACCATTTTCTACTGAATTTTTGGCTGATCCATCTGTATATGCATGGGTCCAATTGCTGCTTGGGTAATGTTCTTTTATGTAGTTGAGGGTTGTTTTTCTTCTTTCGGTTTCATTCTGAGTGTTCTTTTTCTCAATACCGGGAATGTTTTCTATCATCTCAGGCAGTTGCTGCTGTCTCCAAGCTGGGAAGTTGTGTGCATTGTAAATGGGTTTGACTATTGATATGTTAAGTATGGGATCTGCCCTAATCTTTCGTTTTGCAGTTTCTATAAAGTTGCTACGGTTCAGTCTTCCCTTTCTAAAACCATTAAACCTGTTATACATAGGGTGGTCTGTCAATCTTCTAAATTTTTCTGCTTGTTGCTGGGCTCTGCTATCTCTTCTATTCTGCATTGGTTGTAAACAAGTGATCTTTTCTAGTTCATTAATAGGCGTTGTCTTCAGGCTTCCAGTTATGATTCGCATTCCTTGATATTGGACTCTACTTATTTTGTTAAAGTTTGACTTAGCTGCTGTTGCCCAAGCTGCAATGCCATATTCCAGTACTGGCCTCACCCGTCCAGTATATATCTTCTTGAGAACTTTCTCATCTGCTCCCCACGTTATACCGGCAAGCTTTTTCATGATTGCCATTCTTTGCTTTGCTCTTGTTCGATTTTTCTCAACCTGTGTCTTCCATGTCAGGCGACGATCAAAGGTGACTCCTAGATAGTTTGGATTTTCTTCATGGCGCAATATATTTCCATTCAATACCAGCTTAGGTTGCTGAGTTTTATTTGAGAGGGAGAACACTGTGCATGTTGTTTTCTCCTCACTTATCTTCACTAGCCATGATTTTGACCAGTCCTCTAGCGCTAATAAGGCTTGCTGTATTCTGCTGTTAGCTGTACTAATATATTCTTCAGATGTCCATATGGCTAGGTCATCTGCAAAGGAGGATGTGTGTACTCTAGCTGGAAAATTTTCCGTGATGTCATTTATATATGCTAGGAATAATGTTGGTGAAAGAACTCCTCCTTGGGGGACACCTTGCTCCAACAGCATCATTTTGCTGGTTTGTCCTTGTACTTTTGTCCTGGCAGTTCTGTTCTCAAGGTAGTGGCTGATCCATTTATACATTTTCCCACAAGCATGCATTTTTTGCAGTTATACTTTCAGTCCTTCCTTCCATACTTTATCAAATGTTTTTTTCTAAATCTATCCAGACCGCTAGTGTGTGCTTTTTCTCTTAGAAGGCATCCTCTATTTCCTGAGCTATATAGGTTATTTGATCTTCAGTGGATCTGTACTTTCTGAATCCTGCTTGGTGTGGTGTTAAGAGTTGGTTTTCTTCCAGATGCCATGTTAGCCTGCCATTGATAATGCGTTCCATTAATTTTCATACACAGTTAAGTAGACTGATAGGTCGATAGCCATTTGGTTCTTCCAGGTCTTTTCCTTTCTTTGGGACTGGTATTAGTATAGCTTCCTTCCATGCCTGTGGGACTATTCCTCTCTTCCAGCTGTGATTTAGAACTGCTAGTAGTTTCTTTTTTGCCTTGGAGCCTAGTCCTATTAGCATTTCATTTGTGATTCCATCCTTTCCTGGTGATTTCTTCTTTTTTAGAGTATTCATTGCCTGTTCCATTTCATCCATTGTTAGATTTGCCATCATATATTCTGCTGCTGTCTCTGTATTTCTATGGTGTATCTGTTTGTCTTTGATTGCTTTCTTCTGTTCGGTTGTAATATCAATGTGGTTTGCACTTGCATAGTGTTCCATTAGTGCATTTGCAGCCTTTTTTCCCCGTAAGCAAGGCATTTCCTTGTTTAATTGTTATTTGTTTGTTTCTAGGTCCTTCATTGTTCATGGCTTTCACTAGTTTCCATAGTTTGTTTCCATCCCTATCAAAATTCAGGTTTTCTGTTTTTTCCCTCCAACAATCTCTTGTTGTTTGATTTACTGTTCTTTTATATTTTGCTGAGATGGCTTTGAGAGAGATGTTTGCTTCAATTGTTTGTTCTCTCTCTGCTGTCTTCCTGGCATCTTCAACTTTGTCCTCCAAAATTTGTAGTTTTTCAGTCCAGTATGGTTTGTAGTTTTTCCTCGCTCCTCTTGGAATAGACTCAGTGGCTGCCTGTATTATCGCTCTGTTTAGACTTTCCACCATTTGCTTCATGTTGCCATATCGTGTATTTATGTGTTCACAATATTTGTCTGTTAGTATGGCAAATCTGTCCCAATCTGCTCGTTTGTAATTCCAGCGGGGCAACGGCTTTTGCTCCTGTTGAACATACTCCATATTCATTACAAGATTGATTGGTCTGTGGTCACTACCTGCTAATTGGTCAAGCACATGGCGATCGATTTTGTGGAGGATGTCTCCTGTGCAGAAAGCTAAGCCTGGAGTAGAAATGGTAAGCCATCTTCTGGAGTAGAAGCTCGGTGTGTCATCCGCTTTGTTGAGTAGATGGAGATTTGCGTCTATTTCCCAGTCCTCCACTTCATCTCCTCTTTTGTCAGTATCTGGGTATCCCCATCTTTCTGAACGGCTATTAAAATCTCCGACAATAATGCAGTTTGTGTCAGTTATTTTCATGTTTGAGAGTGTGAGGTCCTTATCTGCTGGGCTGTACAGATTGTAAATTCTTATTTTCACATCCTTTATCATTATATCAACACCTATAATTTCCGTTTGGTTGTCAGAGATCACAGATACTTCGCTGCAAGGTATTGTATTTCGTGTAAGTATTAGAACTCCTCCTTTGTGTCCTTCACGGTCAAAACGTGTGGCCTGATATCCTCTGACTGAGAATTTGTGATTGGCATTGAGGTGTGTCTCTTGAATGCATGCCACATCTATTCTATCTTTATGAAGACGCTGTGTTAGGGAGAATTTCTTCTTGTAGACTCCTTCTGCATTCCACTGTAGTATGTTGAGTGTCCTTGGTATTTGGTCAATAGCTCTTAACCTACTCCTCTGTGCCTTGACTCCACAGCACAGGGGAAGGTGACCACCAGTAGTCATGGGTGGACCCCCTCGAGGCAGGGGGCCCGGCACTATCACCGCCTGATGGGACTTCGCGGGATTAGCACCATAACGATTAATTTTGATTTGTGACATCATGAATTAAGTTACGTTGCACTGCTTTGTCAAGCCTGTGGCTCAGTACATCCGATTTCGACAAGCATTTATTTGGGGTGCTTTCCCTAGCCTTTGACTGTCCCCAGTCTACCTACAAGGCAGCAGGTTTGTGTGTCACTTGGTCTGGTCCCTCTCTCTTGACCTGTCCGACATGGGTGACCCTACCAGTAGCTGTGCTACCGTCGGCATAGCTCTTGGGGTCATTGGAGCGCACAAGCCCCTCTACCTCGTCACGGTGGACACACAGCAGAGGGGTTTTAGTTGAGCTGATCTTTGCCAATTGAGTAGTGTTGGATAATGAAGAGTCGTTGTTAGGTGATGTGCTAGGGAGCATGGAGAGAGCGATAAACCGTTTGGATATGTCCCTGAAACAGTAAGCGTTTTAACCATGAATTGTAGAAAAGTATAAAGGAAAAGAATTAACTGAGGGGTTTGAATGTTAAGTTTGAAAAGTTGAAATTCTCAAAATTGCAGCATTTAGGTTATGAAGGCGTTGAGGGTTGCTATGGAAGTCTTATATATAGAGCTAGGACGCATGACAGAGTGGCTGGACAGCTTGAAAGTGGAAGTCTGTAGAATTTCGTATATGACAGATTTAATGAAGAGGCGAACGCTTGAAAGAATAGCGCACGAGACTGGTGTGAGAGGTTATGGTGTAGGCAACTCCAATAGATGGCAGCCTGTTGGTAAGAATGATGAACAGTACGGCAAGAATACTAAGGTTATTAACTATGTAAATATAAAAGCAGATAAGGATGAGACACGGAGATATATGGTTAAACAAAACAAAAATTCAGGAATTGGTAATGGCCAGAAAAATAATTTGCATAAGAAACAGTTGTCTTGGCCTTCTAACAGTCAAAACGCAAGAGCTTTACGAGAAAATTGGCTGCAGATCAGACAGTTGCGATATTCGGTTGCAAAGTTGAGCAACAGAGAAGAAAACACAGACCGAACTTTAGGTGGTCATAAAGTGCTTTCGGTTTTGAGTGTCAAGCGGGAAAAGGAGACGTTATTGGTAGAGAAAATAGACCAGGGGACACAGACGCAGACAGTTAATACGGCAGAAAAGAGCACGCAGACACAAATAGAGAAGGTAGAAAAGACAACGCAAATACAACCAACTAAGAAGATATCATGAGGAAGTCAAACAAATACGGTAGGAGAAATGGGACCAGCGCAGTTGAAATTTAGTAATTGTAGTACAAGAAAATTTACGGACTCAAGTAGAGCTGAAAGTAGTCAGGAAACGATAAGAGATATCAAGAGAGGAAACAGACAGAATGTTAACTCTGGAAGTTTATTAGTCAATGTAGAAGAAGATTCAACAGAGTTATCAGAATTTAATGTTGAATATATTGAGGATGAGCAAAAGGTAATAAGAAGAAGTAGAAAAAGAAGAGGGAGAAATGCGAAACGTTCTAGTGCAGACTTGACAGGAGTTAGTTCGTCGGATGGAAAATTATGTAGTAAGCAAGCAAGTAAGGCCGGCTCCATGGCCGAGGGGTTAGCAGCTTTCTCCGCTAACCCCGTATACGCTCGTCACGTGACGCGGCGAGAATTAGCAGTGGTTCGAATCGCAAATGTGACTTATGAGAGTATGGAACCGGTCGCTCAGAAAGTCGTGGCGTGCTGATGAGCGTAATCTAGCCTAGGAATCAACATACAGCTGAAAGATGCTGGTGTTGACAGCAATATCCTGAAACAGGATGGAAACGCGGAGGGAAAAAAAAAGCAAGTAAGGAGTCTGTTAATGATTCGACCGATGAAGAAACCGAAAGAGGTAGAAGAAGGTAGGAAAGGTGAGGCGATGCGCCTCAAGGACTAGAGGTAAACCAAATTTTAAACAGAAAAATGTTGGAGTAGTAGTTCAAGAGGAATATACGGCTGGTTGCGGTGACCTTGACGCAGAAAAGATACAGAAGTATATGATGTTGAGGCCAGAGTTCTTTTCAGACAGTGCCAAATATTAAATGTTAGAGGAGAACCAAGAAGTATGGCTGAAATTGAGATTTGAAGTTTTATGCTTCTTTTGCAAGAAGGTCGGAGTGTGGAAGCGGCATGAATGTGAGAGTGGGGTCTCAATAAATTGTTGAGATAATACTCGGTGATGACGGACACTTCACGTTAGGTGTGTGAAGTGAGGTTATGCTATTATGCGAAAGGCGTGACACTCAGGGAGAGTGAAAAGTTAGAATTATAAGTATGTAGTGTGGTTCGCATTGGGAGCATACGGGGTAGATGATATTGTGTCAATTCCATTGTGGAAATGGGATTAAATAAAGTGGAGAGTGAGTTGTAGTCTGTCTAACATAGACGGGTAGAATTGTTAATCACAGCAAGTGATACATGTGTAGGAGCTGGTAAAGCTCAGGTTTTTATTTTGTTTTATATAGAAGAGAGCGAGAGAGATAGTGGCATACGTTGGTCACTGATTTAGTATTATGGTGAGTAATCGAGCTGTTATAGCTCGGGCATTCCTGCGAAAGGAGACTGGATGGAAGTGGTGGAGTATGTGAGTTGCTGAGAGGCAGAGGAAAATGAGACGACCTAAGAGTAATATTATTGAATGGGTGTGTGTGGCGAAAATTGAGTGTCAGGGAACCCATTGGTAGAATTTCGGGGAAAAGGTAGAGAAATGAAACGCGAATGGAAGCGGTAAAGGAGGAAGAGTTGGATTTTGTGGGTCGACACGCAACTTTCAATTCTTTCTCGTAAATTTTTCAGATTGCTTAGGTAAGGGGGTGTGATTAACTTGATGAAGCTCCAAGGGGTTCAATGGCACTCAACGTAAATGAGGAGTCTAAAAGGAATGGTTGGTGAGTGATTAGTCCAACGGATTGAACATTGCATGAAACTTTTATCTTTTTGTTGGTAGCCACCAAAATTATTTTTTGTGTTTTGTTTCGGTGAACTGTTAATTACCGTTGGTAGGATAATGAGGTAGCAGTGATGAGAGGACAAATTGTGGGTTTGCAGCGGATAGCTAAGGGAAAACCACAATGTTGATTACCGTTTGTATGATAATGAGGTAGCAGTGATGAGAGGACAAATTGTGGGTTTGCAACGGATAGCTAAGGGAAAACAACAATGTTGATTACAGTTTGTATGATAATGAGGTAGCAGTGATGAGAGGACAAATTGTGGGTTTGCAGCTGATAGCTAAGGGAAAACCACAATGTTGTTGATAACCAACACAGTAGTAGGCTACTAGTTGGAAATTTGGACCGATTTTGTGGTTAGTTAATGAATAAGGGACCATGGGTATGTTATGTAGTGAAATAATGTGTAGTTAACATTAGTTAAGGATTGGTTGGGTTGTATTTAAGAGAGCTGATATGTAGCAAGTTTTTAATTTTTGTTGAGAATTGATCAATGAGTCTTAGATTAGTGTTCTAGAGTTTTAAATTTTTGGACTTTTCTTGGAAAAGTCCAATTTAAGAAAGGGAGGTATTTATAACAGAGCAGTGTTATACAAGAAATAATGGGAGGCCGGATGTAGCGCTGGTTATGTCTTTGGTTTTCTCCTATTTGGTGGAGGAGGCCAAAGAAGCACTGAACGAAGACACACATCGTCTTCGTGGCAGCAATACGTCAGGGTAGCAACAAAAACATTGACAACGGCTGTCAGGTTCTTACATTTAACAGCGATTAAGGCTCGCGTGGCCTAACATATGTGAGACAAACACAGTCACTGAAAGACTTGACGTGACACACTGCAACACTAAGTTAAACACTTTATTTACACTTCACACGCAACACAATCAGATCCGGCATCTCGCCATTACAATGTCGATACAACAATACAATCAGTCAATGAATCAATACAGTAGATGCACTCACAGACCTACACCACAGCCGCACAGTCTCCTATCTTCTCACAAGGTTTACAAGCAATCGGCATTCAGACACATCAGTCATACGAGCTTCTCTCAGACCCGTCCGTAATGTCCGACTTCCCAAGCCTGTCTCTCATGTCTCGCTCTGAGCACTTGCCAAGCGGGATCGTGTCCCTGCGTGGATTTCCTGCGACACGCATGTACTGGCTTGACCGCTGCCGGGTTAGTTCCGCTCACCGGCGAACCTTTGGACAGGTGGTTGGTATTCGCCTGGCGCCGATAACGACGCCGCGGCACAACTATAGGGGAGATTATGACGCGGCAGTTCGGGTTTTAGATTTGAAGAGGCAACACGCTTCCATTTGTTGAGGTCAGTTAAGGGTTACATCTGGTAGGTTAGTTAATTGTGAGCAGGGAAACATCTTTGAAGTGATTTCTGTGCTAGGAGCCGGAGTGTAGATAGTTGTTTTAATTGTTAAGTAATTAGTCATGTTTTTATACGCAACTACCCAATAGTATGAGTTCCGAGATGGCTGAATAAGCTGGATGACCATTTTGAACGCTCTGAATTAAATACCGTAGACGTATTCAGAAAATTATCCAACTTGCGTCTGTGTTGAAGAGTTCTTGAATAGGGTGAGTTATACTCTTTGTTGAAATTGTTAATTGTGTGTTAAAAACATTGCGAAGATTTCTACCATAGCCACTATACGATAGATTGTGAAACCATGGAACACAGCTATAAACACTCTCAATTGACTGACACGGTTACACTTCCCCCAATGTTGATTCCTTCCATATCTTCTATATATCTGAATATATTTTCACTGTACAGGGAAAAAAAGATCTGGAGACATTACACATCCCTGTCTCTCACCTCTTTTAATAGGCTGATATTGACCGTATAACAGTAGACGGTACTATCTGGTTTCTGTTAGCGCCGAACGTTGGGCGACGCTTACCAAACCCGACACCCCACATTGTGCAAACGGCTTCGGGCGGAAGAGCGCAATTGGGAGGGTACAAGCCTTACCCTGGTGCGAGGAAATGCAAGCTAAAGACAAAATTGTCATGGCAGGGCAGACCAAGCCCTAAGCCTTGGTTGGCGACTGGTCTAGGATCGAAGCTCCGACAGGCGGACAGTTAGAGCATTGCTTTGCTGATCCGGCAGCTTCTGCAGCTTGTCTTGAACCAGATGTAGGGGTGTTACCTTTCCTCTGGAGTGAACTAGGCAGGCCGAGAGAGGGATCATGCTGCATGGGCAACACATGATCTCTATATTTTAGCCCAGGCTTTGTGCTATGGAGAGGCAATAACTCCATCCCTGGTCTTAACTGGTCTCGGAATCAAAGCGAGAGGCAACTGTTACGGGTTATAAGTCCTTGTCAGTTGGCATAGACATGGGGCGCCACGCGTTGCCTCTGACGGTGGGAGACACCTATAGGTGTCACTGATCAGCTACCGCCCGCCTCAAGCTGGGCAGCCCCCAGCCAATTGGGTGCTGATCCGCCACAGCCTGCCTGCTTCAATGGGTGCTTGGGGCTAGGACAACATCTGGATCGCAGGCTGTAAAACCAATGCACCAGGTACAAACAAAAATAAAAATAGAAACCTCAAGCTACGGCTTGCAACCTGGAACGTGAGAACCTTGTGTCCAGGATTTTCCACTGACTTGACCAATATTGACGATGTGAGAAAAACGGCTGTGATTGATGCCGAACTCAATCGTCTTAACATTGATATTGCTGGCCTGCAGGAGACTCGCCTCGCTGAGGAAGGGTCACTCAGGAAAAACAACTACACCTTTTTCTGGAAGGGTAGAGGGCAGGCAGAAAAAAGGCAACACGGTGTGGGCTTTGCAGTGAAGAATTCGCTACTGGGAATGATTGAAATTCCAGCAGGAGGAAATGAAAGACTATTGTCCCTGCGCTTGGCAACCTCTTGTGGGTTTGCCACCATTATTACTGCATATGCACCGACACTCGATTCCTCTGATGATGTGAAGGATTTGTTCTATGAGGAGTTAGACTCCGTGATCAAGGCAGTTCCAAAATCTGACTACATTTATATGCTTGGTGATTTCAATGCTCGTGTGGGCAAGGACTCGAGTTCATGGCCAGTGTGCCTTGGAAAATACAACATCGGTCGCATGAATGAAAATGGGCAAAGGCTGCTGGAGCATTGCACCAGTAATGACCTATGTATTACAAACTCTTTTTTTTAAAACAAAAGAGATGCATAAGGTCACATGGAAACATCCAAGATCCGGCCATTGGCATCAGCTGGACTTCATCATCACACGGAGACAACATCTGAACCATATATCATTGACTCGTAGTTACCACAGTGCTGACTGTGATACGGATCATTCTTTGGTTGTTGCAAGGGTTAGACTGAGACCAAAGAGAATCTACACAGCTAAACACAAATCTAGCCCAAGGATTAATATTATTAACACTCATGATCCTGAAAAGTGCTTTCAGTTTCAACAGCAACTTGAAGACACTTTCACTGATACACCAGAAAATTGTACAGTAAATGAAAAGTGGGGTCAAATTAAGGAAACTCTTTATAAAACTGCCGTAACAGAAGTTAAGTGTGCTATAAATGAACTTGCATCTGGCAAGGCTCCAGGTAAGGATGGGATTCCAATAGAAGTTATCAGAAGTGGGCAAGACACACTCACTCTACAGATCCACCAGCTAATAGAGCTATGCTGGCGTGAAGGACAAGTTCCACAGGATTTCAAAGATTCAAGCATCATAACACTGTACAAGAACAAGGGCGATCGGAGCGACTGCAACAACTATAGGGGTATCTCACTTCTGTGTATTGTTGGAAAAGTATTTGCCAGAATTGTTCTGCGCAGACTTCAAGTCCTAGGAGATCAAGTCTACCCCGAATCACAGTGTGGCTTTCGACAGAACCGGTCTACCACTGATATGATATTCTCATTGCGACAAATGCAAGAAAAATGCCGTGAACAGAATCAACCACTGTTTATTGCCTTCATCGACCTCACAAAGGCATTTGATTTGGTCAGTCGTGAGGGTCTGTTCAAGGCACTAAAGAAGATTGGCTGCCCACCAACTCTTCTGTCCATTGTGGAATCGTTCCACACAGGCATGAAGGGTATAATCAAGTTTGATGGTGCAACTTCTGAAGAATTTGAAATCAAGAGTGGAGTTAAGCAAGGTTGTGTACTAGCTCCCACCCTCTTTGGAATATACTTTTCACTTCTACTGAAATATGCATTTCGTGATCAGGATGGTGGTATATACATTCACTCACGCTCAGATGGCGGCCTCTACAATGCTCAGAGATTGAAGGCTAAGACCAAAATTAGGAGGGTACTGATCAGAGAGTTGCTTTTTGCAGATGATGCTGCAGTTACGACCCACTCTGAGGAAGAATTGCAATGTCTACTATCTGCATTCTCCAATGCTTGTTCTGAATTTGGTTTAACAATTAGCAAAAAGAAGACACAGATTATGTCACAAGGTGCACATGGGGTACCATCAATCTTTATTGACGACGCCGAACTAGAGATAGAAGACCATTTTACACATCTAGGATCAGTGGTAAATAGCAAATTATCCCTAGATCAGGAAATCAACATCCGGATTGGTAAGGCAGCAACAACAATGAACAGGTTAAGAAAAAGAGTCTGGGAGAACAGGAAGCTTACTGCCAAAACAAAAGTCCTTGTCTATCAAGCCTGTGTCCTTAGTACTCTTCTCTATGGCAGTGAAACCTGGACAACTTACTCACACCAAGAGAACAATTTAAACAGCTTTCATATGCGGTGTCTGCGAAGAATACTTGGTATTAAGTGGCAAGACAAAATCACAAATACTGAAGTATTGGAAAGATCAGGTTGTGTGACAGTTTATTCCATGCTCAGTCTTCGTAGACTTAGATGGATAGGACATCTTAGTAGAATACCAAAGGATATCATTTTTGGTGAATTACAGATGGGTAAGAGATCTCAGGGTCGGCCTCTACTACGATACAAAGATGTGTGTAAGCGGGACATGATTGATACAGGCATTGATAATGCACATTGGGAGCAAGTCGCCGCTGAACGTGTTGCATGGAGGGCAAATATCAGGAATGGAATAAAGTCAAAGGAGAAAATTATTGCAGAAAAGTCACACACAAAGCGTTTGAGACGTAAGATGGTGCATGATGGTGGAAATGACCACGTGTTCAGATGCACCCACTGTGAACGGACATTTACAGCGCAAATTGGCCTTATCAGTCACACTCGCTACCGCTATAGTTAAAAGTTATTATGCCTTTTTAAAGCACAAACTATCGTCTGTCAAGACGGCAAGGTGCCAATGGATGGATTGACCTACATCGTAATCAATTCTGATGGCAGTTTGTTGTTTCCAATATATGTTTTTTACAAGTCTAAGGTCTTTCCCATCAATTTGTAGATCTTCAAGCATCCTTATCATGTCGACATGTCTCACGTTATCGAAAGCCTTTGTGTAGTCAATAAAGCAAAGATACATATCTTTGTTTACTTCTATAGAACGCTCAATTACTGTTCTCAGTATATACACAGCATTTACTGTGCCCTTGCCTTCTACAAACCCACATTGTTCTTCTCCTATTTCGGGTTAAATTTTCTTCCTAACTCTTTGCATGATAATTCTCAGCAGAATCTTCGTGATGTGGCTCATTATACTAATTGTTCTAAGTTGATCGCATTCCATGGCTCCTGATTTCTTCGGGATTGCAATAAATATAGAATTACATAATTCATTAGGTATATCTCCAGTGTCGTATATTGCGCTTAGCATTCTGGTGACTTGGTCTATTCCATATTCTTCTAAGGCATTGATCATTTCTACTGTGATGTTATCTGTACCCGGGGTATTGCCAGTTTTCGTATGGTTAAGAGCATTCTTAACTTCTGTCTTCAAAATTGATGGTCCTTCATTATTATTCCAATGATCATATTGTTCTTCTCTTGTATCATCATAATCTGACCACGCGTGTAAAATCTGATCTTTTTATATTATTATTTTGCCATCTTTGGTTTTTAGGCAATCCGTTGATGTGTGTGTTCTTTTGTTAGTGATGTCATTAATTCTTTTGTGCATTAATTTGGTATTCCGGATGTTGTGTTGGTGTTCATTTTCTTTGCAATTTTCCTCAAGCCATGTATCTTTTGCCTCTTTACATAGCATCCTAATTTTGCTATGAATCTCTTCATATTTTTCCTTGTTATTTTTGTTATTTCTTCTTACTTCCATGAGTTTTAAGATGTCTTCCGTAATCCATTTTTTTGCGTCCTATTATCTTTATTTTTGGGATGGTTGTTTCTGCAACTTGGTTGACTGATTTCTTTAATATTTCCCATTGGTCACGGACGTCTTGAATAATATTTCCATATCGGACTATGCATCGAATCTGTTCTTTATCTCTACGTTGAATTTATCTTTTATTTCCTCACTCTTCGGTGCTTGTAGATTAGATCACATTTTGTGTTTCTTTGTGAATATTTGACTTTCTTTAATTTTATATGTAAATTGCTTAAGATTAATCTATGGTCGCTCTAGCAGTCTGCGCTTGGTATAGTTTTTGCGACTTTTAAGGCATTTCGAAATCTTCTGTTGATGAGGATGTAATCAATCTGATTTCTAATCTTATGATCAGGACTCCTCCATGTCCATAATCTCCTTGGGCGCTGTTGAAACCAGGTGTTTCCAATAATCAAATCTTGCTCTTTTGCCCACTGTACTAGTCTGCAACCTCTTTCATTCTGTTCCCCTAGTCCATATTTGCCTACTATGCATCCGTCCTGTTGACTTCCAACTTTGGCAGTCAAGTCACCCTTTATCTTTATGATAGTTACTTCAGAACTCTTGCATTTCTTGAAGGCTTTCTCTAAATCACTATAAAATTCATCGATGCTGTCATCACTACTGTCTGCTGTTGGTGCATAAACTTGTATGACGTTGACATCAAAAGGTCTTCCACTCAACTTCACCAGTAACACTCTGTCTGATACAGTCCAATATCCGTTGATCGATTTTGCTCTCTCTCTGTATCCATTATTATAATTGCTACTCATGGCTGACAGAAACCCATGTGTACGCTATGTGAACTCATATTCACGCAGAAGCCCATATGTACGCTATGTTCAATGCTTTTACTAGGGTAGATCAAGGTGATGGCTAACTTACGCTAAATTCGCTACGACAATAACGATTGCTTATTTATACAACAATATTAACATATATAATATTGTTGTTTATAATAAATTTATATTGTTTCGGTAATACTATAGACCACTTGAGAGTATCTCTCAGTTTTCATACTAACTTCGGCAGTTGGAAACATGGCGGCATGTGTAGAAGCTGCCGCCGCGAACTGTGCAGGTTAGGACTTTCTTGTTTTACCTCAACAGAAAAAATTCCACATCTTATCAAGGATTCAAACCTGGGTCTCCCGAAGGCGAGGCCTGCATTCTAGCCACTCGGCCAGGCGCCCCTGACAGTTTAGATTGGTAACGTTGAATATTTGACTACATCATTCCTGATTCGTTTAAAAGTTTAAATTGCGTTGTGAGGTGAGTGTTGACTTTATTAATTTATTTAACTACATCATTAATTGGCCGTTTAACTGTGTTGAATATTTTACTACATCATTCATTGAGCATTTCTTCTTCTTCTGCGTTCATCCGGAGTATCTTTTTTTCCGGACGTGACTGCGTTGTGCCTGTTTACTTACAGCAGAGATGCGTTCTTTCGCCGTTACTACTAACTATTTTAAACTATTAATAGTATTATTACTACTACTTTAGTGACATTTTAAAAATTGGTTTGGTATTGATTACATCTGGACAGTTGAATAGGACCTGAAAAATGCTTTCCAACGTACCTCATTCAAGTCTGTAGGTTGATTCTAAGCCGAGATATCCAGATTTGTGTGTCAAATTATGTCATTATATGGAAAATATAGGAAAATACTAATCTGACTGATTTTTACTTGCTGCCCAGAAACACCAATTGTTTACAATGTGTTTAAAACTGCTACAACTTCTTTAGTTTTGAGAAAACCCCATAGCAACTATATAGTGTCTTGTTCGGAACGGCGAGGCCTAACTGCCTAGATAGAAAATTTTTTATGTTATGCAATATCGACTCATTAAAATTCAAAATGGCCACTAATTAATTATTTAATAATGATTAAACTTAGCTAACGAACATTAAAATGCCAATTATGAATATTTTTCCCTTCAGTTTGATCAAACAAATAAAAAGACCATGTTGTGATGTTGTAAATATGTTTTGTTACTAATTTAATTTCAAAATGGCTGCCAATTAATTAATTAATAATTAAGTTTAAAAATTTAAACTTGGTTAATGAACCTTGAAAGACCAATTATGTATCTCCAAAGTTGGAGTGGGTTCGCCTGATAGCGAGGGGAAGCTAATCCACACGCAACATTCAGTTGAGTGCACTAGAAGTCATGTGTACAGACTACGCTCGAGTTCAAAGCCAGCGAGTGAGCGAGAAAAACAAATTAATGTATTCTCCCCTTCAGTTTGATAAAACAAATCAATAGATCATGTTATGGTTTTATAAATATGCTTTATTACTAATTAAAATTCAAAAAACAGCCAATTAATTATATATAGAAGCACTAGAAGTAATGTGTATGGACTATGCTCGAGTTCAAAGCCAGCGAGCGAAAAAAAAAAAAAAAAATTATGTATCGAACATAATGAAGATCTAGAAAGCATCCTGCCAACCTGGAAAAGAAAAAGAAAAAAACAAACCATTATAGTTATGTTAATTAATAGTACTAGTACTACTAGTACTAATTAAAAAAACTAATACACATGTTCGTGGTCATTAAAACCGTCTGGTGACGTCTCAATCAATCAATCATGTGCCATGCCGGAAAGCGTGGGCGGTCATGATTCGCCATTTCCCTCGATCACCAGAGTCGTGGATCAGCTCAGTGTTCCTGTCTCGTCCATGTCATGTGGCCAAGCCATCCAGGTATTTTCCTCTCGGTCTTCCTCTTGGTCTGTTCCCCTCGATCTTGCCAGCTGTCACCAAGTTCTCCAGTCCATTTCTTCTCATAACATGTCCAAAAAATTTTGACTGTCTACGTCTAATTTCTCTAATCAATCTACGATTTTCATTTGTCTCTTGTAGTACTTGGTCATTGGTTTTTCTATCTGTCCATGGTATTCTTTGCATTTTCCTCAGAAACCACATTTCTGCAGCCATCAGATGTTTTTCAGCTTGACTGCACATTGTCCAAGTTTCACATCCATACAAAAGAACAGGCTCTATGTATCCCCTCAACACTCTTTTTCTCGTTTCAATTGACATCATTTTATTGGTCAGAATGTTTTTCATCTTGCTAAAGGCTACTTTCGCAATGGCGATTCTTGTTCTAATCTCTTCAAGGCATCTGCCATCAGATGTTATGACTGTTCCGAGATAATTGAACCGATTCACTTGTTGAAGAATATTCCCATTTACTTGTATATTACATTGTGGTACTTCGTTCTTCCTAGTGACGACCATAACCTGTGTCTTCCTACAATTTAATTCCAACCCCAGCTGCTCACTGTGTACAACCACAGCGTCTACTAATTGTTGCAGATCCTGTGCATTGTCTGCAATCAATACTGTATCATCTGCATATCTAATGTTATTTATGTTTCGTCCTCCAATGCTGATTCCATTTAGGTCTTCTACATTTCTGAAAATATTTTCACTGTATAAGGAAAAAAGATCTGGAGACATTACACATCCCTGCCTAACACCTCTCTTAATAGGTTGGTATTGTCCTACTTCATTATCAATTCTTATGGCAGCTTGTTGTTTCCAATATATGTTTTTTATAAGTCTAATGTCTTTCCCATCAATTTGTAGATCTGCAAGCATATCCACAATGTTGACATGTCTTACTCTATCAAAAGCCTTTGTGTAGTCAATAAAGCAAAGATGTATATCCTTGTTTACTTCTAAAGCACGTTCAATAACTGTTCGCAGCATATACACAGCATTTACTGTACCCTTTCCTTCTACAAAACCACATTGTTCTTCCCCTATTTCAGGTTGTATTTTCTTCCTCACTCTTTGCATGATAATTCGTAACAAAATCTTTGTGATGTGACTCATTATACTAATTGTTCTATGTTGATCACATTCTAAGGTTCCTGATTTCTTTGGGATTGCAATAAATACAGAATTACATAATTCAGAAGGTATATCTCCAGTATCATATAATGTGTTCAGCAGTCTAGTGACTTGCTCTAGTCCAAATTCTTCTAAAGCTTTAATCATTTCTGTTGTGATGTTATCTGCACCGGGGGCCTTGCCAGCTTTCATATGCTTAAGAACATTTTGAACCTCCATCTTTAAAATTGCTGGTCCTTCATTATTAAATCTAATAGCATACTGTTCCTCTCTGTTATCATTATACAGGTCTTTCACATAATCTGTCCATACATGTAGAATCTGATCTTTTTCTATTATGATTTTGCCATCTTTAGTTCTTAGACAGCCTGTTGATGTACTTGTTCTTTTATTAGTAAGTTCCTGAATCCTTTTGTGCACTAATTTGGTATTTTGACTGTTGTGTTGTTTTTCAATTTCTAAGCACTTTTCCTCAAGCCATGATTCTTTTGCCTTCCTACATAATATTCTGACTTGTCTGTGAATTTCTTCATATTTGGCAGGATTATTTTTGTTGAGTCTTCTTGTTTCCATTAAGTGTAAAATTTCCTCAGTCATCCATTTCTTACGACCCACCTTCTTTAATTTTGGAATAGTTGTTTCTGCAGCCATATTGATTGAATTCTTTAACATTTCCCATTGATCATCCACATCCTGGAATAGGATCTCTAGATCAGACAATATTTCAAATCTGTTCTGTACTTCTATGTTGAATTTGTTTTGTATTTCCTTGTCATTACTCAATGTACACAAATCATATTTAGTGTTCCCTGTTGTATACTTGACTTTCTTCAACTTTATCCTCAATGTTCCTGTGAGTAATCTGTGGTCACTATAACAGTCAGCACTGGGAACTGTTTTTGCTACTGTTAGGGCGTTTCTAAATCTTCTGCTAATGAGAATGTAGTCAATCGGTTTCTAATCCTGCTATCAGGACTCCTCCAGGTCCATAATCTTCTAGGGTGTTGCTTGAACCAGGTGTTTCCTACAATCATTTCCTGTTCTTTTGCCCACTCTACTAGTCTGTATCCTCTTTCATTTCTCTCTCCTAAACCATAGTTTCCTACTGTGTATCTATCCCCTTGATTTCCTACTTTTGCATTGAAGTCCCCTATTATAATGTTTATTTCTGAATTTTTACATTTCTTTAAGGCAGACTCTATGTCATTATAAAATTCCTCTACACTATCTTCACTGGACTCTCCTGTTGGGGCATATACTTGAATAACATTTATGTTAAAAGGTCTGCCACTCAATTTAACTAGTAGTACTCTGTCCGACACGGCCCAATATCCCTGAACAGACGTTGATGTTTTCCAGTCCAAAACTATTGCCACTCCCCCATGCCGATCCTCACCTCCAGAATAAATAATCTTAAAATCTTTATGTATCTTGATGCCTGCTCCTGTCCATCTCGTTTCGCACATACCTAATATATTAATTTTTTCTCTTTGAATTTCTTGTGTTATGTTCTCTAATTTTCCGTCGTTGTTTAGCGTCCTAACGTTCCATGTTCCTAATTTTAATGTCTCTGTCCTTGTCTTGCGATGATCAGTCTTTAAGCGAATCATAATAAACTAGGCAATTTCAAAGAGGTAGTTTGCCGTTGCTTTCCTCTATGGCAGTGACCATACTGGCCGGATGACCGCAATCAGTGTCTCTCGAAAGAGAGAAAGCTTGCCGTCGCGAAAGTGACGTCTACAAATCTCTTAAGTCTTGTAAACAGATTTCTGTCTCCTTTACCTGTGTGAAATCAATGTTACAGAAACATTCTTAACAAAGGCAATTTTGTAATCATAAATATCTAGTAAGACTAAACACATTTTATCCAATTGCTTTTACATTAATATTTGGTGGATATAATAAGTGGTTTATCTTCATTTGTGATTCATTGTGGATTATTTTATGAGGGTAAGTGGAAACAAAATATTTCATTTGACTTCTGTAAGCATGTCATCTGTTTGCTATTTGTTTTTATATTTGTTTGTTGTAGCAATAATATAAGAAAGTGTCTATTCGGGCTCCGTTTCGGAATAAACTACTCTGTCTATTCGGGCTCCAGTTCGGAATAAACTACTCTGTCTATTCGGGCTCCAGTTCGGAATAAACTCTCCCATAATATAATATACAAGACTGCAACTAAAAGAACATGTTTTTTTAAAACATGAAAATGCTTACTGCATCGAAGTGTCTTTTTCTGTCTCTGTAAAATCTCTGCATCCATGGTCCGGTGAGGAAGCGTGAGTACAGCCTAAAAACTTGCAAGTGGAGTAGGACATATGGGTCTGTCAAGCCTTCATAGATCACCTTTAAAATATGAATATAGAATAAGAATTAATTAAAATATTTAAAAAATTAATTTAAAAAAATGTTATTTAAAATAAAAAAAACAAAAATAAGAATAAGTGGAACTGGAGTAAAGCTGTGGAAATGTAAATATAAAATAACACAAAGTAATGCAGCTTTACAGAACAGAATTACAAGCAATACAAGGACGTTGTGGCGACTAGCCTTCATCAGCAAATACATACACAAAACACAACATTGTCACGGAGAAGGAAGACCCTTGGTGAGGTGACTACATTAAGGCAAAAGGACAGGGTGAGAAGAATAAATAAATCTTCTTATTCAAACATATTCAAACATTCAACTGTGTAAGGCATGTAAGTGCTTTACAGGAAATATGAAACGGATTGTTGATTTTATTAGATGCCATACTACACATAATTTTCTGCAAAAGAATTACAACACGATTATGATGGTGCACTGCAATGACGATGATAATTACCTCAGTTTGGAAATTTGATGAATAAGTTCTGCAGCGCGGTATCCCATGGCACTCTTCATCTGTGGCGTTGACTGGTTTCAGCGAGTGCAAAACTTCACCAGCACCCATCTGTCTCATGTCACTTGCAGTTTTCTTCTCCATGATGACGATGAACTTCAGAACTGTAGTGGAAAAACAAATTGTTCTACAATAATTTCAGTGGCATGAAGTTGGAGGGAGGGAAAGGGAAGAGAGATGGAGGGGAAGGGAGAGGGAGGGAGGGAAAGGGAGAAGGAGGGAGGGGAAGGGAAAGTGAGGGAGGGGAAGGGAGAGGGAGGGAGGGAAAGGGAGAAGGAGGGAGGGGAAGGGAGTGCATGCAGCTGTCCGACTTTTAAATGGTATGTCAAATGTTTGCTGGTTTAAACTCAAAAAGTCTGTCCATTGTTGAGTGCAATTAACTTTTTTTTGTAAGGATTCTTCTAAACGTATAAATGTTAGTACTTAGACATTCTTCATGTATTTGCCGGTCTGGTTCTGCTGCCTGAACAATGTCCTTGATTTTCCTGGCAATCTCAGGAACAGGCAGTTTCTCATTCACAATCAGCCGAGCTATGTAGCCCTTCTTAATAACTGGATACTCAGGCTCAAAGCTTGACAGAAGCTGTCTCATGTCACTTGCAGTTTTCTTCTCCATGATGAACTGAAGGGAACAAAATTGTACACTCATGACTCAATAACTGAAGTAACTACTGTTACAATAAAAGTAAATTGGCATGAAGTTGTCATAGGTCACAGATTGTGAAAATTGTATGGATATTTTTCCCTGATCATGCGGGGGTTCGGGGGGAATGAACAGGCTGATAGGCTAACAGGGAATGCACCCCTTGTCCATATTTTGCATATGGACATGGGGGAGGTGATCGTGTGCTTGTGGGACCAGGTGGAGAAGGCGGAGGAACAGATTGAGAACCGATATGTGGAAAGAATGAGATTGCGGGGGATCAGCAGGGGTTCTGGAAGAATCTCAAAACTGAGAGGGAAGACCAGGAGAACTTTCAATCTGATAGCAGTGGGAACAATTAGTAGTACGACTCTTCGCTGGCTGTTGAACGAGGGGACGGAGCACGTATGGGAACGTCCTGAGTGCAGTGATGTCGGTTCTTAACTCAACTGTTAGTTAGGTTACTAGTTAAACTAGTATTTACTTTAAGAGAGAGAGAGAGAGAGAGAGAGAGAGAGAGAGAGAGAGAGTGGGGTCTAGAGACTAGATAGAGAGAGAGAGAGAGAGACTAGAGAGGGAGAGATTGGGGAGAGAAAGAGAAATAAACTAATAAATATATGAAGTTAAAAAGAAAAAAGTAAGTAAAAAAAAAAAGTTAATGAAAATGAGGGGGGAATTTTAATATTTAATCATAATAGGATCGTATTTATTAATTAATCAGGCTATTTATAATTTATTTTACACAGGAGATATAGAAATGGATGGAGAATTAAATTATTACTAATATTAACCTCAAGATGGCTCTAGCAATGAACTGTTAAATACAGAAACTGGTGTAAACAATGTTAAGTCCCATCTGTATAAAGCAAATAAGAAGGCAAGATGGCGGCCGATTTTTCCACCAGAGACTGAGTGAAGTGATCCACTTCAATAGCTAATTGTAATCAATCCCAATCATTTCAAGTAATGAAATTGTACACAGAGATATAAAACTGGATGGAGAATTCAGTTATTACTAATAGTAATCATTGGGAGGCTTTGGCAATATTCTGTACACGCGTGAACTTACCTCAACACTTGAAACTACACAGCGATGATAGTTATCAACGAAAAGCTTTCAGAGCACATGTGCGTGAAACTAGACCGCATGGTACACAATACTGGCCTATTTATAGCCCGTCACAGTCCCGCGATTTTCGGAATTTAAGAAAAAATATGACCAGATTAGGAATTGGGTCAAATTTTCGGGAGCAAGCGAGGTCGGCAGGTCACGTGATCTAGGTCGCGAATGTCCGATCACGACATCGAATTATAGTACCTACCGTTAGGCATCCGACTTCTGCGGGCATTTGTTGACCGCGTTAACCTTCCCGGTGCATTGAGCATTTAATAATTTTAATATGGTGTTGATTATGTTACTACATCATTCATCGACCGTCTAATAATGGTGTTGACTATTTGACTACATCATTCATTGATTTGATAGAAACAATGGAAGAGAGGAAAATTGGACACCAGAATAAAGAGGGAAAGATGCAAGGAGATCCACCACAGTTACACGTTTGTCTACTCTGGAGTGGAACAGCAAGAAAGGGCAAGACACAGCATGAGAATAGTCATTGATTGGACCAAGGCTAGCAAGAGGAATACTTACTAGATATAAAATATGTGAGAGTTTATTTGCATCCAAGTTGCGAATAAACAGTCTCTATTTGCAACCAAGTTGCGAATAAACAAAGTTTCTATTCGCAACCAAGAGTAGATACAAACAAGCTGTGGGAAATCCATACACAACTAACAAAGCAATATAGAAGCTTATACAATTAATATTTGTATAAATATAAATTTATATTATAAAATATAATCCACATGCAAATATCAGTCCAGTGCACTCTCCAGTAGTGGCAGCTATTAGTAGAAGCACATATATTGGCTACGCTTGCGTTCAAATCGAACGAACAAACAACAACAAATTCAGATATCCAATAAACCTCTCATGATATATTTGATATCTCTGTGTCGATCAATATGTTTCAATGAATTAATCCTGACACTGTGATGTACGGCTTGGTTTGGCAAATTAACAGAATGTGGTTGTGTGTGTGTGTGTTGTTTTTTTTTTACATTTCCCGGCATGTTTACGTTCAGTAGTTTGCCATTTCTTTCTGAACCACCGGTACTCATACCTCTATGAAAACCAACGCAAGGTGGTCTGCTTCCAAATCACAGCAGCTAGGTTTCCAACGTGGTGTGCAGGATTACGAAATGCATTCATAACCACTTCACTACAGATCCGGTGACTATTCATGTTTGTTTCAGAAGGTACAGTTAGTTTCAGGACATCACAATCAACCACAGAATTTATTCCAGAAGTTGGTGTTGTTGCCTTCCACTTAGGCCGTTAGGCGTCATGGAGAAGGTTAATTGAAGAGCCTTTCCTCATTTCATACCGGTTTACCGGATAAATAATTACTATCAGTTACCAGTAAGTTAGCTAATTTTGTCAAAATGCTGAATAATTATCTTTGTACATAGTTATTTTGTCGCATTCACTTAATTAATTTCTGGGGAAAAAAAAATAATTCACCTGCGGGGAATCGAACCAAGTTAACAATGGTTACAAGCGGAGATGCTTACCTCTTTGCGACTGGGACCACGATGAGATGGTATCACAAATGTCTAATATAGTCAAACACATGTTCCGATGACGCCACGTATATCACGTGACTAGCCTTTGGTTGCGAATAGAGACTTCGTTTGATAAAATATATATCAGAAAGAATCATAACAGTGAGAATAAAAGAACAAACAGTTACAATATATGTAGAAATATACACACTATGTAATACAAACAAATATGAGCAAGAATGCGAGGAATTCTACGAAGGCATCCATGATATGCTAAGTAAAATAGGTAAGCAGGACAACATCTTAGTTATGGGAGACTTAAATGCAAGACTAGGACACAATAGAGTGGGCATATAAAAACATCTTGGAGCATTTGGAGACTAACATAATGAAAGAAATGATAACGGAAGTGGACTGATAGAGCTAAGCAGCCAACACAACCTCTAAATAACAAAAACATTCAATAAAAACAAAGACTCACAAATATACACCTGGTATAAATGGAATTATCTAGATACTAAAAGCCAAACTGTAGAGGGATCGATTGGGCCATGACCTGAGATTAAAACGTAAGTGATGTATGGCGTCACCCCAGAATGATCCACTGTGTCGCCCAATCTCGCTACGTATAGACCATGCATTCTTTCGACGTCATTGATTCATTCAAATATCACGTGACAATAACACACGTCATCCTGGATTTTCCAGGAAAGGTTTGCCTAATATTCCGTGCACAGCGATTGGTTGAAATCATCGTGACCTTTTAAATAAATAAAAATATATTTCATACTTACTTTAATTAATTTTTTTTGGGTGTTGTTAATAGACAACCATACATTTTAGATGGATTTTCGAATTCTCCATCCAAATTTACATATGTCTGGAAAGTTTCATCACTAAATATGTTTTACTTGTGGATGAAAACAAAATTTTCTGCGAAGATGTGTTTTTGTTCTTTGCGCATATCGATCAGACTGGCATGTACACTTTGTAACACTATTCTGGCGCTGTTAATAGACAACCATACAATTTCGATGGGTTATCAAATTCTCCATCCAAGTTTACATACATTAGGAAAGTTTCATAGCTAAATATGCGTTACTTGTGGATGAAAACAAACTTTTCTGTGAAGACATGCCTTTATGAATAGGGAAACCCATGGCCATGGGCCATGGCGGCTGCACATTCGCATATCGATCGGACTGGCATGTTCACTTTCACTTTGTAACACTCAAAACGTGCAGTTTGAACTACTCAAGTTAAAGAAAATACAAGTTCAAAGATTAATAATAATTTATTTGTATACTTGTACTATTTTTTAATCATTTAACATGACGGAACATATTTTTGAAGTCAGTTTTCATAATCCGCCTATGATCCATTGGTTGAGACAACCTCACATGTGGAGAAAAATGGAAATGGCACACTGAACCGTAATTAATTATTTTCTGGCGCTTTCAATAGAACACCATCAATTGTAGATGGAATGTAGACAGAAATTTGGAAAGTTTCGTTGTTAAACTTGCTTTAATTGTGGTTGAAAAACAGACAAAGATGTTACGACCATAAGTGCCTTTGTGAATGGGGAACCCAAAATGGCTACTTGACTATATTATTAATCTTTGTAGAATAATCCTTATGGCCTCGTTAGCATAGTGGTAAATATCCCGTCTGTCACACGGGAGACCTGGGTTCTATTCCCTACTGGGTATTTTTTTGGTTTAATTTTTCAGAAATTTATTAAGTGATATAATAGAAAATATTAAACATTACAAACTAAACTATATAACTGAGAAACTGGAAGCTTGTGAATAAAGTGGTCTCTATGGATCTGTGGAAGCTGCCCAGGAGCGCATCCCACAGGCCACAGGGGCAGCGGAATGATCAAGTGTTGGAATAGATGGATCCAGTAGATTTCTTTGTTAATGTGAATTTTAATTGCCATATAAACTATCACCCCTGAATCAGCATAGTTTAATCGCTAAAGTTGCTTGAATTGTGGTTGAGAAACAAATTTTCTTCGAAGATATGACTTTGTGAATTGGAAACCCACGGGCCATGGTGGCCGCGCATATCGATCGGACTACACTTTGTAACACTCAAAACGTGCAATTTGAACTACTAGAGTTAAAGTGAATACAATTTTAAAGATTAATAATAATTTATTTGTATACTTGTACTATTTTTAAATCATTTAACATGACGGAACGTATTTTTGAAGTCAGTTTTCATATGACCGTTTGAGACCATCTCGCACGCACAGACACGCACAGACTGATGGTGGAGGCAATGGACACACTGGAGAGCTCCAAAAACGTATGAGGAACATGAGAAATCGTAACTAGTTTCTCCTTCACAAAAATGTGAATATCTTCACTTAGAATTGACATACAGGCATCATTGAGGTACCATTAGATTTTGATTTTCAAGGCCTATCTATTGTGGTTGTCAAAAAGTCGGGGTGACCACCGCCTAGATGAAAGTATTATTCACTGGCGAGCAACCCCAAATAGTCAGAAACTGACTAGGGACAAAATCTATATGGCTGAACTATAGATTAAGCCCTGAATATTCAACGTACAGCTCCAAGTGGCTCGTAATAAAATGAAATGAACTGTGCTGAATATTCGCCAAGGAATGGGAAAGAAAAGGTTAGCTAAGATAGATTTTTAAGTCTAAATTTAAGAGTCTTTGATGACTATCTCAGCACAGGTTTTTCTCCCTGACTGCTCCCCTCCTTGGTGTGTAAGTGAACCCCCACCAATGTACACACACAACACGTATGCACAATTGGAATTAAAATATAACACTGAACTTATGAATTAAAATACTACAACATTTATTTACTAATCATATTAGACATCGGATGTTATTCAAGATGAGGATGATGAAATCCTATAACATGATAGGGATGACAAACATTACGTAACTTTATTAAGGTTACTTGAACTATCTGGATATGTGGTCCAGATCCCCTCTCTCCAGTAGCAACAAAAGAAGGAACAGCTTGCTGGTATTCTGACAGTCCTGTCAGTCCTGGCACTACCTAGTAGTCTCTAGTCTTGAGATCTATAACATAGGTGCTCTTATTGAGAGCTTGAAAGAAATCAAGAATGTGTTATATCTAGTTCTACATCAGGGCAATCCTAAGTAATACATTTTCTAGCACACACATATACACTGACCAGTCTGGCCAAGTTTATCTTCCAGCTCTGTCCTACGGTCTTAGTCTGGAACGGGCTTTTCAATTGTCTCACACGCCTGTAATTATTACAATTCTGCCGTCCCATGTCCATGTCTGTGTCGTACAGCCGCTCTGTCCAAAGTTGGTTTAGCAGCTCACAGGTTCGGTACTGGTATCATAATAGTACCTGGTCATCCAGGCTTACCAGCCTTGACCAGTATCTGTGCCAGGCTTCCGTGAATTACCATCCACCATACGATGAAAAGGTTTAGCACCATATACCCTATAACAATTGTGGGTAATGTCTGTACCATTACACCTCTGCTTCCACCACAATCGAAGGCCAGTGTGCCAATGCGCACACCGTAGCACAACACTTCATATTGGTAGGTTTGCATGTGACAAATCAATATACCAAACATGAAATACCCATAAAACATTTATTAAACTAGACATATTATGATATTTTAACATAATAATAATAATAATAATGATCCTAGAAATTCTGCTCAAGATTTATGGAGAAAATTGGAGGAAAGGTGCTAGTCACGGCGCTGGAACTCCAATTAACTCTCCCCACAACGCCTAACGGCATAAGTGGAAGAAACAACAACAACATAATAGCATAATGCACTAGTTAGTTTATATGTATACGGAATGAGACGTATACACGCACAAAGAATATGTACGAAGCATAGTCCTAGCTTCGTATATTCATATGAAGTTACAAATACATACATTATAATACTTCAAGATGGACATATAATGATTCTCAACATAATAGTATAAGGCATTATTAATGAGTAATAATATTGTATACCTACAAAATGAGATATACAACAAGTCTAATTGAAGTGACCACACAGACCAGCCATATTGCTGATCTGCCCGGTTTAGTCACCACTTCGTTACTGCTGTGGTAAGAATTAAAGAAATAGTCAGTTGACTATATTCTGTACAACAAATGCACACAACAGAAGGCGACTAGGCTAGTGTACAAAGAAATGACAAGCATCTACCAAGTCACTTAAAAGTATACCTAGAACTTAGCCAAGATCTGCCGATCACATAAGGTTCCTACTTCTTAGAAGAGTAACACTTGAAGCCATATGTTATTGTACACTGAACCGAAGAATGAATAGTTCACAAATCAATAACCTTAGACAATGATATTTCTTGAAATAACCTAGGTCAGATATAGACTGAAAATCAGTACATACATCTAAAAGACTTAACTAGTTACTAAGAAATAACTTTCCTAGTGAAATCTAGCAACATCAGAATCATACATATGACTACAAAACGAACTGATTGCCTACCTGTTCAGAGATTTTTTTCATTTCTAACATGACCAGGGCTAACAGCCTAATATATATACTGAGTTGGGTAGACCTATTATCTCCCAGAAATTCCCGTCATAAATTCTTCTTATCTCCCCCTGACGTTAATTGTAATTCTCACTTCAAAACTGGCCATCACTCACATTCCTCCAGTCTTGCTCTAATAAAATGTTTCACACATTCCTACAGTGCAGACTCCCAACCTGTCCAGTCATAAATTCTTCCTGAACTGGCCTTCACACCTTGCTCCTCTCTGTCTGGTACAAAGTCCACAGCCCAGTGTTAATTGCCTCTGTCAGACACCCAACACCTAATTTCTGAATCCAGTCTGAATGGTTTATTATCCTTCTAACACCCCGCCTTTCTACCTGTCTACAGAAGTTACTAGCCTCTAGTCAAGTTTAGGATAAGTTTTACAAGGTCTGTTCACACCCTGTTGAGTCTGTGTGAATGGCTGGACTTGGCATGTTTATAGCTCCAGGTTGCTTGTGTCAGGCCTGGGCAGTTTTACTTTCCACTCACAGTCACGGTCCGTTTAACACTGCATGACTGTGTGGTGTTATTATCAATTCTGGGTCCATTTCTCCTTTCCCCAGCATTCTTTATGATAGAGAATTTCATTTCTTGTTCTGTAATGTCTCTACATGGTTCATCAAAAGTGAACCGAAATTTGTTCTGGGAAGTAAAGGCTGCATTTCATGACAGTGGTGGTATCATTAGTAAATACTCAATTTTAAAATCTGATCGAAAATGCTACAAACTGATTTTATATTAACAAGAAATAACAGAAAGAGAAATATATTAGATGCAAGGGCAGTGCCCAACTTAAGTATAAACACAGACCACAAAGCTGTCATTGCCACAATAATAACCAATAGAAGAAGAAAGCAAAAATCCAGGAAAATACATGCTATGCAAATCAGTAAACTTAAAAAGCCTCAGAGACGAGGCAGTGAGGGAAAATTATGAGAAAGAATTATCTGAAATCTTTGTAAAATTACCTATAGAAAGGAAAACAGTGGATGAAGAATGGGAGATGTTCAAATCAAGCATTTAAAATACTGCAAAGATAACATGTGAAACCACGAAAAAGCGCAAAGCATGGATAAAGAAAATAAGTAGTTGGTGGAACGCAGAGGTAAAGAAAGCTGTAAAAGATAAAGGAAAAAATATCAAAAGTGGTTGAAGAGCAAACAGGAACGTGATTACATAGAATATATAATAGCGAGAAATGTGAATAGAATAGTAAAGAGAGAAAAACATAAAAGACTGGGAGGAGTATGGAGAAACCCTTAATAAAAACTACAAGGAGGCAACTAGAAACTTCTACAAAAAAATAAGTGCAATGAGAACCAGAGGAGAACCCTTTGACCCAACTGAAATAATTTTAGAAACTTCTACAAAAAGATAAGTGCAATGAGAACCAGAGGAGAACCCTTTGACCCAACTGAAATAATTAACAGCGAAAATGGAGAACCAATAAGTGAACAAAAACAAATCCTAATAAGATGGAAACAGTACTTCGAACAACTTCTCAACATCCCATCAGATGTCACAGGAATTCAAGAGACCACCATAGATGCCAACGAAGAACTAGCACCAGACATACTGAAAGAAGAAATTATAGAAACCGTCAGATTAGCCCCATTGAACAAATCACCGGGACAAGATGAAATACCAAATGAACTAATTAAAGCAGCAAGAGAAGTAGGAACAGCATGGCTACATAGACTATTCAACCATGCTTGGGTAGAACTACAGACACCACGAGACTGGGAAAACGCCATAATTATCCCAACTTGGAAAAACAAAGGCAGCAAAAGAGACTGCACACAATACTGAGGCATTTACTTTTTGAGTCATACTGGAAAAATAGTTTGCACAATTCTTGAGAAAAGGTTACAAACTACTATAGAACCCCAGCTTGGATTTAGGAAAAACAAAGGATGCACAGACGCCATTTTTGCTTTTAGACAACTTATATAAAAATCAATTGAATTCAGTGAAACACTCTACTTAGCCTTTGTCGACCAAGAAAAAGCATTTACTAGAGTAGATAGAAACAAGCTGTGGGAAACCCTTAAACAATATGGAGTGAGTACACATCTAACAAACCTATGTAGAAGCTTATACAACAACAGTGAATGCATAGTGAGAGCAACTGGATGACACTCAGAACCCTTCACCATAAGATCCAGAGTATGACAAGGTTGTGAACTGTCCCTCTCTTGTTCATAACATATATAGACAACATATGTAAAGAAACCAGCCAAACAGAGACTGCAAGAACACCACATGATGAGAACACAGAAGAACCATCAGCAAATTACACCATTAGAGAACTGTTTGCAGACGACCAAGCAGTGATAGCAAAATCAGAAGCTGAATTACAAGACCACATGAATAGTCAAAACGAAATGTGTAGGGAACATAACATGAAAATTAGCACAAGTATAACAGAGGTAATGACTGTAACTAAAGAAGAAAAACCAACAACAATTCACCGAAATGAACATCCCTTGAAACAAAAAGTTTCAAGTACCTAGGAAGTATAATATCATCAAATGGCAAATCAGAAGACGAGATCGAAAATAGATGCACTAAGGCAAACCAACTCATTGGACAAATGGCACCAATACTAAAGAACAAACACGTATCACTAACGACTAAGAAAGCACTTTACAACACAATCTTCCTACCAACTACCAATGCCAAACCTGGACAATGACAGAGTAAGAGAAAAGAAAAATCACAACAATAATGATTCTTTCTGAGAAGAATACTCAATGTATCAAGAAGAGATAAGATCAGAAATTAAGAAATCAGGACTAAAGTTTAGATTTTAGGAGTTCAACTCTAGTAGAACTCAGGACTTAAGGGTTACAGCCGTGTGCTGTGATGTTGATCCGTCGACTAAACTATACTGTGATGTTTGCGCCTATCTACAACATTTGGACTCCATAATGAACATCACCTTAATTGATTACAATGGAAAACCAGGACCAAGCCTGTTTTCTTAAAAGTGACAATTTTGCAAGATCTTGGAGTTTTGGCGATGACAGAGGCTAAAAATAAACCGCCTACAACATGTGGGGAGCACCTGCGTGAGAGAAAACAGGGCGGGTTATTGTAAATTAACCCCTCGCAGGGATTCTTGAAACATCTGACCTCCACCCACATCAAGGTCAAGTTATAGTCACGCCAGAAAAATGACAGCTCTGAAAGAAATCTGATTGGCGTACAAAGAGGAAATGAGTAGGTGTAGTAAAATAAGGCAAATTTGGGATTGACTGCTGCACAGAATGCTCAGCTTTGCAAAAGTAGAAGTGAGTCTGCAACATGATTCTATAGGAAATAGTGTATTTTTCCTGTTGGGAGAATATGTGTCCTATTATATGGCTGAGGGTAAGGTGGTTTTGTTGTTTGGCTGAAACTATGGCATAATCTAAATACTCTATTTGGTCATATTGGAGTGGATGAATCATCAATACATGATGAAAGGGATCTGTCTTTATATTTTTCGAAGTACGGACTTACAATATATATCATTTGCCCTCCACTTTCAAGGCAAACCCAGCATTATGAAAGACAACTGAATGACTTATCAGTATCTTGGATGATGGCCTGGCCAACCAAAGTTGTACTTACTACACTAGTACATACATCTTTTGAATCCTGTCCTCATGTCTATACTCTATCAAGTTCATGAGAAAAGGAATGGACTGTGTAGTTGAATTGCAGTGATTCATGGATATTTTCAACGCTTGAATTTTAGCAACAAGGACGGTTTCAACTCTGGGGATTTTAGTCATGGACAATCCTATAAATAAGTAAATGTGTTGTGTTGAAAGACTTTATAGTTGTCAAAGATCCATACAGGAGCTTAAGGAGTTAAGACGGAGCTATACAGAGAACACCAGACAGGAGAGACACAGGCACTATATTTAGCTTGACAACAGGACACACTCGTGTCAATTAAGAGGTCGCTGAGTGCTTATGAGCGAGGGTTTCCCAAGAGTATAGGGAACTCGCCTCTCGACAAGTAACTGGAGAATCCCAGTTACTTGAGTTAACTAACCAAGCGTGCTGGGACTCTACGCACGCAAATTCGCCAGCGCACGGAGGACTGAATGTCCGTGGTTCAACGCGCAACTACCAGGGTGCCTCAGACTGGGACAAAGACTGATAGAGAACAGACGTGTTCGCTAGGAACTTTATATAGTTTATCAGCAATAGTGTTAGCTAGGCTTTAGATTCCAATTAGTTAATAGTATCAATGTTTCACCTCTTAAATGCATCTGTGAAACATACCATGTTGTTAATTATCCATGAAGTATTCCGCTCGCAGAGCTTGTGTGTAAATAGCTCTAAATAAAAATGTATCCTTTTGTAAACCACACGAGTTATTGATTCGTGTCGTGCAAAAGCAGGGAGTCCTGAATTACCTGTCGCAAGTAGGTTGCTGACAATAGTCTTCTTATGGACTTTCATAGTATCTACAGGAGATATTAATTACTAACATTGATAATTAGTTGATAATTAGTAATCTTATGATGGGTGTTTTTTTTATGAGAGTGTTCTTTTTATGAATTTTGTTAATTCATCATGTCACTCTAACACACAGACACTCCCCCCCCCCCCCCCACACACACCCATGTTATCACATTATAATGTTATCCTATAGAACCAAGAGTTGTTGATTCACTTGTTACGTTGTGTTTAAATTTGTATGTGTGTTTACATTAAACATATATGTCAAGGGACATAAAAAATATAGAGCAAATGGTGGCCAAGGAAAAACACCAGAACTTCCAGCATGTCCAGAGTGAGTCTACTACTCCTCTCTGAGGTTCGGTATCTTTCTTGTGCTCTACTGGCCCTCTATTAGGAAATATTTACTTTATTATCTATCTCCACTCCTAGGGAATGAACGAAAGAACGAACAAACTTTTATTTTCAAAGGGTAACAAATTGGGCACGCAGGCCTGTCTTACATTCTGCCCTTCCAATCACTCATCTTGCGTTCATCAGTGCATAGTGCATTCATACAGGAAAAAAAACAACATTGTCAAATGAATGTTGTAAACACAAACAATGCATGTTACCATGTTATGAGACAAATCCTCCACCCATCCACCCACCCATCCCCTATCCATCCGCGTGTCCCCCACACACACATCCACCACCCAACCACACACACATCCACCACCCAACCACACACACATCCACCACCCAACCACACATACCCACAGGCACATACATGCCCCTATCCATCCACCTATCCCCCAACCCACACATCCCACACCCCCCACATACACCATCTCCCCACCCACATACACCATCTCCCCACCCACACACACACATTTCCCATTCACCATACATCCCTCCAAACACATCCCCCACCCACTGTCGCAGAAAAACTTGTTAGTTACGATCGATGACAAAAGGAGACATTCGTCTGCACAAACACCAGTAACCCTTTGATGTTTCTAACTGAGAAACAAAATACGTCGCGTCAAAATGTCTACACTGGTCGGCATTTTGTTAACAAATTGTTGCTCGAGACGAACACTGGCGTCATCCGTCTGCACAGCGGGAGTCAGCCTTTGAAGTGACAGACGGAATGTCTGGCCAGAGTTCGGATGGAGTCTTGTGATGTGGAGAAGATCTCTGGATCACAGACAGGAGATAATTTCCCAGATGAAAGGGGACACCAGCCGGATGTTCACATTGAGTTGGGAAAAATAAAGAGAAAAAACAACTTCTTGACGCCTATGCGTCTAGACCTTTTTTGGTGACGTCACTCAAGCCGATATAAAAGTGTTGCAGTAAACAAGTTTGAGTTAGTCGACCAGATTTCTGAAGCTTGAAAGATCGGTGCAGTATTCCGAGTTGTGATTTTGAAAGAGACAAAATGTCAACATGTTGATAATGTATTGGCGGACATAGATCCAGTTTGTGATCTGCTTAGTCTCAATTATCAACTGGAATAGGGCATATGGTAGGCTGTTAATCATATCTAACTTAGAGTATGATTAGGAATAGAGTACAGTACTGTGCGGTAATATAATGTATCATAGTGCGGTGATATAATGTACTATAGTTGTGGTGATATAATGTATTATGATTAGTAATAGAATGTTCTATAAGTGTGGTGCTAGAAAGTATTATAGGAGCGTCAGCACTAGTACCCTATTGTGTGGTTTTAGCTAGCTTGTGTGATATATCATTTTACTCAGGGAGTTGAGGACAATGTAGTGGGATAATAATTAGAGAGATTGAGGATGGTTGGGAGGAAGGAGGGGAATTTGAAATGGTAGGATCTTCCAGTAGGGCATTTGCTGGGTTTCTACCCGTTACTTTATTCTTTCCTGGTTTTGCCATGTCTCAGACCATGTGATGAGTTATTTGGCCGTATGACAGAGATCAGATCTCTGTCATAGATCTGAGTGCTGCTATTGGCCTACACTCAACTAATTCCGGTCCGGATGGAGTTGCTCTCACCTTGGTATTCTCTACTCAACAGGTTCCACGTAGGTGTCCTATGATTCAACAGTGAAGCTTAACCACATTTAGAAGATGATGGCTCAGAATATGAAGACAGAAGTTGCTGAGAGGCCTATACATTGGGCTTATACCTAAGTTGGTTTGCAAGAACCTGGCGTCTGCTGAGCAGGATATGTTGATGATACTTATGTTTTAGCAAGTGATAGGTGTATCACTAAACAGTCAGAACATTATATATATATATATATATATATATATATATATATATATATATATATATATATATATATATATATAACACTGATACCAGGAACATTAAGATAACTTTTAGACAAATATCTGGAACATTCAAATTGTGTTGTTGATGTGGGGAATCTTTAAAACCAGTGACACTAGATCAAGTAAGATTTCCCCAGTAACAGTGACAATAGGGTTATAATTCTCTGATTAACAATTAGTCAAATAAGAGGAAATTCATAGTGTGAATCAGATTGAAGACTCTCATTAGACAGTGTTTGTCATGGATGTCCAAGCATCCTAGTGGTTCAAGAAACAACGGAGGAAGTCTTCACGTGACCGGAGAAGCATCAGCTTGGTGAGGTTTTTTTTTTTATGGAATACCTGATTCTGGTGTGTTCTCAGCACAATGATGAAAAAATGACTAAACTCCTGAACACTGATCTGAGTCTACATACACTTTAGAATATACGTCACACATTCTACACAATATTTATACACACACACACACTTCTCCTACATATACTCTTTGCTTTAATAAATTTCTTGTTTTATTTGTTGAAGCTAGAGTTGTCAAGTATGTTATGTTGGGGAAGAATGAGAGGGGGCATGATCCAGGGGTGAGTAAGAGTGAGAAGAAGGTGTCTTCAGATTGAAGGAGTGTTGTGGATGGAGTCTACTGGATATCTCCAGGATAGTGATGTTGACTTAAAAGAAATGTGGGTGTTGATTCCCCTCACTCCAGGGACGACACTAAAGTGGTAAAGAAGAGCAAATAATAACTACTACATTCATTCTTTACATATGACACCCACCCACACACAAACCCAGGCACACATGCATGCAGCCACCCATCCATCACCCATCCACACATCCCCCACCTTCACACATCTCCCCACCCACACGCACACATCCTCCACCCATCCCATAGCCTACCAACACTCGCCCACCCATATATCCTCCACCACCCACCCACACACCCCAATCACTCTGCCAAACACATCCCCCAACCACATATCCAACACCCACACACACACATTCCTGCCAACTCACATATCCCGCACCCACCCACACATCCCCCACTTACACACATCCACCACCCACACAATATCTACCACCTGCATATCCTGCACCCACACACACACACGTCCCCCACCCACCCCCAACCTACACACACTCACCCTCCCACACATCCTCCACCCACCCACTTGCCAAGCACCCCCTCCCCTCCCCGATCTCCAATCCACAATCACACATCCCTTAACTACACATCTCACCACCCACACCCATACACACATCCCCACACCCATACACACATCTCCACCTACCAACACATTCCTCATCCAAAAACACACACCTCCCACCCACACACACACACACCCCACCAGTCTTATTGAGCCCTTTATGTTTTTCCACACAACAGTTGGCTATTAGAATTTGGGGATTCTTCTCCTATTTCTTTTTAACACGCCACAGTTGCCAATCTCTCTTGATGTTAATAACGATCTCACGCTGTTGAAAGCATTTTTGGCCACTCATATTCTCGTTATTTATTTCAATTTCATTTCTGCCGTAATCTGTTATTACATGTCCAAGATAGGAGAAAGTTGTTACTTCTTCTAGTATCCCCCCATTTACTGTGATGTTCGTTGATGACCTTTCTTTTCCGTTGCTAATTATCATAGTTTTTAAAAATTTTTAATGTTAATATCTAAGCCACACTATGCCTGTTTACTTGTTCCATTAGGTTTTGTAACTCTTGCTCGCTTTCTGCTAGTAATACGGTATTGTCAGCATATCCAAGATTGTTTATGATTCTTCCATTGATGTCCGAAAATTTTGACTTGTTTAAAAATTCTTTCTGTGTATAGGTTGAAGATGAGGACAACACACATCCCTGCCGCACTCCTCTTTTTATCTCTATGGGCGATGAATAATTATTTCTGCATCTAATTGATGCCACTTGTTCCCAGTACAAGTTACTAATAAGTCTGATTTCCTTTCTGTCTACTCCTATATCTTTAAGGCATGTAATTAATTGTTCATGTTGTACTCTATCAAAAGCTTTCTTGTAGTCTATAAAACAGACATATATATTTGTTTAAACGTCTGTAGTTTTCAATTAACATCCTCAAACAGATTATTGCTTCTTTGGTGCCGCTGTTTTTGTGGAACCCAAATTGTTCTTCAGCTACTTCCTCATCTATTTTATTTTGAATTCTTTCTTGAATGACATTGAGTAGTATCTTAGTTATATGGCCCATTAAAGGTAATAGTTCTGTAATCCTCACAATCAACAGTTCTTGGCTTCTTGGGTAGTGTGTTGAAAATGGATGTTTTCAAATCCTTGGGAATGTACCCAGTATTATGTATATATCATTACATAATTCTGTGATAGTATCAATGCCAAAGCTGGCTAAAGATTTTATCATCTCTGTTGTTATCTTGTCAGGTCCTGCAGCCTTTCCTTCTTTCATCTTTTTAATAGCCTTCCTCTACTTCAGTCTTTAATGTGTTAGGTCCTTCTTGAATATTATACAATGTTGGTTTATTGACCCTTCTGTCTTTTGTATATTCTGTCGATCTTATTATTAGCTCTGTAGGTATGGATTCTATTACTTTTAACGGCTCCCCACTGAGGTTTCTCATGTAGATCATTGCCCAGTCATCTAAAGGTATTTTCTGAGTCTTTAGTTGGAATTCTATATTCTCAGTCCATGCGCTAATTGAATCCCCTACGCTATATGGTTTGATAAGGCCTTTATACTTACTAAACTTGTTCTGTTCTTCTTGGCTCTTTTGTTTGCTAGAGGCTATTTGTATGTTTGAATCTACCTCCATTTCCTTCATCTTTAATTTAGTTTCTGACTCTACTTGTATCTGCTTTTGTTTGGTAGCTTCCTCTGCTTGTTTGTTGGCATGATCTAATTCTAACTGTTTCTGTTTGGTAGCTTCTTCTGCTTGTTTGTTGGCATGATCTAAATCTAACTGTTTCTGTTTGGTTGCTTCCTCGACCTCTTTCATTTCTTTTTGATGCTGCCTTTCTATTGCTCTTTCCTCTCTTTCTAGAGCAGCTTTTCTTTCTGTTTCTTCTCTATGTCGAGCTATTTCTTCTTTATATTTTTGATCCGCCCACTTCTCTAACTTCTCTCCAGCGTGGCCCATTTCTTTACCTGCCTGGATACAATCACTTAGTGACACCATTATGTGGCTTAATGTTCGTTCAAAATGGTATCACAGTAATATTCACACAATGGTTTGTAATTATGTGTTAGTAAATATACATCTTTACTGAAAAAGAAGATGCATGATTAATTTAGAGCATACCAAAATATTCTGAAAATATACTCATCTAATTCTTTGGAAAATACGGTTCTTGGGATGTTCCACCGGTCTTCCACACTCACAAAATGATTGACTTGATAACACAATGGATGCTTCTGTTTAGTAGAGCATCAAAAATTAGACACACGCATATGTTGTAAATACAAATTTATTTTCCATGCGGCTGATGAATGAAAAAAATGTGATATATAATGATAAATGGTGTTAATGAATGAATGATATGATAGTCTGAATGATTGTCATGATTCGTAAATGATTCGTCGTATGACAGTCGATGTCGTCTTGTCTTCACTTTCTGACTAGTTTGTTATAACTTCGTTCTAGGCTTCAGTTCAGTAGCTAATCTATTTACTGAATATGAAGAATGGTGACATTGATGGCTGTATCACACAAAATGAAATGTACACGATGGTTTGCTTGATAATATAAACTGATGATTGTATACATTTTCATTAATTTCCGTAGAATAACACACTTTCAAACTTAATTTTCGTAGAATTTCACAATTTGTAATTTAATTTTGCTTCATTGTGGTTCAATCTCCACAAATGGTATGATCGTAATAATTCACAAGAGAAAATTATTTCTGCCATATATGCAAACAAATTTACATTACTTTCCAATATTTTAACACAGCAATGATGTTGAATCGTGCTTGTTGAAGCTGGTTCAGAACTTTCTGATACCAATTGTTTGTTGACGTTGGTTCAGTGGCTTCTGACACCAATTGTGGTCCTGCCTGTCAGCAACTTGCTTGCGACAGGTCTTTTAGGACTCCCTTACTTTTGCACCGCACGAAATAACAACTCGTGTCATTTGCAAAAGGAATGCAATTTATTTAGAGCTGGCAATTTACAAGCTCTGCGAGCGGTATGCTTCATTGACATTAAACAACATGAATGTAATGAAGTGGTGAGAAATGATGCTAGTAATCACAATCTAAATCTAGAGCCTAATATTTAACTATTGCCCAGAAACTTATAGCATTTGTCAAGAACACGTCTACTCTCTAATCGTCTCCAGTCGGGTCTGTTCACACGCTACACATTGCGTGGTCAAGCACGGACGCTGTACCCTTCGTGCATTAGCGAGTCTTGCGTGCCTGGAGTCCCAAGCATGCTGGCTCGTGAACTTGAGTAACCGGGTACTCCACGGTTACTCGTAAGGTCAAGCTTCCCAATGGCTTGGGGAAGCCCTCGCTCAACTGTCCTTATTACCCCCTTGGTTGACACAAATGTGTCCCCTTGTGAAGCTATTTATAGCGCTGGTGTCTCTCCTGTCTGGTGTCTCCCTACTAGACTTGTGTTAACTCTTATTACCTCTCTAACCCCTTTATTGGAGATTCTGACAGTTGGTATAATAAATTATAATTTCTCCATCTTTCCCTCTGATACAACCATTTCCTGTTATATAATTTTTCTTCTTTGTAAATCTGTTTATATTTTCATGCAATTCTTTCGAGTTGTGTTTTATTTCTAGATCCTCTATTTCTTTGCATTTTTTCTGTAACCACTCTTTTTTTTGGCAACTCTGCACATGTGACATAATTATCTATTAATATTTACTCTGGAGTGTTCTTTGCTTTCTTTCTTTGAGTCATTTTGCTCAAGATTTCATCAGTTATGCATATGTGCTTTTTCTTATTTACCTTCACTGGCAAAGTGGTATATGTAATCTGTCTACTAGTTTTTACACATTCTCACTTTGTATTAGTTTTATCTTCAGGATTTTCATGTCTATATTGTTCCATGCTTTCAACAATTAGCCTGTCATATTTATTTTTTACTCCAACAGGTATAGTTGACTTATGTCTGGTTGTTTCAATGCTGATATATGTATTTGAGGTGTCTTCAACCAGGTATAGTTGACTTATGTCTGGTTGTTTCAATGCTGATATATGTATTTGAGGTGTCTTTGATGTCCTTATTCTTGTGTTTTTAAGTTTTATTTGTAATTTTAAGACTACAGTATTGTGGTCAGAGTTATTAGCACCAGGATATGTTTTGGCATTTTAAACATTGTTTTAAAATATATTTCTAATCATGATGTAGTCAGTTTGGTTTCTCGTTCTATCTCCAAGGCTTTTCCACATATAGTTTTCCAGGGTTATGTTGGAAAAATGTGTTACAAATAATAAGACTGTTTTCTTCGCAAAACTGATCAGCCGGTCTCCTCTGTGGTTTCTGTTTCCCATTCCATGTTGCCCTACTATCTGCTTATCTTTAGTTTTTCCAACCATATCTCCCATGACAATTAGGGCCTCTGGTGACTTTACAACCTTCATTGTTTGTTGTAGGTCTTTATAATATTCTTCTAACGGTTCATCACTATAATCAGTCATTGGAGCATACGTCTGAAGAATTACTATGTCGAAAGGTCTTGCCTTAATTGTGAGTAGTATCATTCTATCTTTATGAGCACAGAATCCACTAATATTTTTCTCTGAGTTTCTTTTTACTAAAATTCCTACTCCTCTCTCGTGGTGATCTCCTCCTGAGTTGATGAATATGTAGTCATCTCGCCTTATATAACTTGCATCTGTCCATAATATAGTAATCACAGTACACATTGTATGTCATTCTCCATGTTTCTGAGACATAAATAATATAGTAATCATAGTAAACATTGTATGTCATTCTCCATGTTTCTGAGACATAAATAATATAGTAATCATAGTAAATGTATGTCATTCTCCATGTTTCTGAGACATAAATAATATAGTAATCATAGTAAACATTGTATGTCATTCTCCATGTTTCTGAGACATAAATAATATAGTAATCACAGTAAACATTGTATGTCATTCTCCATGTTTCTGAGACATAAATAATATAGTAGTCACAGTAAACATTGTATGTCATTCTCCATGTTTCTGAGACATAAATAATATAGTAATCACAGTAAACATTGTATGTCATTCTCCATGTTTCTGAGACATAAATAATATAGTAATCATAGTAAACATTGTATGTCATTCTCCATGTTTCTGAGACATAAATAATATAGTAATCATAGTAAACATTGTATGTCATTCTCCATGTTTCTGAGACATAAATAATATAGTAATCATAGTAAACATTGTATGTCATTCTCCATGTTTCTGAGATATAAATAATATAGTAATCATAGTAAATGTATGTTATTCTCCATGTTTCTGAGACATACAATAGTACTGCTTTCATTGAACAGTCTGTTATTTAATTTCTTTGACTTTCACAAATGTCCAATTGCTATGAAAGCTCTTCTTGCCTGTTGCATTCTTATTGTAATAACTTTATATGTTGACCTTTCGGTGTCTACATTGCTACCTTAATAGGTGTATAATTCTGCCTCTCGAAGTGACGTTTCACCAAGAGGGATCAGGTTAACATTTGCTTGATTTCTTCTCATTATTTTTGTCTTTCCCTATGAATGTTTAGACTTAATTGATGTGCTCTCCTATCTATTGTGTTTAGGTAAATCATGCATTTCATTTCAGTGTGTGGGACAGGAGGGCAATGTCATCAACCAAGTCCAGATCTTCGAGCTTCAGTGCACAAGCAGACATTTTTGGGTCCAAATTTACCTAATTGTCAAATGTAGGCTCGCTCACAACTTTCATGGTAGGAGCTCACAAAGTAGAATTCTTGCTCATAAGCAACCATTTAGAGGAAATGTTGATGACGAGAGTTCCATGTTTTTCTCTCCAAATGAAAACTTTTTATTGGATATATGGAAGGGGAAAAAAGATACATCAAAGAATTGCTGCCATCATAACTATTGCATCAACTTTAATGTGTGTATGATGTGTGACACAAGTAATAAGGATGTTGGATAAAGCTGTCATGTATTGTTATAATTTTGTCATGATAAACCAATATCATTACTCTGATTTGTTGCCAAACTCACATTTTTAAAGGGCACTTGAGGAATAACGTTATCAGAAATCATGTCTTGAAATGATCATAAGGCATTTTGTATCATTAATCATGGTTAGATATCTTGAAAAACAAAATATCAAATTCATTTATATAGTTTATTTGTGTATACATCAAATCCACACGAAACTCTCAGCTCACAGCGTCACACCACGCACTCAACTCAGTAACAGGGCGACAGAACCGTAAACTGCCAGTCCAACATGAGGAAAATACGAATACAACGGTAGCCACGAGCATAAATGCCCAGAGGCCTTAACCGTTTCACTGCCTATCTGCCATGCTGGGGACCAGAAGTAGGTGAACATCTGGTTGGGAAAGTGACTGCCAATTCCATCAGGGGTGAACTGTACTGTTCGTAGAGGATTTTCGTGGTGACATTCTGGCGGTGGCATTTTGCACAGTGTGCCTGAGCGGGCCGTTGTTTGTTGAGACTCCTGTCTTTTCCGCTTTTCACATGAGGCAGTGAGGAACATTTTATGTGATATTCACTGGCACGGGAATGGAGCATAATGGGGACGATCCTTTGCTGTTATGTTGGAACCATGACTAATGACTAATAATGCATCTAATCCTTTCAGACTGACTGTAGACATAAGATGGAGAGTAAACTACCATCAAGTGTGAAGAAAGAAGAGCCTGAAGTCTATGTAGGTCCAGGTAAGATTAAGTGCAATATAACATAACAGTTAGTAGTTGAATATCCTTTACAGGCTGTTGCAGTCAACCCCAGCATTTACTGGCTGTTTGTGATTGACTAGATAATTTTACATTTAGTAGTTCGCCATTGCTTACTGAATGGCCACACCTTATACCATTGAAATAACACAATAGCCGAATGTAAATCTACGCAGACACTGGTTAAAATAAGGTCATCCACGGGGTAAGTGGGCAGCTCTTCTGAGCAGAGCAGGGCACTCTCTTGTCCTGACAGTCAAAAATTTCTGTCAAAGGCAGAGGTAAAAGATACCCGTGAATATGGAAGACAAGGGAAAACGACCATATTATTTTCCCAAGGCTATGTATCTTGAGAGATCAAGTCTGAGATTGATGTTAATGGCTGCAGTGTTGGTGGGAAACTTACTGCTTACTTTGCAATTCCTTCTTCATAGCGTAACAATGGTATTTCGATTGCTGAAACTTTCATTTGGGCGACTGAGGGAATTTAGAAACACTATCTTCAATGCAACAGCATCAGTTACCAGCGCTGCTGATTGGAAACAAATGGTTTGAACACTGTAATTGACAATTGTACACAGGAAAAAGCCTTGATAAAAGAACATCCAAGCAGATTGATTGCGTAGTGATCAATGAGAGGTTTAGAAATGCCTGAATAGATAAATGAAGACAATGCCTTGTGGTAACTGATCACGTCTATGGGTGTGGACAAATACAAGTAAGAATTAAGAGAGGGGAAAAGAGGTTCAGAACATGAGACTAAATAAAGATATTCCAAAAACAGATACAAATATTAAAGAACAATACATAGTGATTGTTAAAAACAAATATAATGCAATAAATAAAATGCAAAGTATAAGTGAAGAATTGAAAATGGAGTCCAGTAATCAAAGCCATATTACTCGAAAGAAGAGACCAAGCTGAAAAGAAGATTGGTTAAATGAGCAGTGCAAAATAATTGAACTGAATTCTATTAAAGATACACAATATATGCACAGGCAGATTAATGAGTTGACAGGGAGAAACATAAGAGTAAACAAAGGTCTGAAATAGGGGGCTGAGTGGTCTCGAGGTATGGTGTCCGCCTCGAGTGCTGGAGGTCCCGGGTTCAAGCCCCGGTGAGGACCGAGATTTTTTCACGAGGACTTCTAGTAATAAAATTTCCCCTGGTCTCTGGGTAGTGAGATCGGACGCCCGTGTGTATTGTTGCGCACGTAAAAAATCCCTTGGCAGTTGGAAATCAAAAAAAGAGTAGCCTAACGGCGCTGCCCGGGCAACTTTTGAGTTAAAAATCTACCCAAGGTATTTAAGGATCCTCGCTGGTGCTACAGAGTTTGTGCACTGAGCTGAGTTTCTCCAGACTCAGGCTTGAGTTAGGAGGAGAATGGAGCATTTATGGGTTACACCCGTGTGCCGGTGAAAGAGCAGAATTGGAGAAAGAGCAGAATTAACAAAAGAAAGTAATTTAGAAGGTCCAGTGATACAAGAGGAAGTCATTGGTGCTATGAAACGTGAAGAATAGAAAAATGGCTCTGCCAAATGTAATCATTATATAAGAATTAGAAGTACTGGGAGAATTTGGAGTAGAAATATTAACTAACACGTTGAATGATATTTATAACAGTGGATACATACCTAGTGATATTCTTTAATCTATATTTATAGCTCTGCTGAAAAGACCAGGAGCTATTGAGTACAAAGAATTTTGTATACTCATCCTCACAAACCATGTCCATCCATCGATCGATAATGTGCCATGCTGGTAAGCGTGGACAGTCATAATTCACCATTTCACTTGATCACCAGAGTCCTGGATCAGCTCAGTGTTCTTGCCTCGATCATGCCACATAGTCAAGCCATCCGGGTATTTACTTCTCTGTCTTCCCCTGGTTCTCTTCCCCTCTATCTTGCCAGTTGTCACCAAGTTCTCTAATTTATTTCTTCTCATAACATCCAAAATATTTTGACCGCCTGTGTCTAATTTTTCTAATCAGTTTACGATTTTTATTTGTTTCTTGTAGGACTTGGTCATTGGTTTTTCTGTCTGTCCATTGTATTCTTTGAATTCTCAGAAACCACATTTGCACAGCCATCAGATGTTTTTCAATTTGACGGCTCATTGTCCATGCTTCACATCCATACAAAAGCACAGGCTGTATGTAGCACCTCAACACTCTTTTTCTCGTAGCAATTGATATTGTTTTATTGGTCAGTGTGTTTTTCATCTTGCAAACATATACTCAGAATTATGAGAACAGGGATGAAAATAAAGATGGAAACTGGTGAAGAACAGTGTGGATGTGTTGAAGGAAAAGTATGGATATGTTGCTGACTCCAAGACCTCCACACCCACAGGTGCCTGTCTGCAGGCAAAAGCAATTGCACCGCATTAAGCGGAAAGCATTGTTAGAAGAATTTGACAACCTCAGGCAAGAGCCAACAGAGGAAGACTGGGAAGAATTCGTTGATCAGCTCCTTGCTGAGGGGCAAGATGTGCAGGTCATGCCAGAGCTTCACCGCCAGAAGATGCACCACCAGAGATCGAACCACCAGTTCTTAGTGGCCGTCAGCGACCCTCGATGATTGTGTTGTTACTTTTTAACAAATAAGTAATAGAACGGGGTCTGTTGGCCTTGCTGGAAAATCCACTGCACAATCTGGCAAGCCTCACGCTTTTGTGTCGCCCACTGGGTTAGGAGTGTATTTTGTTGTGATGGAGTGACAGCAAAAAAGTAACTGCTGCAACGGCACACCCACAGCTTGGGGCCACCCCTTGGGGGGTGAGGATGCCTCAACCAGCACGGCAGGCACATAGTAAAACACCGGGTTGGGTCCGCTGTTAACATTAGTTAGGTCCGGGCGGGCTCAACTGTCCCATAGCAAACACAGGTCATAGTAGGGGTTTGGCTTTTTGCTTGTACTTGGCTTGGCCCTTTGGGCCCAGCAGCCAATAACAGCCATATAGAAAATGAGCCCCAAACCCCTATAATACGCCTATCCAGAAAGACATTACAAACACTAATATAGAGATCAGTTGATACACAGAAAGACATATGCATGTGCTGTATAGATTATACCAAGATGTTTGATAAAGTGATGAAATAATCAAAATGTTTTAAGATGTTAATCAAGATGCAAAATATCTTAGAATAATAATTTTAAAAAAGTATTTACTGGAAACAAGCAGTAGCAATTAAAATGGGAAATAAAGATGGCTGTTATGAACAGATGAAGCTATTAGTAAGACACAGAGGGTTTGATCACCAAATCTCATATCTTTTTCTATATCAAAGTAATAATGAGAAAGATCAAAGAGAGGCCAGGATTATGAGTTGTTGTTTATAATATAAACAATCTATGTCATGCAAATGACAAAGTGTTGATAGCTGAAAACACAACAGATCTACATCTTTTGGACATTACAGTAATAGAGGCTGCACAAAAAGATGTTTCTAGAATATAAAAAAAACAGAAGCAATGATTATATTAAAGAAAAAGACGACACCAAATAAAATCAGCATCATAGAATGTTAGAAAGTCCTGAAATGTTATTTAGAACTTGTCTTACTGTATGGCAGTGAATCATGGAACATGAATAAACAAATTCAGAAGAGCTTAGAAACAGTGGAGATGTGGGTGCTGAGATGATTATTACAAATACGTTGACCTCCAGAGTAGCTAACAATGATTGCCTGGTAAAGGCTAATGCCACTAGAACATTTGATACTATAAGAAGGAGACATAACATCATTCTTTGGTCATGTAGTGAGAAGAGGGACATTGTAAAATACTGATGATTACTTGGTGGATGGACTGAGACAGCACACAGCAGCATGGTGGGATATCATCAGCAGATTTGATTCTGAGCACCAGGGGCCGAGATCTGTGGAGAGATATGAATGTCTATCCAGCTGGAAAGGCACATGACAATGATGAATGTATGAGTATAGTCGGTGAGCATCAGCCAATGAGCAGTGGTTTCATAGCCTTGTCCTCAAAAAGTTTAATCTAAACAGCTGGTGTTTCTGCTAATCTAATGGGAAGGTGAACACCTTGTGGAGTTCAGTGCACTGCAGCAGATTGTGGACCAGAACTCTTGAGTTACAATAACAGTAACACCGAGCTGCATTAAACAATATAAAATTTAAGTTACAATGAGGAAGTTTTATTTTTAGACATACCACTTATAAGTTTTTCTTAGACATGCAACCCCACATTGATGTTTTTCTGGACATTCTATTTCAAGTGTTTTGTTTTTTCTGACCTGCCATATTATTCTTTAATCTGTCACCTCAAGTTGTACTATAAATGTTAATTTCAGGCAGGAAGTTAACGCTCTTTATTGTGACAGCAATGAAATATCAATATTGCTTGCTGTTGTAAATTGTTTAGAGATAACTATTCTTTAAATAGACTTCATAGTGAAAAATGTCAGTAATAAATTAATGACATATAACCTGTTCATTTGTTAATTTACACTTACACAGTCACTTCACCTCTCTTAGATCATACCTGAGCTTACATCATTCATCAGCTTAGATCATACATCAGCTTAGATCATACATCAGCTTAGATCATACATCTGCCTATATCATACATAAACTTAGATCATACATCTGCTTAGATGATCTAAGCTGAGTATGACTCAGCTTAGATCATAACTGCCCCGGGAAGGTTAACCCGGTCAATAAATGCCCGCAGAAGTCAGATGTGTCGGCCTAACGGCGCAAGAACGCAACTCTGCTGTAAACAGGCACAACGCAGTCACGTCCGAAAAAAAATCCGGATGAACGAAGAAGAAGAAGAAGATCATAACTGAGCTTACATCATTAATTAGCTTATATCATACACCATCTTATATCATACATCAGCTTATATCATACATCAGCTTATATCATACATCAGCTGGGATGCAGAGGTGTTTCCAAGGCACCAGGGCCAGACTCTATACTGGCCAAGACCAACTAACACGTCCTAGTCTTGCTTCCTGGGCAACAAGTCCCTTCGGGGTCCTGGCTAACGTAGTAGGATTGCTGATTCTTCCGAAGTCGGAGAGTATCTGCCTGCATGGCGAGGAACCACCAGTCTGCATACCAATAAGCCAGACATGGGACAACGGATACTCACACAAACCTCAGACTGTTATGACATCACACTGATGTTGGACAACAGGATGTCTTCATCCGACATACAGGACTTCACGTTAGAGTTCATAGCCAGTGAACACAAGCAAGCAAACATACATCAGCTTATATCATACATCAGCTTATATCATACATCCGCTTATATCATACATCAGCTTATATCATACATCACCTTATATCATACATCAGCTTATATCATACATCACCTTATATCATACATCAGCTTATATCATACATCACCTTATATCATACATCAGTATATATCATATATCAGCTTATATCATACATCAGCTTATATCATACATCAGCTTATATCATACATCAGCTTATATCATACATCACCTTATATCATACATCACCTTATATCATACATCACCTTATATCATACATCAGTATATATCATATATCAGCTTAGATCATACATGAGCACATTAATTATTCTTCTTTTCCATCTTTTGTTCACTTGAAATTGATTGTTTATAGCTGCAGTGATTGCCTGCTTGATTACACATACACATGTGTTCAGTACCTGGTATATTCATGAGGCTATTAATTATTTACTTTGGTATGTTTCAGAAACACACTCATTGTCTCAAAGAAGTCCTGACCTCTTCATACAAGAGCATTCACAAAAGACTACATATGACAGCATTGACATGAAGGTTGTAAAACAAGAACTATCGGATGTTCTATGTGAGGACAGGAGTCACAGCTTCAGTAAAATGGTAGACATAGCAGGGCGTAGCATCATTCAAGAAATGACAGAAGACAGCAACTCAGAATCAAGAATGGTTGTGAACAGTTGTATGGCATCAATAAAACATGAAGATTTTTGTCAAATGTCAGAAAATGTCTCTTCTGTGATTGATACAAACAATAAAGTATCTCTGGCTATTGAGAATTGTCAGCAGCAAAATAAGGAAACACAAGAAAAACACACACAGAGCCTTGCAAATTCTCCCGATGACATTTTTGGTTATGTCAATTATAGCTCTCAAATAATGCAAACAGGAGACATGTCTGATGTTTATAGTCAAAATGTTTGTGTAGACAGTTATAAGAGAACACTTACTGAAGGGATACCAAACAAATGTAATGAATGGGATGGTTTATTAAATCATAATAACCATCTAACGTGCCAAAAGAACATGAATCACAAGAGAACACATACAGGAGAGAAACCTCACAAGGGTGATGATTGTGGTGATTCTTGTAATAAAACTGACACTCTGGAGACTCACAAGAGGACACATACAGGAGAGAAACCTTACAAGTGTGATGATTGTGGTGCTTCTTTTACTCAAGTTGGCAGTTTGAAGTACCACATGACAACACATACAGGAGAGAAACTTTACAAGTGTGATGTTTTTGATGATTCTTTTACTCAAGCTGGCAATCTAAAGGACCGTAAGACAACACATACAGGAGAGAAACCTTACAAGTGTGATGTTTGTGGTGCTTCAGTTACTCATGCTGCCAATCTGAATGTTCATAAGAGAACACATACTGGAGAGAAACCTTACAAGTGTGATGTTTGTGGTGCTTCTTTTACTGAAGTTGGCAGTCTGAAGAAACATAAGAGAACACATACAGGAGAGAAACCTTACAAGTGTGATGTTTGTGATGCTTCTTTTACTCGTACTGACAATCTGAATGTTCATAAGAGAACACATACTGGAGAGAAACCTTATAAGTGTGATGATTGTGGTGCTTCTTTTACTCAAGTTGGCAGTTTGAAGTACCACATGACAACACATACAGGAGAGAAACTTTACAAGTGTGATGTTTTTGATGCTTCTTTTACTCAAGCTGGCAATCTAAAGGACCGTAAGACAACACATACAGGAGAGAAACCTTACAAGTGTGATGTTTGTGGTGTTTCTTTTACTCATGCTGGCAGTCTGAAAATTCATAAGAGAACACATACAGGAGAGAAACCTTACAAGTGTGATGTTTGTGGTGCTTTTTTTACTGAAGTTGGCAGTCTGAAGAAACATAAGAGAACACATACAGGAGAGAAACCTTACAAGTGTGATGTTTGTGGTGCTTCTTTTACTGAAGTTGGCAGTCTGAAGAAACATAAGAGAACACATACAGGAGAGAAACCTTACAAGTGTGGTGTTTGTGGTGCTTCTTTTACTCAAGCTGGCAATCTAAAGGACCATAAGAGAACACATACAGGAGAGAAACCTTACAAGTGTGATGTTTGTGGTGCTTCATTTACTCATGCTGGCAATCTAAAGGACCATAAGAGAACACATACAGGAGAGAAACCTTACAAGTGTGATGTTTGTGGTGCTTCATTTACTCATGCTGGCACTCTGAAGAAACATAAGAGAACACATACAGGAGAGAAACCTTACAAGTGTGATGTTTGTGGTGCTTCATTTACTAGGGCTGACACTCTGAATGTTCATAAGAGAACACATACTGGAGAGAAACCTTACAAGTGTGATGTTTGTGGTGCTTCTTTTACTCAAGCTGGCAATCTAAAGGACCATAAGAGAACACATACAGGAGAGAAACCTTACAAGTGTGATATTTGTGGTGTTTCTTTTACTCATGCTGGCAGTCTGAAAATTCATAAGAGAACACGTACAGGAGAGAAACCTTATAAGTGTGATGTTTATGGGGCTTCTTTTACTCATGTTGGCAGTCTGGAGGGTCATAAGAGAACACATACAGGAGAGAAACCTTACAAGTGTGATGTTTGTGGTGCTTCTTTTACTGAAGTTGGCAGTCTGAAGAAACATAAGAGAACACATACAGGAGAGAAACCTTACAAGTGTGATGTTTGTGGTGCTTCTTTTACTGAAGTTGGCAGTCTGAAGAAACATAAGAGAACACATACAGGAGAGAAACCTTACAAGTGTGATGTTTGTGGTGCTTCATTTACTAGGGCTGACACTCTGAATGTTCATAAGAGAACACATACAGGAGAGAAACCTTACAAGTGTGATGTTTGTGGTGCTTCTTTTACTCGAGCTGGCAATCTAAATGACCATAAGAGAACACATACAGGAGAGAAGCCTTACAAGTGTGATGTTTGTGGTGCTTCATTTACTCATGCTGGCAATCTAAAGGACCATAAGAGAACACATACAGGAGAGAAACCTTACAAGTGTGATGTTTGTGGTGCTTCTTTTACTCAAGCTGGCAATCTAAAGGACCATAAGAGAACACATACAGGAGAGAAACCTTACAAGTGTGATGTTTGTGGTGCTTCATTTACTCGTGCTGACACTCTGAATGTTCATAAGAGAACACATACAGGAGAGAAACCTTATAAGTGTGATGTTTGTGGGTCTTCTTTTACTCATGTTAGCAGTCTGAAGAAACATAAGAGAACACATACAGGAGAGAAACCTTACAAGTGTGATGTTTGTGGTGCTTCATTTACTCATGCTGGCACTCTGAAGAAACATAAGAGAACACATACAGGAGAGAAACCTTACAAGTGTGATGTTTGTGGTGCTTCATTTACTAGTGCTGACACTCTGAATGTTCATAAGAGAACACATACTGGAGAGAAACCTTACAAGTGTGATGTTTGTGGTGCTTCTTTTACTCAATCTGGCAATCTAAAGGACCATAAGAGAACACATACAGGAGAGAAACCTTACAAGTGTGATATTTGTGGTGTTTCTTTTACTCATGCTGGCAGTCTGAATGTTCATATGAGAACACATACGGGAGAGAAACCTTACAAGTGTGATGTTTGTAGTGCTTCTTTTACTCAAACTGGCAGTCTGAAGTATCATGAGAGAAGACATACTGGAAAGAAACCTTACAAGTGTGATGATTGTGGTGCTTCTTTTACTCATGCTGGCAGTCTTAAGGAGCATATGAGAACACATACAGGAGAGAAACCTTACAAGTGTGATGTTTGTGGTGCTTCATTTACTCATGCTGGCAATCTAAAGGACCATAAGAGAACACATACAGGAGAGAAGCCTTACAAGTGTGATGTTTGTGGTGCTTCATTTACTCGTGCTGACACTCTGAATGTTCATAAGAGAACACATACAGGAGAGAAACCTTACAAGTGGGATGTTTGTGGTGCTTGTTTTACTCAAACTGGCAGACTGAAGTATCATGAGAGAAGACATACTGGAAAGAAACATTACAAGTGTGATGATTGTGGTGCTTCTGTTACTCATGCTGGCAGTCTTAAGGAGCATATGAGAACACATACAGGAGAGAAACCTTACAAGTGATGATTGTGGTGCTTATTTTACTCAATCTAGCAATCTGAAACACCATAAAAGATTACATACAAGGGAGAAACCTTACTAGTGTGATATTTGTGGTGCTTCGTTGACTTAATCTAGCAGTGTGAAAGATCACGAAAGAACACATACAGGGGAGAGAGAGGAGACAGGAACACATACAGGGGAGAGAGAGAGAGAGATATCCTATTTGAAGATATGGATGATCAATGAGAAATGTTGAAGAATTCAATCAATTTGGCTGCAGAAAAAACTGTTCCAAAATTAAAGAAAACAGGTTGTAAGACATGGATGACAAAAGAAAAATTTTACAATAAATGGAAACAAGAAGAAAGAACAAAAATAGTCTTGCCAAATATGAAGAAATTCACAGAAAAATCACCATTATGAAGGAGGCAAAAGAAGCATGGCTCGAGAAACATTGCATAGAAATTGAAATACAACAACAGTAAAAATACCAAACTAATGCACAAAATAAGTCAGAAGCTTACTAATCAAAGAACATGTACATCAGCAGGCTGCCTACGGACAAAAAATGGAAAAAAGTATAATAGAAAAAGATCAGATTTTACATGTATGGTCAGATTATGTGAAAAACCTTTATGATGATATCAGAAGAACAGTATGATATTCAAATTAATAATGAAGGACCATCAATTTTGAAGATAAGATTCAGAATGCTCTTAACCATATGAACACTGGCAAGACCTCCGGTTCAGGCAGCATCACAACATAAATGATTAATGCTTTAGAAGAATATGGAATAGATAAAGTTACCAGACTGCTGAATACAATATATGATACTGGAGATATACCTCATGAATTATGTAATTCTGTATTTATTGCAATCCCAAAGAAATGAAGAGCCTTGGAATGTGATCAACATTGAACAATTAGTATAATGAGTCACATCACGAAGATTTTGTTAAGAATTATCATGCAAAAAGTTAGGAAGAAAATACAACCTGAGGTAGGAAAAGAACAATGTGGGTTTGTAGAAGGCAAAGGTACAGTAAATGCTGTGTATATACTGAGAATAGTAATTGAACAATCTATAGAAGTGAACAAAGATCTACACCTTTGCTTTATTGATATACAAAGGCTTTCAATAAAGTGAGACATGTCGACATGATTGTGGTATACTGACTCACAAGCCGTTACTAGCTGTCAAGATCTCCTCAAATTAAAACTAAATTGTACAAGAACGTAAACCACTGGTACCATTAAACTTGAAGGATAATGGAAAATCGACACCGCCCCGGATTGGAAAACACACACTTCAGGAATCAAGAGCGGATATGGGGTAAAACTTCACCTCGGAGAAAGCTGAGATATAAACAGCGGCAATCAATTTCCGGCCTCATTTGTACCAACAAAACAGCGACTGGTCACAAACCAAGATGTGCCTGCGGAATGGTAACTTTTTAACTCGCCACGACTAAGTGAGAAAATTGCTTAAAGAGAAGAAGGACCATACATCCAGCAGCCAGTATTTGGAAACAACCAAATATATGACCTTACTTCTTGGTGATGTCAAATGTTGACACGTATTGTGAAGCTGTCGTGTTTTGATGAGGTGAATATAATTTATTTTAAATCTTAGATTAAGTGTGAGAATTTTTCCTAGAAGAAGAGTGGGTAAGTTGATTTGTGAACATGTGTGGTGAATTCTTAAGGAGTTAATTATAATTAATGGTTATAGTTATAGATAAACTATTCATTAAGAATACCCATAGTGAATGTTATTTTCTCCCAGCTAAACAACCTAGTTAATGTATAAAGCATTAGACACATGTTGTAAATTTTTATTTCTTAAGCAACTCAATCTACAATTAGAGTGGTGACTTAAGGAAACTCAGAATTCTTAGTACAGTGATAAGGACATAATGTATATGTGCTCACTTGTAAGATTAAAAACTAGTTTAAATGTGCCAGCACTAATAGAGAATTTAGTGGAATGTGTATAGTCAAGTAGATTGAGCACATTAGTCAGTAGATTTACTTTTTGACTTGAGCACATGGACAAACAAATAGTTTTCTGATAATTTATGAACACATGAGAACCAACAAGAGTTCTACAGGTATCATAATTTGTGTGATGGCTCAGCACACATGGGGTAAGGCAAATATATAGACATGGCTGGTAACCATGGGCAATAATAATATTTGTGCCACATAATAGTGCGTAACCAACCGCCATGCAAGAAGTATTTTAATTCATAATGCCTGAATGTGAATTGGATATATCACCTAAATTGTATGTATTTTATGAGAACATGTGATAACTCATGGATTTCATGTTGCTAAATCCTGGGTGAATTGCATAAGTGAGTCAAATGTATTTTCAATGTTGTAAACATATGGAATTAATGTTTGTGCCACACAATGATAATACTTAGTCAACCGGCATGCTAGAATGGGTAAGATTCATAATGCCTGACTGTAGACTGAGTGGATCACATAAATCTATGAGAATAAGGGATGACATCCTGATGTCATAAAACATATGATGCAGTATCCTTTGAGAATCTCATAATTATGATCACTATGTCATTGCTGATAACATGTCTGTGAGGATTCATGTGTGAATTCATCATTGTTAAACAGATGTGAATGTATCATTTGTAAACCACCTCAGTATGAATGATTAATTATCAATCAGGAAATATTATAATTTCTGATGAGGGAGGAGATTTGATGGTAATATCATGGTTATTGAACCTGTGAATTTATCAGGGGTAAAGCACCTACATATGCATGATTGTCATCCATACAGATATGATTGTCTGATGAATGGGTGATATCTCAGCGTGATGCCAATGGTGTAAACATGTTATGTTGTCATTTGGAAATCACATAAGTACCCACTTTACATGACAGTATGAAGGATGTGTGATGAATGATTCCTATATGATCACCCATACCAATATGAATGTGTCTATAGACTGAGTGAAATGATCATACATACATAGGAATGGTGTCAGAGTTGAGTGAGTGAGTGAAGTTACATGCGGAGTGAGAGAGAGGGAGTATAGGCCAACAGTCAATCTCACGGTAGCCGGCAACTTGATGTGAAATGCCTTGACTATCACCAGAGAACTGCTTCGGTGTCACCCATAAACTAAATAATAATTTAGTACACTCCGGCGCGTAACACCACTTTGTATAAAATATCATTCTTATTCCTATCATCTAGGTTTGTGCGCTAAGCACGACACAAACCATATCATACATTACGCATAGCACCAGCATCTGTGTTTGTAAGTTAAGCACAATCCCACTTTGTAGTTCATGTTAACACATATGGTCTATTGTGATGATAATAATGTACTACAAAGATAATGATGATGCCTGTAATGTAATGAAAATGATATAACAATGATTATGATGATAATGTTAGAATAATGTAATGAATTCTAATGTCATAAGCATGATAATAATGATGATGATTATAATGACAATGTAATAATTATGAAAAGAATGATAATGATTGTAATTACAATGATTATAACAACCATGATGATGATGATAATAATCAATATTACATCCATGAGAATGGAAGAAATCTTCTCACTTGAAGCATTTAAGGAAGAAGAATACACCTGAATGCTATACAAGAAGATACCATAATGTACTTACATTGCTTATAAACAAGCACTCATTAAAATGGGAACTGATTTTAAAAGCCCTTAATGTATGAGACCCTTTTTCTTGAATAGGAAAAGATGAAGTAGAGAACAAAACTAGATACAGAAGAGAATGGTCAACATAATTGTCAAATTCCCAATCACTCAAGGTATTACTTCTATAAACCTGAGGACAGGCATAGGTGATGATGAAACTGCACATCTGCTAGTTAAACCTTGAACACTTGATAGTGGAAGATTGGATTGAGAGCAAACAACTATGTTGGTGATAACTCCATGAGAACACCATGACTATCTTTCTTCTATGTTTATTTTCTCTAAGAACAGGATTCAGTTTATTGTTGTCACTGGTTATGTTCTTAGGCTTTTACATGTAAATTCTAATGTCATATTTATGATATTATTAGAATTATGTGATTGATGGAATTTCAGGTAGTGGTCTTATTCATGTCAATCCAGACCTGACTTGGTGAAGATTGAATGCAACACCTGTTGAGTGAGCACATGGTTGAGTGATGCCCTTGATAGAGTAGCGCAGAAACTTATCTACCTGCAACCATTCCATTTGTCTCATTGGAGAGGTAATCTTTATGTAAACAATTACCTGCCAAAACAAAGGAAAACCAAGAGCCAACTTATGTTCTACTACGCCCTGGAACACTAATACTACAATTGATGATAGCCAGAGTGATTCCCAAAGCTGGAAGTGGAGAATCCTGATGATTGTAGTCAGTTCTTTTTTTCCAGATAATCCAGGCCAATAAAGGATTAGCATTACATGCCTCTGGGGACAAATATAACTGTTAATATCTACCTTATAATTTGCACATCAATTCTGTATATTTAATGTATATGTATATGTCCTTATTTTATGACAGGAAATTGTAATTTTGAATGCAATTTACAAAATCCATATTTGTGTTTATTAAATCATAAAAACTGAGGTCATGTCATGTATTGATTGTATTTTACTTGTCATAGTCAAATTGTTTTCAATTACCCTAGATAGAATTAATTAGTTGGTAGAGGAGAGGCAAGGAACCACTTAAGGGATAACTTGGGTATAAAAGGGAATACAACTTTTTTAGTTATTTCCAGAAGGTATTCCTTGGTTCTCTAAAACTCTATTTCTGGTCTCAACAATTGAGTCAGTACAGCTAAATTAATTAAATGAGCAGGATCACATTGGGAAAAATAATTTTTCATCATTTATCTCTTTGGGATTGAGCCATCAATCACAACGTATCCGACAATGATAAGGATGCTTGAAGATCTACAAATTGATGGAAAAGACCTTAGACTTGTAAAAAACATATATTGGAAACAAGCTGCCATCAGAATTGATAATGAAGTAGGTTAATACCAGCCTATTAAGAGAGTTGTGAGACAGGGATATGTAATGTTTCCAGATCTTTTTTCCCTGTACAGTGAAAATATTTTCAGAAATATAGAAGAAATGGAAGGAATCAACATTGGTTGGACGATACATCAATAACATTATATATGCAGATGATACAGTCTTAATTGGAGACAACGAACAGGACATGCAACATTTAGTAAATGCGGTTGCACACAGCGAGCAACTAGGGCTAGAATTGAATTGTAAGAAGACACAGATTATGGTCATCAATGGGAAGAAGGAAATACCACAATGTAATATACAAGTAAATTGGTATATTCTTAAACAAGTGAATCGTTACAGTTATCTTGGAACAGTCATAACATCTGATGGGAGATGCCTTGAAGAGATTAGAACAAGAATTTCCAATGCAAAGGTAGCCTTTTGCAAGATGAAAAACATACAGACCAATAAAAAGATATCAATTGAAACGAGAAAAAGAGTGTTGAAGTGCTACATAGAACCTGTACTTTTGTATGGATGTTTATGCGTGGACAATGAGCAGTCAAACTTGAAATCATCTGATGGCTGTGGAAATGTGTTTTCTGAGGAAAATGCAAAGAATACCATGGATAGACAGAAAAACCAATGAACAAGTCCTTCAAGAAACAAATGAAGATCGTAAACTGATTAGAGACATTAGACGTAGACAGTTAAAATATTTTGGGCATGTTATAAGAAGAAATGAATTGGAGAACTTGGTGACGACTGGCAAGATCGAAGGGAAGAGACCAAGGGGAAGACCGAGAAGTAAATACCTGGATGGGCTGGCTATGTGGCATGGTCGAGACATAAACACTGAGCTGATCCACGACTCTGGTGATCAAGTGAGATGGCAAAACATGACTGCCCACGCTTACCGGCATGGCACATGATGGATGGGGAAAACAGCAGCCAACTTGAGAGCTTTTATGTCTCAGACATGACTAGTTCGATCGTAGTAACTAGTAGTACTGGCTCACCTTATGTTATAATTGAATTTCTATTTAATTTCTGTTGACTTCCAACTATATCCTATATTTATATGAAAGTTCCTCTTGCCTGTGCATTCTTATTCTAATATCTATATATGTCAACCTATCTCTGTTGACATTGCTACCTAAATAGGTGTATAATTCTGCCTCAATATCTTTTACTTTCCCCATTAATTTTTAGACCTAATTGTTGTGACCTCCTATCCCATGTGTTTAGCTAAATCTTGCATCTCATTTTGTATGTGGGACAGGAGGGCAATGTCATTGTTTTCCAGATCATTCAGCTTCAGTGCACAAGCAGACAACAGTGGGACCAAATTTAGCTAATTATCAAATGTAGGCATGCCCACAACTTTCATGTTAGAAGCTCACAAAGTAGAATTCTTTCTCATAAGCAACTGTTTAGAAGGCTTGACAATATTTTCTTGTTTATCTCACCAAATGAAGACTCGTTGCTGGATGTGTGGAAGGAGAAAATAAAAGATAAAACAATGAATGGCTGCCTTTATAAGTATTGCATCATCTTTAATGTGTGTATGATGTGTAACACAAGTAATACAGATTTTCTGCAAAGTTGTCATGTAATGTTATATAATTTTTGTCAGATATGCAACACAATGTTTCAGCTCTCTCATATTCCTGTGCCAACTTTGGGCTCATATCAACTTGGAGAAGACTAGTTGTGTACCAGCCAGCTCCAGGGATTAATCACTCCGTGCCGAATATATCAAAGTGAATGGTCCTAGACTAAGTGTTGTGGAAAAATTCACCTATCGTGGCAGCACTGTCACAATTGATGACAAAGTGAATGCAAGAGTATCCAAGGCAAGCACGGCCTTTGGCAGACTGCACAAGAATGTGTGGGACAGAAATGGAATAAGCCTGCAAACAAAGCTGAAAAAAAGCAGTTGTATTATCCACACTGCTATATGCTTGTGAAACCTGGACTGTTTATCAGCGACACGCTGGGAAGTTAAACCACTTCCACACAATCTGCCTTAGGAAGCTATTGAAGATTAAAATGGCAAGACAAGATTCCAGACACTGAAGCCCTAGAAAGAGCGTCCATGCCCAGTATCCACACTATACTAATGAAGAATCAGATTAGCTGGACTGGTCACCTGACTCGCATGCCAGATCGCAGACTCCCTAAACAAATCTTTTACGGCGAGCAGTGTTATGGTAAATGCTACCAAGGTGGCCAGAGGAAACGCTTTAGAGACACTGAAGATCTCACTAAAAGCTTTTGGAATTCACCACGACACTTTGGAGACTGCTGCCAAAGACCGAAATTCGTGGTGTACATCATTACGCAAGGGTGTAGTCGCTTGTGAAGCAACCAGGACTGCTTGAGCTGTGAAGAAAAGGCTGGACAGAAACTACACTGTAGGAGATCCTCCTGGAACATCAAGCATTCTTTGCCCACATTGTCAAAGAACATTTTGAGCCAAAATAGGCCTTATCAGCCATCTTAGAGCTCCACTGGATGAAATGAATGGTCATCATCATTCTTCATAGACTCCATAAACCTGTATCATTACTCTGTGATTGATTGCCAAACTCAAATTCTTAAAGGGAACTTGAGGAATAACATATCAGAAATCATGTCTTGAAGTCATCATAAGATATTTTTTATCATTAATCGTGATTAGATATCTTGAAAAATAAAATATCAAATTAATTTAATTAGTTTGTTTCATGCACACATATGTAGCTTATAAATCCTTTCAGACTGAAAGATGGAGAGTAAACTACCATCAAATGTCAAGATAGAACAATCTGAAGTCTATGTAGGTCAAGGTAAGATTAAGTGCAATATAACGTAATGGTTAGTTGAATATCCTTTACAGGATGTTGCAATCAACCCCAGTATTTACTGGCTATTTTTGATTGACTGGATAAATTTGCATTTTGTAGTTTGCCTTTGGTTCTCTCCGCGTCTGTAACTTACGGGATTTGTGAGCAGGTCGCTCAGAAAGCAATGGCAAACTACTAAGTGTATTCTTGCCAAAAAATCAACAATCAGCTGAAAGATGCTGATGTTGACAGCGATGTCCTGTAAAGGATATGCAAAAAAAAAAAAAAAATTTGCCTTTGCTTTCTGAATGGCCAAAGCCTTATACCATAAAAATCAACACAATAGCAGAATATAAATCTACTCAGACACTGGGAAAAATAAGATCATAGCTGTGACCGAGTATCCACCGGAATCAGTACACAATTCTGCAGCTGAGCTGAGCAGGGAATTCTCTTGTCCTGGCAGTCAACGATTGCTGTCAAAGGCAGAGATGAAAGACCCTTGTGTGAAAATAGAAGGCAAAGAAAAACTACCACATTATTTTCCCAAAACTATGAATTTTGAAAGATCAGTGTCTGAGATAGATGTTTTTGTTATCTAAGGACACCTCCATCTTGTATAGAAAGTAATGAGCCACAGGTAACACCATACCATTATCAAGCTACTGATGGCAATACCAAAGTGAACAAATTTAAAATAGGAACATGGATTGTCAAGATATAGTTGAGATAGGACAGTTAGATAATGTAATGAAAGAAATAAAAAAAAAATGAAGATTAATGTCCTGGGTATGAATGAGTTGAGGTGGAGAAGATCTGGTAAAGTAATAACAGGCAAACACACAATAATTTGTTCAGAAGATAATACATACGGAAAAGGAGTGGGACTAATGTTTGATGAGGAAACGGCTACATCAGTTAATGGTTATTTGAATATATCAGATAGACTTATTGTAAAATTAAAAGGCAAACCAAGAAATCTGAATAATATACAAGTGAAAGCACCAAAAAACAAGCAGTAGTGAAGTGAAAATACAAACATGTTATGATAAAGTAAAAATGGCGATATCTTAAATAACATTACAATAAATAAAATTAATACTTGGAGATTTCAATGCAAAAGCAGGAAAGGAAAGAATGGAAGATGTAGCATGTGATCATGGTAATCAAGCTAAATCCATTAATTGTTATTTGATTACATCAGATAGTTATTATCATTTTCAAAGTCAAAATTGCAATATCTCAAACAAAATCAAAAGATATAAAAATAATACTTCATGCCAAGAGGCTACAATGTATATCTTGGGGAGTTATGACATTGATAAGACTAAACATAATAATGTGGCTTGCTCATACGGTAGTCTGGCAGATGCTGAGATGAATGCATTTAACGCAACTCGGGTGACAGCTGACATATAGTTTATGTTTTAGGATACACACCCAAAGAAATCTCCCCAGCCAGCTGAGTCACTCTGACTTATGTTCATGGAATGCTCATACACTGTCCATTGTGGACCGAGTGTTTGGCGGGCCTTTGTACACAATATGTGCAGTCCAGCACATAATATGCTTTGATACCCAATAATTTCTCTCTGTCTCTCACTCTCTCTCTCTGTCTCAATCTACTGCAGTCCCAAATGGTGGCATACAATAGTCATCATACGAGGGTAAGTTAAGGATTAGTGAACAACAATCTCACAGTTCCTCGACATAGAGAGTCCAAGCTTAGGGGTTAGTGAACAGCAGTCTCACAATACCCGTCATACAGAGTCCAGGCTTAGGGGTTAGTGAACAGCAGTCTCACAATTCCCCGTCATACAGAGTCCAAGGTTCAACATCAGCCATCTGGAAGCGGGCTGTTTTGCGTCGATTTTGATGATATGTGGCGTCAGCCGCTCAAGAAGCAATGGTTAGCTACTAATCGTAAAATTGCCAAATAAATCATGAACAGCCAATCAATGCTAGTCTTGGGGCTTATTGGGTGTATGGTCCTATGAGAATGGTCAATGTGCAATGAGGCCGTTCTACATAACATAAAATAACATCACATAAAGCGTCAATGTGAGACTGTTCTACATAACATAAAATAACATATAGCGTCAATGTGTAGTGAGGCCGTTCTACATAACATAAAATAACATCACATATAGCGGCAATGTGTAGTGAGGCCGTTCTACATAACATAAAATAACATCACATATAGCGGCAATGTGTAGTGAGGCCGTTCTACATAACATAAAATAACATCACATATAGCGTCAATGTGTAGTGAGGCCGTTCTACATAACATAAAATAACATCACATATAGCGTCAATGTGAGACCGTTCTACATAACATAAAATAACATCACATAAAGCGTCAATGTGAGACTGTTCTACATAACATAAAATAACATTACATATAGCGTCAATGTGTAGTGAGGCCGTTCTACATACATAAAATAACATAACATATAGCGTCAATGTGTAGTGAGGCCGTTCTACATAACATAAAATAACATCACATATAGCGGCAATGTGTAGTGAGGCCGTTCTACATAACATAAAATAACATCACATATAGCGTCAATGTGAGGCCGTTCTACATAACATAAAATAACATCACACATAGCGTCAATGTGAGGCCGTTCTACATAACATAAAATAACATCATATATAGCGTCAATGTGAGGCCGTTCTACATAACATAAAATAACTTCACATATAGCGTCAATATGTAGTGAGACCGTTCTATATAACATAAAATAACATCACACATAGCGTCAATGTGCAGTGAGACCGTTCTATATAACATAAAATAACATCACATATAGCGTGATTGTGTAGTGAGACCGTTCTATATAACATAAAATAACTTCACATATAGCGTCAATGTGTAGTGAGACCGTTCTATATAACATAAAATAACATCACATATAACGTCAATGTGAGGTCGTTCTATATAACATAAAATAACATCACATATAGCGTGATTGTGTAGTGAGACCGTTCTATATAACATAAAATAACTTCACATATAGCGTCAATGTGCAGTGAGGCCGTTCTACATAACATAAAATAACATCACATATAGCGTCAATGTGAGGCCGTTCTACATAACATAAAATAACATCACATATAACGTCAATGTGCAGTGAGGCCGTTCTACATAACATAAAATAACATCACATATAACGTCAATGTGAGGTCGTTCTACATAACATAAAATAACATCACATATAACGTCAATGTGCAGTGAGGCCGTTCTACATAACATAAAATAACATCACATATAACGTCAATGTGCAGTGAGGCCGTTCTACATAACATAAAATAACATCACATATAGCGTCAATGTGCAGTGAGGTCGTTCTATATAACATAAAATAACATCACATATAGCGTCAATGTGAGGCCGTTCTACATAACATAAAATAACATCACATATAACGTCAATGTGCAGTGAGGCCGTTCTACATAACATAAAATAACATCACATATAACGTCAATGTGAGGTCGTTCTACATAACATAAAATAACATCACATATAGCGCCAATGTGCAGTGAGGCCGTTCTACATAACATAAAATAACATCACATATAGCGTCAATGTGCAGTGAGGCCGTTCTACATAACATAAAATAACATCACATATAGCGTCAATGTGCAGTGAGACCGTTCTACATAACATACAATAACCACATACAGCCTCAGTCCCATGTTTGTATAGAACAGTCCGCACTTCATGGCAGATAGCATCAATACCACATCGGCCGCCTTTACTTCCAAGAACATTTCAAGTACCAACTTTAGGCTGGCTGGAACTGGGATTCCGATTCCGATTTGTTGGGGGGAAAAAAAAACGTTTCCACCTCGTTCAACTAGCCCCAATGGCGTAGTTATTGTGATTGTTCATCGTGCGGGATAATTTATCTCGTTTTCGGCGCCAAGTGTTAGCTGGCTTTTCGATCTTGAAGTGTTTATGCATGTACGTCAGCTGGGGGATTGGCTTGGCGGGTTTCCCTTTGTGTCCGTTTTCCTTTGGTAGTTTCTTTGTCAGTGATGGCTCATGGTACGTCTTGCTTAAATGGGTGCAGTCCTTATAAGAGCTCTTTATGTGATCTGTTTGTCTCATGGTTTGAAAATTGTCCGCAGAAGCTTTTCGATCGCCTCCTCTCCCCTTTTGCACTTTACTGCAAGTCTTTCATCTTCGAGTTTATTTTTCCTGTCAAAGTCTATTTTCCATACGATGTATTCCTCCTCGGTCATTCCAGGTGTGTCGGTGTCCTCCTCTAGGCTTTCTTCAGAGGTCTGGCGGGATATTGGTTTCCCCTTGAGTTTCTTGGACATCGTGGTTGGACTGCTGGCTTTAGCTTACGGTTTCTGATTGGTCTGTGGTTTGGTTTCTTCTTGCGGGCTTCTCTGCGGTCTTTCGCGTGGTTTCATCTGGCTTGTTTTGGGTTAGCTCTCTTTCGTTTCTTAGCAGTTCTTGTTCTGTCTTGATGGTTTGTAGAATTTCTTCATTCTCCTTTTTGATCTGTACCATGCGCTCCATCTCTTGCTGGACGCTGTGCTGGGTTTCCTTCATGTCAGCCAGTAGTTTTTCGTTGTCGTTGGTTGGTGTCGGTCTCAGCAGTGCCTTGGCTTGCTTCTTCAGATGTCAATCTGTCCTTGGAGCTGATCTGTTTCAGCTTGTGAGATGCCCATGGCTGTCTCCCACCTCCGCCGTGCTTCTTTGAATGGGCTGTTTGTGATTATGGCGGTCTTTAGGACGTCTGTGTAACTTTGGAGGTACGGACAGCCCAGGTATCTTGCTCCGTGTTGGCCATAGCAGTTGGCGCATTTTCTCTTGTCGTTTGGTGCTCGGAAGTCCTTGTCCTTTTTGGCCAGCGGACATTCCTTGAAGGTGGTGTTCGGTGCAGTATCGGCAGTTCTCTGTTTTGATACGGCATGTTATTCTGCTGTGGCCGGCCCTCTGACACCTTGAGCATTGGATGATTCTTGGGATGAATCGTTTTGGCTGTTGAGCTTTCTTCTTCATCAACACTTAGATCGGCATCTCGCTCTCTCTCTGTTGTTACCACTGCTAGAGTAGTAGGGATCTTGGAGTAAGTCGGAATCCGCTTCGCCTTCAGGATTCGGATATGAAAATGTTTCTGTTGTAGCTGCTTGAGTATTTGGTCATCTGTCAGCTCCACGTGGATATGCTTGATAACCCATCAGATTGTCCGTGAGTCGGTGTTTCCGACTTTGGTGTCTTCCTCCTCTCTCTGTTTCTCGGTAGTCTTGGCTCTTGTCTGTGGTAGGTTGTCGTCGTCCTTCCTGGTGGTAGCTTCATTTGAAGTTTCTTGAGATTCTGGTTCTTTGCTGCAGCTCGCAGGCAGGTTCTCTCCTCTCGTCTTCTTTAAGGTTTTGGCGGCCTCCACGCTGCTCATCTTTGATGTCGGGTGTCTTCTAGTGTTAGTCTTGCAACGTGCCATTTTCTTCCGTATCAGTTTTTATTAAAACAGTTTGCGAATGGCCCGGGAATCCAGCTCAATTATTTAAAATCCCGGCCTTGTTCGGGATTGGAACACATGAGCCCTGGGTCGGCAGACCAGCCAGCTAACCATTGGGCCCAGCCTGCTCCTAGTTCAGCCTGTCCAGGGAAGATGTTGCAGTCAGAGTGCAGTCCCTGGATGCACCCATAGCTAAGTATAGATGCAGGTCTTTGCTGGGTCTATGGTTGTCGTGGAAACGGTATGCTGGAAGAGAACTGGTCACCTTACTTAATAAACATAAGATTGTGGCCAACATTTCACATTGTTACGTCAGATACAGCAACGCCACTACCTTTGAATTTTGTCAGTTGTGCTCCAACGGGGAAAACTTTTAAGTTGTATTTATTCTCAAATAAACCAAACTTGGACGCCTCGGAAAACAAATAAACATGGACACATAGACAATCAGCTTTATGTGTAACTTGTCACTTTTCTTCCTTGACTACATGACCCAAATAAGGATCGCAGCGCCTGGTGGCGTCAGTGTGTCTTTGAGTTGTAGCACTTCATGACAAATTCGTGTGGGAGTGTGCGTGTGCGTGCGTGTGTGTTTTGTTGTTGTTGTTGTTCTCTCCCCTGGGTCAAAGTTCACAGAAATAAGAAATTGGCCAGCTAACACCACGTACAAGATGGCGGCCAGTTTGTTGTCCGTTACATTCATCATCATCCTGTGCCGTCATGGTTCGCCATCTCACGTGATCACCAGAGTTCTCGATAAGCTCTGTGGTCTTGTCCCAATTATGTCACGTGGCCAAACGATAAAAAGTATTTATCGCTTTGCTTTTCCTCTGTTCTTTTCCCATCCATTATCCCATTCACTAGACTTTCATGTTTATTTCAATCCACAATATGTCCAGAAATCTTGACTGTCTACATCTAATTTCTCTAATCAATTTATAGTTTTCATGTGTTTCTTGTAGGGCATTCTCATTCGTGGATCTATCTCCCATGGTATACTTTTCATTTTCATCAGAAACCACATTTCCACTGCCATAGCTAGCTTAAGCTTTGGCACTTATATTGTTGTTGTTGTTGTTATTGTTGCTGCTGCTGCTGTTGTTGTTGTTGTTGTACACAGTGAACAAATACGTTGAGAATACAACTGTCAGAAAGCAGATAATGTGGTCTTCCTAATGCGCCTCCCAGCAGATGTGAATGTCCAGTACCAGTCTTCCACATCTCTCTGGTTTATGAACTTGGAGAGTGGAAGGACAGCTCTGCACAATAGTTCCTCCAATAATCATACTTTGATTCCGAGCTGACGACATCGCTGTCCCACACAAGAAATCAGATACAAGGCTAACTAAACGAACTTGATGGGCGGTCACAATTATTCGATCTCTAAATTAGAAGGGAACGAACAAAGGTAGTGATATCACAACAAGCAAATGATCATTTATCTCCCTTTGTGAAGCAAATATCTTCGAGAGGTGAAATCAAATACACATTTAGATATAGCGTGTCTTTTTTTTTGGGGGGGGGGGGGGGGGGGGGCTCAATATAAAATTCAACATCTCAGTAACCAACTGAGGAAAAATGATGAGATTTAGCATATAACCTTATCATTATGTCCACCCAACAAAAAAACTTTTGTTCTGGAGATTGTACATTAGATTTTAATGTTTGTTTATTTTTTGTGTTGCGTATCCCTTACGGGAGATGCTGTTGATGTACTAGGCAAGTGTTACGTTCAGTAGTGTGCCATTGCTTTCTGAACGACCGGCCCCTATACCTTTTTCGAAAAAAACAGCACCGCCGTGTTTCGAACCCGGGTATATGGGCTCACAAACCGCGTTCACAAGCCCTTAGCCACAGAGACCGGTGTTTGTTTATATGCGGTATATAATTTACGGCTCCGGGCTTAATACCACCATTTTAAGAGTATTACAGCTTCAGCAAGACACATCCCCGCTATTTTTGAAATTGTCTCGCGGTTTTCGTTTTGGCACAAACAGCGCGGAGTTAAATGATATTGTTCAGAGGTGTCTCCAATGGGGGTTCTTTCATGAAACGTGATTATATAAATAAACTAGCTGACTCGGCCCGGCTTCGCCCAGCTCCTAGCGGGGATCTATCTATCTATCTATCTATCTATCTATCTATCTATCTATCTATCTATCTATCTATCTATCTATCTATCTATCCACCCATCTATCCTTCCATCCATCCACCTATCCACCCACCCGCCCACTCACCCGCCCACCCACCTACCTACTTAAGACAACAAGTAGTGTCCTTCAATAACTGTCTATCAAGACCCAAACATCTAAATATTGGTGCGCCTCAGGGCTCAATGCTAGGTCCGCTGCTTTTTGCAGTGTATATTAACGATCTTCCTTAATACCTCAATACTTCGTGTAACCTATTTGCGGACGACTGCACTATATACCCCAGTCAAGAGAGCCTTAGTGACTTAGAAAACTCTTTACAAAACGAACTTGACAACCTTAGTAGATGGAGCAATGAAAACTGCATGTTAATTAACATCGACAAAATCAAATCCATGCTAATAACGACCAGACAAAAACTACAGACCCTAGCCATAACTGGGGCACCGCTCGAGCTTCACGTGGACACGTTACCTATAATTAATGTAAATGAACATAAACAATTAAGTCTTTTAATTGACAGACATTTAAACTGGAGCTCTCATGTTCACGTCCTTACCAAGAGAATAGCACAAAAAGTTTACCATCTAGCTAAACTTCAGCACTTTTTGGATGAAAGCACACGAAAAATATTCTATGCATCCTATATCCAATCACCTCTCGATTATTGTTCCACAGTCTGGGATGGTTGCCCTAAATCTAATTTGAAACGACTGTGTTCGCTTCAAAACAGCGCTAAAACGTCTAGTTTCTAGCATAAAGCACATTGAAAGTAATAAATTATACAGCCATCTAAGACTTCTACCACTTCGAAAGCGCTTCCTTTTTAACAAAGCCAAATTAGTGAATAAAATTATATCTGAAAATACTCCAGAGTATTTTCTACCGTTAATTCAATCTAAGGCAATGAACAGTAAGCGCTTAAATTTATTACATGTTCCTAAGCCTAGATTGGACTTATACAAAACTTATTTCGCGTATTCTGGTGCTCACTTGTGGAATAGCCTTCCACCAAATCTGAAAACTCCAATGAGTCCCTTCACATTCAACCGAAAACGCTTTCAATACCTACTTCGTACCGACTATATGCCTCCATAAGTCACCTACTGGTATCATTTTTTCACTATCATTCTTCACTGTGTGTGTGTGAGTGAGAGAGTGGGTGAGAGAGTGAGTGAGAAAGAGTGTGAGTGGGAGAATTAGTATGAGACAGAGAGAGTGAGAGAGTATGCATGCGCGTGTGCCTGAGTGAATGTAAAAGTGAGTGAGTGAGTATGGACGTATGTTTGAGAGATTGAGTGAGAGAATGAGTGAATCTGAGAGAGTGGGTGTGTTGTGTGTCTGCATGGTAGGTTGGGGGATGTGTATGTGGGTGGATTCGTGGTGTGTGTGGGTGGGCTCAGGATGTGTGGGTGGGCGGGGTGGGATTGTGTGGGTACTTGCGGGATGTGTGAGTGGGTGGGGATGTGTGTTTGGCTAGGTGGTTGTGGGTGAGTGGGTGGTGGAGGATATGTGGGTGGATGATTGTTGGTGGGTTATGGGATGGGTGGGGGTATATGTGTGGGTGGGGAGATGTGGGTGTGGGGATATGTGGTGGGTGGGAGATGTGTGCAGGTGGGGGTGGTTGTGGGTTTGATGATGTGTGTGTGGGTGAGGGATGTGTATGTGTGTGGGATGTTTGGGTGGATGAGTGGGGAGTGGGTGTGTGGGTGAATGTGTGTGGGGTGTGGGGGATGTGTGTGGGTTTGAGGAGGGGTGCATGATGGGTGTGGGTGATGGATTTGGGGATGTGTGTGTGGGTGGGGGATATGTCTGGCTCGGTGGGTGTGTGTGTGGCTGGATGGAGGATGTATGTGTGGGTAGTGAGAGTGATTGTAGTTGGGGGATGTGTGGATGGGTAGATGTGTGGGGAGATGTGTGTGCGGGTGCGGGATGTGTCTTTGGGATGTGTGTGGGTGTGGTGTTGTGTTGGAGGGGAGATGGGTGTGGATAAAGGATGTGTGCGTGGGTGGGTAGGGGTGTGGTTGGGTGTGCGGGTGGGTGATGTGTGTTTAGATGGATGGTTGGGGTGTGTGAGTGTGGGTGGGTAGAAAGGAGATTGTGTTGATGAGTGGGTGAGGGATGTGTGGGTGTTAGTGGTTGAGGGATAAGTACCTGTGTCTAGGGATGTGTGAAGGAATGAGTGTATGGGTTGGGGATGTGTGTGTAGGTTGTGTGTGCGTGGATGGGAGGTGTGTGTTTGTAATTGGGGGATGTGTTGGTGGGTGGTGATGTGTGTGAGGGATGTGTGTATGGTGGGGAGATTGTATGTCGGTGGGGGTGTGTGTGTGTGTATGGGTAGGGTGTGTGGTTAAGGGATGTATGGCTGGGGGATGGGTGGGTGGAGGATGTGTGGTTGGGTAGAGGATGTGTGGGTGGGTGATTGTATATGAGTAAGGGTGTGTGGTTAAGGGATGTTTGGTTGGGGGATGGGTGGGTAGAGGATGTGTGGGTGGGTAGAGGATATGTGGCTGGGTGAGTGTGTGCAGGTTAGGAGATGGTGGGGGATGTTTGTAGGGGTGGGCTCGGGATCTGTGAGTGGGCTGGGGGAGATTGGAGATTATGTGGGTGGGTGCGGAATTTGTGTGTGGGTAGGTGCGGGATATGTGAGTTGGCGGGGAGATGTGTGTGTGCGTGGGGGATGTGTGGCTGAGGAATGTGTGTTTGGCTCGATGGTTGGAGGTGTGTGGGTGGAGGAGGATATATGGGTGAGTGATTGTTGGTGGGTAATGGGACGGTTAGAGGATATATGAATGGGTGGGGAGATGTGTGTAGGTGGGTGGATGTGTGTGGGTGGGGGATGTGTGGGTTGGGGAATGTATGTGTGCTTTGGGTGTGGGTGCATGGAATGTGTGGTGGGTGAGAGGTGTGTGTGGGTGGGGAGATGTGTAGGTGTAGGGATGTGGTGGATGGGTGGGGGAGTGTATGTGTGTGTGTGTGTGTGGGTTATGTGTGTGGTTGGGTGGGGGAGTTGGAGTGAATTGAAGATGTGTGGGTGGGTGGTGGATGTGTCTCATAACATAGTAATATGCATTGTTTATGTTTACAAAATTCATTTGACAATGTTTTTTCCTATGCACTGTTGATGAAAGAAAGATGAGTGATTGGAAGGGCCGAATGTAAGACTGGCCTGCGTGCCCAGTTTGTTACCCTTTGAAAATAAAGTCTGTTTGTTCGTTCCTACCTACCTACCTACCTACCTACCAACCTACCTACCTAGCTAGATAGCTATCTATCCATCCATCCATCCATCCACCCACCCACCTGCCTACCTACCTATCTACCTACCTACCTTTCTGTCTGTCTGTCTGTCTGTCTATCAACCAGTCCGCGCTATTAAATATTGATAAAAGTTACTGGAAAAAAATGTGAGGACCATGCGTTGAAAGAGGAAGAGGATTATTGGAGAAAGGATGGATTGAATTTTATGCAACCTACTGGAATCGTCCGACACATATTAAGGTCTGAGCAGATCGCAGACCTTAATCCTCGTACACACCTACTGGGATATTTTGCTCCATCTATTCAGACGAATTGCAGGCCCTAAACATTACAGCATCAGCATAATGTCAATGGCAACAGTTTGTATTCCACAGTGGTGAAATTTCAATTCCGCAAGCCCTCAGCGGTGACAAACAACTGTATTGAAAAACACACACAGAGACACACACTAAACGCATTAAATACCAACAGAAGAGTAATATTGCGGTGGAAACTGACATATTGTGGCATAACAAGAAACGTGAGAGCAAACACGTTGTCAAATTAGGGGACAACACACGTGCATACGAATTAATCTATAAACTTCAATGAAAAGAGAACCAACATCTTGGTCGTTAAAAAGAAAGCCCACTACAGAGACACTGACAACTATTTTCATAGTGCGAAACAGGTAATCATGTTCCGTCTCTGAACGGTAAACAGCAGAGTAGACAGTCTTTCACGAAGACTCAAAGCGGGTCTGTCACCCATGTGTACGTGTGAACAAAATACATAGACAGCAGAACAGATCCTTAAAAATGGAAACATGATGACTAAATTGTGGTATCATTTCTGGTCACTCCATACGCATATTAACGCACAGCTATTTGGAAGCTTTCACGAACTCAATATAAAAAGCTAACATGAATACTTGTGTACACTTTATTAACCAGCAGCTGAAGAAACAAGAAGGAAATGAAAAATAAGGTAAGAAATATATTCCGTCTACTTTCCTGTTAATTTACAAATTATTTACCCCATGCCTCTGTAAATTCTCTGTCTTTACTAATATTACGCATTGCACCCCTCTCGGGATTCTCCGTGGTGAAGTGGTCAAGACGTCTGACTCGGGCTCCGAAGGTTGTATGTTCGATTCCGGGCCGCGTTCTTCATTTCACGAGTGCATTTTTTCGGAGACTCCCGAGGGTTACGGAGTTCGTGCTTTGTGCGACGCTTTCCTCGATGCGGAAAGAAACTGAGCCATATGGGATAAAAACCCGGTGCAATGCAGCCGACCCTGTCGACTTTTAAGCTAGTTCTTTCATTGCACCCACTCCCATACGAATCCGGAGATGCCTTGTGTGTCATCTGAATTGGCCGGGTTTTCCTTACTGTAAACATAAATTTGTTAGCGAGAAATCACTAGTTTTTCAGCAAAACATCAAAGAAATGTCGCCGCTTTAGATGATTTAAGTTGTTTTTGGACCTACCAAAGACGTATTCCTTGATTGGTGGTAAATATAAGACGGCTGGAAAAAATTCATAACGATGCAACAGATAGTTTTCAAAATAATTGATCGTGAATGAAGGCATTCTTTGCGGGACATACTATAGCAATGTAGACTAAGGTGAGGAAACATACAAAAAAGTTAGTTGCATATCATTTACAGGACCTTTGCAGCAATACCAGCATGTCTTGCTGTTGTTAATGTCTTCGCAAGTTTACGGTCAGTAGTTTGCCATTGCTTTCTGAACGGCCATCACCCATACCATTTCTTAAAAAAACCCAGCGCAACGCAATCTGCTGCCAAATCGCGCGCATAGGTATTTCGAACGCGGGTATACGGAATTACGAACCGCGTCAGTAACACCTTTGCCAGGGAGACTGGTGGAAACATACAGGGTTATTAATATAGAAATTCAACAAGCAAGAGGAGCTGTCATTGTAATAGGACATTTATGGAAGTCACAAGAAATAAAACCCTGTAAGACACAGACAATATTTAACCCTAACGTGAAATCAGTACTGGTGTACAGATCACATTCATGGAGAACCACTAAAACAATGACTAATATACTATACATATGTATGACCAATACTGGGCAGCACAATAGATAGACTAACTGGTATGGCAGAATCACGAATTGACCGGTGCTTAAAATAGGTGAACTAAGCGGGTATGCCAGAATCACTCATGAGGAGCTTAGGAACACACCAAGACAGATTCCAGCGACTGAAGAGGTTAGTTAGAGACACTGGTGCTTGATTGGACAAGCACTGAGATAACCTGAAAATATTATACATAATAATTGTTCTTTTTCATGGAAACCCACAGGACAAATGAAATATGGGGAAAACTAAAAGCACACACAGACACACACACAAAAGAAACAGAGACAACCATCACTAATATGGAGAATGGGGTTGGGGTTGGGGGAGGGGGAGAACATGTATGAGGCTGAGGGAGGTAACAACAAATATAATGGTTGGGCGTGAGCATTTGAAGGCCTATGTTCCAATGAGGGTTACAGGGCGGTAGAAGAAGAGGACTGACCACCAACCTTTACACGAATGTTTGGTCATCTTTGTCTTTTTAAATTTGAAATGGGTCGGACGTACATGGGCCATGAGTCATACACGTCTTATTTCAAGAATATTTATATTTATAGTCAACAATTTCAGCTTATTTGACTAAATATCTCCCCTCCTTGTTCGATAAGTAGCTAACGTCACCTTTAGAACTCAATCACGCAGCTCCTCAGCCGCGCCATGCTATCACAGAGTGGACATGATACTCCGTAACACATCGTCATGATGCAAAACCGTTTGCCTACCAAACCGAGCGAAAGTAAGCTTCTTTCCCATTGAACTAGGAGATGAAGATGGCTTTCCCACGGTCAGTCACGGTGTAGTCCCAACGTGGGTAGATGGACCGGGTGCCTAATGTCCCCCCCCCCCACCTCCCCGATGTTGGGATGGCCTTTGCGCAGTCACACTTAGCGATGTCGACGAGGGAAACGTCTCAATGAATACGCACGGCAGGATAAAAACATCTGGGAGTCATAACCTAAACGTGCCTGCCCCTTTGAGAAAAGAAGGTAAAGGGGCCGAAACATTCGGCGAGGGGAGACTACTTCTGATGATCAGAAACCTGTCATACTTGCTCCCCGGCATAGATTGTACCACCAGCGTCACACTCGCTGTCACAACCCAGCAACCGCGATTTATTCGGTTCTATAAACTGAGGCCAGCCTCCAGATAGTATACTCCAGCTGTCATATAGTGAGGATTGTGCTTGCTGATTACTTTAAACATGTGTTCTGCTGTGCACATAATTTTATACGTTGTTGTTAAATAAGCATGAAAATAACAATCCGTATTATTTTACACCGTGTACAAAACAGCCAACATTAAAGTTTAGGAAACCCTGATGTCGTTTTGGAGATAAATTACTTGAACAAAGCGTAAATGCCACCACGGTTACTAAACCCCTAGTTTAATCAGAGAGTTTTCGTAACTTGTACTTTTTCAGTGTCGTTTACTGACAATGCTGCCGATGCCATACACAGATATCACGTGAATATGTAACAACAATATCTGGGACTTTACGAAACAACGACGTATATAATAGTTCCCAGACGTGAAAACTGTTCTCTCCCCCCCCCCCCCCCCCACCCTTTTCACAAGCTCGAAACATTGACACTAAATAATACGTAACCATGCTATAAAAGTGGACGGTTATTCATCACTCAGTGTCTCTACAAAATTGGGAACAATATAAAATGACACAAAGTAGTGCAGCTTTACATAACAGAGTTAAGACACATACAGAACGTTGCGGCGATTAGCCTTCATCAGCAAACAAACACATTCACAAACACAACATACAGTCAAGGAGAACTCCTGTGACTACATTAGAAGGTGATGACAGGACGAGAAGAACAAAAGCATGGACAAATGGAAGCACTGAAGAGAAAATGAGAATTGGAAAAAAAAGTTAATTGGAAAGAATGTTAGTTGAAGAAAATGTTGAAAAAATGTTAATAGAGAAAAATCTTCATACTCACCTCACAGTTTAGATCTGTAAGTAACTAAGAGAGTCTCGGGTACGTTGTTATATCCGGTGCTGGGTGTTACGGTTCAGTGAGCACATAGAAAGAAGGGGGCGGGGTAGGAGGCGTGTAAAATAGAAGGTGGTACTAACCAAAACCCCATTGTGTTGTTATAGGGGCGAGTCTTAAGGTCTGGGTGGACTGATATGCGTGAACACGCGTACATACATAGACACACCTCAACAGACAAAATGCTAGTGTATGTGGACATGTGCAAACTATATGCAAGAAGAGAGAGAGAGAGAGAGAGAGAGAGAGAGAGAGAGAGAGAGAGAGAGAGAGAGAGAGAGAGGGGGGGAGATAGAGAGAGATAGAGAAAGACGGAGAGAGACAGAGAGAGAGGGAGAGGGGGAGAGAGAGGGAGAGAGAGAGGGCAGAGAGAGAGAGAGAGAGAGGGAGGGAGAGAGAGGGAGAGAGGGAGAGAGAGAGGGAGAGAGAGGGGGAGAGAGAGGGAGGGAGAGGGAGAGAGAGAGAGGGAGAGAGAGAGGGAGAGAGATAGAGAGATGGAGAGAGATAGAGAGATGGAGAGAGATAGAGAGATGGAGAGAGGGAAAGAGGGAGAGAAAGAGGGAGAGAGAAATCGTTGGAGAGAGCGAGAGAGGGGGAGAGCGAGGGGGGAGAGCGAGAGGGCAAGAGAGAGAGAGAGCGAGAGAGAGAGAGAGGAAAAGTGATTGTGATATATCACATGAGGCATGTCGGTCTACACATACGACGTATCACTCATATTGTACCCTATGAAATAGTCAGTATGGTTGATTGTTACACAGCACACTTCAGGAGCCACTCGCCCAGTGCTGGAGTTGTTCGGACTGTGTAAGATCCAACCACTGGTAATACACGTGAAGTAGGTAGGCACAGAGAAGCAAGATGTAAGGAGAGAGAGAGAAAGAAAGAGAGAGAGAGAGAGAGAGAGAGAGAGAGAGAGAGAGAGGAAAACTGCATGCGACATACCGCATGAGGAATGCGGAGTGGGTAGGTCTACAAATACGAGGCTTCACTCATACTGTTCTCTATGAAATAGAGGCAGTAAGGTTGATTGTTATACAATGTATTTGAGGATCAAATCACCCAGTGGTTGTGTTAAAATCAGACCACCGGCAATATAGTTGGAATATGTAGGCACAGAGAAGCAAGATGGAAGAGAGAGAGAGAGAGAGGGAGAGAGAGAGAATGGGAAAGTGCCTACGACACGCCCCTGATGTATGCGGGGTCGGTCGGTCTACAAATACGAGGCTTCACTCATACTGTTCTCTATGAAATAGAGACAGTAAGGTTGATTGTTATACAACGTATTTGAGGATCAAATCACCCAGTGGTTGTGTTGAAATCAGACCACCGGAAATATAGTTGGAATATGTCGGCACAGAGAAGCGAGATGGAAGAGAGAGAGAGAGAGAGAGAGAGAGAGAGAGAGAGAGAGAGAGAGAGAGAGAGGAAAAGAAAGAGAGATTGGAGAAGTGCCTACGACACATCACCTGATGTATGTGGGGTCGATCGGTCTACACATACGAGGCTTCACTCATACTGAACCCTATGAAATAGAGCCAGTAAGGTTGATTTTTATACAACATATATGAGGATCAACCCACTAGTGGTTGTGTTATTGGGGCTGTGTAACATCAGACTACCAGCAATATAGTTGGAATAGGTAGACACCGAGAAGCACGATGGAAGAGAGAGAGAGAGAGATTGGAAAAGAGAGAGAGCGAGATAGGAAAAGGGAGAGAGAGAGAGAGAGAGAGAGAGAGAGAGAGAGAGAGAGAGAGAGAGAGAGAAAAGTGCCTACGACACGCCACCTGTTGTATGCGGGGTCGATCGGTCTACGTATCCGAGGCTACTCATACTGTACCCTATGAAATAGATCTAGTAAGGTTGATTTTTTATAACGTATATGAGGATCAACCCCCCCCCCCCCCCCAGTGGTTGTCTTATGGGGCTGTGTAACATCGGACCACCAGCAATTTAGTTGGAATAGGTAGACACCGAGAAGCACGATGGAAGAGAGAGAGAAAGAGAGAGAGAGAGAGAGAGAGAGAGAGAGAGAGAGAGATTGGAAAAGAGCCTAAAGACACGCCACATAGGTAGGCACAGAGAAGCACGATTGTTGAGAAAGGATGAGAGTGAGAGATTGGGAGAGAGAGATTGGAAAAAAGCCTTCGACCCGCCACACATGACATAGGTAGGCACAGAGAGGCAAGGTTGTTGAGAGAGAGAGAGAGAGAGGGAGAGAAACAGAGAGACAGAGAGATAGAGAGATGGGCAGAGAGAGAGGGTTGGTGTAAGATTATTGAGAGGGAGAGAGCGAGAAAGACATACATATCTGTGTACACACACACACACACACATCTGAACTAGTATCTATGTGCACGCATATACAGTGTAGTTGCTAACTAGTAGGGGGCAGTATGGGTCCGGGGGAGTAGTGACAACATTACTGGTGCGCGCTGACTTACGTACGACAGGAGTGTCGAGAGTGGTAATGTGAAATGCCCAGATGACAAATGGTTCGGTCACTCGGAATCGGGCCGAGGGAGACAGGGTAGAGGAAAATATTAGTGGAGAAAAGGACTGGTAGGAGATCGGAAGAGGGTGATATCTGGGAGGGTGTGGAAGCAACCGAGTGGAGAGGGGAAATGACTACGATTAGATGAAACTATGTTGAGTGTTGAGGCCGTGTGGTGTTAGGCACCCCATAGTGAATATGAGCCGGTTTTCTGTATTCTTGCGATGTTTCGGACCAGAGGAGCAGGACTGGATGACAGTGACCTGGACATCGGAGGCACCTTGATGGTTGGCGCTGTTGAAGTGGGTGGAGACAGGCTTGGGGGCGTTGGTGTTGATGTCCATCAGATGTTGGCGGAATCTGTCGGCTAGCATGAGGCCCGTCTCCCAATGTACTTCATATCACACCGTTTGCATATTATGGCGTAAATGATGTTGCGACTGGTGCAGGAAAATTCTTCTGTGATGCGTAAATTGCCTTTAGGGAATCGCACTGCTGGGGTGTGGATCACATATGGGCAGGTCTTGCAACGAGATCTCAGGCAAGCCTTAGTACCTAATTGTGATGGTGGAGGTGGAGATCCCTGTACACTATTATGGACGAGTACATCTCTGAAGTTGCGGTCACGTCTGTAGGCCACTAGTGGTTTCTCTGAAAATATCGCGCTGGTAGTAGTGTCAGCTTGAAGGATAGATAGATGTCGAAACAGGATATTTTTTACTGAAATATTGTGCGGATGGTAGGTAAGAGAAAGTACCGGTCGAAGGTTTTTTGGTTTAGGTGCAGAGGTGAGAGCCTCTACGCGGCTAATGGGTAGAGCCCGGCGGAAGGCTGATGATAGGACATGATCAGGATAGCCACGAAGCCTGAAGAAGTCCAACATTTCCTGAGCCCTGTGGCGAAAATCCTCATCATCTTGGCATAGTCGTCGAAGGCGCAGAAGTTGAGAATAAGGAATTGCGTCTTTACAGGACGGAGAGTTAGAGGAGGTGTAGAGTAGAAGGCGTGAGAGTCAGTCGGTTTGTAGTAGATCGTCGTGGTGAGACCATGGGTCCCAATAGAAACAGTAAGGTCTAAGAAGTTGACAGACGTCGAGGAAATATGGGAAGTGAGTTTGATAGAAGGATGAAAGTTGGAGAAGTCTATGAATGTTTCGAGATCCGCCAGTGGCATGCAGGTGACACCAACACCATCATCGATGTATCGCCTGTATAGTTCAGGGACTCTACCGTTGTAGAGTTGCCATATCTGGTACTCAAGGTGGCCCATAAAAAGGCATGCATAGCTAGGGCCCATTTTAGTACCCATTGCAACCCCGCTGATCTGATTGAAGTACTGGCCGTTAAACTCAAATGAGTTGAGAGTAAGGACCAGTTCAGCCAGGCGCAGAATAGCATCCGTGGCAATAGTAGGGTTAGGACGCCTGTCCAGGAAGAACTTTAAAGCTGAGAGACCATCATTATGCGGGATAGAGGTGTACAGTGAGGCCACATCAAGTGTGAAGATGTGATAATGGTTATCAGACGGCTGACAACACTGACAAAGAAACTACCAAAGGAAAACAGACACAAAGGGAAACCCGCCAAGCCAACCGCCCAGCTGACGTACATGCATAAACACTTCAAGACCGAAAAGCCAGCTAACACTAGCGCCGAAAACGAGACAAAATTATCCCGCACAATGAACAATCACAATAACTACGCCATTGAGGCTAGTTGAACGAGGTGGAAACGTTTTTTTTTTCTCAACAAATCGGAATCGGAATCCCAGTTCCAGCCAGCCTAAAGTTGGTACTTGAAATGTTCTTGGAAGTAAACGCTGCCGATGTGGTATTGATGCTATCTGCCATGAAGTGCGGACTGGTCTATACAAACATGGGACTGAGGCTGTATGTGGTTATTGTATGTTATGTAGAACGGTCTCACTGCACATTGACGCTATATGTGATGTTATTTTATGTTATGTAGAACGGCCTCACTGCACATTGACGTTATATGTGATGTTATTTTATGTTATGTAGAACGACCTCACTGCACATTGACGATATATGTGATGTTATTTTATGTTATGTAGAACAGCCTCACATTGACGCCATATGTGATGTTATTTTATGTTATGTAGAACGGCCTCACTGCACATTGATGCTATATGTGATGTTATTTTATGTTATGTAGAACGACCTCACTGCACATTGATGCTATATGTGATGTTATTTTATGTTATGTAGAACGACCTCACTGCACATTGACGATATATGTGATGTTATTTTATGTTATGTAGAACGGCCTCACTGCACATTGACGCTATATGTGATGTTATTTTATGTTATGTAGAACGACCTCACTGCACATTGACGATATATGTGATGTTATTTTATGTTATGTAGAACAGCCTCACATTGACGCCATATGTGATGTTATTTTATGTTATGTAGAACGGCCTCACTGCACATTGACGCTATATGTGATGTTATTTTATGTTATGTAGAACGACCTCACTGCACATTGATGCTATATGTGATGTTATTTTATGTTATGTAGAACGGCCTCACTGCACATTGACGATATATGTGATGTTATTTTATGTTATGTAGAACGGCCTCACTGCACATTGACGCCATATGTCATGTTATTTTATGTTATGTAGAACGGTCTCACATTGACGCTATATGTGATGTTATTTTATGTTATGTAGAACGGTCTCACATTGACGCTATATGTGATGTTATTTTATGTTATGTAGAACGGTCTCACATTGACGCTATATGTGATGTTATTTTATGTTATGTAGAACGGTCTCACATTGACGCTATATGTAATGTTATTTTATGTTATGTAGAACGGTCTCACATTGACGCTATATGTAATGTTATTTTATGTTATGTAGAACGGTCTCACATTTACGCTATATGTGATGTTATTTTATGTTATGTAGAACGGTCTCACATTGACGCTATATGTAATGTTATTTTATGTTATGTAGAACGGTCTCACATTGACGCTATATGTGATGTTATTTTATGTTATGTAGAACGGCCTCACATTGACGCTATATGTGATGTTATTTTATGTTATGTAGAACTGCCTCACGGCACATTGACGTTATATACTATTGTATGTTATGTAGAACGGCCTCACTGCACATTGACGTTATATGTTATTGTATGTTATGTAGAACGGCCTCACTGCACATTGACGTTATATGTTATTGTATGTCGCGTGGTCCGCTACTGTTGAGAGAAGTCTCACAGGTACAGTAGAAGACAATGAGTCTAACCACTAGGAAAGACTCCCCACTGAAGAAATAGCCGACGAGTGGCTCGTGAAAAACAAAGGGAGTATGACAAATTGTCCCAGAAAAAGAAGTCTACTATTCTTACAGTGGCACAGGACTGCAGATAAAGTTGTACAGCTATACACACAAAGATGACAGCAAACTTAGTTAGCAGCGACACGATGATCCTGTGGAAAAGAATTTAGCCCCCAGACTTGACTTGAACTATGCAGCACAAAGAAGTCGATAAAGATGAAAGATTCAACTTTCGTCCTACTCTCACACTTGTGTGATCTAATTAAATGTTGGATATGAGATAATAACTAAGAATTCTTATTTAGCAATAAGCGACCACACCGCTTATCACGAGTTTATTAATGGAAAAATAGAAATAAGTTCCCACAAGGAACGTAAAAGGCAAATAATTGAGAAGTATTTAAGAAAATAAAACAATATATAAATCAAACCGGGTTCTCGGAGTGGTATTATAATCATAAGACAGGATGGTGGTAAGTCAAGCAAAGTATGGCCGTGACTCCAGGAAGGTGTTTAGGCATTCAGCTGCAAATGGTGTTTCCAAAGGTGAAGATGGTAGTCTCTCCGTCGTTCCTCTTCGGGTCACCTTATTCGCCAGTGGCCCACAAATCAGTTCTTTCAGAGTCGAGGATGCGCAAACTGAATCTTAGGTTGCTGGTGAGTTATCTAGTTGATGCTGCTGGTGAGTTGCTCTGGTAAACCACAACACTCTGAAAGTCAACCAAGATAAACGACTGGTAAGTGGTGGCCTGGGTTGAGATCTCATATGTCTGTCCTAGCCTGTGACTACCCTCTGTCTTCATTCTGAATCTCGCTATAGAACCAATCCCTAACTGTGACTGTACTGTTGATGTGATAGGAAAGGAAATGGATCACAAACCTAATTACAGCTGACGCTCCTAAGTGTACCAGAGACGCAGATGTGTATTGGGGAAAGTAACTGGATCACTAACCTAACACCCAAACTGACGCTGTAAAGTGTACAAAGTGTATTGAGGAGAGAAAATGGATCACTAACATAATAACCCAAAACTGATACTCCAAAGTGTACAAGAGACGCAAAGAGGAATTGATCTGTAATTGAAATACTCCTGATAAGAAGGCGAAGGAATATGCTTCTGAGCAGGTAACCAAGATTAATATTCCAGCACACACCAGGATATACTGTAGAGCAGTGTAATGCTACTATTCAAGAAACCATGCCTGCGCGACTCTGTAGCGACATACCAATACGCAAAACATTTCTATGTTAAAATCAAGAATCCTTCTGAAAATAAAACTAAGTCGCTGAACAATGAGAATCAAGAATGCAGTTGCTTATATTGTAAGGCAGTGAACTATCTATCATCAAGACCAGAGAACAGAACCACTAATATATTCACTAGGTCTGCCGTCGACCGTCAATGTGAATTAAAGGTCACGCGAAGCGCGTGGTGATTCTAGCCTGACGTCTTCTAACAACTCCAATCATTACTAAATCACTTCTAGAAAACCGGACATTAGCTGACAAAGAATCTGAGCACTGTCGATCTCTATCTGCTACTGGATTCGCTCAATCTAAAATAATAATTATCCTACGTGACTTAGAATTTTAACCATGCTTGCTTTGCGAGTAGCTGACCGAACCCATCAATGTCGTAAAATAGAACTGATCACGCCTGTCCTATATTTAGGCAAAATATATTAAATGAATTTCCGCCTGTTGGGAAATGAATTTATACAGAGCGCTATTCTTCACTAGTCCTCCTGACGGAGAATATTAGGTGTTTGTTTTCTATCGATTTGCCACAATGTGGCTTCAACAGACAACCAGGTTATGAACATAAAAATACAGAAATAATAATCGTTTTGCCTTACCTAGTTCCAGAATCAGATTCTCACTACGGATCGGGCACTTGTTCAGTAAAATTTTGTGAGGCTTATTACTTGTTTAAGTAATTTAATTGAACTATTACTTGTCTAAGTAATTTACTATTAAAAAGGTTGCTTTTCAAACACCACAATTGGCCCCGACCGTTGTCTGCGATGTATAGCAGAAAAGTGAGACCGGATATGGAACAAGTATCAGCAAGTGGCCGTTTCCGGGCCCCGTTGTCTGTTGGTTGTAGTTGGCCAGGATAAGTAAGCCAAACTAAATTACCCCATTACTATAAATACAAAGTAACCATAACCTGAATGTAAACATATATTAAAGAATCTTTAAAATATACTGAGAACTAAGCAAAATGGGAGGGTGCAGCCAGGCTTTCGCCACAGCTCCTGTGGAACATACTCCATATTCATTACAAGCTTGATTGGTCTGTGGTCACTACCTGCTAATTGGTCAAGCACATGGCGATCGATTTTGTGGAGGATGTCTCCTGTGCAGTAAGCTAAGTCTGGAGTAGAAGTGGTAAGCCATCTTCTGGAGTAGAAGCTCGGTGTGTCATCCGCTTTGTTGAGTAGATGGAGATTTGCGTCTATTTCCCAGTCCTCCACTTCATCTCCTCTTTTGTCAGTATCTGGGTATCCCCATCTTTCTGAACGGCTATTAAAGTCTCCGACAATAATGCAGTTTGTGTCAGATATTTTCATGTTTGAGAGTGTGAGGTCCTTATCTGCTGGGCTATACAGATTGTAAATTCTTATTTTCACGCCCTTTATCATTATATCAACACCTATAATTTCCGTTTGGTTGTCAGAGATCACAGATACTTCGCTGCAAGGTATTGTATTTCGTGTAAGTATTAGAACTCCTCCTTTGTGTCCTTCACGGTCAAAACGTGCGACCTGATATCCTCTGACAGAGAATTTGTGATTGGCATTGAGGTGTGTCTCTTGAATGCATGCCACATCTATTCTATCTTTATGAAGACGCTGTGTTAGGGAGACTTTCTTGTTATAAACTCCTTCTGCATTCCACTGTAGTATGTTGAGTGTCCTTGGTATTTGGTCAATAGCTCTTAACCTACTCCTCTGTGCCTTGACTCCACAGCACAGGGGAAGGTGACCACCAGTAGTCATGGGTGGACCCCCTCGAGGCAGGGGGCCCGGCACTATCACCGCCTGATGGGACTTCGCGGGATTAGCACCATAACGATTAATTTTGATTTGTGACATCATGAATTAAGTTACGTTGCACTGCTTTGTCAAGCCTGTGGCTCAGTACATCCGATTTCGACAAGTATTTATTCGGGATGCTTTCGCTAGCCTTTGACTGTCCCCAGTCTACCTACAAGGCAGCAGGTTTGTGTGTCACTTGGTCTGGTCCCTCTCCCTTGACCTGTCCGACATGGGTGACCCTACCAGTAGCTGTGCTACCGTCGGCATAGCTCTTGGAGTCATTGGAACGCGCAAGACCCTCTACCTCGTCACGGTGGACACACAGCAGAGGGGCTTCATCTTATTATCTTCCCAGACATATACCCCTCCATTGTTGTTCTCTTCAAACTTTAATGACGTTTCAAGTGACCAAAATATATAAATTTTCTTTCTTTTTTCGTCTTTAATAGCCAACCCTCGTCAATATTCAGCTCTTGAAGTATGGGTGCATTTGTTATTTTCTTTACCCAAGATATTCTTAGAACCCGCCTATAACATTTCATTTATATTCAAAAGCATTTATGCGCTGTTCAGCTTGTTTAGTAAGTGTCCAGGTCTCTCAAGCGTATGTTGCAATGGGAAAGATGCATGCTCTTAAAAATCTAATTTGTGTAGTTCTGTCTGTTCCACTCCACAATTTATCCAGTTGGTTTAGTCTTTGAAGAGCAATAGATATTCGTCTTTTAATTTCTTTCATTGTGTAACCATTGTTGGTAATTAATGACCCAAGATATTCGAAATTTTCCACCACGTCCAATTTTTCCTCATTAACATATATTTCTTTCTCCATTGTAATGCATTATCTTTGTTTTTGCTATGTTAAGATATAAGTTGTGATTTTCACTATTCAATTGGGTTGAGGCTATTAGGGTTTCTATACCATTATGTGTTGTGGATACAATATAAAATGACACAAAGTAGTGCAGCTTTACATAACAGAGTTAAGACACATACAGGACGTTGCGGCGATTAGCCTTCATCAGCAAACAAACACATTCACAAACACAACATACAGTCAAGGAGAACTCCTGTGACTACATCAGAAGGTGACGACAGGACTGTCAGGATCTTAAACCTGGCTCGTTGGACCTAACATATGTGAGACAAGTACAAGTACAAAATGATTGGACTTGACACACAATGACACTAAGTTCAATGGATTTATTTACAATTCACATGCAATACGATTTAGTTTGGCATGTGATGATCATTACTATACATATACAATACATCAGTACACTTACAGACAAAACCCACAGCTTCACAGTCTATCTCACAAGATATACAAGCACTCGACTTTCGGGCACAGAACTACACGAAGCCTTTCTCAACCCACACGTCCTGTCATGTCCGAGTTCCCAAGCCGTCTGCCGGTTTCCCCGCACAGCGCTTTGCCCTGTGGATTGGCTTCACGAGGACTGCGTGCGTCTTGCTTTGTCCTTGCCTGACCGCTGGCTATCACGTCAGCCAGCAACCTGCGGGCAGGTAACTGGTACTCGCCTGGCGGGCGTAACGATGTTACTGCATCCCGGTTGGAGACTATTCGCCTGGCGGGCGTAACGATGTTACTGCATCTCGGTTGGAGACATTAGAGATTCTGACACGCTCCCCCCCCCCCCCCCCCCCCCGGGGCTTATTCATGAAAGATTTTATATTTCATGTATACTCTACCTAGATAAAGGGTTAATCTTTTAACCATGTCAGAATCGACCTTTCTGTTGTCATGTACATTGGCATAGAAATACATACGAAATGCAAGTTGTATGTTAAGTCATGTGGTGTTCAATCTTTACCACTTTCCAAGTTTCATCCTCTCGATGGATGATCACCTAAGTTGCAATATTGACCCAGTCAGATCGGTAGCACCAGCATCCAATGCAACTACCTCGCAACCTCTTAAAAAAAACAACGAAATAATATGCTTTTTGCAACACAAAACATCAGGTAAGACTGTAATACGTCTTTTTATAAGCCGCATTCAACGCTCGAGCTCCGACCTCATTTGGCCGGGAGCTCTTCCGTTGGTCTACAACGTCGGTAACCCTATACCATGCCCAGCTTATGACCTCTTGGAGTGTTGACAATCTGGCAACACAATGGCTATTTTTATACAACACATATTCGAATACATTTCAATTTTCCGCCCTTTGTATAATACTGTAACAACAATTAAATGAAAGGGATATAATTTCAAAAGATCTCAAATCTAATCTATTACAATTATTATGTCTATTTCTCAGCGTCATAGCTTGATGCTTTTCCATACTAGCGAAAAAATTTCGATAGTGTGAATAAGTTACTCAAGATATGATTCTAATATTACACTAGTCGAAAAATACTAATACACAATTCGTGTATTCGAAATTGGTGTTTCATAATTATTTTAGAAGCGTCATAAATTGTTCAGGTTTTTGTTTATCGTCTGCTACTTTTGGTCTAAATTTACAACTCTCTCCGGAAGTACACACGAACAGCTGGTGTAGTTAATAATTCTATCACACACTTGTTCCGCTCTGGTGTAGCAATTCGGAATGTGAAATTGTTCTGATAGTTAATGTGTTCGTTGTTTCGCTGGAAACTTCTGGATTGCGATTGACTGCATTGGTGTAAATGTCACAGTTCAGTTCATTCTTTCGTTCGTAGCAATTTGGAATGTAAAATTGTTCTGATAGTTAATGTGTTCGTTGTTTCGCTGGAAAACTTCTGGATTGCGATTGACTGCAGTGGTGTAAATGTCGGTCACTAGGTAAGAGGAGAAGTACGTCCTGTCCAGGTGTCAACCTTATTGTCCTGTTACCTTTGTCTGCGTATTGTCTATATGTAGCACCAGATAGTTTTAGTGATTCTTTTGCAATAGTACAAGATTTGATGATTCTTTCACGCAATGAAGTTACATATACGTATGATGATATGGGTTTAAGTAAAGGGGTGGCTTCAGTTAACATTGAATGGTAGATACTCAATGGGCCACGTGGTTTGGCACCATAGATAAGTTCAAAAGGAGAGAATCCAGTACTAGAATGTGGGACTTCGCGATACGCAAAAAGTATAGCAGCAAATATACGTCCCAGTTTTTGGGATATTCTTGCGTGACTTTAGCAAGCATATGCTTCAAATCACCGTTAAACTTTTCTATGATTCCCGTTGAGTGAGGATGGTATGGTGAATTGAAACATTGTTTCACCCCTAACATTTTGGTGAAAGCTTGAGTAAATGATGCAATGAATTGGCTTCCCCGATCTGATAGGATAGTGTCTGGAAACCCTATTCGTGAGAATATATGGAAGAAAACTTCCATGATATCGATGGCAGTTATGTTCTTTAAAGGAATCGCTTCCGGCCAGCGGCTACATAAATCAATGATGGTAACGATAAATCTATTCCCTCTGGATGTTACTTGATTCAGAGGGCCCACTATGTCGACAGATATTTTCTCAAAAGGTCGACTGGCTAAGTCGGTAATTTGTAATTTGGCCTGTGGGTTTTTACCTTTCTTCACTAGTTTTTGGCAGATATCACAACTTCTACAATATTGCTTAATGTCATTGCAGAATCTTGGCCAATAAAACTGTGTTAGTAATCTTGATCTGGTCTTGGAGTATGCCATATGCCCTGCAAGAGGTATATCATGGGCAAGATGTAAGGCTTGCTTACGGTATTCAATTGGCAAAACCGTTTGCTCTGTGGTGCTGTTACCTCTGGTATAGTACCTGGTGAGGATGCAATTTTTCAGAGCAAAATGCCATCTTGCATTTTTAGTTACCTTTGGCTTTTGGCCGATCAGAATAAAATATTTAGATAATGAAGGATCAGCCTTTTGGGCTGTTACAAAATTCTCCTTCATGGTTTTAGGAGGTAGTATCACTGGGCTAAGCATTTCTATAGCCTCAGTTTGATTAATTTCATCTTGCACTCTAGCAGTAGATCTGGTTACTGCGTTCACACATTCAATGATATCAGATGGTGATGAAACAATTTGGTCAATGATTTCATGAGATGTTAGTGCTCCATTAGCTACCATACATTCATTTGGTGATACCATACTTTCAATGATGACATGTGATGGTGATGATGTTATGTTATCATCAATGCAAACAGATGTAATATCATGAGGCATATCATTCACCTCTGGTAAGTTCCCAATGATAATATCACACACAGGGTTAGTTAATGCAGCGCATTTTACTTTCCCAGTGAGGAATGGTGTCTGAATATATGCCCATGCTAATGGGTACTTTTCGATATTTCCAGAGAATGTTCTGCATGTTACGTGCCTGCCTGTATAGTCTGTAGGCATTATGAACTTTCCCTTTAACCCTATAAGAGAACTTCCGGTGTCACGAGGGACTGTAGCAGGCTTGCCATTCACATATCCCTGGTGGATGTTTATTCTGCCTTTGGAATCTATTACCAAATTAGCTTCCTCATTGGCAATAGGAATGGAGTGGCCGCATGTTAAAATGCCATCTTCATAAAAGGTATTACAAATAGTACATTTATGTGAATTAAACATATCAAATGCCTGTGCTGAGTTCACAGGGTGATTTTCTGAATGTTCTTCATCTGATGATGAACTGTCAAATAAGGCGGCATTTGCTTTCTTGGTCATTTGCCTTCCATTACACGCATGACGCCAGTGGCCGTACGCTTTACAGAGGAAGCATTTTCGTGCCTTTTTAAAGGTTTTACGTTCTTTATCCTGACTATTTATGAAGTTCTGTAAGTATGTAAGATATGCCGGATTCTTGTCACACATTTCACCTTGGTGGTGTGAAATGTTACAAAATCTACAATGATTGTATTTCTCAGAAGTAGGCTTATATGTTCTTTGCCTATTGTAGGGTTCTGATCGAGGTTTTTCATAGTTAGCAGCTGCTACGAAGTTTATATCAGTAGCCTCACTAGCAAAACAATGTTTATTGGCTGAATAGTAAGCCGAATCACGTCTCTCAATCTGTTCTACACTCGTACATTCATTCTCTAGCAAAAATTTTGAAAATGATGGAAGGGATGTGATGATTTTATACCTGATGATGAGGTCTTCTAACTTATGAAAGTCTTTATTTACTTTGGCTGCTGAAAGCCATTTTGTAAATACGTCTCGGACTACGGAGACATAATCAGAGAACGTTTGAGTAGGTTTTGGACTCAATTTGCTGAACTGTTCTCTGTAACCTGCCTCATCTAGCATAAAATGTGCCATAATTTTTAACTTTAGATAGTGGTAATCTTTTCTGAGGTCTTTGGGGATAGTCTCTTTGACTTTCAGAGGTTCCCCTGACAAACTCCTCATATAAATAATGTTCCATTCAGAAACTGGGACATGATAGTGGTCCATTAAGGTTTCACAATTCTGGGTGAACGCTGCAATGCAGTCACCTGAGGTATAATTTCTCACAATACCTTGATACTTTTTGTACTGGTTTTCTTTTTCCAGTCTTTCAGATTTCTTAGACTCTTTGTCTATGGCAGTATCGGTTTCAAGCTGTTTAATTTTGAGTTGTAATTCAAGCTCCTCTCGTTTACTTTGAGCTGATATTTCTGCCCTCCTCAATTCAGTATCTAACTCTGCTTGTTTCGTTTTCGCAGATAATTCTAGCTCTGCCTGTTTTAATGCTGTTTCTGCCTCTGACTGCTTTAATGCCCTTTCAGCCGCTCTTTTCTCGCGTTCGTGGTATTCAGAATACTTTCTTTCACTCCACTTTGTTAACTCGTCACCAGTTAACTTTAGTTTTAAACCCATCTCGATGAAGTCGTTTAACGAAGACATGATGGAATGTTTAAATGACAATGAGTTATCAGACACACAATTTGTTACAAGGTGTTAGTAACGTGACAAATTTACAATCTTGTTGAACTTACAATTTATGCCCAAATTTGCATTCGAAAGTATATACAAAAAATATACTCAAGTGTACTGGATGCGGTGGAGAACGGTTCACACCAGGGCTAGGAACTGTAGAGTCGCTACTTCAAGGACAAATGACCTCTACGGGCAACGGTTTCAGATGGCACAGAAAACCTGCTTTCTTTTGGGAGGAAATAAGTTAGAATCTACCTTTATGTGAGGTGTATGCTTGTCACTAAGTTTTGATTAGGTTTGTATGGCGTTGAGTGTAATTGTAGGTCGTAATGTCGTCGGTCAACAATTTTTTTTTCAAATCACAACAAGTCACTTTCTTTCCCAAACCTTCTGCTTTCCACAACTAACTTCACAAATACAATCTAGATATATTTCAACAATCTACAACTATGATGGTACATCACTTACATCACGATGACATTCAGTAAGGACATAGACATCATGTTTACAAGATGGCGACAAGGTCAAAATGGCGACAAGTTCAAAATGGCGACAAGTTACACAATCACCGATGTTTTACACGTTTACAAGTTCAAACAATCTAAGAGGACGAGCCCCCACGTTCACACATTCTAAGAGGACGATCCCCCACGTTCACACATGTCAGGATCTTAAACCTGGCTCGTTGGACCTAACATATGTGAGACAAGTACAAGTACAAAATGATTGGACTTGACAAACAATGACACTAAGTTCAATGGATTTATTTACAATTCACATGCAATACGATTTAGTTTGGCATGTGATGATCATTACTATACATATACAATACATCAGTACACTTACAGACAAAACCAACAGCTTCACAGTCTATCTCACAAGATATACAAGCACTCGACTTTCGGGCACAGAACTACACGAAGCCTTTCTCAACCCACACGTCCTGTCATGTCCGAGTTCCCAAGCCGTCTGCCGGTTTCCCCGCACAGCGCTTTGCCCTGTGGATTGGCTTCACGAGGACTGCGTGCGTCTTGCTTTGTCCTTGCCTGACCGCTGGCTATCACGTCAGCCAGCAACCTGCGGGCAGGTAACTGGTACTCGCCTGGCGGGCGTAACGATGTTACTGCATCCCGGTTGGAGACATTAGAGATTCTGACAAGGACGAGGAGAACAAAAGCATGGAAAAATGAAAGCAATGAAGAGAAAATGAGAATTGAGTAAAATGTTAGTTGGAAAGAATGTTAGTTGAAGAAAATGTTTAATTGAAACAATGTTAATAGAGAAAACGTTCATACTCACCTCACCGTTCGGAACCACTAAAATCTCCGATGTGTTCCCACCCGGAGTTGGGTGTCACGGCCCAGTGAGCACATAGAAGGAAGGGGGCGGGGCAGGAGGACGGTAACTGGCCTGGCAAGGGCATCCGAGCAATCACAGTGGATGTACCAGTGGAGTGTGAGGCACTAACCAAAACCCCATTGTGTTGTTGTGGGGGCGAGTCCCAAAGTCTGGGTGGACTGTTGTGCGTGAACGCGCATACATACATAGACACACCTCAACCGACAAAATGCTAGTGTATGTGGACATGTGCAAAGTATATGCAAGAAGAGAGAGAGAGAGAGAGAGAGAGAGAGAGAGAGAGAGAGAGAGAGAGAGAGAGAGAGAGAGAGAAAGAGAGAGAGAGAAAGAGAGAAAGAGAGAGAGAGAGAGAGAGAGAGAGAGAGAGAGAGAGAGAGAGAGAGAGAGAGAGAGAGAGAGAGGAAAGGCGCCTGTGATATACCACATGAGGCATGTGGAATACGTCGGTCTACATTTCCGAACGGTGAGGTGAGTATGAACGTTTTCTCTATTAACATTGTTTAAATTAAACATTTTCTTCAACTAACATTCTTTCCAACTAACATTTTACTCAATTCTCATTTTCTCTTCATTGCTTCTATTTTTCCATGCTTTTGTTCTCCTCGTCATGTCGTCACCTTCTGATGTAGTCACAGGAGTTCTCCTTGACTGTATGTTGTGTTTGTGAATGTGTTTGTTTGCTGATGAAGGCTAATCGAGCATCGTCCTGTGTGTGTCTTAACTCTGTTATGTAAAGCTGCACTACTTTGTGTCATTTTATATTGTTTACACTTTTACAGCTTTACCGCAGTTCCACCAAATCTTATTCATATTTTTCTGTGTTGTGGATAGGAATACTGTGTCATCAGCATATCGAATCTCTGGTTTTTCATGACCGCCGATATTTAGGACATCATATAGCTCCCTGTTTATATCATCTCGGACATTTATCATTATATTTTCGGCGTACAGGTGCAGAAGACAGTAACATTAATTCTAGTTTACTTCGATGATTAAAGCGTTTAATCCGATACACCCACCTGTATTCTTGTGAACTAGACGCTGTGCATTTTGTTGGAGTCTATGGACAATGAAATACCTAAAACACACTGAGTCTGTTGACAATGAAATACCTCAAAGCCACTGAAGAAAAATAACAATCTTGGCCTGACCCCAGCCGGTTTGTATGTAAAGTCCTGTAGAATGAACTCGACTAGTCCATTATATCACAGATGGGAAATTACAGTACCCACCGTGCACAGTCCTGTAGATTCAATTTGACTACACCATTATATGTCTCTCCACAGAGGGGAAATTACAGTACCCATCGTGCAAAGTCCTCTTGTTTCTGAGCTTGAAGAGAAGGAGAGATCTGCAACACAGCCCCTGGGGAGACATCACTTTGGTACCAGGTCAAGAGACAAGTCTTTGCATAAACCTCTCTCTGATAGATGACTGTTCCGAGTCAGGAGACAAGTCTCTACATAAACCTCTCTCTAATAGATGACTGTACCAGGTCAGGAGACAAGTCTCTACATAAACCTCTCTCTGATAGACGACTGTTCCAGGCCAGGTGACAAGTCTCCACATAAACCTCTCTCTGATAGATGACTGTACCAAGTCAGGAGACACGTCTCTACATAAATCTCTCTTAGTTAGGTGCAAGCCCTTTACAAGACAGTATTATAAATGGTTAGCATTACACGAGAGAGGAGTGTCACGAGACACGTGTGTCGTCATTCGCACTGCGAGCGATAACAAGTCAAGTTTGGCTGCGATGCGGGTGATGGCGGCAGCAAACTGTGAGCAGCGCCATCTATGTCTTCTGTACGAGGGGCTGGTCATGTCTGTTTTGGAGTATGCAATGGCAATCCTGACCCTCAGCCATAAGCAGATAGAAAGGATGGAAAGGATACAGAATGAAGCTATGCGCATTATTCTTGGATGTACAAGAGATACAGCATGCAGGGCGATGCGCTACATTCTTGATTTTCCAACCATTGAAGAGAGAATACAAGCTTGCAGGGCACGCGTCTACCTCAGAGTTAACGCAAACACACAACATCCACTGCATAGTGAAATTAGGAAGGTGAAGGGCAGCAGGTTAAAAAGAGGACGGTCGTGGATGGGTCAAGCCGAAGACATTCTTCAACAGGTGTGTTCACTTGAGGACTTAGAACCTGGCGAGGAGTGGGTGCAAGTGCCAACAGACTTCTGCACATCCTTTTCAGTTTGTATTACAGTACAGATGACACGACAAGGCTGTGTGTAGTGGATGGCTCGTGTCGAAATAGTTGACAAAGTCCCGACTATGATATAGGTATAAGTTTATTGAATGAAACAATACATCGTCAAACTGGTGATGTTAACTTTCAGACATCTTTGTTTTTCTTCTCCTAGCTGAATCCCAAGTGACGTGTGAGCAACCCCTGGATACCTAAACCCATTCGTGCTCACACGTTCACTAACTTTATTTCCCCATTAACTAACTACTAACCTAAATCCCTTACTGTTATATACCTCCCCTTCTTCAAGAAGACTTTTTCTCTGGAAAAGTCTCAACCCCAACCTTTAAACACTTAACTCAATACTGAAATATTTCTTCTTCTATACAGATTCTACCCAACAATCCCTCAACATATATTTCATAATTCAATCTCATCCTTCTATTTGTGACTCTTCCTCATAGCAAACCACTATGAACTTCTTCTTCGTTTCTGACTCTTCATAACATATATCATTTACATATATCCTATCACCAAAATAAACTCTTGTATAGGTATCTATTATACCTCAATAACATTTAACACACATATATAATAATCATAACACATATGGGTACCTTTTTGAAATACTTCCTCTTCTTCTCTTCATAAGCACTCCGCTTAAACCCTCTTATCACGATCTCAAAATTTCAAAACGCCGTACTCTTTTGATACTAACTCCCTATTGTCATCACCAAGATTACTAATTCTCCACTTTCAATCAACCTGAGAACACTCGCACATGATAGGAAGACAAGGAATCGGTACGCACCGGAGATTCAAAGAAGTAGAGCTCTTTCTAAAAAAAAACCACACTCCTTACCTAAGTCACACACCTTTACCCCCCTATGTCATCTGAGACTTTATGTAATAAAGTCTAAAACAATTATATCTTCTACAGTACCACTTATTATGGTAACAGTCCACGCTGCTATCTACAGCATCAAGTACCAACCATCAACAATTTTATTCACTCCCAAATGTCTATATATTACCGACCTCTTTCCCCATTATACACATCACCTCACATAATTAATCTTCTCCTATACCTAATCTTGCCGAAATTTTCAGCGACCCCATAATGTCCATTTATTATGGGCATATCTACTAAAACCTCTACTTATGCCGTTATCAACAGCAACAATATACTGCCCCTGAACTCATGTCTGTGAATCAACGTTATTCTATCACAGTCCATATATCACGGACCCCCATCTATGTTCTCTGTGACCACAGCACTCTACCCTGACAATTGTTTATTTCTCACTAGCGTACTTACCCCCCTTTTCTATTGATCCAGAATATAAAAACATGGATTCAATTCATGTTTTACTATTTGTCTTCAGACTGTCTGGTGTAATACGTTACCCACTTCTTCTTCTATAAGCCAGCAATCTCGTGTCTCTTATGAAAGTACATCATGGCTCTAAATCCATGTTCACTTGCGACCCCATGGAAACCATGTTCAAAACTTTCCCCTCATTTACCCCACTGCTATATATGTTATTCACATTAATCTTTTCTTCCCCAATATGGCGTCCAATCCATATATATTCAATCAATGCTGACTTAATGTAGCTCTTATTTTTAACTTCCCCATAACCATTTTATTTGTGTAGTAACCCCGTCACTTAAGTATGGCATATGTCTCCAATACTTCATAGCCAGTATATCAACCTCTCTATGCTGATTGTCACAGCAATCTTGCCAACAGAATATACCCATGAACTTATTATTCACAAAGAGAATGTGTCTCTCTACTAGTCCTCACTATTTTCTGAACGTAATTCTGCATCTAAAACTCTCATTTTAATATGGACTTGTTTAAATTTTCTAATTCCCCATTACTGAACGTCAAACGAAAACTAATTTAAACATAGTCAGGGTAACTCATTAAATAACATTATTTTGTAAACGAAAAACTGGCAAACAAAGTAACATGCTAATATTTAACCCCAATAAACTAATTTAACTCACAATTCACTAATAACAAGAGTCAAGACAAATCAAGAATAGAACAACAATATTACCCCCCTCCCCCCCCCCCTTTTGATATTCAAATATGTTTTCATATATCCCCACAAAAATGAATCATGCATCAGTTAAAAGAAAAATATCTAATGTTATCTAACACTACTGGTCTCTTTTACGGACCAGTAGTTTATACGTAAAAGACTAAAAACACAACAACAATCTTATTCTAAAATCAAATGGTGATAATCATTTTACAAAACCAAGTCAATCAAAAAAAATATAACATACCATACATATTCAATCAACATTGGTCTCTTATACTAACCAATGAAATACATACATATTCACCCAAGTCATGCCTATTCCGTTATTCTTATAACAGATAAAACAAAACAACTTACTGTTAAGTATTTACCTCAATATATATATATATATATGTTACCTACAGACTATATCATAACGCAGAACAATATTTGTTACCTCAACAAAAATCATTAATCAACAAATGACCGTACTTTTTCTAGAAGTCAATCATTGATTCTCTCCCCTCACAATATTCTATCTTTTACCAAACTAACTCCTAACACATCACAATATCTGGAATATAACCCTAAACAACCACTGTAAACTACAGGTCAGCTCATTTTATCTATTACTAGTGTGACGGCTATCCCAATGTCATCTACCAGTCATCTATCTACCAATAGAACCTGTGGCTCGGCACACCAATTGTTTCCCCTAGATTTGCACCAAGAATTGCCACAACTTCTTAATCAATACCGTTAACTACGGTATCTCCACCCTACTACGACCAGCAAAACATTGTGTCTATTTACTATAGACCTCTCACCAATACATCTATCTACTGTACCAACACTTAATTCTACTTTTAAGTCTCTCGTCTACCCGACGCAATTAACTAACGTATCATTACTTTCCAACATCTCACCACAACTACTCTAAGCTATCCTCAAGTCTCTCCTAGCGTTCTTGCACCGCGATGATAGTTAGACTAGTCACACTTATCGGAACACGTTCTCTAGTACTCTATTTGTAATACTCTGACATTCATTTAGCTAATCATTTTCTCTTGCTTGCCTCACTCCTCTTTCACTGCTATTCCTATTTGTCGGGACTCTATCAAAAACAATAAACAACACCACACATGACTAACGAGAAATTTCACTTCGACTAGGCAAACCATATTATCTCAATTCTCTCTATCGGGCATTCTTGCTTCGATATGTCTCTCTCTTCCAACACTACTAAATTTGTTTCTTGAAACATCATTCAAAACGTTTACTCTCTTTCCGTCAGCCTGTCATACAAGTTTCATTAACTCTGTCTAACGTCAGATATTCTAACCAAAAGACATCACCAATCTCTAATCATGTTCTTTCTACCTCTCAATTTTCATATACTCAGTTACTCTATGCTCTACGTTTTATCAACGTCACTACTCAGCAAATCCTCGCATTTCCACCCATCACTTTTCAATTATTTTTATCATTACTCATGCACAGCCGTTTAATTATTCGTATTTCCGCTTCTCATATGTACTAACCATCCTGAGAACAATCTTCACAGCCATGAACCGCATGAACACTCTAAGCATTCGCTGTCTTCTTCACATTCACAACAATACAGACAACTTCGTTCCCGTCACTATCACGACAACCCAACGTGCATATACTGTTGCTTCCAAGAAAACAAATTAGACATCAAATCAACATTCTAGTAACCACTCAACGCACCCTAAGCGTATCGACAACTTCTCCTTTCAGCACGCGTATTTTATGCTTGCTCAGACAGTGACACAATCTCCCTTCACACCGCTTCAAGTCTAAGATATACCAACCGCCCCGTACATCCATGCGCTACTACCAATCACCTGATATCGTTCTATCTATGCATTCCAACCAGACGACGTTTCAAAACTTCACTCTTCATTCTCTAATCAGCGCGACGAACACACAGGTTTGTCTACACGTTTACGCACGCAAGGACAACGCATAAACAGACAATTCACTCCTACACTCAACTACTCACTCACTTCTCCTCAACCTCCTCATCACCGCATCCTACACTATTATCGGATTCTCTCAACGTATTCCGTCACGTCACTCATCAGTCAACTTTTCAACTCTAACCATAACAAAGTATCTTCTTATAATAGTGTCTGTCTTCATGAGTAGTAGCAATCAAACTCGTTTTCAATATCTGCAGCTGTAAAGTATTGAGGCCATAAACTTCTATACTCCCTAATCTTTCTCGCGTCGTCCTCTGTATAATTCGGGTTAATAGAGACCCCTGCCACTTGTCTTTTATTCTTAACTACTTTCATTCTGCCACCTCTAATTGCTGTTCGTTTCTTTACTGCGTCAGTCTGCTCGCTATTTTCAGTATAAGTCTTATATGTCTTAAATCTTCCTATCTCGTCTTCTGAAGATTCACTAATGATAGTTCCTTCAACAGGCTTATTATACTTTACTGCAGACGCGGGAATAACATCCCTATAGTCGGAACTAGAACGCCTGACATTCTTCTTATTCATACCACTACCTTTCATGCTTCGGTCAGGGATCAACTCAACGTCTCCATCTGAAGAATCCGATATACCAGTCGTACCTACATTGACTAATAGACTAGTTGTAGTTCTATCCTTAACGTTTTTTCTAACTTTCCTCTTGGTCTTTGTCTGTCTATCTTTCTTAATTTCAACTGTGTCTCCTTTTTCTAATTTCACCTGATGTTGTTCTGCAATTTCCACCGTCTTAATAGTTTGCGTTTCTTTTTCTATTTTCTTAATTGACTGTACCTGGGTTGTCTTCTCTACAGTATCAATTTGTGTCTGTGTACTATCATTTATCGTATTACTTGTCTGCGTCTGTGTCTCTCGGTCCATCTTCTTCACTAATACTGTCGTCTTCTTTTCCTGTTTAACCCTTACATTTGCAAGCGTCTTTGGAATACTTGGTATCTTATTTGTGTGTTCTACTCTGTCTTTCAACTCTGACCTCAAATATTGTCTCCGTCTTTGCTCAAACCAGTCGTCACGTCTTTTTCTAGCGGTTGCACTGTGGGAGGGCCAACCCCATGATTTCTTTGAAAGGTTTCTCTCACGCCCATTTTTGTATCTATGACACTTATACAAGTCCGACATTCCATAATTACTTCTCCTTTCACTAACCCCTACTTTATAGATATCGGGTCCTGGTTCATAGTAACCAGCCGCATACATGGAATCATATCGTCTTCTGTCTTCATTAAGTAGGGGAGACTGGGGAGAAATGGACATAGGGGAGAAATGGACCACCCCCTCTCTGGCCCCTGGCTGTGATGCAATGAAAGTGAAACCATAATAAGTTTGTTTTCCACATCAAACATAGTCCGAATTTTTCATTTGCCATCGACTTCCCGCACAGGTCTTTCCCACGCAAAGTTTGAAAAATTTTCTGCACTAAAGTTTCTTTTTCCAGTTCCAGACACCATCGTAAAGCAGACGCATAGTCAGGAATCAGGACAAGGTAATTACGTTAATATCTTTATTTACTTGTTATTTAAGAGTTCATATAAAAAATATAGCATATAATATTAGATTTAAGAGACTTTATGGCTGAATAGTTTAATACATTGATGGGGGAGAAATGGACCGATTCATTTCTCCCCATGGTTCATTTCTCCCCATAGAAGAAATTGACAAGACAGTCTGTTGTTATTAAAAGTGTTGAAGATTGCATTCGAATATCAGCATTATTGATTCTTTTTAATACTGGGGTCTAAATCTAGACCAATAAAACTGTTAACAAATTTGATTTCAGTGATTTATTAAAGATGCACGCCATTCGTGCTATGATCAGTATTTCTTTGCAAATGATAGGCCTACCATTCTAAATGTTATATAATTCTGTCACTCTTTTGTTTCAGATGCCAAGATTGTACATCAGAAACACCAACAAGGGTCTCGTTACGGAGGAACGTATGAGAGAAGCTGTTAATGCTGTGAAAAATGGAATGAAAGTGAGGAAAGCTCTAAGGGAGTACGGCATTGCTCGCTCTACCCTCAATAACAATCTTACAAAAGACAGAGAAGGAAATGGTCTGCCTACTAGACTCGTACCAAATTATAGGCATAGCCTTGTTTTCACAGCTAAGCAAGAAGCTGATTTTGTTAGTTACTTGAAAGATTGTGCAAGAATGTTCCATGGACTCACAACTAAAAACGTTCGTATTTTGGCGTACGAGAAGGCGAAAGTCAATAACATTGCACATCCTTTAACCTGGGATGAGCAAATGATGGCAGGGAATGACTGGCTTTGTGGATTTTTGCGACGGAGTCCCGAGCTGACCATAAGGCAACCTGAGGCAACATCTCTGGCTAGAGCTACAGCTTTCAACAAACATAATATTTGCACCTTCTTCAACATTGTGAAGGAAACCATTACAAAACTAAATGTGAGTGGAGCTCAAATCTACAATTTGGATGAGTCAGGTCTGACCACTGTACATAAAGTGCCAAAAGTAATTGCCCCACGAGGAGTGAAGCAAATAGGCCAGGTGACATCCAGAGAAAGAGGAGAACTGGTCACAATCTGTTGCATTGTGTCAGCTGCGGGTCACATTATCCCTCCAGTTTTTGTGTTTCCCAGAAATTTTTTTTAGAATTTTATGCTTGCTGGAGCACCTGAAGGTTCCCTTGGCCTTGTGAATGAATCAGGTTGGATGACCCGTGATAATTTCGTCAGTTATAAATCACTTCATTAAGCATTCAAGACCTTCCAAAGACTTCCCTTTGATTTTGATCTTGGACAATCACGATTCCCACATTTCATTTGAATCACTTGAACTGTGCAAGAAAAACAACATTCATGTGATCACGTTGCCACCACACACCTCATCTAAAACTCAGCCCTTGGACCGTTCAGTTTTTGGACCCGTGAAGTCGGTCTACAACAATGCGTGTGATTCATGGATGATGAAAAATGTTGGGACACCACTGACAATCTATCAAGTTGCAAATCTAGGAGGCCACGCTTTTCTTAAAGCGGCAACTCCCATTAACATTCAATCAGGCTTTGCGGTGTCAGGTATTTGGCCCTTTAACGAAGATGATTTTACAGAAGATGATTTTATGCCTTCAGAAATAACGAACAGGCCCATCAGCAAGGACAGTGAAAATGCCACTTTAGAAAGCAATGAACAGACAGGATCAGCATCTCCACATTGTGGTACCAGCACAGATCAAACTGCACAAGAATTTCATGAAAATCAGAAAGAGCGTAATGTTGAGAACCTTGTAGATGACTTGCAGGAAATATCAGGGAGTCTTCAACATAAAGCTACTTCTTCCTTTACTTCGCCTCATGTTTTCAGAGGACTACCAAAAGCTGGTCCGCGAAAAGATTCAAATAATATGAGGAAAAGAGGAAAAACTATGCTGGCTACTTCTACGCCAGAAATGGATCGAATTAGGGAAAGAGCGGTGATGAAAGAAAAGGCAGCAAAAGTTCCACCCAAAAAGGCAAAGAGACAGCTGCTGAAAGAACTTGATGTTGATTTAGATCCAGAAACTGACATTTCGTTTTGTGATGACACAGATTCTGATGTTTCATTTGGTGAAAATGAGGAGTGTACGGTTAGCTTGACTGGTGTGCGTGAGGTTTTTGAAGGCCAGTGTGTGCTATGTGAATATGGAACAAAGAAGACTTGTGTTTACTATGTAGGAATTGTAAGGGGAGACATTGATGATGATGGTGATGTTGAGGTAGAGTTCTTGCGCAAGAGTGAGAAGGTTGCTGGTAAATTTGTTAAGCCTAAGGTAGAAGATGTCGCCAGTGTTTCAATTACATGTATTAAAGCACAGCTTACTAGATCTACAATCACTGGAACCACTTCTAGGACCAAAGATGGCTATGTCTTCAAAGAAAGTCTTGCAGGCATAAATGTTCGATAAAACTTTATATTAGATTAATATATCATATTAAACTTTTTTTTACTGTCGTTTAAAATAATAAAAAAAACTGCAAATATCCTTTTAATGATTATTTATTTCTTATAGCAATATGGATGAGTTGTTGCTGCTTCTTTTTAAAAAAGGTCCATTTCTCCCCACTATGGTCCATTGCTCCCCACGTGCTGGTCCATTTCACCCCAATGGTGGTCAATTTCTCCCCATGTTCATATACATTTTTGAAATGCATTTTGTAAAGAAACATATAGAAATAGATTGCTAAATGTTTTCCCCTTTTAAAATAAATGAATGTACAACATTTTAGTCATGGTTTTGTTATGTTTCGATAAAATCTGTTCCGGTGATGAGCAAAAATTGAAAACTACAAAATTGCTGGTCCATTTCTCCCCACTCTCCCCTACTGGCTGTATCCTGTTATTCTTTCCTACTCTATTGCACTCCACATTAAATATATAAGTCTCTTGCCCAGTCGTTCTTTTTCGTAACCCTTCTACAAAATATTCAACCTCACTGACTGCTACTTTCAATTCTTTTAACCATGCAGTTATGCGTCCCAATTCTCTTTGGAGGTGGTTCATAATTATTCAGTATGTTGACGCAATGAGAGATTCTGCGCTCCTGTTACAAATTTATGCAATCCAATATACAATAATCCACCAATATATAAGACTATCACTAATCAAATTCTACAGAAAATTACGAATTAATTAATTTAATATAATTTAATACTTTACTTTACTAGTTTGTGAAGTCTAACGCGTAGGTGTTCCAGTTTTTTAGCGATAAAAATACCAAGTACTTGTGAAAGATCTTGGGCTTCCATTCTAAAAAAATCTGAAATGGAAAATACAGCAGTACCAACCAATATAGTATACTAATATTTTAACACAATGTTATCTTAAAACAAACAAGAAATACCCCGTTCAATTGGGTATGTTGTTAATATTATTAATCTAAAGTAACTAATTTCAAAAGTTAATGATTATACTTGCTGTAGATCCTCCATTACATATACTGCTGTGTTGTTTGTCCTGGGTTTACCAACTGACTAGATGCCTGTCCTATGTTTATGGGTGAAAATGAAGTACAATCCAGCATCCAACGAAGTATGGTCCAATCGACAAAGCAAAGAAGTATGGTATGGTCCAATCGACAAAGCAACGAGGTATGGTCCAATCGACAAAGCAACGAGGTATGGTCCAATCGACAAAGCAACGAAGTATGGCCCAATCGACAAAGCAACGAAGTATGGTCCAATCGACAAATATTTGACCGTTGGTTATCGAGAAGTTAGATCTATCTTCACTGAGAATTCACCTCTTAGATGGCCCCCAATTTAAAAACGATTCAGTTGTATTGGTTGTAGTTGAACGGTCAGTTCAAATCAATTGTCATCTCTGATTTGAGACAAGTTGAACATACTCAAAATTTTCACTGACCTGCAGTAACTATTGACCTTGATTCGAGAAATTTACTGGTCCGAAAAGTGAAAGTTGACCTTGATTCGACCTCAAACAATCCAGTGAACTGAGGCTACGTTCATATAATTTATCATCCTCGAGACTTTGCTGTTCAAGTTTGAGCTGATCGTTCGGCTGTAGATAGATAATTTATTTCCAGAGGGTTACAAGGTGGATTCACAGGTTGTATGATGTATCCAGCAGTGACGACATCATTTAAAAATGACGATGCAAAACAGCAATTCAATTTATCTTGACTTCAATAAAAAGCAGCGTATGTCACCGATCAAGGCAATGTATACTGCTGAGTCAGGTGTATCAAAAACAGCGGTCTCTCAATTAAGCAAATCTCCCGACCTTGACTAAGATCCACTTAGCAAACACCGGGAAATCACAACAACTACCCCTGGGCGGGCTTTCAGTTGCTGCGTCCCTCATAATTTACTTGAGAAAACCAATAAACATCCCTCTCCAGACGCAGATAAAACAAATCTTCGCTTGTGTCAATAATCTCCGCGACGACCCATGCTGGAGATCCTGGGGTCGACGGCAACAAAACAGCCTGTATTACAGTACAGATGACACGACAAGGCTGTGTGTAGTGGATGGCTCGTGTCGAAATAGTTGACAAAGTCCCGACTATGATATAGGTATAAGTTTATTGAATGAAACAATACATCGTCAAACTGGTGATGTTAACTTTCAGACATCTTTGTTGTTCTTCTCCTAGCTGAATCCCAAGTGACGTGTGAGCAACCCCTGGATACCTAAACCCATTCGTGCTCACACGTTCACTAACTTTATTTCCCCATTAGTTAATGAATGCGCAGCATTCATTAACTCTCTAACTACTAACCTAAATCCCTTACTGTTATATTTGCACCCAACTAGATAGAAATTGCAGACAAGAAAATCCGGCTGCTGTGGAGGCTGAAGTACAAGCGTTGATTTTCGAGAATTCGCTAGACGGTGACGCGGTCATCTAGACAGATGGGTCGGTCGTCCGACATGTGAGAAGCTCATGGGCCTTTACAGCTCGGGCTGGAGGGAGAATTGTGAAGGAGGACTCTGGTGCTTTCACTGAAACAAGTAGCCTGACCATGGAAGTCATGGCAGTAAGTAAAGCAATAACATGGCTCGAGACAAAGACATTCACTAGGGCTTGTTTCCTTAGCGACTCAATGAACATGATCAAGAGGATAGAGAAGGGGTCGATCCGAAGAGAATGGTTGCTGCCTCTGGAGCGGTCTCGGCTGGCAAAGATTAGTTTCATCTTCGTGCCAGGGCATGCGGGAGTACAAGGAAATGAGCGGGCTGACAAGCTCGCAGGTGATGCTACTGTGGAGGGCGGACGCGCCATGGACCAGGCTGACATTCTGAATGCTCTACGAGAAGTAAGACTTTTGCGAGAACCAAGTGATGACTGTGAATCTACAACAATGGCCAGACTGCGAGAGCAGCAAATTAAAAGAGGGGTGGCCAAATAAGAACACTACGCAGGAAGCCAGAGAAGATTGATAAACCAACACAGAACTGGCGTCGTTAGCCGCTACACGCTGCGGGATTTGCTGAGGAGGGGATCCGAGCACTTATGGACTGAATGGTTCGATGTGCAGTGAGGATGATCTGTCGACTAACTAACTAACTAACAAATCAAGTCGCTTTATTCAGTCAAGAAGCCTGATACGCGGGAAAATGTCACGTTGAAAATCCAACAACAAGAAACATGCGGTAGCCAAGATGTGCAGCGTGAGAGCCGACAACAAGAAGAACAACGTGGAGAGCCTACCTGCTAGTTGCATCAAAGAGCCTGATACTACAGCTATTACTGAAGCTTCTACGAGGGAGAAGATCGACAACCCAACACAGTCAAGAACCAAGACAGCAGAGAAGGAGGAGAAAGACACCAGAGTCGGAAACACCGACTCAAAAACAGTCCGATGGGTTGTCAAGCGGATCCAAGTGGAGCTGACAGATGAAGAAATCACGAAGCAGCTACGAGAAGAGAATCTCCACATCCGATTCGTGAAGGCGGAGCGGCTTCTCACCTACTCCAAGATACCTACAAACTTGGCAGTGGTGACATCGGAGGGCAGCGAAATGCCGACTACAGCATCAACCAACAAGAGAATGCAGCAACCGGAGAGATTCATCCCAAGAATCACTCAATGTTCCAGATGTCAGAAGGCCGGCCACAGCAGAGCAATATGCCGCAGTAAGACAGAAATCTGCCGTCACTGCGCCGATCACCACGCCTTCAAGGAGTGTCCGCTGGCCAAGCTGGACACGGACTTCCGAGCTCCTAACAACAGAAGAAAGTGCGCCAACTGCCTGGGCAAGCATGGAGCAAGATACTTGGGCTGTCCGTACCTGCAACGATACAGAGACGTCTTGAAGATAGCCATCACCACAAGGACACCATACAACGAAGCAATGCGGAGGTGCGAGACAGCCACGGGTTGCTCACAAGCAGAAAAAGCCCAACTGCAAAGCCAAATAGACGAGCTAAAGAAGCAAATCAATCTACTCCTAGCACCGCCACAAACCAGTGACAATGAAAAACTGCTTGTTGAAATGAAGGAGATACAGAAAAACATCAAACAAGAGGTGGAGCGCATGGCCGAGATGAATAAGGAGAACGAAGAAATCCTACAAATGATCAAGACCGAAAGAGAATTGCATAGATCTGAAATGGAACTCTTTCAAAACAAACCAACAGAAGCCATACAAGAACTCACAGAGAAACCGCAAGATGAAAACCAAGAGGCAGAGCCTGAACCGCAAGCTAAAGCCAGCAGCCCAACCACAACGCCCAAGAGGGAACCACTATCCCGTCGGATCTCTGAATGAGGCACAGAATACCCAGTTAGCAGGGAGGAACTCCAGCGCGAGGAATTCAGAAGGCGCTGGGAAGAAAAAGAAAAGAAGAAGCCTAAGAAACTCCGGGGGAAGCCGATGGAATACCCAGTCTTACACTACGACTGTGATACCGAATTCGAGTACTATATAGATGACGGTAAAATCGTCCCATGGCTGACCACGGAGGAAGAAAACTTAAGGCAGCAGATACTCAAACGCGACAGTGAAAAAAGGCGCAAGGAGGAAAATGAAAACGTCGAAAAGCTGCTACAGAAAATACACAAAAAAGGAGACAAAAAGACCAATTAAAAAGTCCATTTAAGGACTGCACCCAGCCAAGCCAGACGAGCCAGGAGCCTGCACCAACAAAGAAAACCACAAGAGGAGATGAGCACAAAGGATAGCCGCCGACCGTTCCCCCAGCTGACGTCACAGACACAAACCAACATAACCAGTCCGAGATAGGACTCACAAGACAAGAATTAGGGTGAATAAACTCACAAAAACCACGGACCTCAACAATAACCGACGCTGAGGAAGCAGGTTGAACGAGGCCGAATTTGTAATTTTTGTTTTTAAAATTGGAATTGGAATTGGAGACAGGAGGCTGTGAACGGACATGGCCACCAACGCCACACAGCATTTGCTATAAGAAGAAGAAAGCAAGGAGTGAGAGAAAGATGCATTTTGTCGCCGTAACTCTTGCCTGTCTATAGCGAAATCAAAACGTGAGAGATCAAAGGTAGACCAGGGTTAGGACTTGGAGGTTACAATATAAACAATATATGCATATGACACATTATTATCAGCTGAAGGTGCAGATCTGAAACAACTGTTGGACATTGTAGTAATAGAGAGTGCATAACGGGGAATTTCATTGTAGTAATAGAGAGTGCATAACGGGGAATTTCATTGTAGTAATAGAGAGTGCATAACGGAGAATTTCATTGTAGTAATAGAGAGTGTATAACGGGGAATTTCATTGTAGTAATAGAGAGTGCATAACGGGGAATTTCATTGTAGTAATAGAGAGTGCATAACGGGGAATTTCATTGTAGTAATAGAGAGTGCATAAGGGGAATTTCATTGTAGTAATAGAGAGTGCATAACGGGGAATTTCATTGTAGTAATAGAGAGTGCATAACGGGGAATTTCATTGTAGTAATAGAGAGTGCATAACGGGGAATTTCATTGTAGTAATAGAGAGTGCATAACGGGGAATTTCATTGTAGTAATAGAGAGTGCATAACGGGGAATTTCATTGTAGTAATAGAGAGTGCATAAGCTGCAGCAGCAGCAGCAACAACAACAACAACAACAACAACAACAACTACTACTACTACTACTACTACTACTACTACTACTACTACTACTACTACTACTACTACTACTACTACTACCACCACCACCACCACTACTACTACTACTACTGCTACTACTACTACTACTACTACTACTATTACTACTACTACTACTACTACTCTTCCTCCTCCTCATGATCCAGTTATGAATCGTGTTCATACCTACAGTGCGTTCAAAAATGTTTACGCCGTATAAAAATCCATAACCCAGTAACCAACCGAGGGAAAATGATTAGATATAGCATATGACCTTATCATTATGTCCACCCAACAAAAATATTTTTGTTCTCGAGATTGTACAGCAGACCTCAATGTTTGTTTTTTATGCGGTATATAATTTACGGGTCAGAGATGAAGTGCATATTGTGAAATGTAGTATTTCCTCACACGGAAACATCAGCGTTCAGTAATGAATATTATCCGTGGTGCTTGGCAATTTCCTTATGAGAAACATCTCAAATAGTGGGACGGCAGTGTTCAGAGGTTATGTCAATAATAACTGTAAAACAAGTTTGTTAGCGTGAATTCAATACATTTTCACCAAAACATCAAATAAATTTCGCGCTTTACATGATTTCAGTTGCTTTTGGACCAATCAAAAACACATTCTTTGGGTGGAAGTAAATATAAGACATTATTATCATCAAGTGCCCTGCCAGCTGGCGTAGACGTTTATAGCTCTCCACAGATCTCGGTCTTTTGTTTTCTGGATCAACTCTGCTGATGATATTCATCCGTGCCAGCGTCTCAATCCATCCAGCATCATTTCTCTTGGTCTGCCTCTGCCTCTCTTCCCTTTGATCTTTCCAGTTGTCACATGTTCTCCAATGCCTCTCTTCTCATCACATGACCAAAAAAAGCTGTTTGTCTCTTTCTTATTATTGTATATAATGTTCTAGTTTCATTAGCCTCTTTCAGGCAATCGTTGTTAGTTGCTTTGGCAATCCAAGAAATTCGCAACATTCGTCTAAGGAACCACATCTCTGTTGCTTCCAAGTTCTTCCTAATTCGTTCATTTACATTCCAAGATCCACTGCTATGCTGAAAAACTGGTTCTGTATAGCATTTCAGCACTCTCTTTCTTGCATTCAGTGATAGTGACTTATTGCATAAGATACTCTTCATTTTCTGAAAAGCGGATTTTGCTTGTCCTATTGTGCTCTTAATCTCTGTTGCACATCTTCCATCTGATGTTATAAATGCCCCTAGGTATTTTAAATTATCCACTTGGTTAAGAATTTTCCATTCTATTTCTATTTCACATTTTGGTGTCACCATTTTCTTTGATATCACCATTGTTACAGTTTTCTTTATGTTCAAGGAGAATCCTTTCTTTGCACTCTCTGTTACTACAATCTCCAACAATTATTGAAAAATATAAGACGGCTGGAAAATTTTCATAACGATGCAACAGATACTTTTCAAAACAACTGAACGTGAATGAGGGCAAACATTTGTGAACGCGCACACAGACAATGGCACGAGCGTGGTTGGACGAGGGTTCCAAGTCGGCACTCGCCAATAGCCAGACCATCTATACCTCCGTGCACTCAGCGCTAAACAAAACACGTCATGGTTCTAGTGCAGTGGTTCTCAACCGGTGGGGAATTCCCCCCTAGGGCGGAATTTTAGGGTTTCCAGGGGGGAATGAAGATTATATCAAGATCGCGTTAATACAATAACCTGTTGCTTGATATTGTTTTTCCCTCCATACTTTACGGTTCTGTATTCCTCGCCCTTCTGATATTCGTCTTATAACGTAAGTAGACCCACAAATCACGATTTATGAAGATGTCTAAACTTGTTCTAGTATATGTTATTAAAGTTAGCTTCCATTTTTACATATACTATGTAGGGGCAGGGTGGGGGAGGGGGAATTTATAGGGAGGAAATACGAAAGAGGAGGAATGGCATTCTCAACATATGATGAAGGGGGGAATGGGCCAAAAAAGGTTTAGAACCACTGTTTCATTTTCATGCCTACGCGACCCTTTTATGCTTAAGTGACTTTTCATGCCTGCGTGACATTTTCATGTCTACGTGACTTTTCATGCCTATGTAACCTTTTTCATGCATACTTCTGGCAAGAATGAGACAGCGAGGGGTGACGAGGGGATCTGGCCGACGCTCAACGCTCAGAGGAAAGGCGAGACGGACATATAATCAGATTGCTACTGGTACTATTAGTGTTGGAACTCTTCGCTGGCTACTGAGGATGGGGACGGAGCACTTATGGGAATGCCCCGAATGCTGTGATGTCGATTCCTAGATCAATCAATCAATCATGCCTACCTGACTTTTCATGCCCATGTAACCTTTTTCATGCATACGTGACTTTTCATGCATACGTGACTTTTTCATGCGTACGTGACTTAAGGGGTAAGAGTATAATACGTGACAACGCGTGCATGACGTGGATCTATGAGAGCACGTGATCAATGGGTCGCTTGTTTGTGATGGGCTGAAGCAATCTGGACATTTTGAGGGAAGCTAAGTGGCAAGGACAACTTATCACAAACATCAGAAGGAAGCAGATATCATTTGTGGGCCACATTATGAGAAGACACAGATTGAAACATTTTGTGATAACCGGACAGATTTCTGGAAAGAGAGATAGAGGAAGACAGCATGAGAACATTCTTGACAGTCTTGTTTCATGATACGAAAGGAGTCAACACAAGAATTGTCCCATGCCCTCGGAGATCGTAATTTGTGGAGGGCTATGATTGCCCACGCCAGTCGGCAAGGCACTGGATAATGATGATACAGTGATGGAAGGCGGGGCTGCTGGTAGAAGACACTGGGGTCGACCAGCGCGGACACGAGATATTGCAGACACCTAGGGCATGAGGGTGCATGAGGCGAGAGAACTAGCCAGAGATCGAGAGCCTCTCTGTTCCCTGTGATGAGAACGCCGTTCTGAAGAATGGACAAATACCACTGAATAATGGACAAATACCACTGAATAATGGACAAATGCCATTGAAGAATGGACAAATGCATTGAAGAATGGACGAATATCATTGAAGAATGGATTAATACCATTGAAGAATGGACAAATACTATTGAAGAATGGACAAATGCCATTGAAGAATGGACAAATAGCATTAAATAATGGACAAATACCACTGAAAGATGGACAAATACCATTGAAGAATGGACAAATAACACTGAAGAATGGATAAATACCATTGAAGAATGTCCATATGGCATTGAAGAATGTATAATTACTATTTCCTTTTCAGCAGGCGGGCCACATTTCAGAAATAATATCTCCTGCCGGGCAATGCGCCTAATTTGTTGTTGTTGTTAATTAAATTAAGCAAGCAAGCGTGCTACAGCTTCTTCGGTCACATCATTGCTTCCAAGTAGGTGAGATCGTGGTCAAACGCTTGCCTGATTTAATGTTAAAACAAAAAACAAAAAGAAAAGAAAACATAACTGACAATCACATATTTATTAGATAATTTAAAACTATTTAAAAGTGAGACATCTGACTTTGTTTTGCAGAACTAAGAGCATCAAAATTGGTCTCGACTGATATTGTCGCTACAAGCAAACAGTTTTCTAAACGAACATCAGTAATTCGTGTTCTCACTTGTGATTTGATGTGCTTCATGTGACTAAAAAGCTGTTCACACGCATAAGTGTTTCCAAATAGCGAAACCATTGAATGAGCATGTTTATAAAACGCAGGGTATTTATCCTTGTCCAAATACGTTTTATTTAACCCTTCCAAACCAAATTGATGGAATTTCTCCTTTAACTGTGTATCACAACACATTTCACAATGTTCCATTTGTAATCTTCCTGGTAATAAATTCATGTCTACTGCAAATGGCGTTGCAAATGCACAAAAAAAGCATATGATGTTTTGTTTTTTTAAATCCTGAAATCGGTTTTCAAATTCTAGGTTTAAGTCAGATATTAAAGGAGCATATTTATCCGCCGCCTCCTGTGTGACGTCTGGTTGAAATGACAATGTAGGAAAGTGAGTAAAGTTTTTTTGTCCTCAACTGTTGTTCCCAAAGACCAAGTTTCATTTGAAATGCTGAAATAAGATCATACATCTTATTAATTAATTGATCTTTCCTTTGTAGACGAATATTAACGTCATTTAGGTGGCTAGTTATATCGATCAGAAATGCAAAGTCGCAAACCCACTCTTTGTCTTCAAACTCTGGGATACTTGTTAACTTGCTTGCAAAGAATGATTGTATTTCTTGCTGCAAATCAAACACTCTTTTCAACAATTTGGCACCGGTCAGCCATCTTATTTCTGCATAAAATATAATGTCATTATAATCTAAGTCCAAAGACTTTAGAAATTCTTGGAACTGACGGTGATTCAACCCTTTCGACTCAATGAAGATCACTATTTTGACGACCACTTTCATGACACGGTCCATTTTGAGGGATTTCTAACATAAATTTTCCTGATGAATAATGCAATGAAAATTTAGTATTGAAGTATTACCGACTTTGGAGGCCTCATTTTCAATCAATTTTGAAAACAAAATTCCAAAAACAAAAACACCTTCGTGTTTCCCAACCATTGCTGGAGCACCATCGGTTGTTAAGCCCGATAAGTTGTTAAGTTGTAGCGAAAAGCGATTCAATGTCGATGTAACTGCCTCTAACAAATCTCCTGACATAGTAGTGTCCTTAAGTGGATACAGTGCCTCTAATTCTTCTGTCTTTTTAAAATGGAAATCGACACCTCTGATAAAAATTGCCAGTTGGGCAGTATCTGCCATATCTGTGCTTTCATCCAATGCTAGAGCATAAAATATAAATCCGGATGCGCGACTTTTCATATTGTCTTCAATATGTTTTCCAATGTCGTCCACACGCCTAGTAATAGTCTGACAAGACAGACTAATTTTTGAGAAATCCATCTTCTTTTCAGGACACAGAATTTCAACGGCGCTCTCCAACCATTCCTTAATCATTTCACCATCTGACTATGGCTTCGTTTTTTTTTTTTTTTTTTTTTTTTTTTGGGGGGGGGGGGGGGGGGGAGGTTAGTATCATGGCTATTGCATAACTAGCTTTTTCATAAACAATATAAAATGGCACAAAGTTGTGCAGCTTTACATAATAGAATTACGACACATACAGGACGTTGCGACGACTAACATTCATCAGCAAACAAATACTCACACAAAACACAACCCATAGCCACGGAGAAGACCCTCCGGTAATTACAATGAGGCGTGACTACGAAATGAGAAGAACAACAAGATGAAAAAATGAAAGCAATGAAGAGAAAATAAAAATTAAAAAAAAAATGTTCCTACTTACCTGGGAATCCGAACGTGTATCGGAGTAGTATCTATAAGTAGGAAAATTTTTCAAATTTTTTATTTTCTCTTCATTGTTTTAATTTTTTCATCTTTTTGTTCTTCTCATCTCGTCGTCACGCCTCAATGTAGTTACCGAAGGGTCTCTTCCGTGGATATGTGTTGTGTTTTGTGTGTGTATTTGTTTGCGGATGAAGGCTAGTTCCCGCAACGTCATGTGCGTGCCGTAATTCTGTTATGTAAAGCTGCACTACTTTGTGCAATTTTAAATTGTTTACATTTTCACAGCTTTACCGCAGTTCCACCAAATTTTATTCATAGCTTTTACATAGCATGTTGACTCTGAATCCGCTCTATAGTATGTCCCGAAAAGAATGCCTTCATTTACGATCAATTATTTTGAAAACTGTCTGTTGCATCGTTATGAAATTTTTCCAGCAGTCTTATATTTACCCCCACCCAAGGAATATGTCTTTGATAGGTAAAAAAAAACAACAACTTAAATCATCGAAAGCGGCGACATTTCTTTGATGTTTTGCTTAAAAACTAGTGATTTCTCGCTAACAAATTTATGTTTACGGTAAGGAAAGCCCCGCCAATTCAGATGACACACAAGGCGTGTCCGGATTCGTATGGGAGTGGGTGCAATGAAAGAACTAGCTTAAAAGTCGACAGGGTCGGCTGCATTGCACCGGGTTTTTATCCCATATGGCTCAGTTTCTTTCCGCAGCACGGAAAGCGTCGCACAAAGCACGAACTCCGTAGCTCTAGTTACGACCCTCGGGAGTCTCCGAAAAAATGCACTCGTGAAATGAAGGATGCGGCCCGAAATCGAACATACAACCCTCGGAGCCCGAGTCAGACGGCTTGACCACTTCACCACGAAGAATCCCGAGAAGGGTGCAATGCGTAATATTAGTAAAGACAGAGAATTTACAGAGGCATGGGGTAAATAATTTGTAAATTAACAGGAAAGTAGAAGGAATATATTTCTTACCTTATTTTTCATTTCCTTCTTGTTTCTTCAGCTGCTGGTTAATAAAGTGTACACAAGTATTCATGTTAGCTTTTTATATTGAGTTCGTGAAAGCTTCCAAATAGCTGTACGTTAATTTGCGTATGGAGTGACCAGAAATGATACCGCAATTTAGTCACCATGTTTCCATTTTTAAGGATCTGTTCAGCTGTCTGTGTAGTTTCTTCACACGTACACATGGGTGACAGACCCGCTTTGAGTCTTCGTGAAAGACTGTCTACTCTGCTGTTTACCGTTCAGAGACGGAACATGACCGGCATTACTCCGGCATTAAGTGAGGCTTAAATGTTGACTTCTCGTTGGGAAAGCAATGGCAAACTACTGAACTCACACTTAACAAGTAAATCAATAGGGGGTTCATGGCAAAGGGCGTGCACCATGTTTTAACGAGAAGAGAGACTTGGAAGCTTGCGCCACACTGCTGATCTAAAGAGCTGATAGTTTGAGATGGCGAACCCTGACGGCCCAGTCATGGCACATGATGATGATGAATGTAACGGACAACAAACTGGCCGCCATCTTGTACGTGTTGTTAGCTGGCCAGTTTGTTATTTATGTGAACTTTGACACAGGGGAGACAACAACATACACACACTCATGAATTTGTCATGAAGGGCTATAACTCAAAGACGAATTGATGCAACCAGGAACTGCGAACCTTATTTGGGTCACGTGGTGGAGGAAGGAAAGTGACGAGATACACATACGGCTGATTGTTTATGTGTCCATGTTTGTTTTCCAACTTATCCACGTTTGTTTAATTTGAGAAAAAATATAAATTACAAGTGTTTTCCCCGCTGGAGTACATGTGACAACAGTCAAGGGGAATGGCTTAGCAGATTCTGACTTGAGAATGTGACATGCTGACCACAGTGTTATGTTTAAGTGAGGTGACCATTTCTCTTCCAGCATACCGTTTCCATGACAACCACAGATTCGGCAAAGACCAGCATCTATATTTAGCAATGGGTGCATCAAGGGACTGCACTGTGACTGCAACATCCCTCCTGGACAGGCTGAACTAGGAGCAGACTGGGCCCAGTGGTTAGCTGGCTGACCGGTCAAGGGCTCATGTGTTCCAATCCCGAACCAGGCCGGGGCTTTAAATAATTGAGCTGGGAGCCCAGGTCCAGCCAGCCTAAAGTTGGTACTTGAAATGTTCTTGGAAGTAAAGGCGGCCCATGGGGTACTGATGCTATCTGCCATGGAGTGCCGACCGGTCTATACAAATATGTGGTATTGATGCTATCTGTCATGGAGTGTGGACTGGTCTATACAAAATGGAAATGGTGCTATAAGCGTTATTTTATGTTATGTGGAACGGCCTCAAATTGACACTATAATGCGATGTTATTTTATGTTATGTAGAACGGCCCCACTGCACATTGACCATTCTCATAGCACCATATATCCAATAAGCCGGAAGACTAGCATTGATTGGCTGTTCATGATTTATTTGGCAATTTTACGATTAGTAGCTAACCATTGCTTCTTGAGCGGCTGACGCCACATATCATCAAAATCGACGCAAAACAGCCCGCTTCCAGATGGCTGATGTTGAACCTTGGACTCTGTATGACGGGGAATTGTGAGACTGCTGTTCACTAACCCCTAAGCCTGGACTCTCTATGCCGAGGAACTGTGAGATTGTTGTTCACTAATCCTTAACTTACCCTCGTATGATGACTATTGTATGCCACCATTTGGGACTGCAGTAGATTGAGACAGAGAGAGAGAGAGAGTGAGACAGAGAGAGAGAGAAATTATTGGGTATCAAAGCATATTATGTGCTGGACTGCACATATTGTGTACAAAGGCCCGCCAAACACTAGGTCCACAATGGACAGTGTATGAGCATTCCATGAACATAAGTCAGAGTGAGTGACTCACTGGCTGTGGAGATTTCTTTGGGTGTGTATCCTAAAACATAAACTATATGTCAGCTGTCACCTGAGTTGCGTTAAATGCATTCATCTCAGCATCTGCCAGACTACCATATGAGCAAGCCACATTATTATGTTTAGTCTTATCAATGTCATAACACCCAAAGATCTACATTGTAGCCTCTTGGCATGAAGTATTATTTTTATATCTTTTGATTTTGTTTGAGATATTGCAATTTTGACTTTGAAAATGATAATAACTATCTGATTTAATCAAATAACAATTAATGGATTTAGCTTGATTACCATGATCACATGCTACATCTTCCTTTCTTTCCTTTCCTGCTTTTGCATTGAAATCTCCAAGTATTAATTTTATTTATTGTAATGTTATTTAAGATATCGCCATTTTTACTTTATCTTAACATGTTGGTATTTTCACTTCACTATTGCTTTTTTTTCCGGTGCTTTCACTTGTATAATATTCAGATCTCTTGGTTTGCCTTTGAATTTTACAATAATAACTCTTATCTGATATATTCAAATAACCATTAACTGATTTAGCTGTTTCCTCATCAAACATTAGTCCAACTTATGTTCTGTATGTATTATCTTCTGAACAAATTATTGTGCGTTCGCCTGTTATTACTTTATCAGATCTCCTCCACCTCAACTCATTCATACCCAGGACATTAATCTTCAATTTTTTTATTTCTTTCATTACATTATCTAACTGTCCTATCTCAACTATACCATGACAATCCATGTTCCTATTTTAAATTTGTTCATTTTGGTGTTGCCATCAGTAGCTTGATAATGGTATGGTGTCACCTGTGGTTCATGACTTTCTATACAAGATGGAGGTGTCCTTAGATAACAAAAACATCTATCTCAGACTCTGATCTTTCAAAATTCATATTCTTGGGAAAATAATGTGGTGGTTTTCCTTTACCTTCTATATTCACACATATATTCACACAACAACACTCTCTCAGTTGTGCGAGGGGGTCGGGACAGACGAAGAATGGACGATCACAGTTGACATATTGCGTGCGATGCTCAAGAAATCACCTAACACCGCCCCAGGCCCAGACGGCATCCGATATGGTGACCTAATGGTGATATCAGATGATGACATGGAAGAACTGGCCAGAGAATTCAACACCAGTATCCAGAGGGGTCAGGTCAAAGAAGAATGGCTACACAGCTACCTGCTGCCGCTGCCAAAACCGAACAAAGACCACTCCAAGATAAGCGGCTACAGAATCATTACGATGCAGAATACTGTTGGCAAGCTACTGGAGAAAATTGTAGCACACAGACTTGCTTGGGACTTGGAACAGCTCGGCTGCTTCCCGCCCACACTTGGAGGATACAGACGCAACAAAGAGTCATGGCTGAATGCGGCGGTCTTTGCTCAAGATGTTTACGAAGGATTTCAGGTCAGAGAAGAGACATGTGCGGCCGCCATAGACTTAGAGGACGCATATAACAGAGTATCTTTCGAGCACTTGATGCAAACCCTCCTCAGACTGAAAGTGCACCCTCACCTTGTACGATGGATAGCTGCAGTTCTACTCCAAAGGAAGGTGGTGCTAAGATGCGGGAGTTGGTCTTCTGAGCCGATAACGATATGTCCAGGATTGCCGCAGGGTTCACCACTGTCACCAGTACTATTCAACGTGTATACGGTGCCGATCACTGAACAACAGTTGGATGGGAGGGGTAGGACTCTATCATTCGTTGACGACATCCTCGTGTATCGACAGGGTCGAGATAGACAGGCGGTTGCCAACTATATGCAGGGCGAACTAGATCGAATTTCCTCATGGTGTGCTGATGCCGTTGCCCTTGTCAACCCTGCAAAGGCAACGGTTACATGGTTCTCACTAAACAACCATATTGTGAAAACAGACCTGCCGGCAGTAAGAATGGATGGGAGCATTCTGAGTAGAACCCAGTCAATGACATATCTTGGCGTGAGGCTTGATCGTAGCCTGTCCTTCAGAGATCATGTCGATTATGTCATAACAAAGGCTCGAAAAGGTTTGGCAGCAATGAGAGTCATGGCGAGTGCCAATATCGAGCAAAGACTGCTATTACTTCTGTTCCAAGGACTTGTGCTTTCACGCATCGAGTATGCCCTGGCCATCCTCACTGTCAGCCCTACACAGATTGGAAGACTTGAAAAGGTACAAAACGAAGCCATGCGCATCATTTTGGGCTGCACGAGAGACACCAGCTGTGTAGCAATGAGATACCTCCTTGACTTCCCGACAATGGAACACAGGATCAAGATCTGGAGAGCTCGTGCATACTTAAAAATAAGTGCAGATGAGCAGCACCCTCTGCATGACGCTGTATTCAGAGAAAAGGGTGACAGGCTAAAGAGGGGCAAATCATGGATGGGTCGGGCGGAAGATGTCGTCGGACAGGTCTGCAGTCTTACCAGTATCAACCCCGGCAAGGAATGGGTGCCGGTGCCTCCAGCTTTTAAGTGTACCTTCTCCTGCATTATCACACTCGACAGACGGTGCAGAGAGCAGAACCCTGCCGCTGTCAATGCAGAGGTTAACGCGCTCATCTATGATCACTCAGATAGCCCCGAAGTGCTCATCTATACAGATGGATCTGTTGTAAAGCAGCAGAGAAGTGCGTGGGCATTTACAGCCCGCTCAGCGAGCCGAACCGTTCAAGAATCCAGTGGTGCCCACTCCATGACCACGAGCAGCATGACGATGGAGGTGATGGCAGTTACACAGGCTTTCATATGGCTGGAATCACAGCATTATACCAACGTGTGTGTACTAAGTGATTCAATGAGCATGATTCAGAAGGTCGAAGCTGGATCTGTACGTAGACAGTGGACTGAGTCGCTGCGGAAGTCTGTTGTCCGCAAAGTCACCTTCATCTTCGTCCCAGGACATGCGGGAGTCGAGGGAAATGAACGAGCTGATAAATTGGCTGGCTCTGCACCCCCTGTAGATGGCCAGCCCATGGATCGTGCCGATGTTATTAACGCCCTTAAAGATATGGCGAGAACAGAGGATTTTGACGCCAGTGATTCCACATCGCTTTCCAGGATGAAAGACCTGGGAGTAAGAATCGGCACAGCCAGACGCGAGAGGTACATCGGGAAAACAAAACGCCTCGTCAACCAACACAGAACTGGCACTATTAGCCACTGGACGCTGATGCATATGCTGGGGGGAGGATCTGAGCACCTATGGACATGTCCGGAGTGCAACGAAGATACCTCAACTGATAACTAACTAACTAATTCACACAAGGGTCTTTCATCTCTGCCTTTGACAGCAATCTTTGACTGCCAGGACAAGAGAATTCCCTGCTCAGCTCAGCTGCAGAATTGTGTACTGATTCCGGTGGATACTCGGTCACAGCTATGACCTTATTTTTCCCAGTGTCTGAGTAGATTTATATTCTGCTATTGTGTTGATTTTTATGGTATAAGGCTTTGGCCATTCAGAAAGCAACGGCACACTTTTGTTTTTTTGTGCATGTCTTTTACAGGACATCGCTGTCAACATCAGCATTTTTCAGCTGATTGTTGATTTCTTGGCAAGATTACACTCAGTAGTTTGCCATTGCTTTCTGGGCGACCTGCTCACATATCCCGTAAGTTACAGACACGGAGAGAACCAAAGGCAAACTACAAAATGTAAATTTATCAAGTAAATCAAAAACAGCCAGTAAATGCTGGGGTTGATTGCAACATCCTGTAAAGGGTATTCAACTAACCATTACGTTATATTGCACTTAATCTTACCTTGACCTACATAGACATTTGATGGTAGTTTACTCTCCATCTTTCAATCTGAAAGGATTTACAAGCTACATATGTGTGCATGAAGCAAACTAATTAAATTAATTTGATATTTTATTTTTCAAGATATCTAATCATGATTAATGATACAAAATATCTTATGATTACTTCAAGACATGATTTTTGATATGTTATTCCTCAAGTTCCCTTTAAGAATTTGAGTTTGGCAATCAATCACAGAGTAATGATATAGGTTTATTGAGTCCATAAAGAATGATGATGACCATTCATTTCATCCAGTGGAGTTCAAAGATGGCTGATAAGGCCTATTTTGGCTCAAAATGTTCTTTGACAATGTGGGCAAAGAATTTTTGACGTTCCAGGAGGAGGATCTCCTACAGTGTATTATCTGTCCAGCCTTTTCTTCACAGCTCTGGCAGTCCTGGTTGCTTCAAAAGTGACTGCACCCTTATGTAATGATGTACGTCACGAATTTCGGTCTTTAGTAGTAGCCTCCCAAGTGTCATGATGAATTCCAAAAGCTTTTAGTGAGATCTTCAGTGTCTTTACAGCGCTTCCTCTGGCCACCTTGGCAGCATTTACCATAACACTGCTCGCAGTAAAAAAATTTGTTTAGGGAGCCTGTGATCTGGCATGCGAGTCAGGTGACCAGTCCAGCGAATCTGATTCTTCATTAGTAGAGTGTGGATACTGGGCATGGACACTCTTTCTAGGACTTCAGTGTCTGGGATCTTGTCTTGCCATTTAATCTTCAATAGCTTCTGTAGTAGTGTCAAATGAAGTAACAAGACTTGATCTGTACTAAACTTTATACTTTATTCTCAAGATGACAAGCCGTGTCTTCTCAGCTGGACTATCGGATGTTGACTGCCCTTCACAACAACAATACGTCACGATTGAGCATCTCTCTCCGCTTTCACTCATAATGCTCAATCGTGCTGTATCTCTAATTCCCCACTAGATCCTAATTATAACCCAAACTACACATACTGTTACACCTCCCCATGTTTATTAAAGAATTTTCCTTATAAAGGAAAAATCTTTACTCCTAATCCCCTTACTCTATTCCCTCTTTTTCCTCTAATCTTCCATAGTTCTTCTAATCCTCCCCAAACCAACTCCAATTTAATTTAACATTCTATTTCTTTAACTCTTTCCCCAGCTATATAATCAACCCACTTCTTCTTCCATTTTACCTCTATACCTCGTACCATGTACTGTAACCCTTTTTTTAACTTACCATTTCTACTCTTCTTTCATTTCCCCAAACTATATAGCAATCCACTATATATTCCTTGGCTCCTCAAGTTCCTATATAAAATATGCATATTATAAACAAAATGGCTCGTAAAATCGTATTTGTACAACTGGCATTAGGAAATCACTCGCATTTCTCAATACAAGACAACCCGAACAACGAGAACAACGTATTTAGAAGAAGTAAAGAAGGGGTGCACCCAGTAAAAGGAATAAATAGTCAAGATAAGCACAAAGAAACGCATATTCCACACAACCACATTTACCTCCTTTGCCAATAAAAAAAATTTGTACAATCAAATTTTTTCTTATAAATACGTCATACAAAAATAGATCTTTGTTTTCTATAAACCAAGTTGATATAATGTTTTACAAGCTTTATATATACAACTCTATATGAAATAGAACTTTTTACGTAAGTTTCAAGCCTTATATCTTCAACATTTAAAATTTCCAACCACAATCTTGTCCAAATTGCGTTATCTCACCTTTTAGCATGAGACCCTGTTCAATTTTTATGAACACCTTTAATATAATTAAAGCTGGTTTTTCACAGCACCTATTTCTTGCCCCCTTCATGTCCCATGATCTGCCCTTTATCCCCCTATGTATTTCTTCTATATGCTGCTATTCACAGTTTTTCCCTTAAACTTCTATCTAGTTATACTCTACTTATATATTCGAAGCTTTTCAAGCAACCTAACCTTCCCAACAGCCTATGTCTCCATACCCTCCCTCAATAATTTTATAATTCCTTTCTGAACGAAAGGGCTTTTTTTTTTTTTTTTTATAAAGCCCCCTGTATTTGAAAAGTTAACTAATATTCTAACCAAACTTAAAACCAATTCATTAACCACATCACTTGATCTATCAATCCAACTGTTTACGCAAAACTAAATCAAAACAAGGCGTCACAATTATCCAATTAAAACACATTTTCAAAATTAATATGGCATGCATTTTATCAACCCAAAAGCAAATATTATATCATTATTAGACACTTTTACGGTCCAATAGTGTTTTACTCAAAGCACTATAAACTCAACGATCCTAACTTACTTAAACTAACTTTTTATAAAACCAAACCAAGCATGAAATAAAACATAATACATATACATATAGCATTGAAACATAGTCTCAATAAAATAATCAATTAACAACCATCATTGCCCAGTTACACGAAAATAAAACCCCAAGTGAATAAACAAAGATTTTCCAAGTAAACTTTCTTAAAATTATTACGTATAGTGGCCCCAACAACCATACTAATAATGTACCAGATCTCTATTTATTCAGGCCATTCCATTTATATATTTCCTAACTCCATTCTCATTTTCCTACCTCATCATAGCCAATTGCTAACCAGAGACATACTTCCCAGTATATCAATAATACCAAAAACTCCCCACCAAATTCTCTATAAAACTTCCTACAACTCTCTGTAAGCGAACCGCTTTTAAATTTAAATTGTTCATTAAAATTATGATTGACAAAACTGAAGATATTTCCCTTATCCCCTATTTCACATTCTCACAGAAAAGATATGTTAGATTGAGTTAGTGCGCACGTAGGAAAATAAGAAAAAGAAAGGAAAAAGTAAGAAGTAATCACACTTCTCTTTCCATACATACTTTATGAATAAAGTTTCAAAATTTATCTTCAGTTTCCGTCAATAATAATTGTTATTATCAAAAAAAATATTGATTCCACACTACTAGCTTTTCTTTTTTTTTTTTTTTTTTCATTCCTCTCGTCAATTACAAGTTTACCATTCTAAGTAAACCCATCAATTCAATGCTACATATGTGTATCTGTTACTTACAGACCAATATCCAAATCTTATAACCATATCTGCCGATATCAATGATAACAAATAGTACAAACATCAATTCCTCCTTTTTCTAGCCTAACTCCAAACACATCATACTACCCGGAAAATCCTCTTAATTAATCACTGTAAACTACAGTACAAGTCCTCTTATCTATACTAATGTAGTATTCACCATCCACTCACCTATTTACTTGTGGCCCTACCTGCCAATTATTTCCCTTCAATTTGTCCAAGCTACTAAAAAAATCAACCATCAATTCCACCCCATAGAGAAATAACCAAATATATACATATACTTCATTCAAAACTACCTCCATATTGATTATAAAAATACCAAGAGTCATCTTCTTCATTTTCAATTCTAACACTTATAAATTGCTATCTGCAATATTCTCTACTTATCTACTTCCTACGGTTCCACTTCTTCAATAACTCCAAATTTCTTTGAACCAATGCTAATTCTACATCAATGTCTTCTTCTTCGTACAATCCATTTGTTTCCTCCATACTACTACTACTTGACTCTGACTTTTCATCCATTTCTTCTTCTTCGTCTGTATGTCTCTCTTTAGCTGCCGCTAATCTCTTTTGTTCAACATCCCATCTAATTTGTCGATCACTATTCCTCAAGGATCTTTCTAGTAACGGCATATCCTCCCCGCTCGTTGAATAATCCCTAATTCTCCTCTGTCTTTTCACTTCTCTATCTCTTTGTCTATCCATTCTCCTTTTCGTTGCCTGTCTAGTGTTCCTAAACGGAGCACTTATTTCCTCTTCCATACTATCATAATGAGTCTCATTCAACTTTTCTTCTTCTATTGTTTTCGGTATCGTCTGTTCTTGAGTATCATCAAAGCCTGGAGTTGCTAATAAGCGATTTTGTGCTGGATCTCTTCTAACGCCTGGGGTTACTGTAGCACCTCTAACGAGTTGTTCATCTAAAAACCTTGTGTCTGAATAATAATTATTATTATTATTATACTCTATCTCTTCTTCATCTCTCCTTAAGTGTTCCACGTGTGCCCTTGCTACATGTCCCGTGACCTGGTTCTTAATTTTATACGATACTTTACCTAGTTTTTCCAAAATATAATACCCTGGAATCCAACGATTATCAAACTTAGAGTTTCTCCTATGCTTCTTGTAATAGACCCTATCACCAACCTTAAATTCCTGCAAGTTTGTATTTATATTCTTGTACTTTTTCTGCCTTTCCCTAGCTTTAATTATATTATTCCTTAGTCTTACGTGTGCTTTATGCATTTCCTGTATTATAACCTCTTGAAAGTCTTCACCCATATATTTCCGTCTAGGTTTTAATAGATTGTCTATAGGTAGTATCGGTTCTCTCCCGTATATTAAATAATATGGTGAAAAACCCGTGCTTTCATTTTGATTAGTACGAATGGCGTTAAGGGCAGGTCCTAAAAACAAATCCCAATCTCTTTCATGTTCATCTACAATCTTTGATATAATGCTATATAACGTCTGATGTTGACGCTCGTTTCTAGCATTGGAAGTAGGTCTATAATATGATGTCTTTATATGTTTTATATTTAAATCATTTAACAACTTTTCAAATTTCTTATTTATAAATTCTTTACCATTGTCTGTAAGTATACTTTGTGGACAACTAAATCTTGGGACAAACTCTTGTAAAAAAATATTGACTACTGTATCTGCACTCTTATCCGGAATTGCATAAACCTCCGGCCAAAGACTGTAAACATCTACTATATGAATCAAATACACGTTTCCTGACAATGTTCTGGGGTGTGGACCCGATATATCTAAACTAATCTTTTGCATTGGGAACTGAGGAATGTCAGTATCCTGCAAGGGACACTTTATTGTTTTCATGTTCCTCAATCTGCACTTCTCACAGGTATCCACATATTTATATGCAGATTTAAATAAATTTGGCCAGTAATATTTACTTGTAAGCGCCTTCACCAATTTGTCTCTACCTAAATGTCCATTTTCATCATGATATGCCTTTAAAAGTTCATTTTCTAAATGTTTTGGAATGTATTTCCTCAGTTGTTCGTTCCTTTCAGACATGTAGTATAAATGTCCATCCTCTTGTAAAACCAAATAATTCCTTTTATATTTGTTATCTTCTGTTTCTCTTAATTTTTCTTTTATTTGTAACACTTTTGGGTCTAGGTCCTGCTCCTCTTTCATGTTAAATTTTTCTAAGTGTAGATCATCTTCCCTATGTTCAGACTCTTGTTCCGATGGTAGACTATCAAATTCTTCTCTATTTATTATAGCAGAATCTAAAATATTTACTTGCCAATTTCGATCGTCAATCTCTGGTTCTCCTTCATCTTCTGTGTCACCTGACGACTGTGGATAGGGAATCCTAGACAGTAAATCAGCGCATGTGTTAATCTTACCTGGAATGTACTCAATTTTCGTATTATATCCCTGTAAGTTCAATGCCCAGGTTTGTATTTTCCTGTTCTGCACTGGGGCTTCTAAAAAAGACTTTAAAGGCATATGGTCAGTTCTAATAACAAAATTTGCGTTATGTAAGTAGTAATTTAGTTTTTGAAGAGCGTAATGTATTGCGTAAGCCTCCTTCTCAATAGTCGTCCACTTTCTTTGTGATCTGCTAAGTTTATGCGACAAGAAGTATATAGGCCTTTCATTTTTAACCCCTGGTATTCCAGACTCTTTCCCTTCATATGGTTGCACCAAACACGCTCCTACTGCATTGTCTGAAGCATCTGTGTACAGTATCAACTGTTTGTTTAAGTCTGGATGCGTCAACAGTGGTACCAGTGTTAAACTGTTTTTTAAATACTCGAACGCTTTTTGACACTCATCATCCCACTTAAACCTAGCGTACTTGCCTGTTAAGTTTGTAATAGGTTCAGCTATTTTTGAAAACGCTGGGACAAACCGCCTATAATACGCGCATGTTCCTATAAAGGCGCGTACCTCCTTAACGTTAGTTGGAGCAGGTAACTCTTTAATAACCTTTATTTTGTCCTGGTCTGGTTTTATACCTTCTCTATTTATAATATACCCCAAATATTTTGTTTCTGTCTTTAAAAATTGGCATTTACTGAGCTTTAACTTCACATCATGTTTTCTTAACCTGTCAAACACTAACTTTATATGTTTCAAATGATCCTCCACATTTCCAGAAGTAAAGATCAGAATATCATCAATATAAGCAAGAGCGAACCTTTGCATACCTTCTAAAACTTCATTTATTAAGAGCATGTAGTGAGATGGCGCAGTTTTGACTCCAAAAGGCATACGTAAAAATTCATAAGAACCCATATGAGTACAGAAAGCACTTTTTCTCTGCGCGTCTGCCGACATCGGAATGCACCAAAATCCTGCTCTTGCGTCTAACGTCGTAAAAAATGTAGCGCCATTTAGCAACCCCAAAATATCATCTATCACTGGTAGTGGATATGCAACATTTTTAGTAATTTTGTTCAACGCCCGATAGTCGCAACAGAATCGACTCGAACCATCAGGTTTGGCCACAATTACCACCGGAGATGACCACTCTGATTTTGATCTTTTGATTATCCCTGCTTTCAACATTTCTTCTATTGCCTTTTCTACAATTTCTCTATTTCTTAAGGGAGTTCTATATGGTTTTAAGCTAATCGGCGGATGGTCTCCCGTATCTATCTCCATTGTTACCGTTTTTGTCTTACCCAACTCTAAATCACTAATTGCAAACACATCCTGATTCTCCTTTATAAACTGTTCCAATACTTCTTTATTTTCTGGTGAAGTCTTTAACTGTGCCAACAATTCCTGTTCTCTTGTCTGTTTATCTAGTGAATGTATTTGTGCTGTATTTCTTTTGAATGGATGGATCAATTCATTCATTCGTGTGTTTCCTCTACTTCCGCGTCCGCGTCTGTTATTACTTCTTTCACTAGAAGACTGTGAATAATTAGTTCCCGGCATTTCTACTCTATCCGTTGCCAATATTTCACTAACGTTCTGTTCAATTTTTGCTACTACACACCCTCTGTATAATTTAATTTCTCTACCTGTGTTGTTAATCACCATAACTGGAAAGGTTAAGTGTTTATCTAACGCTATTATTCCATCCGGAACTTCCAAACCAGGCTCATCAATTATTTCCTCTTGTAATTCAGTGATTCTGACTGTGTTTCCTTCTACATAATATGGGTTTTTCTTCAGCTTCACTTGTATCAAATTAACCGACTGTGGTTTTAACGTCGTTGTCATTTTAACTCTAACTAGTGCTGATATATGCATGTCTTCTTGCATATCTATATAGACGTCCCTGAATTTTAATTTGTGTAAATCATAGAAAAGTCTTACTCCATTTTTTGTTAAAAAATCTCTTCCTATTAACATGTTTCTATTTAAACCCTTCACTACATGAAAAAGGTGTCTTATGTTGATCCCTCCTAACTTAAAATTTATCATTGTTTGTCCAACTACTTGTAAATTTTGTCCCGTAACAGAGTGTAAATTATTATGACTCTTAAATACTCTACAATTTCTTACTATTTTGTATAGAAAACTTTCTTTTACTACACTAACCTGAGCTCCCGAATCAATTAACGTACGAACTCTATACTTTCCTATTTCTAATATACAAGAACTATAATCTGTTTTATCTTCTATAAATTTCTTGACTTCATCTAGTTGAAAATATTCTCTGTTCGACCTATTATACCTGTTGTTAACATATTCTCTAACCCTTGGGACCTTATTATTTACCCTCCTATCATAGGTCCTGTCTAATAGGTAGGGCGCCGATTTTCCTGTGTTCTTGTACCTGTAAAATTCCTGTCCATCTACAACATTCCTACTCACCCTATTATTGTCATGTCTACCCTGTGTATTCGACTGGACATGCCTGTTATTACAAAACCGAAAAACATGTCCCCGTTGACCACAATTCCAACAGACAATATTTGTACTATTTGTGTTACCTACTGTTTCTCTTGTAGGGTATCTCATATTTCTTCTTTCCTCATTATCATACCTATTTCTACCTTGTAACGTCTGTATACCTCCTCTCCTATTCCATCCGAATCTTGTTTGTCCTATTTCCATAGGTTCCTCAACTCTGTCATCTCGATTACTTCCCACTTCTCGTCCTGTTCTTAATCTAAACCTACGTCTCAAATTTTCTTCTTGTACCGCGATATCCACCGCTTGTGATAACCTCTCAGGGTTTTCCCTCATTAATTTAAGTTTCAAACCATCAGACTTTATGCCATCCACAAAGATCCCTACCAACATCCTTTCCACCTCCTCTCCTCGTACATTCTGTCCTAAGAATGCCTCTTCAGCCAGATTAATTAATCTATCGCTAAACAATTGTACCGTCTCTCCGTTATTTTGTTTAGCCTGCCTCAACACCGAAAATGCATGTTGTGGATCCGTTATTTCTGCATATTTCCTTGCTAGGTCTTCCTTGAATTGTTCCCATGTCTCATCTACTCTAGCTTCTAGCTTTCTTCTTATATGATCCGAGACCGGTTCCGTTGCCGTCTGATAAGCCAGTCTCATTTTTTCTTCATCTGTTGCTGAGATCAAATAGGCATATTTTTCTATAGAGGTGACCCATTTCTTATAGTCTCTGGCCTGTCCACTAAACTTTACAATTTCTGTTGCCATGCCTTGTTGTTTAATCACCATATTAAGTCGGCCTACTGCTGTACCCACGCCTGTCAAAACCTGGGCCAAGTTATCCGGTTCCGCCATGCTGAAAAATACTGAAACAAAGCAAGCAACCAATCACACAACTACAATTTCCCAAATCCCAAACAGCACAATTCAGTTGGTTATAATATTGTAAGATATTACATTAATCAGAGGAAGCATCAACAATATCCTGTCTGAGCATAGGAAGAATGAACCCTGTCCTCAATAAAAAACTCAAATTTGTGGCAATCAGAAGGTTCCTTGTAGATATTTGTTTCTTAAACCACAATAATGTCCTGTACTCCACTCTAATTAATAAATTCGGAAGCTCACGGGAGACCTCGAAATACACAACTTTTACTCCGAGTCTATTTCCTTAATTAATCCGTCATCTTCTTTTACCAACTTACGGATTCAGTTCAACCAACCAGAGCCCGCATCAAGTGAAAGTCTCGGAATTCAGGTGGTGGAGTTCAGATATCACTTCTCTTCCCTCAGGTAATTTCGTCCTTCTCGTGGGCTGCCAGAAAATTTTCAACCCCTGGTTGGGTCACATCTCATGGGCTGCCAGACAATCTTCGACCCCCTGGTTGGGTCCCTTCCTTGATCTCAAGTGGGTACTTCATCGTCGTATGGAATGGGTCATAGGAATATAACGAGGCCCAAAAATGGATTAGGTGTGTTTGGGTCATAGGAATGACAAGGCCCAAAAATGGATTAGTATCAATCAGCCAACGGCTAGTGATGAGCTGACCTTGAACGAGTTCTGACTTCCGATAAAATCTTGAAAGTGGCAAGGTTCAGGCAACGGCCAGGTTAGGCCCCTTATAAATGATACGATTCAAATGTTCAGCCACGGCTCCAGGAAACCCTTCTTGTCCTGGCAGTTTTGTCTGGATTCTTTAGTACTTCGCGTGGTAGGCCATTATCTTCATAATTTGTCTTACAGCATGCCGCCAGTGGATAGTTGTTGTTGGCCGGCCTAGATCAACCTCAGATTCTCGGTCCACGGCACCATTTATTACTTCTGTAGTAGTGTCAAATGAAGTAACAAGACTTGATCTGTACTAAAACTTTATACTTTATTCTCAAGATGACAAGCCGTGTCTTCTCAGCTGGACTATCGGATGTTGACTGCCCTTCACAACAACAATACGTCACGATTGAGCATCTCTCTCCGCTTTCACTCATAATGCTCAATCGTGCTGTATCTCTAATTCCCCACTAGATCCTAATTATAACCCAAACTACACATACTGTTACACTTCCTAAGGCAGACTGTGTGGAAGTGGTTTAACTTCCTAGCATGTCACTGATAAACAGTCCAGGTTTCACAAGCATATAACAGTGTGGATAATACAACTGCTTTTTTTTCAGCTTTGTTTGCAGGCTTATTCCATTTCTGTCCCACACATTCTTGTGCAGTCTGCCAAAGGCTGCGCTGTCCTTGGAGACTCTAGCATTCACTTTGTCATCAATTGTGACACAGTGCTGCTAAGATAGGTGAATTTGTCCACAACACTTAGTCTGTGACCATTCACTTTGATATATTCGGCACGGTGTGATTAATCCCTGGAGCTGGCTGGTACACAACTAGTCTTCTCCAAGTTGATATTGAGCCCAAAGTTGGCACAGGAATATGAGAGCTGAAACATTGTGTTGCATATCTGACAAAATTTATATAACATTACATGACAGCTTTGCGGAAAATCTGTATTACTTGTGTATCACATCATACACATATTAAAGATGATGCAATACTTATAAAGGCAGCCATTCATTGTTTTATCTTTTTTTTTCTCCTTCCACACATCCAGCAACGAGTCTTCATTTGGTGAGATAAACAAGAAAATCTGGTCAACCCTTCTAAACAGTTGCTTATGAGCAAGAAGTCTACTTTGTGAACTTCTAACATGAAAGTTGTGGCCATGCCTACATTTGATAATGAGCTAAATTTGGTTCCACTGTTGTCTGCTTGTGCACTGAAGCTCGATGATCTGGAAAACAATGACATTGCCCTCCTGTCCCACATACAAAATGAGATGCAAGATTTAGTAAACACATGGGATAGGAGGTTACAACAATTAGGTCTAAAAATTAATGGGGAAAGTAAAAGATATTGAGGCAGAATTATACACCTATTTAGGTAGCAATGTCAACAGAGATAGGTTGACACATATAGATATCAGAAGAAGAATGCACAGGCAAGAGGAACTTTCATACCAATATAGGATATAGTTGGAAGTCAACAGAAATTAAATAGAAATTCAATTATAACATTAGGTGAGTCAGTACTACTAGTACTACGATCGAACTAGTCATGTCTGAGACGTAAAAACTCTCAAGTTGGCTGCTGTTTTCCCCATCCATCATGTGCCATGCCGGTAAGCATGGGCAGTCATGTTTTGCCATCTCACTTGATCACCGGAGTCGTGGATCAGCTCTGTTTCTGTCTCGACCATGCCACATAGCCATGCCATCCAGGTATTTACTTCTCAGTCTTTCCCTTGGTCTCTTCCCTTCGATCTTGCCAGTCGTCACCAAGTTCTCCTATTCATTTCTTCTTATAACATGCCCAAAACATTTTGACTGTCTACGTCTAATGTCTCTAATCAGTTTACGATCTTCATTTGTTTCTTGAAGGACTTGTTCATTGGTTTTTCTGTTTATCCATGATATTCTTTGCATTTTCCTCAGAAACCACATTTCCACAGCCATCAGATGATTTTAAGATTGACTGCTCTTTGTCCACGCATAAACATCCATACAAAAGTACAAGTTCTATGTAGCACTTCAACACTCTTTTTCTCGTTTCAACTGATATCTTTTTATTGGTCAGTATGTTTTTCATCTTGCAAAAGGCTACCTTTGCATTGGAAATTCTTGTTCTAATCTCTTCAAATCTCTTCTATCTCCCATCAGATGTTATGACTGTTCTGAGATAACTGTAACGATTCACTTGTTTAAGAATATATCAATTTACTTGTATATTACATTGTGGTATTTCCTTCTTCCCATTGACGACCATAATCTGTGTCTTCTTACAATTCACTTCTAGCCCTAGTTGCTCGCTGTGTGCAACCGCATTTACTAACTGTTGCATGTCCTGTTCGTTGTCTCCAATCAAGACTGTATCATCTGCATATCTAATGTTATTGATGTATTGTCCAACCAATGTTGATTCCTTCCATGTAATCTATATTTCTGAAAATATTTTCACTATACGGGGAAAAAAGACCTGGAGACAGTACACATCCCTGTCTCACAACTCTCTTAATAGGGTGGTATTAACCTACTTCATTATCAATTCTTATGGCAGCTTGTTGTTTCCAATATATGTTTTTAACAAGTCTAAGGTCTATTCCATCAATTTGTAGATCTTCAAGCATCCTTATCATGTCGACATGTCTCACTTTACTGAAAGCCTTTGTGTATCAATAAAGCAAAGGTGTGCATCTTTTGTTTACTTCTATAGAATGTTCAATTACCATTCTCAGTATATAGACATACAGTACATACGCATTTACTGTACCCTTGCCGTCTACAAACCCACATTGTTCTTCTCCTATTTCAGGTTGTATTTTCTTCCTAACTTTTTGCTCGATAATTCTTAGCAAAATCTTCGTGACGTGACTCATTATACTAATTGTTCAATGTTGATCACATTCCAAGGCTCTTGATTTCTTTGGGATTGCAATAAATACAGAATTACATAATTCAGGAGGTATATCTCCAGTATCAAATATTGTATTCAGCAGTCTGGTAACTTTATCTATTCCATATTCTTCTAAAGCATTAATCATTTATAGTTAGTTAGTTAGTTAGTCGACAGATCATCCTCATTGCACATCAAACCATTCAGTCCATAAGTGCTCGTATCCCCTCCTCAGACACCATGGACAGTGTATTAATCATTTATGTTGTGATGCTGCCTGAACCGGGGGTCTTGCCAGTTTTCATATGGTTAAGAGCATTCTGAACCTCCATCTTCAAAATTGATGGTCCTTCATTATTAATTTGAATATCATACTGTTCTTCTCTGTTATCATCATAAAGGTTTTTCACATAATCTAACCATACATATAAAACCTGATCTTTTTTTATTATAATTTTGTTTCCATCTTTTGTCTAGGCAGCCTGCTGATGTACTTGTTCTTTGATTAGTAAGCTTCTGAATTCTTTTGTGCATTAGTCTGGTATTTTTACTGTCGTGTTTTTCAATTTCTATGCAATTTTTCTCGAGCCATGCTTCTTTTGCCTCCTTACATAATGTTGATTTTTCTGTGAATTTCTTCATATTTGGCAAGATTATTTTTGTTCTGTCTTGTTTCCATTTATTGTAAAATTTTTCTTTTGTCATCCATGTCTTATGACCCACTTTCTTTAATTTTGGAATAGTTTTTTCTGCAGCCACATTGATTGAATTCTTCAACATTTTTCATTGATCATCCATATCTTCAAATAGGATCTCTCTCTCTCCTGTATGTGTTCCTGTCTCCTCTCTCTCTCCTTATGTGTTCTTTCATGATCTTTCACACTGCTAGATTGAGTAAACGAAGCACCACAAACATCACACTAGTAAGGTTTCTCCCTTGTATGTGATCTTTTATGGTGTTTCAAATTGCTAGATTGAGTAAAAGAAGCACCACAATCATCACACTTGTAAGGTTTCTCTCCTGTATGTGTTCTCTTATGCCTCTTAAGATTGAAACTTTGAGTAAAAAAAGAACCACAAACATCACACTTGTAAGGTTTCTCTCCTGTATGTGTTCTCTTATGATCCTTCAGACTGCCAGCTTGAGTAAAAGAAGCACCACAAACATCACACTTGTAAGGTTTCTCTCCTGTATGTGTTCTCTTATGATCCTTTAGATTGCCAGCTTGAGTAAAAGAAGCACCACAAACATCACACTTGTAAGGTTTCTCTCCTGTATGTGTTCTCTTATGATCCTTTAGATTCCCAGCTTGAGTAAAAGACGCATCACAAACATTACACTTGTAAGGTTTCTCTCCTGTATGTGTTCTTTTGTGATTTTTCAAATGTCCAGTTTGAGTAAATGAAGCACCACAAACATCACACTTGTAAGATTTCTCTCCTGTATGTGTTCTTTTGTGATTATTCAAATGTCCAGTTTGAGTAAATGAAGCACCACAATCATCACACTTGTAAGGTTTCTCGCCTGTATGTGTTCTCTTATGCCTCTTAAGACTGAAAGTTTGAGTAAAAAAAGAACCACAAACATCACACTTGTAAGGTTTCTCTCCTGTATGTGTTCTCTTATGATCCTTCAGACTGCCAGCTTGAGTAAAAGAAGCACCACAAACATCACACATGTAAGGTTTCTCTCCTGTATGTGTTCTATTATGATACTTCAGACTGCCAGCTTGAGTAAAAGAAGCACCACAATCATCACACTTGTAAGGTTTCTCTCCTGTATGTGTTCTCTTATGTTTCCTTAGACCATGAGCTCGAGTAAAAGAAGCAGCACAAACATCACACTTGTAAGGTTTCTCTCCTGTATGTGTTGTCATGTGGTACTTCAAACTGCCAACTTGAGTAAAAGCACAACAATTATCACACTTGTAAGGTTTCTCTCTTGTATGTGTCCTCTTGTGAGTCTCCAGAGTGTCAGTTTTATTAAAAGAAACACTACAATTATCACCCTTGTGAGGTTTCTCTCCTGTATGTGTTCTCTTGCGATTCATGTTCTTTAGGCACTTTAGATGGTTATTTTGATTTAATAAACCATCCCATTCATTACATTTGTTTGGTATCCCTTCAGTATGTGTTCTCTTATAACTGTCTACACAAACATTTGGACTAGAAACATCAGACAGGTCTCCTGTTTGAGTTATCTGAGAGCTATAATTGACATAACCAAAAATGTCATCGGGAGACTTTGCAAAGCTTTGTGTGTGTTTTTCTTGTGTTTCCTTATTTTGCTGCTGACAATTCTCAATAGCCAGAGATACTTTATTGTTTGTATCAATCACAGAAGAGACATTTTCTGACGTTTGACAAAAGTCTTCATGTTTTACTGATGCCATACAACTATTCACAACCATTCTTGATTCTGAGTTGCTGTCTTCTGTCATTTCTTGAATGATGCTACACTCTGATATGTCTACCATTGTACTGAAGCTGTGACTCCTGTCCTCACATAGAACATCCGATAGTTCTTGTTTTACAACCTTCATGTCAATGCTGTCATATGTAGACTTTTGTGAATGCTCTTGTATGGAGAGGTCAGGACTACTTTGAGACCATGAGTGTGTTTCTGAAACATACCAAAGTAAATAATTAATAGCCTCATGAATATACCGGGTACTGAACACGTGTGTATGTGTAATCAAGCAGGCAATCACTGCAGCTATAGACAATCAATTTCAAGTGAACAAAAGATGGAAAAGAAGAATAATTAATGTGCTCATGTATGATCTAAGCTGATATATGATATACGCTGATGTATGATATAATCTGATGTACGATATAAGCTAATGATTGTTTGCTTGCTTGCGTTCGCTGGCTGTGAACTCCAGCGTGAAGTCCTGTATGTCAGATGAAGACATCCTGTTGTCCAACATCAGTGTGATGTCATACCGGACTGAGGTTTGCTTGAGTATCCGTTGTCCCATTTCTGGCTTATTGGTGTGCAGACTGGTGTTCCTCGCCATGCAGGCAGATACTCTCCGACTTCGGAAGAATCAGCGATCTACTACATTAGCCAGGACCCCGAAGGGACCTGTTGCCCAGGAAGCACGACTAGGACGTGTTAGTTGGTCTTGGCCAGTATAGAACCTGGCCCTGGTGCCTTGGAAACACCTCTGCGTCCCAGCTGATGTATGATATAAGCTGATGAATGATATAAGCTGATGTATGATATAAGCTGAGGTATGATCTAAGCTGATGTATGATATAAGCTGGTATATGATCTAAGCTGATGAATGATGTAAGCTGGTATATGATCTAAGCTGATGTATGATATATTATAAGCTGATGAATGATGTAAGCTGATGTATGATATAAGCTGATGTATGATATAAGTATTATAAGCTGATGTATGATGTAAGCTGATGTATGATATAAGCTGATGTATGATGTAAGCTGATGTATGATATAAGCTGATGTATGATATAAGCTGATATATGATATAAGCTGGTATATGATATAAGCTGATGAATAATGTAAGCTGTTATGATCTAAGCTGATGAATGATGTAAATATTATAAGCTGATGTATGATCTAAGCTGATGTATGATATAAGTATTCTTTCTTCTTTGCGTTCATCCGGAGTGATTTTTTCAGATGTGATTGCGGTGTGTCTGGTTAGGCACCCTCGGGTCGAAACCTTCAGGCCAACACATCCGACTTTAGCGTGCATTTTTGACCAGGTTAGCAATCCTGGGAGACTCTCACTTTTGTGGTACCGTCCACATCTCAGCTGGTCTAGTTGGAACAGTCGAAGACTACACGGTCATCCCTCAAGTGAAGGCAGGGACAGTCCATAGCATTTTCCGCCATCCTGGGTGGCTTCCATAATTGCAGAGCCGGCACATAACGCTCTGGTGCTGGGTTTACCGAGGGAATCGTCACGTCCTGCTCATGGCTGTTTTAATTCCTCACTTCAATATATTGAGCATTTCGCTCGCCCTGGGCCGTTCCTGCACAAACCAGTCAGCTCTGCGGTTGGTTTCCACTAAGCGAGTTTTCGGACATGTGCTTGTCCCTGTACCCATCAGAGCTGTTCCAGGCACGGCGGACATTCGGAAAACTACCTAGTCAGAGCTGTTCCGAACAAGAGCGGCATTCGGAAACTAGGTAGTCAGAGCTGTTCCTAGCACGGGAGACATTCGGACGAGACATTTCACTCGGACGTATATGCGTAGTGTCAATTTTTAGTTTGCCACCCGTAGGCCGACACTTCCGACTTCCGGCGGGCATTTTTTAGTGAGGTTAGCCTTCCTCTGGTTTCGAGACACGTTGGACTGTTGTAGTGTCACCCACATCTCAGCTGGTCAAGATAGAACGATCAACGATATCGTGGTCTGCCCTCAAGGGAAGGCAGGGGCAGACCATGGGCATTATCTCGCTATCCAAGGAGGCTTCCATAATTGCAGAGCCGGCACATATTGCTCTGAGACTGGGCTCACCCAAGGAGTTTCCACGTCCTGCTCATGGCTGCTTTAGTTCCTCACTTCCATGTGTTGGGCATCCCACTTGCCACTGATCGCTCAATCACACACCAGGAGCGGTCAGACTGCGAGTGACATCCACTCGGTAAGCTTTTGCTTGTGACTTCAGACCACGCAATAGGTTCGCTCGCCGTGCGTTCCATTTTGCGTTGATGAGACATTATTCCACTTTTGTCTACACTCTCTATGAGTTAGATACAGACAGTTTCTGTAACCCTTCGACTGGGGCACTTTTCTGACTTTTTTGTACTCGCTCACGAGGTAGGCTACATGTGCTGCCGGCTCAGCACCTTACCTTCGTGCAGTAGTGAACGGGAAACGGCCAGGCCCCTTCATCCGGGAATCTCTCATATCCCCCAGCTGGGAGCCTTCGAACATGTATCAGACCTGAGCATGTAGCTTGCTCAGTATCGTGTTTCTATTTTCCGGTAGACGGGTATCAGCCTGGCTCTAAGATCCGAGGGTTTGTGGCTTAGAGGCGTTCAGCCACAGCCCTCGACAGGGAGCCTTAAGAGTTTTGTCCGGACCAAGAAATTCTGCCTTTGTGCACCTCATTTAAATTTTGACTGCTATCCTCAGTCTATGCCTGCAGAGCAGCAGGTTGTGTCTCTCTTAGTCTGGTCCCTATCCCATAAGCTGTCCGATATGTAATTTTTCACCCATCGGCAAGCAAATGGGGTCTATGGGACACGCAAGCTCCCCCACCACGTCAAGGTGGAGACACATCGGGGGAGTGATATAAGTATTATAAGCTGATGTATGATCTAAGCTGATGTATGATCTAAGCTGATGTATGATCTAAGCTGATGTATGATCTAAGCTGATGTATGATATAAGCTGATGTATGATATAAGCTGATGTATGATCTAAGGTGATATATGATATAAGCTGATGTATGATCTAAGCTGATGTATGATCTAAGCTGATGTATGATATAGGCAGATGTATGATCTAAGCTGATGTATGATATAAGTATTATAAGCTGATGTATGATCTAAGCTGATGTATGATCTAAGCTGATGTATGATATAGGCAGATGTATGATCTAAGCTGATGTATGATATAAGCTGATGTATGATATAAGCTGATGTATTATCACAGTGTGAACATGGCCTAGCCGTAGATCGTTAGTGGTTGACATCCCTACAGATGACAAACTCCGCGTTGTATTGTATAAAAGGTTTATTGGTTCAATCCATTACATTTTCATGCTGTCGATGTACATGCAGACATATTTGTTGATCCTTTCATGGCTGAATCCCAAGTGACGTGTGTGCAACCCCTGGATACTTAAACCCATTTGTGCTCACACGTTCACTAACTATGATTTCCCCATTAGTTAATGAATGCGCAGCATTCATTAACTCTCTACTACTAAGCTAACTCCCTTACTGTTATATACCTCCCCTTCTTCAAGAAGACTTTTTCTCTGAAAAAGTCTCAACCCCAACCCTTAAACACTTAACTCTACTGAAATATTTCTTGTTCTATACCACATCTGCCCAACAATCCCTTCACATATATTTCCTAATTCAAATCTCACCCTCCTATCTCATCATAGCCAAACGCTAGCCAGAGACATACTTTATACAATGTCAATAATACAAAACTCTCTATAAAATTCTCCACAAAAACTCTCTACAAAACTCTCTATAAGCGAACCGCTTTTAAAGTGTCCATCTAAATTATGATTGACAAAAATTGAAGATATTTTCCTTATCTTTTTCTCACTTACTCACATTCTCACTATTCCAGGATAGACAGAAAAAAAGTTTAGTTTAGATTGGTTTGGTGCGCACCTAAGAAAGTTTAGAAAGTAAGAAAAAAGTAAGAAGTAATCACATTTCTCTTCCCATGCATTCTCAAAACTTTATAAAATAAAGTTCTCAAAATGTATCTTCATTGCCGTCAAAAATAATTTTTCAAAAAGTTATGTTAATCCAAAACTACAACCTTTTGTATTATTCACCTCGTTAAGTTCAACCATTCTTTCAAAACCTCCAAATTATTAATATACTGTCAAACACAGTGTTCTTCTTCCAGAGTCCACTTATGCCAAAATTCAACCTGGCATTCCCCCCATATTCTCTCATTAAACGCTGTTCAACCCAGCTCCTATTTCAACTCCCATTTACCCAGTATCGGCCGTCATTCCCCTCATCCATGGCTTTAAATCCATGTATTTACGAACCGTCTAATGCAGTCCCTAATTCAATCCCCCAAACCATTTTTAACGGTTTAACTCTTTCCAACCCACATGTAATTATCAATTGTTGCTGACAACCCCAGCCACTTTTAAATATACTCCTCCGTTACTTCCTCTACTATATACTGAGTTACTTCACTAATCACCAAAACTTCCCCCTTAACTCAATCATGTTTCGCCCTCAATTTATAACCGTTATACACGTTAAACAACTCAACTTCAAGTCACAAAATTCGTACAACGAAGCATGGCTCTTACTCCCAAAAACAACTCATTCTAAAAATTATTTTAAACACCCTCAGGGTAACTCAAAAAAATAAAACCAAAGTTTTGTAAAAATAAACAGCTAAGTTAACATATCCTCACATTTTATAAAGAACTGAAGTCAAAACAATAGAGCAAACAATATCAACCCCCTCATTCTTTGACATCATTTTTATCCCCACACATTAATCAAATTAAACATATGTGATGAAATGAAAAATCATATATACATTGGCACCTTGGCACCTTGCCGTCTTGACAGACGATAGTTTGTGCTTTAAAAAGGCATAATAACTTTTAACTATGGCGGTAGCGAGTGTGACTGATAAGGCCAATTTGCGCTATAAATGTCCGTTCACAGTGGGTGCATGTGAACACGTGGCCATTTCCACCATCATGCACCATCTTACGTCTCAAACGCTTGGTGTGTGACTTTTCTGCAATAATTTTCTCCTTTGACTTTATTCCATTTCTGATATTTGCCCTCCATGCAACACGTTCAGCGGCGACTTGCTCCCAATGTGCATTATCAATGCCTGTATCAATCATGTCCCGCTTACACACATCTTTGTATCGTAGTAGAGGCCGACCCTGAGATCTCTTACCCATCTGTAATTCACCAAAAAAGATATCCTTTGGTATTCTACCATCATCCATCCGCCTAAGATGTCCTATCCATCTAAGTCTACGAAGACTGAGCATGGAATAAACTGTCACACAACCTGATCTTTCCAATACTTCAGTATTTGTGATTTTGTCTTGCCACTTAATACCAAGAATTCTTCGCAGACACCGCATATGAAAGCTGTTTAAATTGTTCTCTTGGTGTGAGTAAGTTGTCCAGGTTTCACTGCCATAGAGAAGAGTACTAAGGACACAGGCTTGATAGACAAGGACTTTTGTTTTGGCAGTAAGCTTCCTGTTCTCCCAGACTCTTTTTCTTAACCTGTTCATTGTTGTTGCTGCCTTACCAATCCGGATGTTGATTTCCTGATCTAGGGATAATTTGCTATTTACCACCGATCCTAGATATGTAAAATGGTCTACTATCTCTAGTTTGGCGTCGTCAATAAAGATTGATGGTACCCCATGTGCACCTTGTGACATAATCTGTGTCTTCTTTTTGCTAATTGTTAAACCAAATTCAGAACAAGCATTGGAGAATGCAGATAGTAGACATTGCAATTCTTCCTCAGAGTGGGTCGTAACTGCAGTTACGTCATATATATAAAATCATATATACGTACACCATAATATATTATAACTACTAATCAATCATTTTCCGTCTAAGAAAAACTCAACACTTCAAACTTAAAAATCAAAATGATAATAAAGCATATATCAATCAGTCCTAACTTACTACAATATTATGTCTACTCATCCCGACAACTCTCAACAACTCTTAATTAAGTTATTTTCTAACTTTCTTTCTTTGAAATTCACAATTACCGTCTCAACTTCTTCTTCTATCTGCAATCTGCAGAATATTCTACCACGCTATTTATCACTTCTCTATTTTCTTAATAACTCCAAATTTTTTTCTATAAGTGCAATATCTACATCAATATCGTCATCCTCCTGAGGAGAATTATCTTCTTTCATATCAGCATCCTCATCAGTTTCTGACTCTTCATCCATCTCTTGTTCCGCATCTGTATACCCATTACTAGCAACTGCTAATCTCTTCCTTTCTAAATCCAATCTAATCTTCCTATCTTGATGTCTTAATGACTTTTCAAATAGTGGCATATCTTCATCACTTGAGGAATTTACTCTAAATTTCCTTTGCCTCTTAATTTCTCTTTCTTTCTGTCTATCTAACTTTCTTTTTACTGCCTGTCTAGTATTCATAAATGGAGCATCTATTTTTTCTTTGATTGATTCTTCACTATTATAACCGTCATACGTGTTGTTTTCCTCTGTCACGATTGTTTTTGGTATTGTTTCTTCTTGTTCACCAGTAGTAGATGCTGTTATTATTTGTTTTTGTACCAATTCTCTCCCATTTTCTATAGGTATTGGATATTCCGTTTGTCTGATAATCTGTCCATCTGAAAATATTTCTTCTGAATAATAATAATTATTATTATCCTCTGCATCTTTTTCCTCATTATCATGTCTTAAGTGCTCTACATGTGAACGTGCAACATGCCCTGTAATTTGATTTTTAATAGTATATGATACGGACCCTTTTTTTCTAAAATATAATATCCCGGGACCCAATGAGCATCAAACTTAGAGTTTTTCCTATGTTTTTTGTAATAAACTCTATCACCTATGTTAAACTCTTGTAAGTGTGCATTTTTATTTGTGTATTTCTTCTGTCTTTCTAGAGCCTTAATTATATTATTTCTTAAACGTATATGTGCTTTGTGCATTTCTTGCAACCTTGTTTCCTGAAAATCCTCCCCCATATATTTTCTCCTAGGCTTTAATAAATTGTCAATTGGTAATATTGGTTCTCTTCCATGTACTAGGTAAAATGGTGAGAAACCTGTTCCTTCATTTTGGTGTGTACGGATCACCCCCAATGCTATTCCCAAATAAAGATCCCAATCCATATTGTGTTCTTCTACATTTTTCGCCAGTATATTGCACAATGTTCTATGTTGTCTCTCATTTTTGGCATTCGAAGATGGTCTGTAATATGAAGTTTTAATGTGCTTTATATTCAAATCTTTTAACAATTTTTCAAACTTTCTATTTACAAATTCTTTCCCATTGTCTGTAAGTATTGTTTGTGGACACCCAAACCTTGGTATAAATTCTTGTAAAAGCATATTTATAACAGAATCAGAACTCTTGTCTGGAATTGGATAAACTTCTGGCCAGAGACTATATGAATCTACGATATGTAGTAGATATACATTTCCCGATAATGTTTTTGGATGAGGACCTGAAATATCCAAACTTACTTTCTGCATTGGAAATTGAGGAATATCTGTATCTTGTAAGGGACATTTAATTATCTTCATGTTTCTTAACCTACACTTTTCACATGCATCAACATATTCATATACGCTTTTAAATAAATTCGGCCAGTAATATTTACTGCTAATAGACTTAACTAACTTATCTCGTCCAAAATGACCATTATTATCATGATATGCCTTTAAAACTTCTCGTTCTAAATGTTTCGGAATATATTTTCTTAATCCCTCACCTTTTTCACCGACATAATATAATTGATTGTCTTCTTGTAGTTCTAAAAATTTTCTTTTAAAACTGTTTTCCACTGTTTCTTTCAGTTTTCTTTTTATCTGTATTATTTTTGGATCTAATTCCTGTTCATTTTTCATATCAAAATGCATCAACTGTGTATCTTCCTCTATCGATTCAGAATCTTGTTCTGTCTGTGAGCTTTTATAATTTATTTTAGCAGAATCTAATATATTTACTTGCCAATTCCTGTCGTCAATTTCTGGTTCTCCCTTATCTTGAGAAGTGGTTTCAGATGTTGTTGTATGTGGAATTCTAGACAATAAATCAGCGCATGTATTATGTTTTCCTGAAACATACTCTACTTTAGCATTGTATCCCTGTAAATTTAATGCCCACGTTTGTATTTTCCTATTTTGTATTGGTGCTTCTAATATAGACTTTAATGGCATGTGATCAGTTTTAATAATGAAATTGGCGTTATGTAAGTAGTAATTTAGTTTTTGGAGAACATAGTGTATAGCGTAAGCCTTCTTCTCAATAGTCGCCCATTTTCTCTGAGATTTGCTAAGTCTATGTGACAGGAAATAGATTGGTCTTTCATTTTTAACTCCTGGTATTCCTGAGTCTTCTCCTTCATACGGTTGTGTTAACCCTTTAATAACTAACAAAAGGGAAATAACTCCGCAAAATTAATGACTTGATATTTTGTAAAGTCATTATACACGAATTGGTTTGACATATAAATGTCCTAGATGACTAATAAACTAGAAAAATGGACACAGTTTAACATAAAGCAACATTAAAAACAATAAAACAAAAAGAAAGGTATAAAAAAACATGTTAACTGGGAAAAAAATGTGAAGAAAAATTTTTTACTCACAAAATGATGTTGAAAGTGTCCCGCACTATGTATCCAAGTGCCCTGATAGCAGCAAATATCCTGCACTATATATCCAAGTGCTTTGATACAAGTGATTCATGGTATTTTGTGAAGCATTCCCCCTTGCACAGCCATATCTGACAGAGACTGCATCCAAAAACAACCTCACTGGCTCTGCTCTTCTTACCAGACTTGGTGTTCATCTTGGCACACCAGTAGCAAGTTTTCCTTTTGCCATCCATACGAATTAGTCTGTGGTCCAAAAGATTGCTGGTACCCAGACCTACAGTTGTGGGGCAAGAAGAAGCTTTCCGTTTCCTCGAAATGTTACCCTTCAAGAGAGTAGAAACCAGGCTACGCCTAAAAGCGAGATGGCCAACATCACCAACCCTTGTGTGTGGGCGATGGGAGTTTGAACAAATTATCCAGCTGTTGACAATAGAGGTTTGCAGGAGAAAGGCAAACATATATCTCCACCACTTCACAGATTTCCTACCAACAGGGTAATATGAGGACAGCTGGTCAAACCTGTCCACTCCACCCATTGATCTGTTGTAGGCGGCCACTGTTGTGGGTATCTGAACATCTTGTCTGCCACCGGGTGCCTTACGTGATGTGGATGTCATTCCTGGTGTCGTGTTGGTGGTAAGTAGATTGACAACTCTCTTGTCCCTCCAAACAGTAGCCACAGTGTTACCCTGTTGCCTAAAGATTACTGTATTGGCCTTCATCTTCTTTGTGCATAATGGCTTGCAGTCATCTGGCCATCCCTTCCTATTCGCCCTAAATGTTGAGCATATGTATGTCTTCTCACGCAGAAGATCGCGTGCCAGCTGTACAGAAGAGAAATAATTATCATAGTAGATGTGATGATTTTTCCCAAAGAAAGGTCTGCCTAACTTTGTCACAACATAATGACCAGATCCATGTGGCATTGGATCTTTCACCTTGCCAGTGTAGACATCAAAGTCTAGTAGGTAGCCGGTCGACGCATCTGCCGCACACCATACCTTGATCCCCCATGGGTTTGGCTTTCCCTTGATGTACTGCTTGAATTTTAGTCTACCATTGTAGGCAATCATGGCTTCATCAATGCTGATATCTCTGCCAGCAGAAAAACATGAGGATATGTTTTTCCTCACCATATCAAGGAACGGTCTTACCTTGTACAGTGGATCGTAATCTTTGTGGCCTATGGGCTTCTGCTTACTGGTGTCATTGAGATGAAAATATTGGGAGATTTTTGCATATCTAGTTTTTCCCATGCACTGTGATACTCCGGGATGATAGAGATCTTCATCTGTGCTCCAATACATGGCAGTTTCAGGCAATTGAACATAGCCCATGAGTATAGCAAGACGAATATAAATTTTTATTTCCTGAGTGCTCACAGGTGACCAGTAAACATCCACTTTACCTGCCTTTTCTTGTCGTTGAGTGGCATACAAATTAGTTTGTTCCATAGCAGACTGATAAAAGTTCTCATTTACAATGAGACTGAAGTAGTCAAACGGTTCTGCACTCTCTGGAAGATCATGTACTGGCCCAGAGTTCTCAAAAAAACCTTCAACGACTACAGGGGTTGTCTCAGGACTCCAAACATACATGTTTACAGTTTCACTGACACTAGTGACACTACAGAAATCTGGGTCCTCTTCGTCAAAATTCCAGCCTGCCTCTGTAATCTTACAATCTATGTCACTTTCTGCATCACTATCTATATCCACAATAACACTGTCATAATCGGCAGACATACCTGCACAATCTTCAAGAAAATCGTGGCTGGATTCCATTTTGCGAATAGATTATACAATATTGAGAAGTCAAGAAAAATTTATATAATTTCTGACCGGTTGAATGGATTTCAAAACAGGAAGAACAAGGGAAACAACACTTCCTGTTTCCTAGGCCTTGATACAATCGTAGATTCATTCATTCGCATAATTATTATTCAGAAGCGCTTGGGACAAGACGTGTGTAAAAACGTGGATTTTGGGGGTAATAGTCGGGAAAGGGTCCCGACATGCTCCTATGGCATTATCTGAAGCATCTGTATACAAAACTAATTGTTTATTTAAATCTGGATGTGCCAATAGTGGAACTGTTGTTAAGCTATTTTTAAAAAAATCGAACGCCTTCTGACAATCTTCAGTCCACTTAAACCTTGCATATTTACAGGTCAATTTTATAATAGGTTCTGCTATCTGTGCAAAATTTGGAACGAAACGTCGATAATACCCGGTCATACCTATAAAAGCTCGAACTTCTCTTACGTTGGTCGGAGAAGATAAATCTCTAATCACTTTAATTTTATTTTGATCGGGCTTAATTCCCTCTCTACTAATAATGTACCCTAAATATTTGGTTTCTGTTTTTAAGAATTCACACTTACTCAATTTCAACTTAACATCGTGTTTTCTTAGCCTGTCAAATACCAATTTTACCTGTTTTAGATGATCTTGTACGTCTCCTGATGTATATATTAAAATATCATCTATATATGCCAACGCAAACTTTTGAAACCCACGTAATACTTCATTCATTAATAACATATAGTGAGAAAAATTCGTAAAAATTCGTAAGAACCCATATGAGTACAGAAAGCACTTTTCTTTTGAGCATCCTCCGACATCGGGATACACCAGAATCCTGATCTTGCGTCTAGTGTAGTGAAGAATGTAGAGCCATTAAGTAAACCCAAAATATCATCAATTACTGGCAATGGGTACGCTACATTCTTAGTGATTTTGTTTAACGCCTGATAGTCACAACAGAATCGATGTGTACCATCAACCTTGGTCACAATTACAATCGGAGATGACCACTCAGACTTCGATCTTGTTATTATTCCCGCTTTTAACATATCTTCAATTGCCTTCTCTACAATCTCTCTGTTTCTTAAAGGAGTTCTATATGGTTTTAAACTAATTGGTGGATGATTTCCAGTGTCTATTTCCATTGTAACTGTACTAGTTTTTCCCAATTCTAAATCATTAATTGCAAAAACGTCTTGATTTTCTTTCACCAATTGTTCTAATATTTCTTTATTCTCCGGTGGGGCTTTTAACTGTGATAACAATTCTTGTTCTCTTGTCCTTTTGTCAACTGTATCTATTTGAGATGGATATTTTTTGAATGTATGGATCAATTCATCATTCCGTCTTTTCCAGCTTCTTTTATACTTATTTCTGACATTATTTCTGACCATGGGAGTTTCTGAATAATCATTTCCCAACATGTTTTCTTTTTCTATAGTTAACATGTTATCATTATTATACGCTACTTTAGCGATTACACAGCCTCTATATAATTTAATATTTTTTCCTGTATTGTTTAGGAGCATCACTGGAAAGCTGAGGTGTTTATCTAATATTATTAACCCATCGGTGACTTCCAAGCCAGGTTCATCTATTATTTCTCTCTATAATTCCGTTATTTTAACTGTTTGTCCAACCGAAAAGTACGGATTTTTTTTCATTTTTGCCTGTATTAAATTAACCGTTTGTGGTTTCAAATTCATGGTCGTTTTGACTCTAACTAGTGTCGACACATGCATATCCTCTTCTAAATCTACGTAAACATCTTGGAATTTTAATTTATGCAAATCAAAAAAAAGTCTCACCCCATTTTTCAATAAAAATCTCTACCCAATATCATATTTCTATTTAAATCCTTGACCACATGGAACATATGCCTAACATTTATCCCTCCTAATTTAAAATTTATCATCGTTTGTCCAAGCACTTCTAATGTGTGTCCAGTTACCGAATGAAGATTCTCCTGAATTCTAAATATTAAAAATTTTTTTAAATATTCGATATAAAAATGTTTCTTTAATCACGCTAACTTGCGCTCCCGAGTCAACTAATGTTCTAATTTTATATTTCCCTATTTCTATTATACATGAACTAGGATCAATCATATTTAGTGACAACTGTTTTATCTCCCCAAGTTGAGGCCACTTCTTATGTTTTTTATTTCTAAATGTCCTATTATACTCATCATTTGGGTTTTTAATATATTTATTCATCTTTTGGACCTTACTATCTTCCCCCCTACTGCCGATCCTGTTCAGTAAGTGGGATGCCAATTTCCCTGATCTCCTGACCTTCTAAAATTTCTCTGCACCTCTCCATAATTCCCATTTGATGATCTACTATTTACAGTTCTATTCTGTGTACTAGTCTGAGCACCTCTATTATTTTGTGTATTCGATTGGACACGTCTGTTATCACAGAAGCGAAAAATGTGTCCACGTTGGTGGCACCCCCAACAAACCACATTTGTGTTATTTGTGTTACCTACCATGTTTCTTACAGTATTTCTCACTTGTCCTTCTCTACCTTGATTATATACGTTACTGTTTCCTTGTACCATCTGTATTTCTCCCCTTCTTCCTCTCCATCCATATCTATACTGTCCTATTTCCATTGGTTCTTCAATTCTATCTTCCGAACTACTACCTAACTCTCGTCCTACCCTCAATCTAAACCTTCTCCTCAAGCTTTCTTCTTGTATAGCGATATCTACAGCTTGTGACAACCTTGCTGGATTCTCTCTCATTAATTTAAATTTCAATCCATCTGACCTAATCCCATCAACAAAAATCCCAACCAACATCCATTCCACTTCTTCAGCTCGTACATTCTGACCCAAAAATGACTCTTCAGCTAAATTGGTCAACCTATCACTGTATAGCTGTACACTTTCTGTAGTATTTTGTCTCGTCTGTCGCAACACTGAGAATGCGTGTTGAGGGTCAGTAATTTCTGCATATTTATGAGCCAGGTCGTCTTTGAATTGTTCCCAGGTTTCACCTCCTCCAGCTTCTAGCTTTCTTCTTATATGATCATAAACAGGACTTGTACTAGTTCTATAAGCTAAATTCTTTTTATCCTCATCTGTAGCGTTCACTAGATAAGCATGTTTCTCAATAGAAATAATCCATTTCTTAAATTGATTCGCCTGTCCATTAAATCTCTCGACATCACTGATTACACTTTGCTGTCTTAATACCGCGTCCAACTTTGATATTGCCCCACCAACTCCACTAAGTACTTGAGAAAAATCCTGGGCTTCCATTCTAAAACATCTGTAATGGAAAGTACCAACCAATATAATATACTAATATTTTAAGACAATATTATCTTAAAGTAAGCAGCAAGAAATATTCTGTTCAATTGAGTATGTTGTTAATTAATCTGAAATTATTCATTACCTATACTGCTCTGTCGTTTGTTATGGGTTTACCAACTGTCGCTACCTGTCCTACGTCTATGGGTAGAAATGAAGTATGGTCCAATCGACAAAATGAAAGAAGATGTTCCAATCGACAAAATGACGGAAGATGTTCCAATCGACAAAATGACGGAAGATGTTCCAATCGGCCAAATGACGGAAGATGTTCCAATCGACAAAATGACGGAAGATGTTCCAATCGACAAAATGACGGAAGATGTTCCAATCGATCAAATGACGGAAGATGTTCCAATCGACAAAATGACGGAAGATGTTCCAATCGATAAAGTGACGGAAGATGTTCCAATCGACAAAATGACGGAAGATGTTCCAATCGATAAAGTGACGGAAGATGTTCCTATTGACAAAATGACGGAAGATGTTCCAATCGATAAAGTGACGGAAGATGTTCCAATCGACAAAATGACGGAAGATGTTCCAATCGATAAAGTGACGGAAGATGTTCCAATCGACAAACTTGAAAGAGTATGACGCCCAATCGACAAACTTGAAAGAGTATGACGCCCAATCGACAAACTTGAAAGAGTATGACGCCCAATCGACAAACTTGAAAGTTGTCCTCTTCTCTCGCAGGAACAGAAAAAGAAGAGCCTCTGGATTCGTCACTTCAATCGAAGTCGGTGCCTTCTAGTCGTTTTCATGCCGCTGATTGTGCTCGTCTGGATTTGAAATTACAACGATCGAGACAATACTGATTGATTGATTGATTCGGTTCACCTTAAGCGTTGGCCAAGAACTCCGGACTTTATCTTCAGACTACCAAGGTCACCTTCACTGTAGTTCAGACGATAACGGTTAACTCGACAGTTCCAGCAAAACCAGATTTCATGGCAGCATATCTGGAACATCCATACGTTTCGAAAAAACGAGCAGGTCAACAATGGATTCAAGCTTGACGATGGCTGCTCTGTTTCACCACTCGGAACATTGTGTGTTGTGTGGCGGTTCTAACAACGATCAACCCCATCACAAAAACTTGAAAATCCGACATAAGTTGTTCCTCCAGAGCGCACAACCTTCCATGACTTCTGTTAACTTTTATTTTCCAATTTGATTTGTTTGAGGACATCTGTGATCAGTGGTGGCCGCGACAGCACGATTTCGAAATCCTGGTCACTGCACCAAATCAGGTCATATCACAGTGTGAACATGGCCTAGCCGTAGATCGTTAGTGGTTGACATCACTACAGATGACAAACTCTGCGTTGTATTGTATAAAAGGTTTATTGGTTCAATCCATTACATTTTCATGCTGTCGATGTACATGCAGACATATTTGTTGATCCTTTCATGGCTGAATCCCAAGTGACGTGTGTGCAACCCCTGGATACTTAATGCTCACACGTTCACTAACTATGATTTCCCCATTAGTTAATGAATGCGCAGCATTCATTAACTCTCTACTACTATGCTAACTCCCTTACTGTTATATATGATATAAGCTGATGTATGATATAGGCAGATGTATGATCTAAGCTGATGTATGATCTAAGCTGATGTATGATCTAATCTGATGTATGATCTAAGCTGATGTATGATATAGGCAGATGTATGATCTATGCTGATGTATGATCTAAGCTGATGTATGATGTAGGCAGATGTATGATCTAAGCTGATGTATGATCTAAGCTGATGTATGATATAAGTATTATAAGCTGATGTATGATATAGGCAGATGTATGATATAGGCAGATGTATGATATAGGCAGATGTATGATCTAAGCTGATGTATGATCTAAGTATTATAAGCTGATGTATGATATAGGCAGATGTATGATATAGGCAGATGTATGATCTAAGCTGATATATGATATAGGCAGATGTATGATATAGGTAGATGTATGATCTAAGCTGATGTATGGTATAGGCAGATGTATGATCTAAGCTGATGTATGATCTAAGCTGATGTATGATCTAAGCTGATGTATGATATAGGCAGATGTATGATCTAAGCTGATGTATGATCTAAGCTGATGTATGATATAAGTATTATAAGCTGATGTATGATCTAAGCTGATGTATGTTATAAGTATTATAAGCTGATGTATGATATAAGTATTATAAGCTGATGTATGATCTAAGCTGATGTATGATATAAGTAGTATAAGCTGATGTATGATATAAGTATTATAAGCTGATGTATGATCTAAGCTGATGTATGATATAAGTATTATAAGCTGATGTATGATCTAAGCTGATGTATGATATAGCAGATGTATGATCTAAGCTGATGTATGATCTAAGCTGATGTATGATCTAAGCTGATGTATGATCTAAGCTGATTGTCACATGCCTGTGGTCATTGACATTAAGGTGAGTGGCCGTACAAGATAAACAGTTCACGAGATAAAATAGGGCGGATAGTAAGTCCCCCAGAGGGCGTAAATGAGAAGACAGTAATTGAAAGGGGGAGCTGAGAAGAAGTCAGCTGGCTAAAATAAAGGTGAGGCAGACAGTTGGAGCAGTGAGGTTGTGTGTTATGTGGGAGGCAATGTGGGGGATAGAATTGTTGAAAAAGACAGGGACAAAGACTGACGGAGGGCAGTTGATGTTTGGACTCTGAGCGGAGCGGAGTTGAGTTAGACCGGACCAGGAGAAGGTCGTGGTCTGAGAAAGTGAAGAATTGTGACGGAGTTCGGAAGATAACTCCGCACTGTGGGTTCCAGGGATAGTGAGTGGAATTCGAGACCCAGAGTGGGTTACTTTGAGTCGGGCCTAGAGAGAGGCTCGTATACCTGTCGTGTGGGACGATATTTTGTAGGCCGTGAGAGGCAGTGTTATTCGAAGTGTTCCATTGGGATGGAGATATATTCTTAGAGAATTATTGTTCCTGGATTTAGATGTTACATGTGTCTGTGTTAATTCAGAATTAAAGGAATATTATGTGCGCAAAATTAACTCTTGTTCACTGACTGGTGTTTGGTTGTGATGCATATTGGTTAATCTGTTGTGCAACATCACATTTACAAGGACATACCCTAGACACAACCATAGCCACTCTATCTGTCACTTAGTCAACATTCACTTTGTGTCAGAGTAGATTTCTGGGTGCTCGTCGCTTAGTAAGGAGTTTCTGGAGGCTTCGTCTGATCAAGAACAATATAGACATTGTTGTCATTCCGTTTATCTGTGAACTCGTCGATTAGAGAGAATACTAACATCAGAGACATTAGTCGGATGCCCAATTACAACAACAATGATGAGGGCTCTCCTGTCAAGCATAAACACCATTTTCAGCAGACAAAGCAGTTCAAAAGTGTCGGAGAATTAATACAGAGTCCACGAGAAACCAGGTAACAATATCATTTCTCACTCGGAGTGGGGAGAGTAGACGGGGAAAGACTGTCCACGATATAAACACTGGTGTTTCTCCTGTGCGGGAATTGGCTAGCGGAGAGTTCACGAAAGGCCACCACAGGTAAAACCATTGCCCACCCTGAGAGGGAGAGGGGACAGCGGGGTTTACTCACAGTACACAGACAAGGTGTTGCGCTGCTGAGAGAGCTGTCTGGAGGACAGCGGACAATAAGTCGGCGCTGTTTAGGATAGTTGTTCACGAAAAATAGACAGGCGCCAAAGGTGAAGGTCAGGTGAACTTGTGGACAGCGAGTGTGTGTGTGTACGGCGTCTTCAGAGTTCGGTGCAGATAATAAGATGGAAAGGGGCGCCAGGGGAGTTACGAGGGTAATTCATGGTTAAAAACTCGCCAGGAGGAGGGGAGTTATAGGAGTAAAGTGTGGGGAACACACAAAGGTGACAATCGTTGCTCCACAGAAAAGTAAAAGTTTCTACACGGATTATTGTAATAAAGAGAAACAGAGATGACCGGCGGGTTAAAGGCTGTGGACAATGGAATTTTACTGAAAAATTGTCCAGAGTAGAACGAGATAAACACGTTGTTTTTCTACTGAAACTAGGATTTGCGTTTAACGTCTTTGTATGTGTGTCATCATCGAGAAATAAACCACAAAACCACAACAGTCATTCAGGTGCCGTCTTCGCAAGTATGAGCGCATTTTTCACCAAAAAAGACTTGCAAAGCGGATTTAAAGCGCGTGATCATTTTCTGCCATTCGTTGGTTTAACCTGGTCAGCAACAGTGAAACCATACCATCACTTCAAAGCGACAGTGACTACGCAGATAAACATTCATTGATTTTAAAGGTATTTTCGGCTCCCCAAAACGCAACGAAAACCCAATATTTCTGGCAAAACAAGAGCGTTCACATACATTATACAATCACAGGCCAACTCTACAGGGAGGGTTACAAAAACGTTACGGACTGTGTAGAGACAAGGCGTTGGGATAATTATCATCATCTTCAACTTTTACGACAGTCGAAAATCGTGTCATCACGTCAACAAAAAGTGACAGTGCATCAGAACATTAATTCATTGTGGGAATCTAACGTCGTAATTTTTTTCAAAACAGTAACGGACAGACATTTCCAGGCGATTTTCGGACACTATTAAAAACAAATTAAGGACTTTTGTAAGATTCTACCATGGCATTGGTGTCGGCAACCCTTGTTTGCTTCTGTTGTTCTCATCGTCCTAAGTATTGTTGTTGTGCGTTACGTAATTATTTGTATGTGGTCCAGTGTTCGTTATAAGTAGGATATTTTTGCATTGTTTCTCGAAATGCGGGAGACAACGCAAAGGTGAAATTGTCTAGGTACATATTGTATGTTGTTGAGAGGCAGCTGACGAGTCAGTTTGTTTTGTGCTGTGGCATTGGGTCGTCTCGACATTATACACGGTGTCCAAGTGTCTATCGTCAGATCTATGTACATTATTCATTTTATATTTGTTCTTTTTACTGTTCTCTCTTTACGGTTACATATGATATTTGATTTCTTTGGATATATGGTATTGTTGTAATTCTTATGTTAAAACAGCTTCTATCTAGATGGTATCTATCAGTTTATATTATGCGCACGGTATGGTCTTTCATGGGCATGTTTATGTCAGTGGTTTATATTTCTATGTAATCATCCGTCTGCGTTTCACCGGCCTATGCGTCTAGCGTTTAATAGTTGGCATTTAGTGTGTATCATTCATTTGTGTATGTATATGTATGTTTACAACTATTTCCAGGAATTGTTCTACAGTTATTTGATATAAATATATATACGAGGGAGTATAGTTGATATTCCCACCTCACTACCTAGTGCTTATAGAGTGACTGGATGAGTACAGAGTGATATTTTAGCACTACGAAGTTACGTGCACAAGGAGTGGTAGTGTACGTATTGAAGGCACACAAAGGACTAGTAGCAGAGTCTTTACATTTATAGTTGGCTGACAGACAGCAACGTGTCCACAAGTACAAGATGCCTACTTTAATGGAATATATTGAAGCAGGTGAACGAATAGGCCTGAAAGGTAAAGAGTTACAGGAGTTTGCAGAAGCAAAATTGAAAGAAGTTCAGCACTGGGAAAGAGAGGAGAGGCATAATGAACGTGAGGCAAAACGCTTACAGGAAGAGAAAGAGACACAAGTAAAACTAGCTGAAATGGAAAACAAACGTCTACAGGAAGTAAAGTTAGCTGAAATGGAAATTGAGAAAGAGAAGATCAAGTGTCAGATGCAAACTGAAATCGAGTTAAGAAAACTAGAACTATCTTCGAAAGGTCAAAGTGAGGAAAGCAGAAGACCGTCGCAGTCGTCACAGAGATTAAAACTGCCATATTTTACGGACCGAGACAACCTTGAATCTTATCTTGACAGATATCAGGCATCAGCGAAAGTGTTAGGCATCCCAGAAGAACAGTATGCTATTAGACTAGGTGAGCTTCTAACGGGAAAGGCACTAGATACTATGTTCAATTTACCTGTAGAAGAAAGGAACAACTACACTATCTTACGTCAACGTTTGCTGACAAAGTTCCAACTAACTGAACATGGATATAGAACAAAGTTTAGACAGTTAGTGCCAGAGACAAATCAAGATTTCACAGATTTTGTTAACACTGTAAAGAATACATTTAACAAATGGATGGAGCTTGCAGAAGTAGGGAAAGATTTTAATAAATTAGTAGATCTAATGTTAAGAGACAAGGTAGTATCTGCATGCAATTCTAATTTAGTGGCGTTCTTTGAGGAACGGAAGCCAAAGGACATAGACACAATGTCTCAGTTAGGGCAAAACTATATGACTGCACATCCTAACAGTTCTATTGGGAAACTAATGAGTGAGGAAATAGTCTGTGCAGCGTACACTAAACAGGACCAGAATCCAGTCATTAGACCAAGGGCGAAAAGTGTGGATTCAGCACAGAAAGGTGAGCAACAAGAACTTCAAGATAATGGTTTCCGAGGAAACAATGTTGGTAGAGTAGGACGGTACCCATATAGAAGAGGGAATTTCCAGAGACGTCCAAATTATGCCGGATGTTGGAATTGTGGGAGCTGGAGACACAAAATGGCAGATTGTGATGCACAACCATCAGATGGACCAACGAACAACAGTAAAAGGGAGATCACTTGTTTCAAATGTGGAAGGAATGGGAATGTCAGTCATCAATGTAGGATGAGAGAAACAGAGCACTCAAATGCAGCACAAGTAATTGAGACGCTGAACAATGAAGATTGTAGTGGGTGCAAACCTCTTTTTGAAAAAGATGGTCAGCCAGTCTTAATATGTGGTCATACAGTGAAAGCAGGATCAGCAGTCCATGAAGGAGGAAGTCTGAAGATGCATCATGGGTTTGTTAATGATAGGCCAGCGTTAACAATTAGGGATTCCGGATGTACGTCCATCGGGGTGAGAAAGAGTTTAGTGCAACCCTCGGATTATACAGGGGAAAAGATTAGATCCATAACATTTAATGGGACAGTAGAATTCTACCCAATAGCCGTGATAACAGTAAAAACACCATACATAACAGGAAGAGTGACAGCATGTGTTTTAGACTCACCAGTGGCAGATCTCATCATAGGAAATGTTATAGGAGTTAAAGAGTGTACAGAAGAGGAAGTAGTTTATTGGGACCAAAAACATAGTGGAAATAGTAACGAGGTAGTTACCAAAAGAAAACCTAAATTAGAGAGTATAGCTGAAGAAAAAGAGGCACTTGAAGTAAACACTGAGGACAAGGATAGGACAGCTGAGCAGGTGAGAATGGATCTCAAATGTAGCTGTAGGGAATCCCAGAGACAAGATACTACTCTTGACAAATGTTTCCAGGGGTGTAGTAAAGTGAGACATAGAAAATCAAAGAAGGGTAGATGGAGCTTCGATAGGAAGAACAATGGTTTCACTCACTGGTTTTCAGATGTCGGAACTGCATGTGGGCAAGTAGCAGTACCTTTAGCACACAGAGACCGATGTACTAGAACAGCTCAGGATAGTGCATGTGCAGGGCACATAGGCATAAGGCGTATGCAGCAGAAAGAAAGGTGCCAGATATATGGGCCAAGATTGAATGGAGAGTTCAGACTAAACAGAGACGCAAGTGTAACAGTACAATATGCAGATGGGAAAGTTGAGTCAGGTCAAAAGTGTGTTCGCGACATTACTGACCCAGGGCTAGGGATAGCAAACAGATGTTGTAATTGTAGAGGTACCATGAGTCATGGGTACATGAAAGGTAGACACAGCATCGACAGGAATCAGAGGTGGGTTGATGCAAGAAAAGAACCACCTGATATATGGTCGGTACACAAATAGCTTGTGTCTTCTTAAAGATATTAATAGACCTGTGGGTACATAAGTATAATGCTTTTCTATGATGTATTATTATTATGTGATGTATTAGTTCATGCATTGGTACACAAGATAGAAAGATGGTTGTATTTATGTGTGGGGAATATGGGAGTGTACTATGAGTATTTGATGTATTATGTAGTGTGGTAGCGAGAGTAAGGTGCAGCCATACTTAGGGCTACCCAGGCAATGTGTCTGGGTCACATATTTAATAAGTTTTAGTCTCCCAACATTTGAAAACGATGTTTTCTTTTGAGGGTGGGGTAGTGTCACATGCCTGTGGTCATTGACATTAAGGTGAGTGGCCGTACAAGATAAACAGTTCACGAGATAAAATAGGGCGGATAGTAAGTCCCCCAGAGGGCGTAAATTGAAAGGGGGAGCTGAGAAGAAGTCAGCTGACTAAAATAAAGGTGAGGCAGACAGTTGGAGCAGTGAGGTTATGTGTTATGTGGGAGGCAATGTGGGGGATAGAATTGTTGAAAAAGACAGGGACAAAGACTGACGGAGGGCAGTTGATGTTTGGACTCCGAGCGGAGCGGAGTTGAGTTAGACCGGACCAGGAGAAGGTCGTGGTCTGAGAAAGTGAAGAATTGTGACGGAGTTCGGAAGATAACTCCGCACTGTGGGTTCCAGGGATAGTGAGTGGAATTCGAGACCCAGAGTGGGTTACTTTGAGTCGGGCCTAGAGAGAGGCTCGTATACCTGTCGTGTGGGACGATATTTTGTAGGCCGTGAGAGGCAGTGTTATTCGAAGTGTTCCATTGGGATGGAGATATATTCTTAGAGAATTATTGTTCCTGGATTTAGATGTTACATGTGTCTGTGTTAATTCAGAATTAAAGGAATATTATGTGCGCAAAATTAACTCTTGTTCACTGACTGGTGTTTGGTTGTGATGCATATTGGTTAATCTGTTGTGCAACATCACATTTACAAGGACATACCCTAGACACAACCATAGCCACTCTATCTGTCACTTAGTCAACATTCACTTTGTGTCACTGATGTATGATCTAAGCTGATGTATGATATAGGCAGATGTATGATCTAAGCTGATGTATGATATAAGTATTATAAGCTGATCTATGATCTAAGCTGATGTATGATCTAAGCTGATGTATGATATAGGCAGATGTATGATCTAAGCTGATGTATGATATAAGCTGATGTATGATATAAGCTGATGTATGATATAGGCAGATGTATGATCTAAGCTGATGTATGATCTAAGCTGATGTATGATATAGGCAGATGTATGATCTAAGCTGATGTATGATCTAAGCTGATGTATGATATAAGTATTATAAGCTGATGTATGATCTAAGCTAATGTATGATCTAAGCTGATGTATGATATAGGCAGATGTATGATCTAAGCTGATGTATGATCTAAGCTGATGTATGATCTAAGCTGATGTATGTTATAAGTATTATAAGCTGATGTATGATATAAGTATTATAAGCTGATGTATGATCTAAGCTGATGTATGATATAAGTATTATAAGCTGATGTATGATCTAAGCTGATGTATGATATAAGTATTATAAGCTGATGTATGATCTAAGCTTACAGTCAGGTCTTAGTCAGATATGACTGAGCTACCGTATAACAGTAGACGGTACTACCTGGTTTCTGTTAGCGCCGAACGTTGGGCGGCGCTTACCAAACCCGACACCCCACATTGTGCCAACGGCTTCGGGCGGAAGAGCGCAATTGGGAGGGTACAAGCCTTACCCTGGTGCGAGGAAATGCAAGCTAAAGACAAAATTGTCATGGCAGGGCAGACCAGGCCCTAAGCCTTGGTTGGCGACTGGTCTAGGATCGAAGCTCCGACAGGCGGACAGTTAGAGCATTGCTTTGCTGATCCGGCAGCTTCTGCAGCTTGTCTTGTTCCAGATGTAGGGGTGTTACCTTTCCTCTGGAGTGAACTAGGCAGGCCGAGAGAGGGATCATGCTGCATGGGCAACACATGATCTCTATATTTTAGCCCAGGCTTTGTGCTATGGAGAGGCAATAACTCCATCCCTGGTCTTAACTGGTCTCGGAATCAAAGCGAGAGGCAACTGTTACGGGTTATAAGTCCTTGTCAGTTGGCGTAGACATGGGGCGCCACGCGTTGCCTCTGACGGTGGGAGACACCTATAGGTGTCACTGATCAGCTACCGCCCGCCTCAAGCTGGGCAGCCCCCAGCCAATTGGGTGCTGATCCGCCACAGCCTGCCTGCTTCAATGGGTGCTTGGGGCTAGGACAAAATCTGAATCGCAGGCTGTAAAACCAATGCACCAGGTACAAACAAAAATATAAATAGAAACCTCAAGCTACGGCTTGCAACCTGGAACGTGAGAACCATGTGTCCAGGATTTTCCACTGACTTGACCAATATTGACGATGTGAGAAAAACGGCTGTGATTGATGCCGAACTCAATCGTCTTAACATTGATATTGCTGGCCTGCAGGAGACTCGCCTCGCTGAGGAAGGGTCACTCAGGGAAAACAACTACACCTTTTTCTGGAAGGGTAAAGGGCAGGCAGAAAAAAGGCAACACGGTGTGGGCTTTGCAGTGAAGAATTCGCTACTGGGAATGATTGAAATTCCAGCAGGAGGAAATGAAAGACTATTATCCCTGCGCTTGGCAACCTCTTGTGGGTTTGCCACCATTATTACTGCATATGCACCGACACTCGATTCCTCTGATGATGTGAAGGATTTGTTCTATGAGGAGTTAGACTCTGTGATCAAGGCAGTTCCAAAATCCGACTACATTTATATGCTCGGTGATTTCAATGCTCGTGTGGGCAAGGACTCGAGTTCATGGCCAGTGTGCCTTGGAAAATACAACATCGGTCGCATGAATGAAAATGGGCAAAGGCTGCTGGAGCATTGCACCAGTAATGACCTATGTATTACAAACTCTTTTTTTAAAACAAAAGAGATGCATAAGGTCACATGGAAACATCCAAGATCCGGCCATTGGCACCAGCTGGACTTCATCATCACACGGAGACAACATCTGAACCATATATCATTGACTCGTAGTTACCACAGTGCTGACTGTGATACGGATCATTCTTTGGTTGTTGCAAGGGTTAGACTGAGACCAAAGAGAATCTACACAGCTAAACACAAATCTAGCCCAGGATTAATATTATTAACACTCATGATCCTGAAAAGTGCTTTCAGTTTCAACAGCAACTTGAAGACGCTTTCACTGATACACCAGAAAATTGTACAGTAAATGATAAATGGAATAAACTTAAGGAAACTCTTTGTAAAACTGCCGTAAAGGTTTACGGCACTGTGGATCATAAGAGGCAGGACTGGTTTGCGGCCAACAGCAAGACTCTGCAGCCCTTGATTGATAAGAAGAAGAAAGCTCTCTTAAGAAACAAGGAAAGACCAACGCGTAACACTCTGAGTGAGCTAAGGCAAGCTAGGAAGGATGTGCAAAAGGCTGCCAGGCAGTGTGCAAATGATTATTGGATCAAGTTATGTGAGTCCATTCAAATCGCAAGTGATAAGGGAGACATAAGAAGCATGTATGAAGGAATAAAGAAAGCCTGTGGTCCAGTGATCAAAAGAAGTGCACCATTGAAAACCTTGACTGGAGAAGTCATCACTGATAAGAAACAGCAGATGGACAGATGGGTAGAGCACTATTTGGAGCTTTACTCAAGTGAGACCAAACTAGCGGATAATGCCCTCAACGCCATAGAGGCTCTACCAACTCTTGACCACCTGGACACACTTCCCACCATAACAGAAGTTAAGTGTGCTATAAATGAACTTGCATCTGGCAAGGCTCCAGGTAAGGATGGGATTCCAATAGAGGTTATCAGGAGTGGGCAAGACACACTCACTATACAGATCCACCAGCTAATAGAGCTATGCTGGCGTGAAGGACAAGTCCCACAGGATTTCAAAGATTCAAGCATCATAACACTGTACAAGAACAAGGGCGATCGGAGCGACTGCAACAACTATAGGGGTATCTCACTTCTGTGTATTGTTGGAAAAGTATTTGCCAGAATTGTTCTGCGCAGACTTCAAGTCCTAGGAGATCAAGTCTACCCCGAATCACAGTGTGGCTTTCGACAGAACCGGTCTACCACTGATATGATATTCTCATTGCGACAAATGCAAGAAAAATGCCGTGAACAGAATCAACCACTGTTTATTGCCTTCATCGACCTCACAAAGGCATTTGATTTGGTCAGTCGTGAGGGTCTGTTCAAGGCACTAAAGAAGATTGGCTGCCCACCAACTCTTCTGTCCATTGTGGAATCGTTCCACACAGGCATGAAGGGTATAATCAAGTTTGATGGTGCAACTTCTGAAGAATTTGAAATCAAGAGTGGAGTTAAGCAAGGTTGTGTACTAGCTCCCACCCTCTTTGGAATATACTTTTCACTTCTACTGAAATATGCATTTCGTGATCAGGATGGTGGTATATACATTCACTCACGCTCAGATGGCGGCCTCTACAATGCTCAGAGATTGAAGGCTAAGACCAAAATTAGGAGGGTACTGATCAGAGAGTTGCTTTTTGCAGATGATGCTGCAGTTACGACCCACTCTGAGGAAGAATTGCAATGTCTACTATCTGCATTCTCCAATGCTTGTTCTGAATTTGGTTTAACAATTAGCAAAAAGAAGACACAGATTATGTCACAAGGTGCACATGGGGTACCATCAATCTTTATTGACGACGCCGAACTAGAGATAGTAGACCATTTTACATATCTAGGGTCGGTGGTAAATAGCAAATTATCCCTAGATCAGGAAATCAACATCCGGATTGGTAAGGCAGCAACAACAATGAACAGGTTAAGAAAAAGAGTCTGGGAGAACAGGAAGCTTACTGCCAAAACAAAAGTCCTTGTCTATCAAGCCTGTGTCCTTAGTACTCTTCTCTATTGCAGTGAAACCTGGACAACTTACTCACACCAAGAGAACAATTTAAACAGCTTTCATATGCGGTGTCTGCGAAGAATTCTTGGTATTAAGTGGCAAGACAAAATCACAAATACTGAAGTATTGGAAAGATCAGGTTGTGTGACAGTTTATTCCATGCTCAGTCTTCGTAGACTTAGATGGATAGGACATCTTAGGCGGATGGATGATGGTAGAATACCAAAGGATATCTTTTTTGGTGAATTACAGATGGGTAAGAGATCTCAGGGTCGGCCTCTACTACGATACAAAGATGTGTGTAAGCGGGACATGATTGATACAGGCATTGATAATGCACATTGGGAGCAAGTCGCCGCTGAACGTGTTGCATGGAGGGCAAATATCAGAAATGGAATAAAGTCAAAGGAGAAAATTATTGCAGAAAAGTCACACACCAAGCGTTTGAGACGTAAGATGGTGCATGATGGTGGAAATGACCACGTGTTCACATGCACCCACTGTGAACGGACATTTACAGCGCAAATTGGCCTTATCAGTCACACTCGCTACCGCCATAGTTAAAAGTTATTATGCCTTTTTAAAGCACAAACTATCGTCTGTCAAGACGGCAAGGTGCCAATGTAATGTAATGATCTAAGCTGATGTATGATATAGGCAGATGTATGATCTAAGCTGATGTATGATATAAATATTATAAGCTGATGTATGATCTAAGCTGATGTATGATATAAGTATTATAAGCTGATGTATGATCTAAGCTGATGTATGATATAAGCTGGTGTATGATATAAGCTGATGTATGTTATATACTGATGTATGATATAAGCTGATGTATGATCTAAGCTGATGTATGATCTAAGCTGATGTATGATATAAGCTGATGTATGATATAAGCTGATGTATGATATAAGCTGATGTATGATATAAGCTGATGTATGATCTAAGCTGATGTATGATATAAGCTGATGTATGATATAAGCTGATGTATGATATAAGTTGATGTATGATCTAAGCTGATGTATGATATAAGCTGATGTATGATATAAGCTGATGTATGATCTAAGCTGATGTATGATCTAAGCTGATGTATGATCTAAGTATTATAAGCTGATGTATGATCTAAGCTGATGTATGATCTATGCTGATGTATGATATAGGCAGATGTATGATCTAAGCTGATGTATGATCTAAGCTGATGTATGATATAAGTATTATAAGCTGATGTATGATCTAAGCTGATGTATGATATAAGCTGATGTATGATATAGGCAGATGTATGATCTAAGCTGATGTATGATCTAAGCTGATGTATGATCTAAGCTGATGTATGATATAGGCAGATGTATGATCTAAGCTGATGTATGATCTAAGCTGATGTATGATATAGGCAGATGTATGATCTAAGCTGATGTATGATGTAAGCTGATGTATGATCTAAGCTGATGTATGATCTAAGCTAATGTATGATCTAAGCTGATGTATGATATAAGCTGATGTATGATCTAAGCTGATGTATGATATAAGTATTATAAGCTGATGTATGATATAAGCTGATGTATGATATAAGCTGATGTATGATCTAAGCTGATGTATGATCTAAGCTGATGTATGATATAAGCTGATGTATGGTCTAAGCTGATGTATGATCTAAGCTGATGTATGATATAAGCTGATGTATGATCTAAGCTGATGTATGATCTAAGCTGATGTATGATATAAGTATTATAAGCTGATGTATGATCTAAGCTGATGTATGATCTAAGCTGATGTATGATCTAAGCTGATGTATGATCTAAGCTGATGTATGATATAAGTATTATAAACTGATGTATGATCTAAGCTGATGTATGATCTAAACTGATGTAAGATATAAGCTGATGTATGATCTAAGCTGATGTATGATCTAAGCTGATGTATGATCTAAGCTGATGTATGATCTAAGCTGATGTATGATATATGTATTATAAGCTGATGTATGATCTAAGCTGATGTATGATATAAGCTGATGTATGATATAAGTATTATAAGCTGATGTATGATATAAGCTGATGTATGATATAAGCTGATGTATGATATAAGCTGATGTATGATATAAGCTGATGTATGATCTAAGCTGATGTATGATATAAGTATTATAAGCTGATGTATGATATAAGCTGATGTATGATATAAGCTGATGTATGATATAAGCTGATGTATGATATAAGCTGATGTATGATATAAGTATTATAAGCTGATGTATGATCTAAGCTGATGTATGATATAAGCTGATGTATGATCTAAGCTGATATATGATATAAGTATTATAAGCTGATGTATGATCTAAGCTGATGTATGATATAAGTATTATAAGCTGATGTATGATCTAAGCTGATGTATGATATAAGTATTATAAGCTGATGTATGATATAAGTATTATAAGCTGATGTATGATATAAGTATTATAAGCTGATGTATGATATAAGTATTATAAGCTGATGTATGATATAAGTATTATAAGCTGATGTATGATATAAGTATTATAAGCTGATGTATGATATAAGTATTATAAGCTGATGTATGATCTAAGCTGATGTATGATCTAAGCTGATGTATGATATAAGTATTATAAGCTGATGTATGATATAAGTATTATAAGCTGATGTATGATATAAGTATTATAAGCTGATGTATGATATAAGCTGATGTATGATATAAGCTGATGTATGATATAAGCTGATGTATGATATAAGCTGATGTATGATCTAAGCTGATGTATGATCTAAGCTGATGCTCACGGACTATACTCATACATTCATCATTATCATGTGCCTTTCCAGCTGGCATAGGCATTCATATCTCTCCACAGATCTTGGTCCCTGGTGTTGTCTTTTTCTTTAATATAATCATTGCTTCTGTTTTTTTTAATATTCTAGAAACGTCTTTTTGTGCAGTCTCTATTATTGTAATGTCCAAAAGATGTAGATCTGTTGTGTTTTCAGCTATTAACACTTTGTCATTTGCATGACATAGATTGTTTATATTATAAACAACAACTCATAATCCTGGCCTCTCTTTGATCTTTCTCATTATTACTTTGATATAGAGAAAGATATGAGATTTGGTGACCAAACTCTCTGTGTCTTACTAATAGCTTCATCTGTTCATAACAGCCATCTTTATTTCCCATTTTAATTGCTACTGCTTGTTTCCAGTAAATATTTTTTTAAAATTATTATTCTAAGATCTTTTGCATCTTTATTAACATCTTCCAACATTTTGATTATTTCATCACTTTATCAAACATCTTGGTATGCTTGCTTGCTTGTGTTCGTTGGCTTGAGCTCCAACGCAAAGTCCTGTATGTCGGATGAAGGCATCCTGTTGTCCAACATCAGTGTGATGTCATACAGGACCTGAAGTTTGCGTGAGTATCCGTTGTCCCATGTCTGGCTTATTGGTGTGCAGACTGGTGGTTCCTCGCCATACAGGCAGACACTCTCCGACTTCGGAGGAATCGGCGATCCTATTGACTTCAGCCAGGACCCCGAAGGGACCTGTTGCCCAGGACGCTCGACGAGGACGCGTCAATAGGTCTTGGCCAGTATATAACCCGGCCCTGGTGCCTTGGAAACACCTCTGCGTCCCACATCTTGGTATAATCTATACAGCACATGCATATGTCTTTCTGTGTATCAACTGATCTCTATATTGGTGTTTGTAATGTCTTTCTGGATAGGTGTATTATAGGGGTTTGGGGCTCATCTTCTATATGGCTGTTACTGGCTGCTGGGCCTAAAGTGCCAAGCCAAGTACAAGCAAAAAGCCAAACCCCTACTATGACCTGTGTTTGCTATGGGACAGTTGAGCCCGATCCGCACCCAACTAATGTTTACAGCAGACCCAACCCGGTGTTTTACTATGTGCCTGCCGTGCTGGTTGAGGCACCCTCACCCCTCAAGGGTGGCCCCAAGCTGTGGGTGTGCCGTTGCAGCAGTTACTTTATTGCTGTCACTCCATCACAACAAAATACACTCCTAACCCACTGGGCGACACAAAAGCGTGAGGCTTGCCAGATTGTTCAGTGGGTTTTTTCCCAAGGCCAACAGACCCCGTTCTCTTACTTATTTGTTACAAAGTAACAACACAATCATCGAAGGTCGCTGGCGGCCACTGAGAACTGGTGGTTCGATCTCTGGTGGTGCATCTTCTGGCATGACCTGCACATCTTGCCCCTCAGCAAGGAGCTGATCAATGATTTTCTTCCCAGTCTTCCTCTGTTGGCTCTTGCCTGAGGTTGTCAAATTCTTCTCACAATGCTTTCCGCTTAATGCGGTGCAATTGCTTTTGCCTGTGGACAGGCACCCGTGGGTGTGGAGGTCTTGGAGTCAGCAACATATCCATACTTTTTCTTCAACACATCCACACTGTTCTTCACCAGTTTCCATCTTTATTTTCATCCCTGTTCTCATAATTCTGAGTATATGTTTGCAAGATGAAAAACATACTGACCAATAAAACGATATCAATTGCTACGAGAAAAAGAGTGGTGAGGTGCTACATACAGCCTGTACTTTTGTATGGATGTGAAGCATGGACAATGAGCAGTCAAACTGAAAAATATCTGATGGCTGTGGAAATGTGGTTTCTGAGGAGAATTTAAAGAATACCATGGACAGGCAGAAAAACCAATGACCAAGTCCTACAAGAAACAAATCAAATAATAATCATAAACTGATTAGAGAAATTAGACGTAGGCAGTCAAAATTTTTTGGATGTTATGAGAAAAAATAAATTAGAGAACTTGGTAACAACTGGCAAGATCAAGGGGAAGAGAACCAGGGGAAGACAGAGAAGTAATTACCCAGATGGCTTGACCATGTGGCATGATTGAGACAAGAACACTGAGCTGATCCAGGACTCTGGTGATTGAGTGAAATGATGAATCATGACTGCCCGTGCTTACCGGTATGGCATATTATCGATCGATAGATGGACATATTTTATGAGGATGAGTATACAAAATTCTTTGTACTCAAAAGCTCCTGGTCTTTTCAGCAGAGCTATAAATGCACATTTAGGAATTATCACTAAGTATGTATCCACTGTTATAAATATCATTCAACATGTTAGTTAATATTTCTACTCCAAATTCTCCCAGTACTTCTAATTCTTACATAATGATTACATTTGGCTGAGCTGTTTTTCTGTTCTTCACGTTTCATAGCACCAGTGACTTCCTCTTGTATCACTGGACCTTCTAAATTACTTTCTTTTGTTAATTCTGCTCTTTCTCCATCACATAACTCTCTTATGTATTCATTCCATCTCTTCATCATAGCACTTTCTTCCAATAGTATGTTGTTTTTTTTTTAAATTTTATTTCAAATATTCTTTGTTTACTCTTATGTTTCTTCCTGTCAACTCATTAATCTGCTTGTGCATATATTGTGTATCTTTAATAGAATTCAGTTCAATTATTTTGCACTGCTCATTTAACCAATCTTTTTTTCAGCTTGGTCTCTTCTCTTGAGTAATATGTCTTTGATTACTGGACTCCATTTTCCATTCTTCACTTATACTTTGCATTTTATTTCTTGCATTATATTTGTTTTTAACAATCACTATATATTGTTCTTTAATATATGTATCTGTTTTTGGAATATCTTTATTTATTCTCATGTTCTGAACCTCTTTTCCCCTCTCTTAATTCTTACTTTTATTTGTCCACAAACTTGGACGTGATCAGTTACCACAAGGCATTGTCTTCATTTATCTATTCAGGCATTTCTAAACCTCTCATTGATCACTATGCAATCAATCTGCTTGGATGTTTTTTCATCAAGGCTTTTTCCTGTGTACAATTGTCAATTACAGTGTTCAAACCATTTGTTTCCAATCAGCAGCGCTGGTAACTGATACTGTTGCATTGAAGATAGTGTTTCTAAATTCCCTCAGTTGCCCAAATGAAAGTTTCAGCAATCAAAATACCATTGTTACGCTATGAAAAAGGAATTGCAAAGTAAGCAGTAAGTTTCCCACCAACACTGCAGCCATTAACATCAATCTCAGACTTGATCTCTCAAGATACATAGTCTTGGGAAAATAATATGGTCGTTTTTCCTTGCCTTCCATATTCACGGGTATATTTTACCTCTGCCTTTGACAGCAATTTTTGACTGTCAGGACAAGAGCGTGCCCTGCTGTGCTCAGAAGAGCTGCCTACTTACCCCGTGGATAACCTTATTTTAACCAGTGTCTGAGCAGATTTACATTCGGCTATTGTGTTATTTTAATAGTATAAGGCTGTGGCCATTCAGTAAGCAATGGCAAACTACTAAATGTAAAATTATCTAGTAAATCACAAACAGCCAGTAAATGCTGGGGTTGACTGCAACATCCTGTAAAGGATATTCAACTAACTGTTGTTATATTGCACTTAATCTTACCTGGACCTACATAGACTTCAGGCCGTTCTATCTTCACACTTGATGGTAGTTTACTCTCCATCTTATGTCTACAGTCAGTCTGAAAGGATTAGATGTATTATTAGTCATTAGTCGCGGTTCCAACATAACAGCAAAGGGTCGTCCCCATTATGCTCCATTCCCGTGCCAGTGAATATCACATAAAATGTTCCTCACTGCCTCATGTGAAAAGCGGAAAAGACAGGAGTGTCGACAAACAACAGCCCGCTCAGGCACACTGTGCAAACTGCCACCGCTAGAATGTCACCACAAAAATCTTCTATGAACAGTACAGTTCACCCCTGATGGAATTGGCAGTCACTTTCCCAACCAGATGTTCACCTACTTCTGGTCCCCAGCATGGCAGATAGGCAGTGAAACGGTTAAGGCCTCTGGGCTTTTATGCTCGTGGCTACCGTTGCATTCGCATTTTCCTCATGTTGGACTGGCAGTTTACGGTTCTGTCGCCCTGCTACTGAGTTGAGTGCGTGGCGCGACGCTGTGAGCTGAGAGTTTCGTGTGGATTTGATGTATGCAAAAATAAACTATATAAATTAATTTGATATTTTGTTTTTCAAGATAATATCTAACCATCATTAATGATACAAAATGCCTTATGATCATTTCAAGACATGATTTCTTATAACGTTATTCCTCAAGTGCCCTTTAAAAATTTGAGTTTGGCAACAAATCAGAGTAATGATATTGGTTTATCATGACAAAATTATAACAATACATGACAGCTTTGTCCAACATTCTTATTACTTGTGTCACACATCATACACACATTAAAGTTGATGCAATAGTTATGATGGCAGCAATTCTTTGATGTATCTTATTTCCCCTTCCATATATCCAATAAATAGTTTTCATTTGGAGAGAAAAACAAGGAACTCTCGTCATCAACGTTTCCTCTAAATGGTTGCTTATGAGCAAGAATTCTACTTTGAGAGCTCCTACCATGAAAGTTGTGAGCGAGCCTACATTTGACAATTAGGTAAATTTGGACCCAATAATGTCTGCTTGTGCACTGAAGCTCGAAGATCTGAACTTGGTTGATGACATTTCTCTCATGTCCCACACATTGAAATGAAATGCATGATTTACCTAAACACAATAGATAGGAGAGCACATCAATTAAGTCTAAACATTCATAGGGAAAGACAAAAATAATGAGAAGAAATCAAGCAAATGTTAACCTGATCCCTCTTGGTGAAACGTCACTTCGAGAGGCAGAATTATAAACCTATTTTGGTAGCAATGTAGACACAGAAAGGTCAACATATAAAGATAGTAAAATAAGAATGCAACAGGCAAGAAGAGCTTTCATAGCAATTGGACATTTGTGGAAGTCAAAGAAATTAAATAACAGACTGTTCAATGAAAGCAGTACAACTGTATGTCTCAGAAACATGGAGAATGACATACAATGTTTACTGTGATTACTATATTATTTATGTCTCAGAAACATGGAGAATGACATACAATGTTTATTGTGATTACTATATTATTTATGTCTCAGAAACATGGAGAATGACATACATTTACTATGATTACTATATTATTTATGTCTCAGAAACATGGAGAATGACATACAATGTTTACTATGATTACTATATTATTTATGTCTCAGAAACATGAAGAATGACATACAATGATTACTATATTATTTATGTCTCAGAAACATGGAGAATGACATACAATGTTTACTATGATTACTATATTATTTATGTCTCAGAAACATGGAGAATGACATACAATGTTTACTATGATTACTATATTATTTATGTCTCAGAAACATGGAGAATGACATACAATGTTTACTATGATTACTATATTATTTATGTCTCAGAAACATGGAGAATGACATACAATGTTTACTATGATTACTATATTATTTATGTCTCAGAAACATGGAGAATGACATACAATGATTACTATGATTACTATATTATTTATGTCTCAGAAACATGGAGAATGACATACAATGTTTACTATGATTACTATATTATTTATGTCTCAGAAACATGAAGAATGACATACAATGATTACTATGATTACTATATTATTTATGTCTCAGAAACATGGAGAATGACATACAATGTTTACTATGATTACTATATTATTTATGTCTCAGAAACATGGAGAATGACATACAATGTTTACTATGATTACTATATTATTTATGTCTCAGAAACATGGAGAATGACATACAATGTTTACTATGATTACTAAATTATTTATGTCTCAGAAACATGGAGAATGACATACAATGTTTACTATGATTACTATATTATTTATGTCTCAGAAACATGGAGAATGACATACAATGTTTACTATGATTACTATATTATTTATGTCTCAGAAACATGGAGAATGACACAATGTTTACTATGATTACTATATTATTTATGTCTCAGAAACATGGAGAATGACATACAATGTTTACTGTGATTACTATATTATGGACACATACAAGTTTGTAAGGCGAGATGACTACATATTCATCAACTCAGGAGGAGATCACCACGAGAGAGGAGTAGGAATTTTAGTAGAAAGAAACTCAGAGAAAAATATTAGTGGATTCTGTGCTCATAAAAACAGAATGATACTACTCACAATTAAGGCATGACCTTTCGACATAGTATTTCTTCAGACGTATGCTACAATGACTGATTACAGTGATGAACAGCTAGAAGAATATTATAGAGACTTACAACAAACAATGAAGGTTGTAAAGTCATCAGAGGCCCTAATTGTCATGGGAGATATGGTTGGAAAAACTAAAGATAAGCAGATAGAAGGGCAACATGGAATGGGAAACAGAAACCACAGAGGAGACCGGCTGATACAGTTTTGCGAAGAAAACAGTCTTATTATTTGTAACACATTTTCCCACATTTCCGTCTCCCGTGTGTTGCTGGGGCCCATAAGGGAAGCAAAGAATAGCAACACTGCAGCCTACCACGCATGTCGTAAGAGGCGACTAAGGAGGCTTGATGGTTCCGTCGCCCTGCAACTGAGTGAGTGCATGGCGCGACACTGTGAGCTGTGAGTTTCGTGTGAAATGCTTTTGAATCTGCCCGAGGTCTTTTGGAACGTGACTGCATGTTCGGAGCGATGGCAGATGGCTATGTCCCAGAGTTGACCGGTTTTTGCCTTATGCAGTAATGCGTGGCTGCTGGGCTTCTGGTTGACTGCCACTACCATCGACGATGAACTGTATTTCGTGGACTGTGTGGGTGAACATCTAGGAAACATCCAGATGGGAAAATGACTGCCGATTCCATCAGAAATGAACAAGGTGTTTTGTGGGGGACTATTGTGTTGACATTCTGCACAGTGTATCTGTGCGGGCTGTTATTTGTCGAGACTCCTGTCTTTTCCACTTTTCACATTGGGCAGTGGGGAGCATTTTGTGTGATATTCACTGGCACAGGAACGGAGCATAATGGGGACGACCCGTTGCTGTGAAGTTGGAACTGCGACTAACTAACTAACTAACACATTTTTCCAACATAACCCTAGGAAACTATATGTGGAAAAGCCTTGGAGATAGAACGAGAAACCAAACTGACTACATCATGATTAGAAATAGATTTTAAAACAATGTTTAAAATGCCAAAACATATCCTAGTGCTGATAACTCTTACAACAATTCTGTAGTCTTAAAATTACAAATAAAACTTAAAAACACAAGAATAAGGACATCAAAGACACCTCAAATACATATATCAGCATTGAAACAACCAGACATAAGTCAACTATACCTGGTTGAAGACACCTCAAATACATATATCAGCATTGAAACAACCAGACATAAGTCAACTATACCTGGTTGGAGTAAAAAGTAAATATGACAGGTTAATTGTTGAAAGCATGGAACAATACAGACGTGAAAATCCTGAAGATAAAACTAATACAAAGTGAGAATGTGTAAAAACTAGTATACAGATTGTATATACCACCTTGCCAGTGAAGGTAAATAAGAAAAAGCACATATGCATAACTGATGAAATCTTGAGCAAAATGACTCAAAGAAAGAAAGCAAAGAACACTCCAGAGTAAATATTAATAGATAGATAATTATGTCACATGTGCAGAGTTGCCAAAAAAAAAGGAGTGGTTACAGAAAAAATGCAAAGAAATAGAGGATCTAGAAATAAAACACAACTCGAAAGAATTACATGAAAATATAAAAAGATTTACAAAGAAGAAAAATTATATAACAGGAAATGGTTGTATCAGAGGGAAAGATGGAGAAATTATAATTGATTATACCGACATAATAATAAGATCGACAGAATATACAAAAGAGTTATTCTGGGACAGAAGGGTCAATAAACCAACATTGTATAATATTCAAGAAGGACCAAACACATTAAAGACTGAAGTAGAGAAGGCTATTAAAAAGATGAAAGAAGGAAAGGCTGCAGGACCTGACAAGATAATAACAGAGATGATAAAATCTTTAGCCAGCTTTGGCATTGATACTATCACAGAATTATGTAATGATATATATATAATACTGGGTACATTCCCAAGGATTTGAAAACATCCATTTTCAACACACTACCCAAGAAGCCAAGAACTGTTGATTGTGGGGATTACAGAACTATTAGCTTAATGAGCCACATAACTAAGATACTACTCAATGTCATTCAAGAAAGAATTCAAAATAAAATAGATGAGGAAGTAGCTGAAGAACAATTTGGGTTCCACAAAAACAGCAGCACCAAAGAAGCAATAACTGTTTGAGGATGTTAATTGAAAACTACAGACGTTTAAAAAAATATACATGTCTGTTTTATAGACTACAAGTAAGCTTTACAACATGAACAATTAATTACATGCCTTGAAGATATAGGAGTAGACGGAAAGGAAATCAGACTTATTAGTAACTTGTACTGGGAACAAGTGGAATCAATTAGATGCAGAAATAATTATTCATCGCCCATAGAGATAAAAAGAGGAGTGCGGCAGGGATGTGTGTTGTCCTCAAGCCTCTTCAACCTATACAAAGAAAGAATTTTTAAACAAGTCATAATGCTCGGACTTAACATCAATGGAAGAATCATAAAAAAGCTTAGATATGCTGACAATACCGTATTACTAGCAGAAAGCAAGCAAGAGTTACAAAACCTAGTGGAACAAGTAAACAGGCATAGTGTGGCTTAGGTATTAACAAAACAAACAAAAAAAACTATGATAATTAGCAATGGAAAAGAAAGGTCATCAACAAACATCACAGTAAATGGGGGGATACTAGAACAAGTAACAAGTTTCTCCTATCTTGGACATGTAATAACAGATTACGGCAGAAATGAAATTGAAATAAACAACGAGAATACGAATGGCCAAAAATTCTTTCAACAGCATGAGATCAGTATTAACATCAAGAGAGATTGGCAACTGTGGCGTGTTAAAAAGAAATAGGAGAAGAATCCCCAAATTCTAATAGCCAACTGTTGTGTGGAAAAACATAAAGGGCTCAATAAGACTGGTGGGTGGGAGGTGTGTGTTTTTGGATGAGGAATGTGTTGGTGGGTGGGGATGTGTGTGTGTGTGCATGTGTGTGTGTATGGGTGATGAGATGTGTAGTTAAGGGATGTGTGATTGTGGATTGGAGATCGGGGAGGGGGGGGGGGGTGCTTGGCGAGTGGCTGGGTGGGTGTGGGGGGATGTGTGGGTTGGTGCGGGTTTTGTGTGTGGGTAGGTGCGGGATATGTGAATTGGTGGGAATATGTGTTTGTGGGTGTTGGATATGTGGTTGGGGGATGTGTGTTTGGCTGAGTGGTGGAGGATATGTGGGTGGGTGAGTGTTGGTAGGTTATGGGATGGGTGGAGGATGTGTGCGTGTGGGTGGGGAGATGTGTGAAGGTGGGGGGATGTGTGAATGGGTGATGGATGGGTGGATGCATGCATGTGTGCCTGGGTTTGTGTGTGGGTGGGTGGGGGATGTGTGTGAAGGGATGTGGTGGGTGGGAGATGTGTGTGTGTGGGGGTGGGGAGATGGTGTATGTGGGGGGGGGGTGGGGAGATGGTGTATGTGGGGGGTGTGGGATGTGTGGGTTGGGGGATGGGTGGATGGATGGGGGAATGTATGTGCCTGTGGGTATGTGTGTGGTTTGGTGGTGGATGTGTGTGTGGGGGACATGCGGATTTGTCTCATAACATGCATTGTTTATGTTTACAACATTCATTTGACAATGTTTTTTTTTCTGTGTGAATGCACTATGCACTGATGAACGAAAGATGCGTGATTGGAAGGGCCGAATGTAAGATGGGCCTGCGTGTCCAATTTGTTACCCTTTGAAAATAAAGTTTGTTCGTTCGTTCGTTCATTTCCTAGGTGGAGATAGATAATAAAGTAAATATTTCCTAATAGAGGGCCAGTAGAGCACAAGAAAGATACCGAACCTCAGAGAGGAGTAGTAGACTCACTCTGGACATGCTGAAAGTTCTGGTGTTTTTCCTTGGCCACCATTTGCTCTATATTTTTTGTCCCTTGACATATATGTTAAAGTAAACATACATACAAATTTAAACACAACATAACAAGTGAATCAACAACTCTTGGTTCTATAGGATAACATTATAATGTGATAACATGGGTGTGTGGGGGGAGCGTCTGTGTGTTAGAGTGACATGATGAATGAACAAAATTCATAAAAAGAACTCTCATAAAAAACACCCATCATAAGATTACTAATTATCAACTAATTATCAATGTTAGTAATTAATATCTCCCGTAGATACTATGAAAGTCCATAAGAAGACTATAAAGTCTTTCAATACAACACATTTACTTATTTATAGGACTGTCTGTGACTAAAATCCCCAGAGTTGAAACTGTCCATGTTGCTAAAATTCAAGCTTTGAAAATATCCATGTTGCTAAAATTCAAGCGTTGAAAACATCCATGGATCACTACAATTCAGCTACACAGTCCATTCTTTTTCTCATGAACTTGATAGAGTATAGACATGAGGGCAGGATTCAAAAGATGTATGTACTAGTGTAGTAAGTACAACTTTGGTTGGCCAGGCCATCATCCAAGATACTGATAAGTCATTCAGTTGTCTTTCATAATGCTGGGTTTGCCTTGAAAGTGGAGGGCAAATGATATATATTGTAAGTCCGTACTTCGAAAAATATAAAGACGGATCCCTTTCATCATGTATCGATGATTCATCCACTCCATTATGACCAAATAGAGTATTTAGATTATGCCATAGTTTCGGCCAAACAACTAAACCACCTTACCCTCAGCCATATAGGACACATATTCTCCCAACAGGAAAAATACACTATTTCCTATAGAATCATGTTGCAGACTCACTTCTACTTTTGCAAAGCTGAGCATTCTGTGCAACAGTCAATCCCAAATTTGCCTTATTTTACTACATCTACTCATTTCCTCTTTGTACGCCAATCAGATTTCTTTCACAGCTGTCATTTTTCTGGCGTGACTATAACTTGACCCCGATGTGGGTGGAGGTTGGATGTTTCAAGAATCCCTGCGAGGGGTTAATTTACAATAACCCGCCCTGTCTTCTCTCACGCAGGTGCTCCTCACATGACGTCATAGGCAGTTTATTTTTAGCCTCTGTCATCGCCAAAACTCCAAGATCTTGCAAAATTGTCACTTTTACGAAAACATGGTTTTCCAATGTAATCAATTAAGGTGGAGTTCATTATGGAGTCCAAATGTTGTTGATAGGCGCAAACATTACAGTTTAGTTTAGTCGACGGATCAACATCACAGCTGTAACCCATAAGTGCTGAGTTCTACTAGAGTAGAACTCCTAAAATCCCCACTTTAGTCCTGATTTCTTCATTTCTGATCTTATCTCTTCTTGATACATTTGAGTATTCTTCTCAGGAATCTCATTATTGTTGTGATTTTTCTTTTCTCTTACTCTTGTCATTGTCCACGTTTGGCATTGGTAACACAGAGTTGGTAGAAAGATTGTGTTGTAAAGTGCTTTCTTAGTAGTTATTGATATGTGTTTGTTCTTTAATATTGGTGCCATTTGTCCAATGAGTTGGTTTGCCTTAGTGCATCTATTTTCGATCTCGTCTTCTGATTTGCCATTTGATGATATTATACTTCCTAGGTACTTGAAACTCTTTACTTGTTTCAAGGGATGTTCGTTTCGGTGAATTGTTGTTGGTTTTTCTTCTTTAGTTATACTCTGTTATACTTGTGCTAATTTTCATGTTATGGTCCCTACACATTTCGTTTTGACTATTCATGTGATCTTGTAATTCAGCTTCTGATTTTGCTATCAGTGCTTGGTCATCTGCAAACAGTTCTCTAATGGTGTAATTTGTTGATGGTTCTTCTTCTGTGTTCTCGTCATGTGGTGTTCTTGCAGTCTCTGTTTGGCTGGTTTCTTTACATATGTCTCTATAAATGTTATGAACAAGAGAGGGGACAGGACACAACCTTGTCGTACTCTGGATCTTATGGTGAAGGGTTCTGAGTGTCCTCCAGTTGCTCTCACTATGCATTCACTGTTGTTGTATAAGCTTCTACATAGGTTTGTTAGATGTGTACTCACCCCATATTGTTTAAGGGTTTCCCACAGCTTGTTTCTATATACTGTATTAAATGCTTTTTCTTTTTCGAAAAAGGCTAAGTAGAGTGTTTCACTGAATGTGTTTCATTTTTCTATAAGTTGTCTAAGAGCAAAAATGGCATCTGTGCATCCTTTGTTTTTCCTAAATCCAAGTTGTGTTTCGCTTAGCTGGGGTTCTACAGTAGTTTGTAACCTTTTCTCAAGAATTGTGCAAAATATTTTTCCAGTATGACTCAAAATTGCCTCAGTATTGTGTGCAGTCTCTTTTTTCCAAGTTGGGATAATTATGGCGTTTCCCCAGTCTCATGGTGTCTGTAGTTCTACCAAAACATGGTTGAATAGTCTATGTAGCCATGCTGTTTTTACTTCTCTTGCTGCTTTAATTAGTTCATTTGGTATTTCATCTTGTCCCAGTGATTTGTTCAATAATTTCTTCTTTCAGTATGTCTGGTTCTAGTTCTTCGTTGGCATCTATGTTGGTCTCTTGAATCCCTGTGACATCTGATGGGATGTTGAGAAGTTGTTCGAAGTACTGTTTCCATCTTATTAGGATTTGTTTTTGTTCACTTATTGGTTCTCCATTTTCGCTGTTAATTATTTCAGTTGGGTCAAAGGGTTCTCCTCTGGTTCTCATTGCACTTATCTTTTTGTAGAAGTTTCTAGTTGCCTCCTTGTAGTTTTTATTTAGGGTTTCTCCATACTCCTCCCAGTCTTTTTTGTTTTTCTCTTTACTATTCTATTCACATGTCTCGCTATTATATATTCTATGTAATCACGTTCCTGTTTGCTCTTCAACCACTTTTTATATTTTTTCCTTTGTATTTTACAGGTTTCTTTACCTCTGCGTTCCATCAACTAGTTATTTTCTTTATCCGTGTTTTGCATTTTTTCGTTGTTCCACATGTTATTTTTGCAGTATTTTAAATGCTTGATTTGAACATCTCCCATTCTTCTTCCACTCTTCTTCTACTTTCCATAGGTATTTTACAAAGATTTCAGATAGTTTTTTCTCATAATTTACTTTCACTGCCTAGTTGTTGAGGTTTTTTACGTTTACTGATTTGCATGGCATGTATTTTCCTGGATTGTTACTTTTTTCTTCTATTGGTTATTATTGTGGCAACGACTGCTTTGTGGTCTGTGTTTATACTTAAGTTGGGCACTGCCCTTGCATCTAATATATTCCTCTTTCTGGTATTTCTTGTTAATATAAAATCAGTTTGTAGCATTTTTGATCATATTTTAAAATTGAATACTTACTAATGATACTACCACAGTAGATAGGTCTTGAAAATCAAAATCTAATGGTACCTCAATGATGCCTGTATGTCAATTCTAAGTGAAGATATTCACATTTTTGTGAAGGTGAAACGAGTTACGATTTCTCATGTTCCTCATATGTTTTTGGAGCTCTCCAGTGTGTCCATTGCCTCCACCATCAGATTGTGTGTGTCTGTGTGTGCCAGATGGTCTCAAACGGTCATATGAAAACTGACTTTAAAAATATGTTCTGTCATGTTAAATGATTTAAAAATAGTATAAGTATACAAATAAATTATTATTAATCTTTAAAATTGTATTCACTTTAACTTTAGTAGTTCAAATTGCATGTTTTGAGTGTTACAAAGTGTAGTCCAATCGATATGCGCGGCCGCCATGCTCTGTGAGTTTCCATTTCACAAAGTCACATCTTCACAGAAAATCTGTTTTTCAACAACAATTTGAGCAAGTTTGACGATGAAAATATGCTGATCCAGGGGCGATATTTTATATGGCAATTAAAATTCACATTAACAAAGAAATCTATTGGATCCATCGATTCCGACACTCGATCATTTCGCTGCCCCTGTGGCCTGTGGGATGTGCTACCAGGCAGCTTCCACAGATCCGTAGAGCACACTTTATTCACAAGTTTCCAGTTTCTCAGTTATATATTTTAGTTTGTAATGTTTAATATTTTATATTATATCACCTAATAAATTTCTCAAAAATTACAAAAAAAAAATATCCAGTAGGGAATAGAACCCAGGTCTCCCGCGTGACAGGCGGGATATTTACCACTATGCTAACAAGGCCATAATGATTATTCTACAAAGATTAATAATATAGTCAAGTCGCCATTTTGGGTTCCCCATTCACAAAGGCACTCATCATGGTTGTATCATCTTCGTCTGTTTTTCAACCACAATTAAAGCAAGTTTAGCGGCAAAACTTTCCAAATTTCTGTCTAAAATCGATCTACAATTGATGGTGTTCTATTGAAAGCGCCAGAAAATAATTAATTACGGTTCAGTGTGTCATTTCCATTTTTCTCCGCGTGTGAGGTTGTCTCAACCAATGGGTCATAGGCGGATTATGAAAGCTGACTTCAAAAATATGTTCCGTCATGTTAAATTTGTTAAATGATTTTATACGGAGCTGGGTATAGCTGAAGTATGAAGCTGTTTAAATATCAAGAATAATTTTCCAGATTGGTATCCCCAATGTGTCCCCATGCGAGTTAAAGAATTGTTAACTTGCGTTTCTGTACACTTACTGTTTACTACAGGCTTCCATCTTTGTTGACATTACCGCCCTACTATTTCCTGCTATTGATGTCCTCATAATTCCGGTCCAAGCTGATAGTAATATGCGTCGCCTCAGAAAGACATGATTTAGGCAATTCAAACACCAGGCTTCCGACTTACTCGCCTGATGAATTAACAAATAAACAAGGAAATGCTACGCACATAAAGTGCAGGAAAACCTGGTATATGTGAAGCAGGTTGAAAAGAGAGAGGGGGGAGATAGATAACGAAGATAGTGTGAGAGACAGAGATACGAGAAAGATGTGTTGAAAGACATAACAAAGTGATAAAGACAAGTGAGAGAAAGAGGGAGGGATATATATATATATATATATATATATATATATATATATATATATATATAGAGAGAGAGAGAGAGAGAGAGAGAGAGAGAGAGAGAGAGAGAGAGAGAGAGAGAGAGAGAGAGAGAGAGAGAGAGAGAGAGAGAGAGAGAGAGAGAGAGAGAGAGAGAGAGAGCTCGTGTTCGGTTCGCTAAGTGCCTTTCCCAAGACAACAAAAGTAGAGGACAGATAAGAACAGAAAGACAAGTGTGCAGGTTCTTGTGCAGCAAGATAAAGACACATGTAACCAACAAAAAACACAAAAACCCTAGGAAACACTGTTTGCTGCCAAAAGCGAGATCATCAGACCAGCACTGGTTGATACCAACTTATTTGTTCTTCATTTACCAGGTATCTGTTATGTGGTTACTTCAATTAGCGAGTGGGACAGAGTGGGACAGGTCGGGAGAGAACATACCGGGCACTGCTCTTGCTGAGGCCTCGCTTGATACGGATGTTGTCTGTCTAAATGATGGGACACCAACTAGGCAGGCAATGAGACTGGGGGACCCTGACACCGCCATCGACCTGGCGCTTGTATCACAAGAGGCGGCATCCACAAAATGGAGTGTCCTTGGGGATTGTAGAAGCGACCACCTGCCCCGCTCTGTACTGGTACCTAAGCCCAGTACAGTCAGGGCTATAGACCAAGCCATGTGAGAAAACCCGGGTCAAGGAGGTCTTTCTGGTGACTGCCGAGTCCATCAACGATGAATGGTGGTATTTACTATTTGTGGATGCATTTGTAAAGAAAAGAGCAAATGCATCCATACTTCAAGAGTTGAATATTGAAGAAGGTTGGCTATTAAAGATGATAAAACAAAGAAAATTGAAATATTTTGGTCACTTGAAACGTCACGAAAGTCTGGAGAGAACAATAATGGAGGGGTATATGCCTGGGAAGAGAGGAAGAGGAAGGCCAAAGAGAAGATGGGCGCAGGATGTGGCGGATGATCTCCAGATGGGTGTATCGGACGCGGGGCATCTTGCTTGTGATCGAGAGGTTTTCCGGAGGGTTGTTATGGGAGCGAGGTTCTGCAAAGGACATGCTACTGAATGAATGAATGAATGGATGAATTTTGTGTTGACATTCTGACGGCGGCATTAGTGCACAGTGTACCTGTGCGGGCTGATTGCCGAGACTCCTGTCTGTTCCACTTTTCACATTGGACAGTGTGGAGCATTTTGTGTGATATTCGCTGACACCGGAACGGAGCAAAAATGGGGATGACGCGTTTGGAAATGGGGATGACGCGATGAAGTTGGAACCTAACTAACTACGGTAACTAACTAACAGTCAGGGCTATAGGAGCCTGCGAAGCATTCAGTTATGAATGCTCTTCGCTCTTGGGGTGCCGTCGATCACAGAGACGGTCTAAACCAGCAGGAAAACCACACATTTCCTAGTGCCAAGACAGCACTTCTTGTTTGTTATATTCTGATTGTAATATCGCCACCCACCTCCCCACCTGTCTATGTTGCTTCCTAAATGGGTGTATGATTCCATGCTTGATTAAGTTGCATTATTTTGTTTCCAAACAAATTTTTATCCATAATTGTTGTGACTTAACAATTTTAATTCAATTATAATAACCCATGCTGCTCTGTGAAGAGTCCATGTTCCATGTCTAGCGTTAGCTGTTGGTTTCAGTCTACAGCAACAATAAAGATGACAAAGCATGTCTGCCACACCCCTGTTATTTAAAACAAATGTTGTCCCTCACGGAGAACTCATTTCATTCCTTTATATGTGATGCCTTTATAAATTAACGATCGATGGATTCCCGTAATGATATCTATTTCCATAGCGATTTTCTATCAATGTCATTAAAAAAAAAATTGCCTCGCTGGTGAGGAATTGAACCTCAGTCTCCCGCGTGACAGGCGGAATTGCTTACCACTAAGCTACTGAAAACACAATGAAAACTTTGCAAAAATGTGTAATATAGTCAAACACATGTCCCAATGACGCAGTTCACGTGACCAGCCGGGGTTTCCGGAAAAAACGGACCGGAAAAAAACGAAGTGGAGTCTGAATAGACAGAGTAGTTTATACGGACTTGAGTCCGTATAGACACTTTCTTTATAAAAGCACGTCTTTACAGAAAAGTTTGCTTTCATCCACAAGTAAAGCATATTTAGCGATGAAACTTTCCAAATGTATGTAAACTTGGATGGAGAATTTGATAATCCATTGAAATAGTATGGTTGTCTATTAACAGCGCCAGAATAGTGTTCAAAGTGCACATGTCAGTCTGATCGATATGCGCAATAAACAAAAACACATCTTCGCAGAAAATTTTGTTTTCATCCACAAGTAAAACATATTTAGCGATGAAACTTTCCAGGTGTATGTAAATTTGGATGGAGAATTCGAAAATCCATCTAAAATTTATGGTTGTCTATTTACAACTTCAAAAAAAAAAAAAAATTAATTAAAGTAAGTATGAAATATATTTTTATTTATTTAAAAGGTCACAATAATTTCAACCAATTGCTGTGCACTGGATATTAGGCAAACCTTTCCTGGAAAACCCAGGATGATGTGTGCTATTGTCACGTGATATTTGAATGAATAAATGACGTCAAAAGAATGAATGGTCTATACGTAGCGAGATTGGGCGAAACAGTGGATCATTCTTGGGTGACACCGTACATCACTTCCATTTTAATCTCGGGTCACGAACCAATCGAACTCTCTACAGCTTGGCTTTTAGTTGGGTGACACCGTACATCACTTCCATTTTAATCTCGGGTCACGAACCAATCGAACTCTCTACAGCTTGGCTTTTAGTATCTTGATCATTCCATTTATACTAGGTGTATATATGTGAGTCTTTGGTTTTATAGAATGTGTTTGTTATATAAAGGTTGTGTTGGCTGCATAGCTCTATGCTATCAGTCCACTTCCATTATCATTTATTTCATTATGTTAGTCTCCAAAAAATGCTCCAAGATGTTTTTCTATGCCCTCTATATTATGTCCTAGTCTTGCATTGAAGTCTCCCATAACTATGATGTTGTCCTGCTTATCTATTTTACTTAGCATATCATGGATGCCTTTGTAGAATTCCTCGCATTCTTGTTCATATTTGTTTGTGATTACATGGTATGTATATATTTGTACATATGTTGTAATTGTTTATTCTTTTATTCTCACTGTTATGATTCTTTCTGATATATATTTTATTTCTAGTATTCCTCTTGCTAGCCGTGGTTCAATGACTATTCTCATGCTGTGTCTTGCCCTTTCTTGCTGTTCCACTCCAGAGTAGACAAACGTAGCGAGTCCCATCATCAATTTAATTTTGAGTATTTACAAATGAGACTGCCACAGTAGATAGGCCTTGAAATTCAAAATCTAATGGTACCTCAATGATGCCTGTATGTCACTTCTAAGTGAAGATATTCACATCTTTGTGAAGGTGAGACGAGTTGCGATTTTTCATCCTATTCATCCGTAAAGAGAACTCTCTAGTGTGTCCCTTTCCTCCAATCAGCGACACCCGCTAGTGTCTGCGCGTCTATGCGTGCGAGATTGTCTCAAACTGTCATATGAAAACTGACTTCAAAAATATGTTCTGTCATGTTAAATGATTACAAAATAGTACAAGTATACAAATTAATTATTAATAATCTTTAAACTTGTGTTCTATTTAACTTTTGTAGGTCACATCACACGTTTTATGTGTTGAAAAGTCTAGCGCAATCACAATCGATATCATATGCGGTGGCCGTCATGACCCGTGGGTTTCCAATTCACAAAGTCACACCTTCGCAGAAAATCTGTTTTTCAACCACAATTCGAGCAAGTTTAGCGATGAAACTTTGCTGATTCCGGGGCGACATTTTATATGGCAATTAAAATTCACATTAAACAAAGACATCTATTGGATTCATCGATTCCGATAATTCCGCTGCTTGCTCCCCGGCAGTCGGTAGCTTGCACAGATCCATAGAGCACACTTTATTCACAAACTTCCAGTTTCTTAGTTCTGTATAATATTTTACTTCGTAATGTTTAAAAGTTTCTATTATATCACCTAATAATTTTGTGAAAAATTTAAAAAAAAAAAAAAATACATGACCAGTCGGGAAGTGAACCCCGAACTCCCGAGTGACAGGCGGGCTGCTTACGACTTACGCTAGCGAGAAGACAATGCTTGTTCTGCAAAGATATTTATATAGTAAAGACGCCGTTTTGGGTTTGCTGATCATAACATTTTCGCCTGTTTTTCAACCACAATTAAAGCAAGTTAGCGATGAAACTTTCCAAATGTCTGAAAAATCTGATGCAGAATTCGAAGATCCATCTACAATTGATGGTTTTCTATTGAAAGCGCCAGAAAAACATTATTTACGGTTCAGCTTGCCGTTTTCATTTTTCTCCGCGCGCAAGGTTGGTCTCAACCAACACGGGTCATAGACGGATTTTGAAAACTGACTTAAAAAATATGTTCCGTCATGTTAAATGATTAAAAGATAGTACAAGTATACAAATAAATTATTAATGATCTTTAAACTTGTGTTTTCTTTAACTTTAGTAGGTCAAATCGCACGTTTTGTGTGTTGACAAGTGAAAGCGTAACATGCCACTTCGATCGGTTCGCGCATGCGCAGTCGCCATAGCGCAAGCCACGCGCTTCTCCATTCACAAAGACACGCTTCGCCGAAACTGTTGTTTTCATACACATGATCAGCGATTACAGCGATGAAACTTTCCAGAAAAATCTAAAATTGTATGCAGAATTCAAAACTACATATATAATTGTGGAAGTTCTAATTTAAGCGCCAGAATAGTGTTACAAAGTGCACATGCCCATCCGATCAATATAAAAACACATCTTCGCAGAAACTGTTGTTTTCATACACTTGTACAGCGATTACAGCGATGAAACTTTCCAGGTATATTTAAAATATTATGTAGAATTCAAAAATGCATATATAATTGAGGAAATTCTACTTTAAGTGCCAAAAAATAATTAATTACGGTAAGTATGAAATATATTCTTATTTATATAAAAGGTCATGATGATTTCAACCAATCGCTGTGCACGGAATATTAGGCATACCTTTCCTGGAAAACCCCGGATGACGTGTGTTCTTGTCACGTGAGATTTTAATGAATGAATGACGTCGAAAGAATGCATGGTCTGAACTAGCCGAACTGGGGGACCCGGTGAGTCATGGCGTTATGATTCCGTATATGATATCTGTTTTCATTTCCGGTCGCGGTACGTGTAACTGTGGTGGATCTCCTTCTTGCATCTTTCCCTCTTTATTCTGGTGTCCGCTATTCCAATCAGTCCAATTTTCCTCTCTTCCATTATTTCTATCTATCAAATCAATGAATGATGTAATCAAATTCAAATAGTCAACACCATTAGACGGTGCATGAATGATGTAGTTAAATAAATTAATAAAGTCAACACTACTGACACTCACAACGACGCCATTTAAACTTTTAACATAAACGAATCCATGAATAATGTAGTCAAATATTCAACGTTACCAATCTAAACTGTCAGGGACGGCTGGCCGAGTGGCTAGAATGCCGGCCTCGCCTTCGAGAGACCCAGGTTTGAATCCTTGGTAAGGTGTGGATTTTTTTCTGTCGGGGCAAAATAGAAAGGCCTAACCTGCACAGTTCGCGTCAACTACACCTACACATGCCGCCATGTTTCCAGCTGCCGAAGTTAGTATGAAAACTGAGAGATACTCTCAAATGGTCTATAGTATTATTACCGAAACAATATTAACAACAATAAATATGTTAATATTGCTGTATAATTTATTGTCGCGGCGAATTTAGCGTAAGTTAGCCATCATCTTGTTCTACCCAAGTAAAAGCATTCAACATAGCGTTCACATGGACTTCTACTTGAGTATGCGTTCACATAGCGTACACTTGGGTTTCTTTATGAGTATGACATGAGTTCACAAAGTACAAAGCGTACACATGGGCTGCTGTGTGAGTATGAGTTCAAGAATTAACCTCACTCAGGTCATTCCCACGCGTATTTCGACTCCTTCTTTGGTTATCAACAGTTTCCATGCTGAAGCACCAGTCGCACTCCGCTTATTCGTCCGCGTGCATTTTTATCAGGCGTCTCCCAGGCTCTGTGTTCACAGTCCGCTGTAACAGTCTCTTCTGTTGTGGATCCTCTGTTCACTGCCCGCTGTAACAATCTCCCCAGTTGTGGATCCTCTGTTCACTGTCCGCTGTAACAGTCTCTCCAGTTGTGGATCCTCTGTTCACTGTCCGCTGTAACAGTCTCTCCAGTTGTGGATCCTCTGTTCACTGTCCGCTGTAACAGTCTCTCCATTTGTGGATCCTCTGTTCACTGTCCGCTGTAAAAACCTCTCCATTTGTGGATCCTCTGTTCACTGCCTGCTGTAACAACCTCTCCAGTTGTGAATCCACTGTTCACTGCCCGCTGTAACAATCTCCCCAGTTGTGCATCCTCTGTTCACTGCCTGCTGTAACAACCTCTCCAGTTGTGAATCCTCTGTTCACTGCCCGCTGTAACAGTCTCTCCAGTTGTGGATCCACTGTTCACTGCCCGCTGTAACAGTCTCTCCAGTTGTGAATCCACTGTTCACTGCCCGCTGTAACAGTCTCTCCAGTTGTGGATCCACTGTTCACTGCCCGCTGTAACAACCTCTCCAGTTGTGAATCCACTGTTCACTGCCCGCTGTAACAATCTCTCCAATTGTGAATCCTCTGTTCACTGCCCGCTGTAACAATCTCTCCAATTGTGAATCCTCTGTTCACTGCCCGCTGTAACAGTCTCTCCAATTGTGAATCCTCTGTTCACAGTCCGCTGTAACAATCTCTCCAATTGTGAATCCTCTGTTCACTGCCCGCTGTAACAGTCTCTCCAGTTGTGGATCCACTGTTCACTGCCCGCTGTAACAACCTCTCCAGTTGTGAATCCACTGTTCACTGCCCGCTGTAACAGTCTCTCCAGTTGTGGATCCACTGTTCACTGCCCGCTGTAACAACCTCTCCAGTTGTGAATCCACTGTTCACTGCCCGCTGTAACAACCTCTCCAGTTGTGAATCCACTGTTCACTGCCCGCTGTAACAATCTCTCCAATTGTGAATCCTCTGTTCACTGCCCGCTGTAACAATCTCTCCAATTGTGAATCCTCTGTTCACTGCCCACTGTAACAATCTCTCCAATTGTGAATCCTCTGTTCACTGCCCGCTGTAACAATCTCTCCAATTGTAAATCCTCTGTTCACTGCCCGCTGTAACAACCTCTCCATTTGTGGATCCACTGCTCACTGCCCGCTGTAACAACCTCTCCATTTGTGGATCCACTGCTCACTACCCGCTGTAACAGTCTCTCCATTTGTGGATCCACTGCTCACTGCCTGCTGTAACAGTCTCTCCAGTTGTGGATCCACTGTTCACTGCCCGCTGTAACAGTCTCTCCAGTTGTGGATCCACTGTTCACTGCCTGCTGTAACAGTCTCTCCAGTTGTGGATCCACTGTTCACTGCCCGCTGTAACAACCTCTCCAATTGTGAATCCTCTGTTCACTGCCCGCTGTAACAATCTCTCCAATTGTGAATCCTCTGTTCACTGCCCGCTGTAACAATCTCTCCAATTGTGAATCATCTGTTCACTGCCCGCTGTAACAATCTCTCCAATTGTGAATCCTCTGTTCACTGTCCACTGTAACAACCTCTCCAGTTGTGAATCCTGTGCTCACTGCCCGCTGTAACAACCTCTCCAGTTGTGAATCCACTGTTCACTGCCCGCTGTAACAATCTCTCCAGTTGTGGATCCACTGTTCACTGCCCACTGTAACAATCTCTCCAGTTGTGGATCCACTGTTCACTGCCGACTGTAACAATCTCTCCAGTTGTGGATCCACTGTTCATTGCCCGCTGTAACAACCTCTCCAGTTGTGAATCCACTGTTCACTGCCCGCTGTAACAACCTCTCCAATTGTGAATCCTCTGTTCACTGCCCGCTGTAACAATCTCTCCAGTTGTAGATCCTCTGTTCACTGTAACAATCTCTCCAGTTGTAGATCCTCTGTTCACTGCCCGCTGCAACAATCTCTCCAGTTGTGAATCCTCTGTTCACTGTAACAATCTCTCCAGTTGTAGATCCTCTGTTCACTGCCCGCTGTAACAACCTCTCCAGTTGTGAATTCTCTGTTCACTGCCCGCTGTAACAATCTCTCCAGTTGTGGATCCACTGTTCACTGCCCGCTGTAACAACCTCTCCAGTTGTGAATCCACTGTTCACTGCCCGCTGTAACAACCTCTCCAATTGTGAATCCTCTGTTCACTGCCCACTGTAACAATCTCTCCAGTTGTAGATCCTCTGTTCACTGTAACAATCTCTCCAGTTGTAGATCCTCTGTTCACTGCCCGCTGTAACAATCTCTCCAGTTGTTGATCCTCTGTTTTGCTGGGATATGAACTCAGTAATTTCTGTGTCTGAAGCATAACTGTAATCTCTCAGCCACACCTCCACAAATTATTCCAACCGATTGACTTTATTTACAAACTGTGAGAGTAAATACACTGACTCTTAATCCGAATGATCAGAACAAGCCACACGTGCTGACATGCAACCTGCATGATTAGAACAAATCACAAATGCTGACAATAAATTTAAATTTCCAGAGCAAGCCAAACGTGCTGACATTCAATCTGAATGATTAGAACAAGTCAAAGGTGCTGACATTCAATCTGAATGATCAGAACAAGTCAAACGTGCTGACATTCAATCTGATTGATTAGAACAAGTCAAAGGTGCTGACATTCAATCTGCTTGATTAGGACAAGCCGCAACAACAGAAATGAGATTCCTGTGAAGAATAATCAATGTATCAAGAAGAGATAAGATCAGAAACGAAGAAATCAAGACTAAAGTGGGAGTTATAGCAGCGCTAGATTTTATTAGAAGAAGAAATGGTTTCGCCATGCAACTAGGTTACCAACTAACAGTATACCACAACAAGCAATGATGTACAGACCAGATGGAACCAGAGGAAGAGGCCTACCACGAACATGATGGACGGAGGGAATAGCTGAGTCCATGGGAATATCGATACATGAAGCCCATAGGCGGGCACTCTCCCGCTGTTTATACTTCATTTCAACACCGCAAGGTTCAAGAGGAACATGATGAAATGAGATGAGAATAAGCCACGCGTGCTGACATTCAATCTCAATGATCAGAACAAGCCAAAAGTGCTGACATTAAATCTGAATGATTAGAACAAGCCAAAAGTGCTGCCATTAAATCTGAATGATTAGAACAAGCCAAAAGTGCTGACATTAAATCTGAATGATTAGAACAAGCCAAAAGTGCTGACATTAAATCTGAATGATTAGAACAAGCCAAAAGTGCTGACATTCAGCCCAGTGTCAGAGTCAGCACCGTTGTGGTGATGGTTGTCGATGTAGCCATGTTTGCCCAGTGGTTAGCTGGCTGGCCTGCCGGCCCAGGACTCATGTGTTCCAATCCCGAACCAGGCCGAGATTTTAAATAATTGAGCTGGACTTCCAGGTCCAGCCAGCCTAAAGTTGGTACTTGAAATGTTCTTGGAAGTAAAGGCAGCCATGGGGTATTGATGCTATCTGCCATGGAGTGTCGACTGGTCTATACAAATATGTGGTATTGATGCTATCTGCCATGGAGTGTCCACTGGTCTATACAAATATGTGGCATTGATGCTATCTGCCATGGAGTGTCCACTGGTCTATACAAATATGTGGCATTGATGCTATCTGCCTTGTGGTGTCGACTCAATCAATCAATCATGTGCCATGCCGGAAAGCGTGGGCGGTCATGACTCGCAATTTCACTCGATCACCAGTGTCGTGGATCAGCTCAGTGTTCCTGTCTCATCCATGCCATGTGGCCAAGCCATCCAGGTATTTTCCTTTCGGTCTTCCTCTTGGTCTGTTCCTTTCGATCTTGCCAGTTGTCACCAAGTTCTCCAATCCATTTCTTCTCATAACATGTCCAACAAATTTTGACTGTCTACGTCTAATTTCTCTAATCAGTTTACGATATTCATTTGCCTCCTGTAGAACTTGGTCATTGGTTTTTCTGTCTGTCCATGGTATTCTTTGTATTTTCCTCAGAAACCACATTTCTGCAGCCATCAGATGTTTTTCTGCTTGACTTCTCATTGTCCAAGTTTCACATCCATACAAAAGAACAGGTTCTATGTATCCCCTCAACACTCTTTTTCTCGTTTCAATTGACATCTTTTTATTGGTCAGAATGTTTTTCATCTTGCTAAAGGCTACATTCGCCATGGCGATTCTTGTTCTAATCTCTTCAAGGCATCTCCCATCAGATGTTATGACTGTTCCAAGATAATTGTACCGATTCACTTGTTGAAGAATATTTCCATTTACTTGTATATTACATTGTGGCACTTCTTTCTCCCTAGTGACGACCATAACTTGAGTCTTTTTACAATTTAATTCTAACCCCATTTGATCACTGTGTACAACAACAGCGTCTACTAATTGTTGCAGGTCCTGCGCATTGTCTGCAATTAATACTGTATCATCTGCATATCTAATGTTATTAATGTTTCGTCCTCCAATGCTGATTCCATTTATATCCTCTACATTTCTGAAAATATTTTCACTGTATAGGGAAAAAAGATCTGGAGACATCACACATCCCTGCCTAACATCTCTCTTAATTGGCTGATACTGTCCCACTTCATTATCAATCCTTATTGCAGCTTGTTGTTTCCAATATATGTTTTTTATAAGTCTAATGTCTTTCCCATCAATTTGTAGATCTGCAAGCATATCCACCATGTTGACATGTCTAACTCTATCAAAAGCCTTTGTATAGTCAATAAAGCAAAGATGTATATCCTTGTTTACTTCTATAGCACGTTCAATAACTGTTCGCAGCATATACACAGCATTTACTGTACACTTTCCTTCTACAAACCCACATTGTTCTTCCCCTATTTCAGGTTGTATTTTCTTCCTCACTCTTTGCATGATAATTCTTAGCAAAATCTTTGTGATGTTTATACAAATGTGTGGTATTGATGCTATCTGCCATGGGGTGTCGACTGGTCTATACAAATATGTGGCTGATGCTATATGTGATGTTATTTTATGTTATGTAGAACGGCTTCACTGCACATTGACGCTATATATGATGTTATTTTATGTTATGTAGAACGGTCTCACTGCACATTGATTCTCTATGTGATGTTATTTTATGTTATGTAGAACTGCCTCACGGCACATTGGCGCCATATGTGATGTTATTTTATGTTATGTAGAACGGCATCACATTGACGCTATATGTGATGTTATTTTATGTTATGTAGAACTGCCTCACGGCACATTGACGCTATATGGGATTTTATTTTATGTTATGTAGAACGACCTCACATTGACCCCATATGTGATGTTATTTTATGTTATGTAGAACGGCCTCACATTGACACTATATGTGATGTTAGTTTATGTTATGTAGAACGGCCTCACATTGACGCTATATGTGATGTTATTTTATGTTATGTAGAACGACCTCACTGCACATTGACGCTATATGTGATGTTATTTTATGTTATGTAGAAAGACCTCACTGCACATTGACGCAATATGTGATGTTATTTTATGTTATGTAGAATGACCTCACTGCACATTGACGCTATATGTGATGTTATTTTATGTTATGTAGAAAGATCTCACAGCACATTGACGCTATATGTGATGTTATTTTATGTTATGTAGAACGGCCTCACATTGATGCTATATGTGATGTTATTTTATGTTATGTAGAACGACCTCACTGCACATTGACGCTATATGTGATGTTATTTTATGTTATGTAGAACGACCTCACTGCACATTGACGCTATATGTGATGTTATTTTATGTTATGTAGAACGGCCTCACATTGACGCTATATGTGATGTTATTTTATGTTATGTAGAACGGTCTCACAGCACATTGACGCTATATGTGATGTTATTTTATGTTATGTAGAACGGCCTCACTGCACATTGATGCTATATGTGATGTTATTTTATGTTATGTAGAACGGCCTCACTGCACATTGATGCTATATGTGATGTTATTTTATGTTATGTAGAACGGCCTCACATTGACGCTATATGTGATGTTATTTTATGTTATGTAGAACGGCCTCACATTGACGCTATATGTGATGTTATTTTATGTTATGTAGAACGGCCTCACTGCACATTGACGCTATATGTGATGTTATTTTATGTTATGTAGAATGGTCTCACATTGACGCTATATGTGATGTTATTTTATGTTATGTAGAACGGCCTCACAGCACATTGACGCTATATGTGATGTTATTTTATGTTATGTAGAACGGCCTCACATTGATGCTATATGTGATGTTATTTTATGTTATGTAGAACGACCTCACTGCACATTGACGCTATATGTGATGTTATTTTATGTTATGTAGAACGACCTCACTGCACATTGACGCTATATGTGATGTTATTTTATGTTATGTAGAACGATCTCACAGCACATTGACGCTATATGTGATGTTATTTTATGTTATGTAGAACGGCCTCACATTGACGCTATATGTGATGTTATTTTATGTTATGTAGAACGGTCTCACAGCACATTGACGCTATATGTGATGTTATTTTATGTTATGTAGAACGGCCTCACTGCACATTGATGCTATATGTGATGTTATTTTATGTTATGTAGAACGGCCTCACTGCACATTGATGCTATATGTGATGTTATTTTATGTTATGTAGAACGGCCTCACATTGACGCTATATGTGATGTTATTTTATGTTATGTAGAACGGCCTCACATTGACGCTATATGTGATGTTATTTTATGTTATGTAGAACGGCCTCACTGCACATTGACGCTATATGTGATGTTATTTTATGTTATGTAGAATGGTCTCACATTGACGCTATATGTGATGTTATTTTATGTTATGTAGAACGGCCTCACATTGACGCTATATGTGATGTTATTTTATGTTATGTAGAACGGCCTCACTGCACATTGACGCTATATGTGATGTTATTTTATGTTATGTAGAACGGCCTCACATTGACGCTATATGTGATGTTATTTTATATTATGTAGAACGGTCTCACATTGACGCTATATGTGATGTTATTTTATGTTATGTAGAACGGCCTCACTGCACATTGATGCTATATGTGATGTTATTTTATGTTATGTAGAACTGCCTCACTGCACATTGACGCTATATATGATGTTATTTTATGTTATGTAGAACGGCCTCACATTGACGCTATATGTGATGTTATTTTATGTTATGTAGAACGGCCTCACTGCACATTGACGCTATATGTGATGTTATTTTATGTTATGTAGAACGGTCTCACATTGACGCTATATGTGATGTTATTTTATGTTATGTAGAACGGTCTCACTACACATTGACGCTATATGTGATGTTATTTTATGTTATGTAGAACGGTCTCACTACACATTGACGCTATATGTGATGTTATTTTATGTTATGTAGAACGGTCTCACATTGACGCTATATGTGATATTATTTTATGTTATGTAGAACGGTCTCACTGTACATTGACGCTATATGTGATGTTATTTTATGTTATGTAGAACGGCCTCACATTGACGCTATATGTGATGTTTGTGTATTTTATGTTATGTAGAACGGCCTCACTGCACATTGACGCTATATGTGATGTTATTTTATGTTATGTAGAACGACCTCACTGCACATTGACGCTATATGTGATGTTATTTTATGTTATGTAGAACGGCCTTACATTGCCGCTATATGTGATGTTATTTTATGTTATGTAGAACGGCCTCACATTGACGCTATATGTGATGTTATTTTATGTTATGTAGAACGGCCTCACATTGACGCTATATGTGATGTTATTATATGTTATGTAGAATGGCCTCACATTGACGCTATATGTGATGTTATTTTATGTTATGTAGAACGGCCTCACTCCACATTGACACTATATGTGATGTTATTTTATGTTATGTAGAACGGCCTCACATTGACGCTATATGTGATGTTATTTTATGTTATGTAGAACGACCTCACTGCACATTGACACTATATGTGATGTTATTATATGTTATGTAGAACGGCCTCACATTGACGCTATATGTGATGTTATTTTATGTTATGTAGAACGGCCTCACATTGACGTTATATGTGATGTTATTTTATGTTATGTAGAACGGCCTCACATTGACGCTATATGTGATGTTATTTTATGTTATGTAGAACGGCCTCACATTGACGCTATATGTGATGTTATTTTATGTTATGTAGAACGGCCTCACATTGACGCTATATGTGATGTTATTTTATGTTATGTAGAACGGTCTCACTGCACATTGACGCTATATGTGATGTTATTTTATGTTATGTAGAACGACCTCACTGCACATTGACACTATATGTGATGTTATTATATGTTATGTAGAACGGCCTCACATTGACGCTATATGTGATGTTATTTTATGTTATGTAGAACGGCCTCACATTGACGTTATATGTGATGTTATTTTATGTTATGTAGAACGGCCTCACATTGACGCTATATGTGATGTTATTTTATGTTATGTAGAACGGCCTCACATTGCCGCTATATGTGATGTTATTTTATGTTATGTAGAACGGCCTCACATTGACGCTATATGTGATGTTATTTTATGTTATGTAGAACGGCCTCACATTGACGCTATATGTGATGTTATTATATGTTATGTAGAATGGCCTCACATTGACGCTATATGTGATGTTATTTTATGTTATGTAGAACGGCCTCACTCCACATTGACACTATATGTGATGTTATTTTATGTTATGTAGAACGGCCTCACATTGACGCTATATGTGATGTTATTTTATGTTATGTAGAACGACCTCACTGCACATTGACACTATATGTGATGTTATTATATGTTATGTAGAACGGCCTCACATTGACGCTATATGTGATGTTATTTTATGTTATGTAGAACGGTCTCACATTGACGCTATATGTGATGTTATTTTATGTTATGTAGAACGGCCTCACATTGACGCTATATGTGATGTTATTTTATGTTATGTAGAACGGCCTCACATTGACGCTATATGTGATGTTATTTTATGTTATGTAGAACGGCCTCACATTGACGCTATATGTGATGTTATTTTATGTTATGTAGAACGGTCTCACTGCACATTGACACTATATGTGATGTTATTTTATGTTATGTAGAACGACCTCACTGCACATTGACACTATATGTGATGTTATTATATGTTATGTAGAACGGCCTCACATTGACGCTATATGTGATGTTATTTTATGTTATGTAGAACGGCCTCACATTGACGTTATATGTGATGTTATTTTATGTTATGTAGAACGGCCTCACATTGACGCTATATGTGATGTTATTTTATGTTATGTAGAACGGCCTCACATTGACGCTATATGTGATGTTATTTTATGTTATGTAGAACGGCCTCACATTGACGCTATATGTGATGTTATTTTATGTTATGTAGAACGGTCTCACTGCACATTGACGCTATATGTGATGTTATTTTATGTTATGTAGATCGGTCTCACTGCACATTGACGCTATATGTGATGTTATTTTATGTTATGTAGAACGGCCTCACATTGACGTTATATGTGATGTTATTTTATGTTATGTAGAACGGCCTCACATTGACGCTATATGTGATGTTATTTTATGTTATGTAGAACGGCCTCACATTGACGCTATATGTGATGTTATTTTATGTTATGTAGAACGGCCTCACATTGACGCTATATGTGATGTTATTTTATGTTATGTAGAATGGTCTCACTGCACATTGACACTATATGTGATGTTATTTTATGTTATGTAGAACGGCCTCACTGCACATTGTCCATTCCCATAGCACCACATACCCAATTCACACCAACACCAGCTTTGATTATCTGTTTGTGATTTACTTGGAAATTTTACGTTCAGTAGCGTGCCATCGCTTCTTGAACGGCTGACGACTCATACCATCTAAATCAACGCAAAACGACCCGCTTCCAGATGTTTGATTCTGAACCCTTGACTTTGTATGACGGGTAATTGTGAGACTGCGGTTCACTAACTATTAACCCTGGACTCTGTATGACGAGGAACTGTGAGACTGAGGTTCACTAACCCCTAACCGTGGTCTCTGTATGACGAGGAACTGTGAGACTGCGGTTCACTAACCCCTAACCATGGATTCTGTATGACGAGGAACTGTGAGACTGCTGTTCACTAACCCCTAACCCTGGACTCTATATGACGGGAAACTGTGCGATTGCGGTTCACTAACCCCTATTCCTGGACTCTGTATGATGGGTAATTGTGAGAGTGCTGTTCACTAGCGCCTAAGCCTGGACTCTATATGTCGGGGAACTGTGAGACTGCGGTTCTGTAACCCCTGAGCCTGGACTCTATATGTCGGGGAACTGTGAGACTGCGGTTCTGTAACCCCTGAGCCAGGAGCGGAGACAAGTACAGCAGTCAAGGACCATGTGACCCGCCTTTATGTCTTGTTTGAGTATATGGTGCCAAACCCATGTATTGATAGATTCATCGGCACTCCGTCGGCTTCAGTGGCGAAGGGGTAGCGAACGTGATTCCCAATCCGAGAGAGAAATCAGCTGTAAGCATTTGGAAGCTGTCGGTCTTGTGTTGATTTTTAACAATGAGATGAGTGCCGGCCGTTCAGAAAGCAGTACAAACTAGAGAACGTAACATTTCCTAGAAAATTACAGACACAAAATGGAGAGGTTGACTGTGACGTCCTGTAAAGCGCCCACACTGATCTCTGTTCATTTCAATCATTCTTTCTGTTGCTGGTACCTAGACCATCTACACATCAATACTGCTCATCCACAATCTCTGGGTGTGTTTGACTTCTCATTATAAATCTCAGTACGGGGTCTCCGTGGCAGAGTGGTTAGCTCGCCTGCGTTGCGTTCTGAAGGCTGAGGGTTTGTTTCTCAAGACTCCGCCATCCGGTTCACGGATGTAATTTTATCGGAGACTCCTGGGGGTCATCGTTGAAGCTACAGAGTTCGTGCTCCATGCGAGACCGAGCCATATGGGATACAACCCTGCGCCACGATGTAGTCCTCCTGCAACCCACCTTTAATTCTAGTCAGTATTTTAGTCCCGTGAACCATTCAACTATTTGTACGACGTTACCCACTGTCTATTGTATTATACCACACTTCATGTGGTTAGTATGGCCTAATGGATCAGAACGCCTGGTCTGAAACATCCGGTGTGCTGATGCCAAGGTAAGGGATTCAACCTCTACACCGGATAGCTGGACTAAAATGTTGACCTGTCGTCCTTGACTTGGGGACGTAAATTACAAGTACCTCTGAAGTCGGAGTGGGTTCGCCAGATGGCGAGAGACACTTATAATAGGAAAGCTAATCCACGTGCAAAATTTACTCCAGTGCTAGTATAAATGTTGTGTATGGACTATGATTGAGTTCAAATCGACCTAGCGCCAAAAAAAAAAAAAAATTAATACTTATAATAATGTATGTTTGTGTTTTAGATGGCATTTGTATTACAGAGATCAAGAACAGAACATGACAAGTGAACATCACAATTGATACAATGGACAGCGTCTGATGAACTAAATCCATCTGCTCATCGTCTCTCTAAGTGAAGGAACGAGGTGCCGACTATTGCTCAGTGCATTCTGTCCTGCACAAAGTGATGGTCATATCACATCACTGACCTATAGCTGCGTCCTGTTTCAGGGTGGGGAGGAGGGGAGTTATATTATGTTGGAAAAAATATTCTTGCATTTATAATACGATGGTAAGTTGATAAGTCACAAATGGCTTTAGAAAAATAACTAAATATGATAACAACTTGAAACCAGTTTATTTGTATACATACATTGTCCCTTTATTACTCAACATAATTTCCACCATCATTGATGCACTTATCCCATCGTTTTATCAGTCCGCCCAAACCGACTGCATAGAACTGCGTGACCTGTTTTGTAACATCGATGATAGCCTCAATTACAACTATGTATTAGGAGCTTTCATTTAAAATCCGTTCATGCCACATCAAGCGTAATTACGTACGTTTGTCAGAGTCTCACATGGAGTCGGTAGGAACATAAAGATAGAAGGGAATTAGAGAAGGGATATAACCCCAATACAAGGGAACTAAAGAGACCCACTCGAATGCTCGAACAATCTAGAGCCTTCGAGAAGGATAGGTCAGTTCGCCTACAGCCCCGTGGATACAGATGGAACCCGCTGACCGCGTGCCAGGACCTGTTCCACGAGAAGCTCGAGGAGAGTTACAACCCGTGTCCGATCGAGACACGTTAGAGGGCAGACGCAGACTGGACATCGAAGAAGCAACAGGGCTTAACTTAAGGGGGACTTGATAGATTGAACCCAAGTGTATTTAGGGGTGTTACTCATAAGATAGATGATAGAGTTTGTTGTAATGATTATGTATGATTGCTTTGTTATGAACTCCTGTGATATGCTACTCCAGTGTAACTGGCTGCGAAAACCATTCTTCGCCAGCTTACTGTAAATAAATTATATCAGATAGTATCAGAACGGAGTTTGTTGCCTGTATGAACCCGAGTTTCATTTCCCTAGGTCTCTAGGACGTTGACAGGCTATTTGAGTATCGTTTAGGGATCCAATGAGCATGAAATGGGACTTATCTTATTTACTGGTTTCTTGGTTGTAGTGTTGTAGTGTTGTTTTATCGCCACTGCTGGAGAACAGGTTACATGCACACAATTTTTTTTCGCGGAACAATCTGTTGTTGGAATTTTAAAGAATTTAGTAATTTGTCACCGTAATTGTCCAGTCATGTCAATGTTAAATTTTATGAACAGTTTTTAAGTAATTTTCTAGAGGGACTACGATAGCTCATTAACAGATGATACGATAGTAGCTGCAAAGTTCAGACTTTGTCATGTATGAATGTTGATATATTTTACTTGGCAAAACCAAGAGCTGTCGGGAAAGTGAAGCTTGCGCTTGCCAAAACCGGCTTGGCCCCCAAATAGCCTGTCAACGTCCTAGAGACCTAGGGAAATGAAACTCGGGTTCATACAGGCAACAAACTCCGTTCTGATACTATCTGATATAATTTATTTACAGTAAGCTGGCGAAGAATGGTTTTCGCAGCCAGTTACACTGGAGTAACATATCACAGGAGTTCATAACAAAGCAATCATACATAATCATTACAACAAACTCTATCATCTATCTTATGAGTAACACCCCTAAATACACTTGGGTTCAATCTATCAAGTCCCCCTTAAGTTAAGCCCTGTTGCTTCTTCGATGTTCAGTCTGCGTCTGCCCTCTAACGTGTCTCGATCGGACACGGGCTGTAACTCTCCTCGAGCTTCTCGTGGAACAGGTCCTGGCACGCGGTCAGCGGGTTCCACCTGTATCCACGGGGCTGTAGGCGAACTGACCTATCCTTCTCGAAGGCTCTAGATTGTTCGAGTATTCGAGTGGGTCTCTTTAGTTCCCTTGTATTGGGGTTATGTCCCTTCTTTAATTCCCTTCTATCTATATGTTCCTACCGACTCCATGTGAGACTCTGACAACGTTGAACATGATCATGTCATAGTCATGTGATAAGTACTGACCAATTAATAAAAGAGCATGTGCTTATCGTACCATGATGCATAGGTTCTGTTTCTTATAATTGAGAAAGTGGTGTTGTTGATCCAAAGTCCAAAGAAGCTCAAAGAGCGGTGATTCAGTTTCCTTCATTTCAAGGATGTCGATCAGTGGACATTCATCGAGGAATGCAAGGATGTCGATCAGTGGACATTCATCGAAGAATGCAGGTAGCGTTCGGTAACAATTGTTTGTAGAAGACAACAGTGACAGACTGGGCACGAATGTTTCGGAAAGGACGTCAGGTCACGACAGATCTTCGACGGCCGGGTCAAGCGCATATTGTTGCAACAGAAAAAGCCATCGCCAAAATTTATGCAGCAGTACAGATGAACTGCTTTCGAAGTATACGTTCGCTAGCAAAAAATGTGATGTGTCAATTGGGACAATTTAAAAGGTCGTTCGTAAGAAACTGCAATATCGAAAGGTGTGTTCACAGTGGGTACCATGGATGTTGACCGATTACCAAATAGAGGAACGCATGGGATAGTGTTTGAACCACTTGCTACGTTACAGAGTGGAGAGTGATGAATTTCTCTTCCGCATAGTGGCAGGCGATGAATCATGGTGTCACCACTTTGAGCAGAGAAGTAAAAGATAGAGCATGCAATGGAAGCATGCTGGATTGTAGCAGAATGTATTAGTTAGGTGTGCAAAGCTACAGCACGCTTGAGCATCAGGATGGGATGAGGAGAGAGATGCTCAAGTCGTGACGTAGTTTGTTGTTAGGGCAGTCAGTAAACATCTAGGACTAGAAGAGAGAAGTCACCATGATTTTGGAATTGTAACGATTCTTGTAGTGGTCATCAATTTGAAATAAAACTCCATTTATATTCAACCAACAGAGTTAGTCCTCTCTGTGTGCGCTTTGTTATAAAGGACGAAATGCTGCCCACGAACCAGGATTCTTAGTTGGATTGTCGCGGAGTTTCAAAACACTGTCTACAACGACACATCGAAATAACATGTCGAAGTAACACCAAAATTTTGAAGATCTTTGCCCAGAAGACAGGATTACGGCACAGTTCTACACTCATATTGAACGTAAAACGAGTTTGATATATGGCCACTACGTCGTCTGTGAGAGTTACAGCAGCCAAAAGCCCGGCTAGGGGTGGTTGTCTGTAAGCATGCTTCAGTGAACCTCGCTGTACGGACCTGCTATCAAGAATCCTAGCTGTACAGGCGGTTGTTGTCAGGAGAGGTATGAAAACCAGCTTGCCATAACAGGTTGCGGTGCGATTGTTACCACCATTCTACTGAGCGAAAGAATAGCCAGCACGTTTTCTCGGGCTCCTGCGAAACAAGAGGCTCAAGAAGAAGAAACTTGAAGGCAAATATAACCCAGTAGAGACGTTATACACATCTACTGTCATCGTCTTGCTCTTATCTAGGTAACTGAACTTGGGTTCATACAGGCAACAATAAATCTGTTCGCTATGAGATCAAATATTTATTGTATTTACATATACAGTATGCGTTGGCGCAGTGGGTAAACAGACCCGCGCTATATTACATATCACAGATAGTGAACATCAAACACATAGGTATCATACAACAGTCTAGCAAACTATCTAGCCTATGTCTATATATCTATTGATATCTATAGAGTCCCTCAAAGGCAGGCCCTGTTGCCTCTCTCAAGTCCGTCTGTCCTCTGCCCGTCTACACGTGTCCCAATCCGACACGGGTGGTAACTCTGTCCGAGTTCCCCGTGGACCCCGCAATAGGCGGGCCACATCAGTGTCCACGGAACCCTGGACTCAATGACCAGTCCTTCTAGAAGGCTCTAGATTACTCGGGCTCTGAGTGACTCTCTTCTATCCCTTGGGCTGGAGTTGTAGCCCTCTAAATAATATCTCTAAAGGTGAGGCGGTGACAGGATTCCCCCTTCTCCCCTGATGACGTTTTGTTATAGGGTAATTAGATATGTTCTAATTCTGTCACCGAATCACATAAAGTTGGTGTTTGTGGTTTGGTGGGCAGTAACCTGGTAACCTACATAGTGGCATTAAAACTCATGTATTTTCCCATACACCACTTCTCTGATTTGGTAAAGAGATCACTCTGTCTCCTGTGTCCTTAACAATGCTTATCAGACCGAAGTTACGTGACGTTTTAGTAGTTGTATTTACAACCCGCCCTTCTCATAGTACCCAACTGGTACCCAGACAATTAACCTCTGTATTAAAGAGAGTTAACAAGACCGAAGTCCTGGCTAATTAAGTAGACTTTCACATCTTGATTTGTGTGTGCATTTCAATACACTTTTACTCTCGTATGTTGTATAATGCTAAATATGTAGTTACCTTGTTATTTTATCCCCCTCAAACTACATGTGTCCCTGTTGGCTTGTTAGTGTGTTGACTACTAAGTTGCTGTTTCTAATAAAGTGAATGTATTGTAAATTGATAGTGTTGAGTTTTAAGTTTTGTGTAAAGTGTATGCTGAATGTGTGGCTTATGTCCAAGCGTCACGAGTTGGGATAACCTCAATCATGAAATACATGATCAGGCATTCCAAGTAGTGGTGCTTAGATGTATCCTAACTGCTAAACTAAGTATATTAATCTAACTACTATGCTAAGTATATTAAACTAACTACTAAACATGTATTCACAATTTAGACAAGTCATGCAATTTTACATGAAAGACGCAGACAAATTAAAATAAATACGTTTTGCGTACAATTTGTCCGCCAAGTGTATCGTTCTCTCATTTAATCCATTCACGCAGTCATTCACTCACCTTTCATTCAAAATAGTATTTGGTTAAAATATATAATTAAAGTTGAGGTAAGTGTTATTGCCCTTAGAAAAACTGGACTAGGCGATATTTGCCCTTTAAGAAAATACGTACTTCTTGTACGATGACTCAAAAATGGGTTATAATTTACACAGAGACAATTGTATCGGACGGTTCTTTAGCCTATGAATAGCACCGCCTGTAATATTAATTTAGAATATGTACAAATTACAGGTTAACACATTTTATATACATCATTAATGCAAATATAATACATATTAAGTAATTAACTAATTAAATAATTAAATCCAACGATGATGTGCGCGTTGTCCTCCTGTTGTTAGCGTGTTATGCCATGAATGTTAAAGTTAGTATGGCTGTCTCTTGAGTGTTGTAGTCGATGTCGTTCTGTTTCGGCTGTTTGTAAAGTTTCGTAGTAACAGCAAGTATGGAATGTTCTCAATGTCCCATATAACGTGTTCTTACAGAATTCGGAGTCAGTTCACTGGTTGATCTTATTGGTTGACACACAGTTAACGTTTCTTGCTGGAATCGTTCTAGGGCTTGGGCACTTGATAGTATAGCTCTTAAAGTATAGTTCTTAATGTATAGCTCTTCATGTATCATGTTCGTGGGTGTCGTAAGTAACATAATCACTGAGAGTTCTCTAGCAGGTGTAGAGTTACACTGTTATATGCAACCGATTAAAAGTATCACAGTTTATAGTGCGGCGAATGGTCGATATGCTACGAGTCATTCTACTGGCGCATTCGTTTGCCGTGATAATAGGTCAGCCATAATGTTGTCGGTACCTTTAATATGGCGGATTTCGAAGTCGAAATCTTGAAGTAGAAGACACCATCTTTGTAGCCGATGGTTTTTAGGCGACCCATGGTTAAGGACCAATAATGGCGAACTGTCCGTGAGGACCACAAAGTGACTACCCAAGAGGAACTTAGATAATCTCAATATACAAAACAGTAAGCTTAAAGCCTCCAATTCCACTGTGGCATAACGTGTCTCTGCCTTCTTTAGTTTGCGGCTCACGTAGAGAATCGGGTGTCTCACTCCATCCATTTCCTGCATTAAACATCCTCCTATTGCGATAGCGCTCGCATCTGTGGTCAAAATAAAGGGTAAATTTATGTTGGGTAATCGTAAGACTGGTGGATTAGAAAAAATATGTTTCAATCTACACATTGCATCATCTAAGCTGGTACTTTTACAAATTTTTGATGGATGATTTTTAGTTAACATATCAGAAAAGACTGAGGTGAGTTCTGCCCAATGTGGAATGAATTTAGAATAATAGTTAATAAGGCCCAGTAAACTTCTAATCTGTTTCTTGGTGGTAGGCACTTCTAGATTAAGAATCTTAGAAACAATTTTATCATCTGTCAACAATTTACCTTCAGAAATTCTGTGACCAAGGAAGTCTATTTGTGTATAACCTATTTCAACCTTGGAAGGTTTGATAGTAAGTCCAAAAAGAGAGATTTGGTTGAAGACTTGTTTGAGGGTAAGTAAGTGAGAAGTCATATCAGAAGAATGGACGCATATATCATCAATATAGGCTACTACATCTTTAATTCCGTGTAATAACAATCTTGTTAGTCTAACAAATGTGGCCGGTGCATTCTTCAGGCCAAACGGAAGATATAGCCATTCGTACAAACCGAGAGGTGTTGCGAATGCTGTTATATGTCTACAAGAAGGGTGTAGTGGAACTTGCCAATATCCTTTCGCTAAATCGGTCTTGGAAAATAAGGATGATTGAGCCATATTTAAGATAAGATCTTCACAGCTGTTCATTGGCTCTGCATCCGTTGTTGTTCTTGTATTTAATACTCTATAGTCGAAGCACAAGCGGATTGTCTGGTTCTTCTTTTTCACCAGAACAATCGGTGAAGAATATTGAGACATCGATTTTTGAATAATGCCATTCTTCTCTAAATCTAAAATTTCTTTATCTAAATTAGATCTGTAATGGAGAGGAATAGAATATGGTCTACATTTGACCGGTCTCAGATCTGTCAGCACAATTGAATGTGTTAATTTATCAGTGCGTCCAGGTTTGTTAGAAAAGATAGATTTATACTTGTCAAGGATAGTCAAAATGTCTTGTCGCTGTTGTTGTGTCAAAGTGTCAGAGATATGTATGTCATTTATACTTCCGTCGTCAGTCATGATTGGTACAGGGATTTCAGTGTTGTCCACGTCTGTCTGATTTATCACAGATGCTACTGTTTGTAAATTGTCTTCAATGTCATTGTCGTCGTCGTCGAGATCAATCGTTGTCAATATGTCGTCAAATTTGTCGTCGTTGTCGATATCACAGATTGTCGGTAATGTCCATATGTCTTCGTCGTTTTCGTCGTCGTAAGAGTGTGTCGTTAACGATGCTTCGTTTGTCGAGGTGTCATTTCGTTGGGAAATTGTCGTTTCGTCTCCGTCACCAGTTCGTTGAGTCAGTTCATTTGTCTCATTGTCCTGTCTAGCATAATATGGTTTCAACATATTTACATGGAATATTTTCAACTTTCCATTTAATGAGATTTCGTAATCTACTTCTGAAATTCTTCTACTGATCTTAAAAGGTCCCTGCCAAGAGGTTGACAGTAAATCTCTTTTGTCAGGTAGGAGTAGTAAAATATCCTGACCTGGATTTAGTACAATTGTTTTTGCACCTCTATTGGCGTACTGCCTGTATTTAAAACCGTTCTCCTGTAGTGATGTTCTGGCCAATATACAGGAACGTATGATTTTGTCTCTGGTATCAGTGACCAAATCATAGGTAGAAATGGGAATTTGGATATCTACAGGTTGTGATATGATCTCTTTATAAATGGTGAGAGGTCCTCTTGGGTTCGCTCCATACATCAATTCGAAGGGAGAGAACCCTGTACTTGATTGTGGGACTTCTCTATATGCGAACAGCACCGTTGGGAGAAGTATGTCCCAATCGGCTGGATTTTCAGCTGTCACTTTAGATAGCATATGTTTCAGGTCCCCATTTAGTTTCTCGCAGATACCATTTGCGGCCGGTCGATAGGGACTGGTGAAACACTGCTTGATGCCTAGTAACTTAGTTACTGATTGGGTGGCATTCGATATGAACTGGGTTCCTCTATCAGAAATGATTTTCTCCGGGAAGCCAAAACGGGAGAAAATATTTAATAATATGTCCGTCACATCCTTAGAGGAGATAGATCTTAATGGCAGCATTTCGGGCCATCTCGTACATACATCCACAAGAGTAAAAATATATCTATTCCCTTTATTTGAAATGTGATTCAACGGACCTACTAGGTCAACTGCCACGATTTGGAAAGGCCTCGAGGCAGTTGTCGTTGATTGGACTTCTGCTGTAGGGTTTTTTCCCTTTTTCACCAGTTTCTGACATATATCACAAGATCTACAAAAGGTTTTTATATCTTGGCAAAACTTTGGCCAATAAAACTGGGTCAGGACCCTAGCCCTGGTCTTTTCATACCCCATATGACCTCCAAAAGGGGAGTCATGGGCTATTTTTAGAACTTTGTCTCGATGTGTTTGTGGTAACACTACTTGCTGTATCGTGGTCTGCTTTGTTGTGTAAAATCTAGTTAAGATATTGTTCTGTAGCCTAAATGTCCACGATGCGTTCTTTGTTAGTTTTGGTTTTAGTCCTACTAACTTAAAGTATGGTGACATAGTAGGATCTGCTTTCTGTTCGTTCCCAAAATTAGTGTTATTTGCGTTTGGTGCTATTATTTCTAATGATTCCTGCAGTTGGTCAGTGTTGGTTTTATGGGTTGTCTGTCGTGTTATTGCATTTGTGTGTTGTGTGTTTTGTTGCACATTTACAGGCTTGGTACTTGGTAGATCGGTAGCATCCTCAATTCGAGGTTTTAATTTGGTCGTATCGCTCACAGATTCGACCGCCCCTGCATTGTACACCTCGGTGAATTCTTTCTGAATTACCTCAGTGGTTGTCTCCCTTGGTCTTTTGGCAGATTGAGACAAGCATGAATGGTGTTTCTCTATAGCATCGCTGTTTGTGGGGTGGATACCGTTTTTATGCTCCCACTCTTTGATTTCCTTCTCAGAGCATGCTCGTATGTTGGGCAAATTCCCAAGTATAATATCAGCGACTGGATTTTCAAGGATAGCGCACAATACTTGTCCTGATATGAACGGTGTTCGAATTTCGACCAGAGCAAGGGGGTATTTCTCTATAGTACCTGAGAATGTGCGACAAGTCACATGTTTGTCTGTGTAGTCTTTAGTGTCTATTAATGTTTTCTTTATCCCACAGAGCGTTGCGCCGGAATCCCGAATTAATGTGCACTTTTTGTTGTTTACAAACCCTGTAGAAAAAACTAGCTTGCCTGTAGATGACAAAGCAGCGTTGGCTGTTTCATTTGAAATAGGGATAGTGTGGCCACATAGTAATGTTGTGTCAAGTTGGAACTTCGTACAGGTGTTACACTTACTGTCTGTAATGGTGTCAATAATTTGTACAGCATTTCCAAGCTCGCTTTCATTGTCGTGTTGATTATCACAATCATACAGTGATTCACTCTCTTCGTCTGACGACGTTTCCACTAGTGCGGCATTGGCCTGTTTCAATAACTTTCGGCCATCACAAAAGCGACTATAGTGGCCAAAACTGCGGCAAAAAAAACAAACATTTGACCGCTCTCTGGTAAGCATTGCGCTTGGTCTTCTGCTTCTCCACCATCATCTTGAGGTGGTGAGGATAGTTCGGCGATTTGTCGCACATAGAGTAACTGTCGTGATTCAAACCGCAATACTGGCATTTAACTAGTTTACTGACATTGGAGCGAGGTTTGAATTTACTCTCTGTTTGTTTGGAGTATTTGGTGTTCACTGCTGCTGCTGCTGTATCGTTGTGACTTATGTTCAGCTGAAAAATGTCTCTATTTGCTGTGAAAAATGCATTCCCCTTGGACTCGATTTCCTGAATACTTTTACAGTCCATCTGTTTTAAGAACTTGGCAAAAGGTGTGGGGATGGTGCTAACTATTTTGTCTATAATAATAAGCTCTTTAAGTTTGTCATGGCTATTGTTGGTTTTAGCCGAGTTGATCCATTTTGTGCACACGTCTTGGACTGTACTGACATAATCTATAAAGGTTTGGTTTGGTTGTGGAGATAATTTGGCAAATTGTTGTTGATAACCTGCAGTATCTAAAGAAAAATGTTGGAGAATGCGTTGTTTTAAGTAATCATAGTCTTTTCGCATTTCCTGTGGTACTGTCTCTATTACTTTTAGTGGTTCAAGAGCTAAGTTTCTCATTAGAATAAATGCCCAATCTGATTTAATGATCTTATGGTAGGCCATGAGACACTCAAAATTTTCCAAGTAGGCGCTGATGGAATCTCCTGAGCAGAACGCCTTCACGAGGCCTTTATACTTATTATATTTTTGTTCTTCCTCTTTGCTTCTTAGCTTATTTATCGATATTTCTGCGTTGGACTCAATTTCCATTTGTTTTAGTTTCACTTGTGTATCAGCATTCAATTGGGCTTGCTTGGCCGTTGCGTCGAGCTCCATTTGTAATTTCTTTTCTGCTGCCTCCATCTGCATGTGCATTTTCTTTTCTTCGGCCTTCATTTGCAATTTCTTTTCTTCTGCCTGCATTTGCATTTTCTTTTCCTCTCGTTCTATTGCTCTTTCTTCACGGGCAATGTTTTCTGCGTGCGTTTTCTGTGCCCATTCTGACAGTTTCTCTTCTTTATAACCTAATTTTATTCCTTGCTCGATGCACTTATCTAAGCTAGACATTTTGTGTTTTACTTGTTTGTAATGTTTATAGAATTAAATCCCTTAGAAAAAATGTTGTGTAGTCGAAAATTTGGTTAACTCCCTTAATTATTAATGTGTAAATCAAAATGCAAGGTTATGTTGGTGACAAGGTCATGAATATGGAACCAAATCAATATGAAACAACATAATACATTGATGAAAGATGAGAAGTACAGCTTAGAGTTACAATGGGTATGACATGAAACTTAGCTTTCAATCCGAGAACTCGATGTTGTCTTGTACTCTCGTCCCTGTTGGAACAGTTACATGGGTTGCACGCGGCACTATTTGCGGAACAATCTGCTCGTAGAGTGAGAAAACATTAGTAACGGTCAAAAAAATGTCATAGTCATGTCAAAAATAGTTTACAGAATAACAATAATGAGGCACACTGCGAAGGCACTGCTGTGACGCTGCTGAGGGACTCAGATTAATTCTATTTTATCGCTAGATAGCTACTAATGTTTTAAACTTGTAAAGTTAAAATTTTTTTTTTTTTTTTTTTTTTTTTTGATTTAAACAAATTAATGTGATATGATCAATTAAGTAATTTTACATGGCAATTAATAGCTCTTTCACAATAGATTTTATGCCAAAACCGGAAAACTAGCCCCCAAAAAGCCTGTCATCGTCTTGCTCGTATCTAGGTAACTGAACTTGGGTTCATACAGGCAACAATAAATCTGTTCGCTATGAGATCGAATATTTATTGTATTTACATATACAGTATGCGTTGGCGCAGTGGGTAAACAGACCCGCGCTATATTACATATCACAGATAGTGAACATCAAACACATAGGTATCATACAACAGTCTAGCAAACTATCTAGCCTATGTCTATATATCTATTGATATCTATAGAGTCCCTCAAAGACAGGCCCTGTTGCCTCTCTCAAGTCCGTCTGTCCTCTGCCCGTCTACACGTGTCCCAATCCGACACGGGTGGTAACTCTGTCCGAGTTCCCCGTGGACCCCGCAATAGGCGGGCCATATCAGTGTCCACGGAACCCTGGACTCAATGACCAGTCCTTCTAGAAGGCTCTAGATTACTCGGGCTCTGAGTGACTCTCTTCTATCCCTTGGGCTGGAGTTGTAGCCCTCTAAATAATATCTCTAAAGGTGAGGCGGTGACATCTACTCTGCATCAAGGTCGCCTGGAGCGAACTGAAAGCCGTTGAATCGTGACCTTGAGAGTCTGAGGAAACAAGTCAATCGCTCATTTGAAGGATAAGAAGGAATGAGAAGGTCATCAACAGAGGCGATATCGTTAGGGAACTCTCGGAAGTGGGAGGGGCAGACTGGGCTGCCGACCTACTGAAGAGAGGACCCAAATTATCGCTTTAGTGAGTTCTCAAGACGTCGCTTTGATGTGACCTATCCGGGGTGAAAAGAAGCCAGAAGTCTGGTAGGGGCTCAACCAGGGGCTGAAGTTACTGAGGCGTCCGAAGAAGAAACTCCCTGAAGTGCGTGATCGGTTGGAGGAGCATTTCAACAAACACAGACTCCTATCGTTTGAGTTCTATCTGACCAGAAAACTTTCAGCGAAAATAGAGGAATCCGTCTGTCTTGGATCGGGAGCAGAGCTAAGGGTAATTAGTAAATCTTAAATATCAATTTTGGGTACCATTGACTGGTTGAACAATTCTTATTGTGTAAAGTAAATACGATCATATCTTTAAATTAGCTGGTTACAAATGTAAATTTGATTTTATTAGAGTATACAGAAGTATTTCAGCATGACAGAACAAGATTCATTAGCACAAGTTTTGACTGGGGTAGGAACGACAACAGGCAGACCCAACACAGCACAGTAGAGAAACATACATTATTTCGGCAAAGCTCAGGACGAGTTTTTTTTTCAGGTACCAAGGAATATACAGAGGAAGGAGTAGGCATATGTGTATAATTATTTGTTTTAAGATAGAATTGAAGAATTGAAAACCTGATGAATTTTTTTAAAAAAGATTTAGCTTTGAGTAACCTTTTGCAGAGTATGTGCTAGCGATAGGAAAGCTGCCTACGTATTGAAAACAACAAGGCTTTATATCATAAAGGCGTGGTGAGCTATTATGGAAGTATTTTATAGGAAGTTAGGACGTGTGACAGAGTTGATGGGTGGCTTAAAAATGGACGTAGATAGAATTCGTCTATGATTGAATTGATAAAGAGACAGACGCCTGAACGAACGGAGCACGAGACAGGTAGGAGATATTATGGTATAGACAAGCCCAATAGATGGCAGACGGTCAATAGGAATGATAACCGGTGTGGTTACATTTCTAAAGTTGTCAGCCATATACATATGAAAGTAGATAAGAGTGAGACACAGAAACATGTAGGAATTAGTAATGGTCAGAAAAGGAAACGGTGGTCTTGGCTTTCAAAGAGTGAAAACGCAAAAGCCTTGCGAGAGAACTGGTTCCAGATCAGACAATTGCGATATTCGGTGGCAAAGTTGAATAACAGAGAAGGAAACACAGATAAGATTTTGGGTAGTCAAGAGGTATCTTCAGTCTTTTGTGTAAAACAAGAAAGAGAGACACAGACGCAACCAGGCAGTAGTGTGGAAAAGAGTACTCAGACGTCGATTGATAAAGTGACAAAGAGAGACACTGGTACAGTGGTTGAACAACCCAAGACAGAAGACAGACAGACAAGCACCAAAGATGTTAAAAGACAGGTGAGGAAAACTATTAAGGAAAGGAATAGTATGATTGTTAATGGAGGTACTGCTATGTCAAGTTCCTCAGGTATAGACATTAAATTAATCCCTAAATGGTGTAGAAATATTAGGTGTGAGAGTTCAGGTTACGGAGAAGATATTTCTACCGCCGCATATTATAGTAAATACCGTGATGCTGAAACAACTACAGATACTGATGATTCGGAGAATGAGAGAATTGCACTACGAGCAGATCCTGACTCGAAGCGTGATGTTTCCTCATACGGTAGGCTTGCTGGTGGACAGACGGACAGAGTTTTGGTTGGTGACTCTTTAGAACTAGATACCAGTTTATATGACGGGAAAGTAGGGAAGGCTAAGAGACGAATACCAAGAGAGAGAGAGAGAAAGATACTTCCAAAAAGAAAGATGTTTGCCTAGTAGAAAGTGGAACACAAAAACAGCAAACAGCTGAAGCCTCGCTGGAAAAAGCTAGAAGTCTCATGAAATCGGTAAGACCATGGTTGTATTTAAATAACCGATACGAGCAGGTTTGAGTAAATACATATGAGCTGTCTAAAATAGGCGGACGAATTTTTTTGGTGTAGCATCATATGGTACAGAGTAGGCAATAGTGTTGTTGAGGATAGAGAGTTACGGCAAATGATATTCTACGTGGATACGTAATACACGATATCTTGTATTTAGTTGCGATGTAGGGAGAGTAAACAAGGTAGAAATTAAAATAGACCTTTTTCCAGAATGGATAGATACAGAGAGTTAATCACGTTGATTGATGTATAACTGGAATGATTAAAGTAGAGTAGATTCAGCACAGAATTAGTGGAGAGAGAGATAAACTAGGTATGAATGTTCGTACTAGAAATGGTTCGACTTAGAGCTATGACATGATGTCTGAGATAGTTTCGCTTGGTAGTTTGAGAAGTAAGTATAGTATTGTTGACAGCTGAACCGAGAGTGTCTGATGAGGAGATATAGATTGAGGAGAAATTGAGTATCGTGTGTAAAATAGCCGGTTGAACGCGAGAACATTACAAGTAAAAGAATGTAGAAGTTGATGATTGAAGGATACGAGTTCTTGGTGAGGGGGATTAGGCAATTACGTCAGGCTTGCGGAGAAAGAAGAGCTGATTAAATCTGAGAAAGTTGTTGTGTGGAGAAGTATAGAATGATAGTTACGAGGTTAGTGGCTCGTCGGAGTGAAGTTTGTTCTGAGAAATCGTTGATAGTGCTGGTTAGTGTGTAAAAGAGATATAGCTTGCGAGAGATAATATATAGATTCTGACCTTTGAAAACGAGGGAAGGATTGAGAAAAGTAGAAATAAGACAAACATATGTGCGTCGAGAATGGATAGGATGATGACAAGTGATAAGTACAGCATGCATGTATGAGGCGTTTAGTCCGTGCGTGAGTATAAGTGAAACAGGAGTGAGGTTTTGAAACGTCGTCAAGTGTCAATGTGGGTGAAAGTGATCGACACACTTAGGCTTGGTAGTTGTTGATACATGGTTGTCTAATTGTTCAGAGAGTTGAATAGCCTTATTACAACTGTTGTCAATATCATCTTCTGGTTTGCCATTTGATGATATTATATTTCCTAGCACTTGAGACTCTTTACTTGTTTCGAGAAATGTCCGTTTAGCTGAATGGTTATTGTTTGTTCTTCTTTGGTTATAGTCGTTGCCTTTGTTTTGCTTGTGCTAAATTGTTAAAGTAGGTGATTAGAAAGGTGTGAGGTCTTTTGTTTAGAATGTGTGATCTTGGACGGAATTTATGGAAGTTGTACGACAGGTTGACAGAAAGAGAGTTAACATTCTGAATGACGTTTCATAAAATATGTTTAGTATTGTTGACAGGGACAGGTTGAAGTATGAATGCCTGATACTGAGAAATGAGGAAAGTGAGGTCCGTTGTCAGTTATAAGTGGTGTGGGTTGCTGTTCTGTAAGAATCCCGATAAATAGGAAGAGGAGTGAAAGATACGGAGGTAAATAAGATTAGTTAAATGAATGTTGGAGAACGTGTTCCGATAAGTGTGACTAGTATCATCGCGGTGCAAGAACGCTAGGAGAGACTTGAGGATAGCTTAGAGTTGTTGTGGTGAGATGTTGAAAGTACTGATGCAGGAGAATGAAATATTACTTGCGTCGGGTAGACGAGAAACTTAAAAGTAGAATTAGTCGTTGGTACAGTAGGTAGTTGTATTGGTGAGAGGTCTATAGTAAACAGACAAAGTTTTGTTGGCCGTAGGAGGGTGGAGATACCGTAGTTAACGGTAATGATTAAGTAGTTGTAGTAATACTTGGAACAAATCCAAGGGAAACAATTAGTGTGTCGAGGTACGGTTTCCTTTAGTAGAGAGATGAGTTGTAGTGTGCTGAGATAGTCGCCACAATAGTAGTAAGTGAAGTGATTTGAGCTGCAGTTTACAGCGGTTGGTTAGGGTAATATTCCAGATATTGTGATGTGTTAGGAGTTAGTCTGGTAAAAGGTAGAATATTGTGAGGGGAGAGAATCAATGATTGACGGTCATTTATAATTAATGACTTTTTGTTGAGAGAACAGATATTGTTCTAAGTTAGGAATTGATCTGTAGGTCACAGATATATTTTTTTGGGATTAATGCAGGTTAATTGGCCTAGCATTGAGCGTTTTTATTACAGTTAGAAGAGTGTAATAGGTATGTATTACATTGGTTCGTAGAAGAGACCAATCTTGCTGGGTTACGTTAAGTAGTTAATTCTGTGTGAATTATTGTTTTGATAAAGGATGGGGATAACCTTCTCTTTAGCAAGAAGTCAGTTGTTTTTATTGAATTTGAGATTTCAATGCATCATATATGGTATGTTATATTATTTTTGCTTGATTGTTACTATTTGATTTTAGAATAGGATTATTGTGTTTTTAGCCTTTTGCGTACAAACTATTGGTCCGTAAAAGAGACCAGTAGTATTAGGTAACAATAGATTAGGATGTATGTTGTATTATTTTAATATATGTTTTTCTTTGAATGAGTTAATACCTTTAATTGATATGAGGGGAAACATAAATGATGTTATAAAAACTTGGGGGGGGGGGGGGTATGATATCCTGTTGTGATTTTATTTCGCTTCACTCATAAGTTACGTGAATTGTCTTGTATGTTTATATATATGTTGGAAATTAATTAAGTTAAGTCTAATTTACATGGTTTTGTCTAGAATAAAGACAATACATGGGGCTTTGTTTAGGACCCTTAGTTCAGAAAGTGGTTAATAAACTGCTGTGGACTAGAGGAGAGACACGTTCTCCTTGTGAATAACAAGTTTATGTATATTCTGCTGGCAAGATTGCTGTGATGGTCGGCGTTGGAAGGTTAAGTTGTGGAAACATAGGCCATACTTAAGTGACGGGGTTACTACACAAGTAAAATGGTTATCGGGAATTTAAGTGAGCATTAATTGAAGATATATGGATTCGACGCCATATTGGCATTATTATTGGGGAAGAAAAGATTAAAGTGAATAACGTATATAGCAGTGGGGTAAATGAGGGGAAAGTTTAGAACATAGTTTCCATGGGGTCAGAAGAGCCATGGTGTACTTTCATAAGAGACACGAGATTGCTGGCTTATAGAAGAAGAAGTGGGTAACGTGCTACGCCAGGCAATTAGCAAAACATGAATTGAATCCATGTTTGACTCCGAAGAATGATTAGATACGGTGGATAGCAGTATAATAGTAAAGGGTTGTAAGTGTGTTAATGAGAAATGAACATTGTCAATGTGGAGACAAAATGACATGGGGTTTTTGAGGGTCCGTGATATATGGACTGTAATAGAATAACGTTGATTGGAAGCAGTCACAGACATGAGTGTTGCTGTTGATAACAGCATAAGTAGAGGTTTTAGTAGATATGGCCATAATAAAGGGACATTAAGGGGTCGCTGAAATCTTCGGCGAGATTAAGAGAGAATTCTGAGTGAGGTATGAGAGAAGGTTAGTTATGTGTATAAAGTTGGAAGAGGTCTAGAGAGATGATGGACCTTGTTAATTGTGTACTGTCTGTAGTATATAGACATTTGGGAGTGAATAATAGTTTTGATGGTTGGTACTTGATGCTGTAGATAGCAGCGTAAACTGTTACCATAATAAGTGGTACTGTAGAAGAGATAATTGTTTTAGACTTTATTACATAAAGTCTCAAATGACATAGGGGAGTAAAGGTGTGTGTGATTTAGCTAAGTGTGGTTTTTTTTTGAGAAAGAGTTCTACTTCTTTAAATCTCCGGTGCGCACCGATTCCTTGTCTTTCTATCATGTGCGAGTGTTCTCAGGTTGATTGAAAGTAGAGAATTAGTAAGTAATGTTGGTGATGACAATAGGGAGTTGGTATCAGAAGAGTACAGTGTTTGAAATTTTAAGCGGACTGCTTATGAAGAGAAGAAGGAGTGTTTATTTCAAAAAGGTAACCTTATGTGTTATGATGTATTGTATAAAGTTGAGGTTTAAATGTTATTGATGATATGTAATTAATATGTGTTATGTTATGAAGAGTCAGAAACGAAGAAGAAGTTCATAGTAGTTTACTATATGGCAGGGGAAAGAGTTACGAATAGATAGTTGGTTTGGGGAAGATTAGAGGGGTTGTGAGAGGTAAGGAAGGAGAGGGAATAGAATAGAGGGATTAGGAGTAAAGACTTTTTGAAGGGAAAAAGTCTTTTCAAAACATAGGAAGGTGTAGCAGAATGTATTAGTTAGGTGTGCAAAGCTACAGCACGCTTGAGTATCAGGATGGGATGAGGAGAGAGATGCTCAAGTCGTGACGTAGTTTGTTGTTAGGGCAGTCAGTAAACATCTAGGACTAGAAGAGAGAAGTCACCATGATTTTGGAATTGTAACGATTCTTGTAGTGGTCATCAATTTGAAATAAAACTCCATTTATATTCAACCAACAGAGTTAGTCCTCTCTGTGTGCGCTTTGTTATAGGATCACCAAAAGCCAAAAAATTCAAGTTACAGGTTTCCGCTGGTAAGGTTATGTTCAGCGCATTTTTTGACCATGAAGGGCTATTGTTGGCCAACTTTAAAGAACCTGGTGTCAACATCAACTCTACCCACTACTTGTAAACACTAGACAAGCTGCATAAAGCCATCAAGAATAAACGACCCAGCATGCTTTCTCGCGGTGTGATTTTGTTGCACGATAATGCTCGTCCGCATGTTGCAAAGATTGTGCAGAAAGCATTAGCTTGAAAGAAGTGGGAAATTCTGCAACATCCAGCCTATAGTCCTGATTTGTCACCATGTGATTTTCATTTGTTCATTCATTCAGTAGAATGGCCTTTGCAGAACCTCGCTCCCATAACAACCTTCCGGAAAACCTCTTGATCATAAGCAAGATCTCTCGCGTCTGATACACCCATCTGGAGATCATCCGCCACATCCTGCCCCCATCTTCTCTTTGGCCTTTCTCTTCCTCTCTTCCCAGGCATATACCCCTCCATTATTGTTCTCTCCAAACTTTCGTGACGTTTCAAGTCACCAACATATTTCAATTTTCTTTGTTTTATCATCTTTAATAGCCAACCGTCTTCAATATTCAGCTCTTGAAGTATTGATGCATTTGTTCTTTTCTTTACCCAAGATATTCTTAGAACTCGTCTATAACATTTATACTCAAAGGCATTTATGCGCTGTTCAGCTTGTTTAGTAAGTGTCCAGGTCTCACAGGCGTATGTTGCAATGGGAAAGATGCATGCTCTTAAAAATCTAATTTTTGTAGTTCTGTCTGTCCCATTCCATAATTTATTCAGTTGTTTTAGTCTTTGAAGAGGAATTGATAGTCGTTGTTTAATTTCTTTCATTGTGTCACCGTTGTTGGTAATCAATGACCCAAGATATTCAAAATTGTCCACCACCTCCAATTTGTCCTCATTAACATACATTTCTTTCTCCGTAGTGGTTTTATCTTTATCATTTGTTTGGACCTCTAAAAAAGCTCTCAAGGGGTAATGATTTCACATAGATGCAGACGTAATGCATGCGGTAAACACTTGGTTCAGTTAGCAACCATAATCCTTTTTTTGCGGACGGCATTTGCCGCCTAACTAAGCAATGGGGTGCTTGCCTGAATGCCTACGGCGACTTCTTCTGACCAACCCATGGTGCATAATTCATTCAAAATGATTGCTTTGTTTAATTCTACCACACTTGTTAATGTTTCTTTCATGCGTTTGTAATAAAGCCATTGGAACGGGTTTCAAATGAACGACCCTTATATATTTGTGATTCAACTTCTTAGAGACAAGTGGAATGAGACAGTAGAATCTGAATCTAAAAGTTGAAAGCTAAGGAAATGGGAGGTGATATTATGGAATATTTCTATTTCTGAAATCCGTGGATAAGAAGAAATGGAGATCGAGTGGAGTAAACTTTCTGAGTGGAGAACGGTGCAAAGAAAATGATGTCACTGGGAAAGGGATAATACTTATGGAGAATTAAATCTGAGGCAGAAGTGGTAGAAACTACAGCAGACAAGCTGTTGAACTAGGAAACTACAGCAGACAAGCTGTTGAATTAGGAAACTACAGCAGACAGGCTGTTGACTGGGGAAACTACAGCAGACAGGTTGTTGACTGAGGAAACTACAGCAGACAAGCTGTTGAACTAAGAAACTACAGCAGACAGGTTGTTGACTGAGGAAATTACAACAGACAGATAGCTGACTGAGGAAACTACAGAGAAACATATTGCACTCTTATAGATGCAAGGTCAGAAACAGGTTACCACACATTCTGTAGAACACATGAACCTCATCATGTTCTTCACACAGACAACACGGAGTAATACAATTATAAGTTCTTCTCTTAGTCAACACTGAATAACAAAATTGATCAGTTTATTTTATTGACAACATGACATCTTAAAATTGATCATTCCTTTTATTAGACATGTAAACATAACATTGATCAGTTCTCACAGACAACATGATATGTAAACATTGATTAGTTCTTTACATTTAACACATGGAATAATAAAAGTGAGCAGTTCTTCACATAGACAACATGAAATCATGGAAAACACATCACAAAATCATGGAACCAATCGTGCTATTTACATTAACAACACGGAGCCATAGGACCAATATGTTATCCATAAAAGACAACAGGACATAATGAAACTTAGTCCTTCATACAGTCAACAAGAAATCATAGAACTGATCACATGTTTCACACACAAAAATATAAATAAGTGGAACTGATAAGCTCTTTACATCACTATTATTTAAGGTATCCTTCGAAGAACATCAGATTCATACTATCCATCATTAGTTCTTTTGTCACATACATTTTCATCCTCATGATGTCCTCAATGCCTTGTGTCCACCGTCATATTGATTGACCCCTGCCTCTTCCCCCAGGAAGTGTGAGTCTCTGACTGTCCCATCTAAACCACTGTCTCTTCTCCCAGGAAGTATGCGTCTCTGACTGTTCTCTCTAAACCATTGTCTCTTCTCCCAGGAAGTATGAGTCTCTGACTGTTCTCTAAACCATTGTCTCTTCTCCCAGGAAGTATGCGTCTCTGACTGTTCTCTAAACCATTGTCTCTTCTCCCAGGAAGTATGAGTCTCTGACTGTTCTCTCTAAACCACTGCCTCTTCTCCCAGGAAGTATGAGTCTCTGACTGTTCTCTCTAAACCATTGTCTCTTCTCCCAGGAAGTATGAGTCTCTGACTGTTCTCTCTAAACCACTGCCTCTTCTCCCAGGAAGTATGAGTCTCTGACTGTTCTCTCTAAACCATTGTCTCTTCTCCCAGGAAGTATGCGTCTCTGACTGTTCTCTAAACCATTGTCTCTTCTCCCAGGAAGTATGAGTCTCTGACTGTTCTCTAAACCACTGCCTCTTCTCCCAGGAAGTATGAGTCTCTGACTGTTCTCTCTAAACCACTGTCTCTTCTCCCAGGAAGTATGAGTCTCTGACTGTTCTCTCTAAACCACTGCCTCTTCTCCCAGGAAGTATGAGTCTCTGACTGTTCTCTCTAAACCACTGCCTCTTCTCCCAGGAAGTATGAGTCTCTGACTGTTCTCTCTAAACCACTGTCTCTTCTCCCAGGAAGTATGAGTCTCTGACTGTTCTCTCTAAACCACTACCAGGTTTAACATGGTCAAAGTATTTCAGTTTCTGAGACATTGATTGGTTGATTGGTCTTTATTTTCAAAGCGTAAAAAATTGGGCATGCAGGCCCGTCTTACATTCGGCCCTTCCTATCACTCATCTTTCATTCATCAATAGTGCATGATATTCACACAGGAAAAGTAACATTGTCAAATGAATATTGTAAACATAAACAATGCATATTACCATGAGACACATCCCCCATCCACCACACACACATATTCCCCCACCTACCCACTCAACCCCCACACATATCCACCACCCACACCCACTCAGCCAAACACACATTCCCCAAACTACATATCTACATTTCACTGCCCGAGTGTCGATTGTCCTATAACAATATGGGTCTAGAACCACATCACTGCCCGAGTGTCGATTGTCCTATAACAATATGGGTCTAGAACCACATCACTGCCCGAGTGTCGATTGTCCTATAACAATATGGGTCTAGAACCACATCACTGCCCGAGTGTCGATTGTCCTATAACAATATGGGTCTAGAACCACATCACTGCCTGAGTGTCGATTGTTGGCCTATAACAATATGGATCTAGAACCTCGTTCCCAATACGGCTACAGGCGTGTACAAGGCTCCTTTACTGGCTCACTTCACTATACCATTTAAACAAGGTCCTTTACTGGCTCACTTTACTATGTCATATAAACAAGGTCCTTTACTGGCTCACTTCACTATGCCATTTAAACAAGGTCCTTTACTGGCTCACTTTACTATATCATATAAACAAGGTCCTTTACTGGCTCACTTTACTATATCATATAAACAAGGTCCTTTACTGGCTCACTTTACTATGCCATATAAACAAGATCCTTTACTGGCTCACTTTACTATGTCATATAAACAAGGTCCTTTACTGGCTCACTTTACTATGTCATATAAACAAGGTCCTTTACTGGCTCACTTTACTATGCCATATAAACAAGATCCTTTACTGGCTCACTTTACTATGTCATATAAACATGGTCATTTACTGGCTCACTTTACTATGTCATATAAACAAGGTCCTTTACTGGCTCACTTTACTATGTCATATAAACAATGTCCTTTACTGGCTCACTTTACTATGCCATATAAACAAGATCCTTTACTGGCAAACTTTGCTATTTCATATAAAAAAGCTCCTTTACTCCTCCATGCCATATACGCAAGTTCCCTTCTACATGGCTCAAGGCACATAGCGTTGATGGAGACATGTTTGTATAGACCAGACACATGTTTGTATAGACCAGACACATGTTTGTGTAGACCAGACACATGTTTGTATAGACCAGACTTAAGGCACATAGCATTGCTGGACACATGTCTGTATAGACCAGACTTAAGCCATGTCGCATTGCTGGACACGTTTGTATAAACCAGACATGATTGTATAGACCAGACACATGTTTGTATAGACCAGACACATGTTTGTATAGACCAGATGACACTCGGGGGCTGATGTGGTCAGTGTCACGCCGACCGCCTTTACTTCCCAAGATATTTCCTGTAGCCATTTTGGGCTGGGTCGACCTGTGAACAGTGGTCAATTTTAAAAATTCGAATCCACCCTCCTGCATTTCAAACCCCAGACCACCAGTGCGGCAGGCGAGTGTCTAGTCACTAGGTTAACACGGCTTCCATGTCATAGAACTCATCCCAATAGAAAACACGAAAAGGTAACTGTTTTGTAATAATCCTTCTCTATTTGGTCCACGCGTAAAAACAACATGTCACCAGCTTTCATATCAACAACACCAACATCACAAGTGGTTGTTCCTTTCTGAACAGTTGAACTCAGACACACTTCATCATCAATCCCTTGATCCAGACTTTGCTGGTATTGGACACTAACACGCACATATTCGTTCTCTGAGAGCAATAATGAAACAGATGCCACATAGAGTCCATTAACTGGAGCTGTGAATATCCCGGTGCTTTCATTAAAGTGCTGGCCAACATTGCAGTTCATTGTCTCGTACTGTCTTATTATATTGTTATCAGCATTTTCGTTTGTAAGCCACGTCCAAGCAGTAAATCCACATCTAGTTCCTGATGATTTCACTTCTGTAAAAGAAAGAGCGCAAGTGTTCTCTCCATTTCAATCTCTTGTAAACAACACAACTACAATGCCTAAATATACTAATGCTAACTATCATCAGCATAATCATCAAATCTCTTGTCAGGTGGTATGGGTGAAAATACTATTCACATTTTGCGATGTTCAAGAGAATGGAATGCATCAATGACTGGGGTAATTTTATTCCATGCGTTGATGAAAGGCTGCCATGAAATATCTCACTCTATCTTCTTTTACATTTGTATCCATCTATCTATCCAGTTATTACATTATGTTTAAGGTATACAAGAGAGCATGTTGAAAAAACTTTATCTTCTGCCCTGTATCCTCCATTTGAACAGAAGCCTGAACATTACTCATACCTCATACCATTATCTGATAACTATTCGCCTCTTTGTAGTTCACACATGAATACAGCACACCACCAGCATTCATGGTAACAACAGCCACGCCATAAGCGGTTGTGTGTTTCGTGGCAGCTGAACACTCATACATTTGGTTACTTAACGGTTGTTACAGACATTGCTTGTATTTGACAACATCATTCAATTCACGCACTCGAAGAGACATAATGATATAGATGCCACATAGAGTCCATCAACTGGAGCTGTGAATATCTCTCTGTTTGCGTTAAAGCTGTCGCCAACATTAGAGTTTATTATATATTGTCTTATCTGCAGGGTCTTCATCTGTGATCCACGACTCAGCACTAAATCCACAGCTACTTATTCAAGATTTTAGTTCTGTAAAAGAATCAACACAAACTCTCTTCCCATTGCAATCACTTGATAAAACAACAACACTGCTGAACAATGCCATTGCTAGCTATTATCATCAGCATTACATGCCTCGCACTGGACATGGGTGATCCTACCTCTCCACATTTCCAGATCTCCAACAGAATGTATCCATCCCTGAGCACACATGTGTCAAAGCCAAGATTATATTTTGTCACGTGATATTTGTCCATACAAAAATGTTCTGTAGCAGGAAGTAGCTGTGGGTATGTGAAGTGCTGGGACTATCACAGGTGTGACCTGAGTGCATGGAGGTATGTGAAGTACTGGGACCATCACATGTGTGGCCTGAGTGCAGGGAGGTATGTGAAGTGATGGGACCATCACATGTGCGGCCTGAGTGCACGGGGGTATGTGAAGTGCTGGTCCCATCACATGTGTGGCCTGAGTGCATGGGGGTATGTGAAGTGCTGGTCCCATTACATGTGTGGCCTGAGTGCACAGAGGTATGTGAAGTGCTGGTCCCATCACATGTGTGGCCTGAGTGCACAGAGGTATGTGAAGTGCTGGGACCATCACATGTGTGGCCTGAGTGCAGGGAGGTATGTGAAGTGATGGGACCATCACATGTGCGGCCTGAGTGCACGGGGGTATGTGAAGTGCTGGTCCCATCACATGTGTGGCCTGAGTGCATGGGGGTATGTGAAGTACTGGTCCCATTACATGTGTGGCCTGAGTGCACAGAGGTATGTGAAGTGCTGGTCCCATCACATGTGTGGCCTGAGTGCACAGAGGTATGTGAAGTGCTGGGACCATCACATGTGTGGCCTTAGTGCACGGAGGTATGTGTGAAGTGCTGGGACCTCACATGTGTGGTCTGAGTGCAGGGAGGTATGTGAAGTGCTGGGACCATCACATGTGTGGCCTATCACATGTGTGTCCTGAGTGCATGGAGGTATGTGAAGTACTGGGACCATCACAAGGTTGTCCTGAGTGCATGGAAGTATGTGAAGTACTGAGACCATCACAAGGTTGTCCTGAGTGCACGGAGGTATGCGAAGTACTGGGACCATCACAAGGTTGTCCTGAGTGCACGGAGGTATGTGAAGTGCTGGGATGATCACATGTGTGGCCTGAGTGCACGGAGGTATGTGAAGTGCTGGGACCATCACATGTGTGACCTGAGTGCACGGAAGAATGTACATTGTCCTTTGCTGGACGTTGCGATCAACCCTACACCTCAGGTTGATTTACTAGGTAAGTTTATGTTCTGTAGTTTGCCATTGCTTTCTGAATGGGAAGTCAACATTGTAGTCCAAATGAGCTCTGAACACCGCCGTCAACGCACCAGAAGGTTAAGCTCAAGAGCTTTAAGTCTCGGGGCCTTCTACACCAGCCCCTTAACATATCTATAAATATAAACAAAGGTCAGTGGGGGGTCATGATAGCCAATGTATGCTTCAGACCTGAAGAAGAAGAAGAAGAAGAAGAAGAAGAAGAAGAAGAAAAAGAAGAAGAAGAAGAAGAAGAGAACAACAACAATGCAGAGATAACTGTATAGAAAATGTGAGAGTTACCTAATTGTTGTAATCTCGGGGACATAACTGCTACCTCCTTGAGTAACTGGGACAGCTGCAAAAGTAACATACATGTTATACTATACTATACTATACTATACTATAAAAAAGGCATAATAACTACAATCCATGACAGTACTAAATGTGACTGATCAGACCAATCTGCGCTTTAAATGTTCAACCACAATGGATGCATGTGAAGACATGGTCATTTCCACTCTCATGCACCATCTGACATCTTACTCACTCAGTGTGTGACCTATCTGCAATAACTGTCTCCTTTGTCTTTATTCTTCTTCTTCTTCTTCTTCTTCTTCTGCGTTCATCCGGAGTTTTTTTTTTTCCGGATGTGATTGCGTTGTGCCTGTTTACAGCAGAGCTGCGTTCTTGCACCATTAGGCCGACACATCCGACTTCTGTGGGCATTTGTTGACCGGGTTAACCTTCCCGGGTCTTTATTCTATATCTTATATTTGCCCTCCATGCAACACTTTCAGCGGTGACTTGCTCCCAGTGTGGATTATCAATGTCTGTATCAATCATGTCCCGCTTACACACATCTTTGTATCGTAGTAGAGGCCGACCCTGAGATCTTTTACCCATCTGTAATTCACCAAAAAAGATGTCCTTTGGTATTCTACCATCATCCATCCTCCTTACATGTCCTATCCATATAAGTCTACGAAGACTGAGCATGGAATAAACTGTCATACAACTCAATCTTTCCAATACTTCAGTATTTGTGATTTTGTCTTGCCACTTAATACCAAGAATTCTTCGCAGACACCGCATATGAACGCTGTTTAAACGTTTCTCTTGGTGTGAGTAAGTTGACCAAGCTACACTGCCATAAAGAAGAGTAGTAAGGACACAGGCTTCAAGGACAAGGACTTTTGTTTTGGCAGTCAGCTTCTTGTTCTCCCAGACTCTTTTTGTTAAACTGCTCATTGTTGTTGCTTCCTTACCAATCCTGATGTTGATTTCCTGATCTAGCGATAATTTACTGTTTATCTCTGATCCTAGATATGTAAAATGGTCTACTATCTCTAGTTCGGTGTCATCAATAAAGATTGATGGTACCCCATGTGCACCTTGTGACATCATCTGTGTCTTCTTTTTCCTAATCCATCATCATCAAGTGCCATGCTGGCTGGCGTACATGTTCATGACTCTCCACATATCTCGGTATTTGGTTTTCTGAATCAACTCAGATGTTGATATCTCTCCATGCCACCGTCTCAATCAATCCATCATCATTTTTCTTGGTCTGCCTCTGCCTCTCTTTCCAGTTATCATGATGTTCTCCAATCCCTCTCTCCTCATTACATGACCAAAAAAAGCTGTTTGCCTTCTTTCTTATTGCTGTATACAATGTTCTAGTTTCATTAGCCTCATTGAGGCAGTCGTTGTTAATTACTCTGGCAGTCCAAGGAATTCCACATCCCTGTTGCTTCCAATCTCTTCCTAATTTGTTCATTTACATTCCAAGATTCACAGCCATACAGCAAAACAGGTTCTATATAGCTCTTCAGCACTCTCTTTCTTACATTCAATGATAGCAAATTATTGCATAAGATAGCCTTCATTTTCTTAAATGCAACCTTTGCTTGCCCTATTCTGCTCCTAATGTCAGTTGTGCATCTTCCATCTGATGTTATAATTGCTCCTAGATATTTAAAACTATCCACTTGGTGAAGAACTGTCCCTTCTATCTCTATTTCACATTTGAGTGTCACCTTTTTCTTTGATATCACCATTGCTACTGTTTTCTTGATATTCAAGGAGAGTCCTATCTTTGCACTCTCTGTTTCTACAATGTCCAACAATTGTTATAGATCTTTTGCATTATCCGTCATCAATACTGTGTCATCTGCATAACATATATTGTTTATATTATAACCTCCGAATATCATTCCTGGCTTCTCTTTTATCTCTAAAAAAAAATCCCTGTCATACTCCCAGTCTTATTTGTTCATAATTTCCTCCTTTATTTCAGATTTTAATTGCTGCTACTTGGTTCCAATAAATATTTTCTCAGTATTCTGAGATCTTTCCCATCAATGATAATATCTTCCAACATTTTAATCATTTCATCATGTTTTACTTTATCAAATGCCTTAGTATAATCTAAGAAGCACAGAAATATGTCTTTCTGTGTCTCTATTGATCTTTCTAATAGTGTCTATAACGAATATATTGCATTGTTTATATCCTTTCCTTCCACAAATCCAAAATGTCTTCACCAATTTCCATTCATTTATTTTACTGTCTTGTTCTTCTCATTATAATTCTGAGTAGAAGCTTAGTGACATGGTTTATGAGGTTAATCGTACGAAAATCTTCGCATTCAATTACTCCTCATCTTTTGGTATAGCTAAAAATATAGATTTCAGCACATCGCTTGGTAGATATCCACTGCTGTAATATCATTCAACATTTTGGTTAATATATCCATTCCAAATTCTCCCATTACTTCTAATTCTTCTATTGTGATTCCATCTGGCCCAGCTGTTTTTCCTTTCATCATGTGCTAATTGTTAAAACAAATTCATTACAAGAAATGGGGAATGCAGATAGTAGACATGGTAATTCTTCCTCAGAGTGGGTCGTCATTGCAGCATCATCTGCAAAATGCAACTCTCTGATCTGTACCCACCTAATTTTGGTCTTGGCCTTCAATCTCTGCAGATGTACGCGTCCTTATGGTCCAGACACGTAAGAGGCCCTCACCTGTGTGACTTGGCTGAACGCCTCTAAGCCGGGTCCCTTGGGTTCCAGGGTCTGGCCATCACTCGCTATCTGCTCGTGGAGGCGAGGTCTCGGAGGTTTGATGCTGTGCCGCGAGCGTCTGCAGCCTACCTTGTGCCAGACGTATTGGTTACCCATTCCTCTGGAAAACACAAGGCTTGGTCGAGAGAGGGAACATGTCGTTTGGGCACCACATGTTTCTCTGAAGCTCTGCCCAGGCATTGTGATGGAATATTGGCCACATTCCAACTCACATACGTTGGTCTGTCAAGACTGCAAGGTGCCACTCACTATACTATACTATACTGTGCTGTACATGTGTTACAGTGTCTAGCACTTTTGCCGACTGGATCATTTACTCACTCACAGTTATGCATCCACTCAAAAACAAAAATACACACCCCCCTCGCATACACATATACTAACTCACAATCGTACACTCACTAATACAAGTTTACTGATACATAATACTCTCTCTTTCTCTGATAAGGGCATCCAGGTGGACCCAAACTAAAATTGGTACAGGAAATGTCCTCGGACATAAACGCGGCCAGCCTGATATTGACCACGTCATCCGGCCAGCGCTAATTTCTCTGTAAAAATATTGAGCTAGCACCATTGTCATTGTGATGACGTACTCCAGCTTCCCTTTCTCATGACGTGCCCACAGAATACCAGTAACTAGTTCTCTTTGTGAGTTAACTTCTTTCAAGATATCTTCGCTACTCTTTCTATCAATTCACGCTGTTCGCATCAATCTTCTATAAAACCACATCTCCGCAGCTTCCACATTATTCATCACTTGTCTGCTTAATTGTCCATGATTAGCTTCTGTACATCAGGATTGGTTCAATATAGCTCATAAGAACACTTTTACTCACCTCAATTGACAAAGATAAATTACAGACAATATTCATCATCTTGTGAAATGTTGCCTTTGGGCTATTCTACGCGAACTTCCTTAATACATCTTTTTTTTTGTTTTTATTAAAGTACCCAAATAATTAAATACATTGAGATCTGCTCCGGTCACATTGGTCTTGCGTTTAATAAATGAAAATGTTAATTTGCCCCTTCATATGACTGTGTTCATGACATTATCAGCACAGTTCCCTATCAACATGTCTTACATTTGGGTGTACAATTGTTCTTTTTAATAACCATTACTTCTATTTTCCTGCTGTTACATTTGGGTATCCAAGTGTTCTTTATTAAAAGCATTACTTCTGTTGTTACATTTGGGTGTACAATGGTTCTTTGTGATACCCACTACTTATTTGCTTCTGTTGTTACATTTGGGTGTACAATTGTTCTTTGTAATAAACATTACCTTTGTTGTTACATTTGGGTGTAGAAGTGTTCTTTGTTAGTTAGTTAGTCAAAAGATCATCCTCATTGCACATTGAACCATTCAATCCATAAGTGCTCGGATCCCTCCTCAGCAAATCCCGCAGCGTGTAGCGGCTAACGACACCAGTTCTGTGTTGGTTTATCAATCTTCTTTGGCTTTCTGCGTAGTGTTCTTGTTTGGCCACCCCTCTTTTAATTTGCTGTTCTCGCAGTCTGGCCATGGTTGTAGATTCACAGTCATCACTTGGTTCACGCAAAAGTCTTACTTCTCGTAGAGCATTCAGAATGTCAGCCTGGTCCATGGCGCATCCGCACTCCACCGTAGCCTCACCTGCGAGCTTGTCAGCCCGCTCATTCCCTTGTACTCCCGCATGGCCTGGCACGAAGATGAAACTAATATTTGTCAGTCGAGACCGCTCCAGAGGCAGCAACCATTCTCTTCGGATCGACCCCTCCTCTATCCTCTTGATCATGTTCATTGAGTCACTAAGGAAACATGCCCTAGAGAATGTCTGTGTCTCGAGCCATGTTATTGCTTTACTTACTGCCATGACTTCCATAGTCAGGATACTTGTGGTTTCAGTGAAAGCACAAGAGCCCTCCTTTACAATTCTCCCTCCGACCCGAGCCGTAAAGGCCCATGAGCTTTTCACATGTCGACGACCGACCCATCTGTGTAGATGACAGCATCACCGTCTAGCGAATTCTCGAAAATCAACGCTTGTACTTCAGCCTCCACAGCAGCCGGATTTTCTTGTCTGCATTTTCTATCTAGTTGGATGCAAACTGAAAAGGATGTGCAGAAATCTGTTGGCACTTGTACCCACATCTCGAAACATTCTAAGTCCTCAAGTGAACACACCTGTTGAAGAATGTCTTCGGCTTGACCCATCTACGACCGTCCTCTTTTTAACCTGCTGCCCTTCACCTTCATAATTTCACTATGCAGTGGATGGTGTGTGTTTGCGTTAACTCTGAGGTAGGCGCGTGCTCTGCAAACTTGTATTCTGTCTTCAATGGTTGGAAAATCAAGAAGGTAGCGCATCGCCCTACATGCTGTATCTCTTGTACATCCAAGAATAATGCACATAGCTTCATTCTGTATCCTTTCCATCCTTTCTATCTGCTTACGGCTGACAGTCAGGATTGCCATTGCATACTCAAAAACAGACATGACCAGCCCCTCGTACAGAAGACATAGATGGCGCTGCTCACAGTTTGCTGCCGCCATCACCCGCATCGCAGCCAAACCCCGCTTGGTCTTTGTTATCACCTGGTCTATGTGCTCATTATAAGCAAGGCTTCGATCAAACCGTATCCCCAGGTAATTCATTGCCTGCGTTCTTTTCACCGTCTCTGAACACAGCTTTACAGTTGGTGTTGTAGTGTTGACAATATGATTATTCAACGAGAACCAAGTCACTGTTGCCTCTGTTGGGTTGACCATTGCCCCAGCTTCATCACACCAAGTACTTATGTGATTGAGTTCGGTTTGTAGTTCCACAGCAACCTGCTCTCTATCCTTACCCTGACGATACACTAAAACATCATCGGCACATGACAATGTCCTGCCAGGTCCAGTGATCTGCTCACTGGTGATTCTCACTGTGTAGGCGTTGAACAGTACCCTGTGGTAGGCCAGGATATATTGTTGTTGGTTCTGAAGTCCAACTGCGTCCAGTGTTCTTTGTTATAACGATTACTTCTGTTTTTCTGTTGTTACACTTAGTATACAAGTGTTCTTTGTTCCATTTCTTCTGTTTGTCAGTTGTTACATTTAGTGTACAAGTGTTCTTTGTTATAACCATTTCTTCTGTTTTTCTGTTGTTACATTTAGTATACAAGTGTTCTTTGTAATAACCATTACTTCTCTTTTTCTGTTGTTACATTTTGGTGTACAAGAGTTCTTTGCTATAACCATTACTTGTGCTTTTCTGTTGTTACATTTGTGCGTACACTTGCTCTTTTTAATAACCATTACTTCTGTTTTTCTGTTGTTACATTTTGGTGTACAAGTGTTCCTTGTAATATCAATTACTTCTTTTGTTCTGTTGTTCAAACTGAGTCCTTTGTTTTGACTTTCGGTTGCAATTATATTTAACATTTCTTTTAACAGCGTTTCATTTTCAGTGACCAAAGCCATGTCATCAGCATAACGCAGGTTGTTTACATTATACCCACCATCTGATATTCCTGGCATGTCTTGTATGGATCTCACTATTATTTCGCTGTACAAATTGAACAGATCAAATGATAGTACACAACCTTGTCTATAACCTTGTTTAATGTGTTGAAAAGTTTCCAATTGGTTGTCAATTCTTATAGCTGCTCTTTGCTGCCAATACATGTTCTTTATTATTCTTAGATCTTTACCACTGAAGTTTAAAATGTCCAACATTATAGTCACGTCATTGTCTTTCACCTTGTCGAATACCTTAGTGCAGTCAATAAAGCACAAATAAAGATCCCATTTTTTCTGTTAATGTTCTTATACATTGTTAGTGCCTCATACCATTGATCATTTCCAATTTCTGGATTTATTTTAATGTAGTTACTTTAGTATTATTATTATCTTTATGTGTTATTAGATTTCCGGTCCAATATGGCGGATAGGCTGTTGAGCTGTTAAGACCTCTGGCATGTTCTCGATACTGGCTACAGTTTGCTTACATATTTTTTAAATGTTGGACTAGTAATACATGGTGCTCTCGAGTTAAGTGCACGAAGCGACACTGTGATCTGTGGATTTTGTGTGGAAATCTTTTACATCTGTCCATGGTGGTTTGTATTGTTAACTGCATGTTCAGAAAAACTGTGGATGACCGGTTGATAAACTAGCTGGTTTTGCATTATGCAGTAATGTGTGTGCAACTGCTGATTTTCTAGTTATTGCCGCTTCCATCAACGATGAACTATGATTTTTGTGGTGGACTGTTGTGTTTGCATTCTGGGAGCACCCTTATGCATGTATACCCTGAGTGTTGCTGGTTTGTCAGAACTGCTGTCTGTTCCATTTTTCACATGCGACAGTAAGGAGTATTTTTTGTGATATTCACTGGCACAGGAACGGAGCATTATGGGGTGACACTTTGCCGTGAAGTTGGAAGCACGACTAATGAATAATGCTATCTATATTTTGGTTCGGTTTGGTTTGTTTGCAGATAAAATCTTTTTGCCGAAATGTTTTCCATGTTTTGTGATTGTATTCTTGTTATCCCACACATTGTGTTTTCCAATTGTTTACATTTCTAGTTTTACCAAAGTTAACCCAAATTCTCTGACAAACGACAAACCTTTGTGACATTATCATCTCGCACGCTGGCCCGTTCATTGAGACATGTTCTGAGTTGTTCTAGTGGTCTCAGTCGATCGTGTAACATCTGACACAGGATCCGGAACTGTCAAATTGGCAAAATAACTTTAATTATATGGAACATCAATGATGTTATAGGTTTTTATCATATCATTCGATCAATCAAGTGCCAACTAGACAATGTAAGGTAGCTGCATTTAATATCCACAATTGTCTTCTCTGACTGTGGTTGCTGTTGTTCTTCTTCTTCCTCATCCTACCCTTCTTTTTCTTCTCATCCTCCTCCTCCTCTTACTACTACTACTACTACTAATGCTGCTACTACTACTACTACTACTACTACTACTACTACTACTACTACTACTACTACTACTACTACTACTAATGCTGCTACTACTACTGCTAATGCTGCTGCTGCTACTACTACTTGTAAAACCTTCTTTCAGGAATGTAATTTATAATAGCAATTGTTTTCAAAACCGTTTACACAAAAAGAGTCAATCAAAGCATCCAGAACATATATTTCATGCGAAAGTTTACAAATGGAATTGCAGAAGCAGCAACATCTTTCACCTGATGACAGGCCAGTGTAGAGTAACTGGTCTCTATACCATCTCAAACACAAAGTACTTGGCTATTTATAACATCTCAAGTACAGTGCATTTGATCATGTTTACCATCTCAAAATTTCAAACACAGAGCTCCTGACCAAGTACACCATGTAAAAGTCTCAGAGTACTTCGTTATCTTCACAGTCTAGAGAGTCTCTGTGGCGAAGTGGTCAAGCCGTTTGACTCGTGATCTGAAGGTTGTGGGTTCGATTCCGGGCCGCACCCTTCGGTTTACGAGTTAAATGTTTCGGAGACTCCTGTGGGTCGTCGATAAAAGCTACGGAGTTTGTGCTTTGTGTGACGCTTTCCGCGCTGCGGAAAGAGACTGAGCCATATGGGATAAAACCCGGTGCGATGAAGTCGACCTTGTCAACTTTTAAGCGACTTTTTTTTAAAGCGACTTCAGTCTAAAAATCACAGAGTACTTGGTCATCTACACGGTCTCAAAGTACTTGGTCATCTACATGGTCTCAAAGTACTTGGTCATCTACACGGTCTCAAAGTACTTCATCATCTACACGGTCTCAAAGTACTTGGTCATCTACACGGTCTCAAAGTACTTGGTCATCTACACGGTCTCAAAGTACTTGGTCATCTACACGGTCTCAAAGTCTCAGAGTACTTGGTCATCTACATGATCTCAAAGTACTTGGTCATCTACATGATCTCAAAGTACTTGGTCATCTACATGATCTCAAAGTACTTGGTCATCTACATGGCCTCAAAGTACTTGGTCATCTACATGATCTCAAAGTACTTGGTCATCTACATGATCTCAAAGTACTTGGTCATCTACATGGCCTCAAAGTACTTGGTCATCTACATGGCCTCAAAGTACTTGGTCATCTACATGGCCTCAAAGTACTTGGTCATCTACATGGCCTCAAAGTACTTGGTCATCTACATGGCCTCAAAGTACTTGATCATCTACATGATCTCAAAGTACTTGGTCATCTACACGATCTCAAAGTACTTGGTCATCTACACGGTCTCAAAGTACTTGGTCATCTACACGGCCTCAAAGTACTTGGTCATCTACACGGTCTCAGAGAACTTGGTCATCTACACGATCTCAAAGTACTTGGTCATCTACACAATCTCAAAGTACTTGGTCATCTACATGATCTCAAAGTACTTGGTCATCTACACGGTCTCAAAGTACTTGGTCATCTACACGGTCTCAAAGTACTTGGTCATCTACACGGTCTCAGAGAACTTGGTCATCTACACGGTCTCAGAGTACTTGGTCATCTACACGGTCTCAAAGTACTTGGTCATCTACACGGTCTCAAAGTACTTGGTCATCTACACGGTCTCAAAGTACTTGGTCATCTACACGGTCTCAAAGTACTTGGTCATCTACACGGTCTCAAAGTACTTGGTCATCTACATGGCCTCAAAGTACTTGGTCATCTACATGGTCTCAAAGTACTTGGTCATCTACACGGTCTCAAAGTACTTGGTTATCATCACGCTCTCAGAATACTTGGTCATCTACACGGTCTCAAAGTACTTGGTCATCTACAAGGTCTCAAAGTACTTGGTCATCATCACGCTCTCAGAATACTTGGTCATCTACACGGTCTCAAAGTACTTGGTCATCTACATGGTCTCAAAGTACTTGGTCATCTACACGGTCTCAAAGTACTTGGTCATCTACACGGTCTCAAAGCTGCAAACTGAGGCAACTGTTCTCGTAGACCTGAAACTAAGACCCCAGAACACATTGTTCAGTTCTGCCAAATTGTCAGAGATCTGCGCTGCCAGCAGTACCATGAAGGTGTTGAGCTGGAGCAGAAATCATGGGGCACTGACATGGAGACAACGATGAACTTCATCCCGGCTAGGGGGCAGAATGTCCAGTTAATAGAATAACAGTTGGAGAAGACGATAGACACAACAAACACTCAATTTCATGCCAACAACAAACACGTCCTTCCACGCAATTTTATGGCCAGGGTTAACGTCAGTCATACTTGTACACAATTTCTCCGTTGAAGAGTTCATACTTACATTTGTCTCCCCTTTCTCAACCTGTTTCTGGACGTCCTTCACATTTCTCCCGCCATCTGCCTCCAATGTCTGCAACCTGGTCTCTAGTTCTCTCAGCAAGGTCGTGTTTTGTGCTTGACCTTCAGATATGAGCTGGGCACTCTGTGTGTTAGCCATGGCCTTGTCTGCCAGGTCACGTGTTACAGTTTCAATCTCATGCTTGTAGCTGCAGTCATCAATGATTTCATCAATTCTGGCGTCTAATGCATCAACGTTTTCTTTCACAGACTCCAGTAGATTAGGCACATGGACAAGTTTCTCTACAAGTTCTGCTTGAAATTCCATCTCTGCTTTCTGTCTGTTTTGTGCCATAGATATCTTCTGTAGCTGTTTCTCCAGACTTTGTAATCTCGTCTTCTGCTCTTGCTCTATTGCATCTTGTGTTTCACTAATATCACTGATTTTTTGTTTGACTTGTTTAAACCTTGAGCTGTGCTTCTTGTTCGACTCTGACAGATCGGATAACAATTCCTTCAGTTGTATATCAATGCCACTTTGTTGTTCAGCAACTTTTTCTGTTCGACTCCTGAAGGAGCACATGGTCTCTTCTATGACAGCAATTCTGTCTAAAATTGATTTCATGTGATCTCCATCTGTGCATAAAATAAAACAACTTATCAATGATAACTAAATTAAACAAGTTATTACTGATATATATATATATCTCTCTATATATATATATGTCAGGTCTTAGTCAGATATGACTGAGCTACCGTATGACAGTAGACGGTACTACCTGCTTTCTGTCAGCGCCGAATGTTGGGCGGCGCTTACCAAACCCGACACCCCACATTGTTCCAACGGCTTCGGGCGGAAGAGCGCAATTGGGAGGGTACTAGCCTTATCCTGGTGCGAGGAAATGCAACCCAAAGACAAAATAAGTCATGGCAGGGCAGACCAGGCCCTAAGCCTTGGTTGGCAGCTGGTCTAGGATCGAAGCTCCGACAGGCGGACAGTTAGAGCATTGCTTTGCTGATCCGGCAGCTTCTGCAGCTTGTCCTATTCCAGATTATAGGTGTCAACTTTCCTCTGGAGTGAACTAGGCAGGCCGAGAGAGGGATCATGCTGCATGGGCAACACATTGTTTCTTTATTTTAGCCCAGGCTTTGTGCTATGGAGAGGCAATAACCCCATCCCTGGTCTTAACCGGTCTCGGAATCAAAGCGAGAGGCAACTGTCACGGGTTATAAGTCCTTGTCAGTTGGCGTAGACATGGGGCGCCACGCGTTGCCTCTGACAGTGGGAGACACCTACAGGTGTCACTGATCAGCTACCGCCCGCCTCAAGCTGGGCAGCCCCCAGCCAATTGGGTGCTGATCCGCCACAGCCTGCCTGCTTCAATGGGTGCTTGGGGCTAGGACAAAATCTGAATCGCAGGCTGTAAATCCAATGCACAAGGTACTAATAAAAAGAATAGAAACCTCAAGCTACGGCTTGCAACCTGGAACGTGAGAACCATGTGTCCAGGATTTTCCACTGACTTGACAAATATTGACGATGTGAGAAAAACAGCTGTGATTGATGCTAAACTCAATCGTCTTAACATTGATATTGCTGGCCTGCAGGAGACTCGCCTCGCTGAGGAAGGGTTACTCAGGGAAAACAATTACACCTTTTTTTGGAAGGGAAGAGGGCAGGCAGAAAAAAGGCAACATGGTGTGGGCTTTGCAGTGAAGAATTCGCTACTGGGAATGATTGATATCCCAGCTGGAGGTAATGAAAGATTATTATCACTGCGCTTGGCAACCTCTTGTGGATTTGCCACCATTCTCACTGCATATGCACCGACACTCGCTTCCTCTGATGATGTGAAGGATACGTTCTATGAGCAGCTAGACTCTGCGATCAAGGCAGTTCCAAAATCTGACTACATTTATATGCTCGGTGATTTCAATGCTCGTGTGGGCAAGGACTCAAGTTCATGGCCAGTGTGCCTTGGAAAATACAACATCGGTCGCATGAATGAAAATGGGCAAAGGCTGCTGGAGCATTGCACTAGAAATGACCTATGTATTACAAACTCCTTTTTTAAAACAAAAGAGATGCATAAGGTCACATGGAAACATCCAAGATCCAGCCATTGGCATCAGCTGGACTTCATTATCACACAGAGACAACATCTGAACCATACATCATTAACTCGAAGTTACCACAGTGCTGACTGTGATACAGATCATTCTTTGGTTGTTGCAAGGGTTAGACTGAGACCAAAGAGAATCTACACAGCTAAAGACAAGTCTAGCCCCAGGATTAATATTACTAACACTCACGATCCTGGAAAGTGCTTTGAATTTCAACAGCAACTTGAAGACGCTTTCAATGATACATCAGAAAATTGTATAGTAAATGATAAATGGAGTAAACTTAAGGAAACTATTTATAAAACAGCGGTAGGGGTTTACGGCACTGTGGATCATAAGAGGCAGGACTGGTTTGCGGCAAACAGCCAGATACTGCAGCCCTTGATTGATAAAAAGAAGATAGCTCTCTTAAGAAACAAGGAAAGACCAACGCGTAACACTCTGAGTGAGCTAAAGCAAGCGAGGAAGGATGTACAAAAGGCTGCCAGGCAGTGTGAGAATGACTATTGGATCAAGTTATGTGAGTCCATTCAAATCGCAAGTGATAAGGGAAACGTCAGAAGCATGTATGAAGGGATAAAGAAAGCCTGTGGTCCAATGATCAAAAGAAGTGCACCGCTGAAAACCTTGACTGGAGAAATCATCACTGATAAGAAACAGCAGATGGATAGATGGGTCGAGCACTATTTAGAGCTTTACTCAAGTGAGACCAAGCTAGCGGATGATGCCCTCAACGCCATAGAGGCCCTGCCAACTCTTGACCACCTGGACTTCCCACTATAACAGAAGTTAAGTGTGCTATAAATGAGCTTGCATCTGGCAAGGCTCCAGGTAAGGATGGGATTCCAATAGAGGTAATCAGGAGTGGGCAAGACACACTCGCTCTACAGATCCACCAGCTAATAGAGCTATGCTGGCGAGAAGGACAAGTCCCACAGGATTTCAGATTCAAACATCATAACGCTGTACAAGAACAAGGGAGATCGGAGCGACTGTAACAACTATAGTATCTCACTTCTGTGTATTGTTGGGAAAGTATTTGCCAGAATTGTCCTGCACAGACTTCAAGTCCTGGGAGATCAAGTCTACCCCGAATCACAGTGCGGCTTCCGTCAGAACCGGTCTACCATTGATATGATATTCTCATTGCGACAGATGCAAGAAAAATGCCGGGAACAAAATCAGCCACTGTTTATTGCCTTCATTGACCTCACAAAGGCATTCGATTTGGTCAGTCGTGAGGGTCTGTTCAAAGCACTAAAGAAGATTGGCTGCCCACCAACTCTTCTGTCCATTGTGGAATCATTCCACACAGGCATGAAGGGTATAATCTAGTTTGATGGCTCAACTTCAGAAGAGTTTGAAATCAAGAGTGGAGTTAAGCAAGGTTGTGTACTAGCCCCCACCCTCTTTGGGGTATACTTTTCACTTCTACTGAAATATGCCTTTCGTGATCAGGATGACGGTATATACATTCACTCACGCTCAGATGGTGGCCTCTATAATGCTCAGAGATTGAAGGCCAAGACCAAAATTAGCAGGGTACTAATCAGAGAGTTGCTTTTTGCGGATGATGCTGCGATTACGACCCACTCTGAGGAAGAATTACAACATCTACTATCTGCATACTCCAATGCTTGTTCTGAATTTGGTTTAACAATTAGCAAAAAGAAGACACAGATTATGTCACAAGATGCACATGGTGTACCATCAATCTTTATTGGCGACGCCGAACTGGAGATAGTAGACCATTGTACATATCTAGGATCAGAGGTAAATAGCAAATTATCCCTCGATCAGGAAATCAACATCAGGATTGGCAAGGCTGCAACAACAATGAACATGTTAGGAAAAAGAGTCTGGGAGAACAGGAAGCTTACTGCCAAAACAAAAGTCCTCGTCTACCAAGCCTGTGTCCTTAGTACTCTTCTTTATGGCAGTGAAACCTGGACAACATACTCACGCCAAGAGAAAAGTTTAAACAGCTTTCATATGCGGTGTCTGCGAAGAATACTTGGTATTAAGTGGCAAGACAAAATCACAAATACTGAAATATTGGAAAGATCAGGTTGTGTGACGGTGTATTCCATGCTCAGTCTTCGTAGACTTAGATGGATAGGACACGTTAGGAGGATGGATGATGGTAGAATACCAAAGGACATCTTTTTTGGTGAATTACAGACAGGTAGGAGATCTCAGGGTCGGCCTCTACTACGATACAAAGATGTGTGTAAGCGGGACATGATTGATACAGGCATTGATAATGCACATTGGGAGCACGTCACCGCTGAACGTGTTGCATGTAGGGCAACTATCAAAAATGGAATAAAGACAAAGGAGAAAATGATTGCAGACAAAGCACACACAGAGCGTGAGAGACGTAAGATGGTGCAAGTGACCATGTTTTCACATGCACCTACTGTGGGCAAACATTTCCAGCAAGAATTGGCCTTACCAGCCACACTCGCCACCGCCATGGATCGTAGTTATTAAGCCTTTTTGAAGCACAATGTACCAAACTATCGTCTGTCAAGACAGAAAGGTGCCAATGAATATATATATATATATTATTAACATGTTATCATCACAGCTGCAACAGCAATGGGTAGACTGATGGCCAACAGACAACTGCCAGAGTTCTTTATACAAGCATGTCACAGCCCAACTCTAAAGACAGCATCAACTACATGTCACATCCCAACTCTAAAGACAGCATCAACAACATGTCACAGCCCAACTCTAAAGACAGCATCAACAACATGTCACAGCCCAACTCTAAAGACAGCATCAACAACATGTCACAGCCCAACTCTAAAGACAGCATCAACAACATGTCACAGCCCAACTCTAAAGACAGCATCAACAACATGTCACAGCCCAACTCTAAAGACATCATCAACTACATGTCACAGCCCAACTCTAAAGACATCATCAACTACATGTCACAGCCCAACTCTAAAGACAGCATCAACTACATGTCACATCCCAACTCTAAAGACAGCATCAACTACATGTCACAGCCCAACTCTAGAGACAGCATCAACTACATGTCACAGCCCAACTCTAAAGACAGTATCAACTACATGTCACAGCCCAACTCTAAAGACAGCATCAACTACATGTCACAGCCCAACTCTAAAGACAGCATCAACTACATGTCACAGCCCAACTCTAAAGACAGCATCAACTACATGTCACAGCCCAACTCTAAAGACAGCATCAACTACATGTCACAGCCCAACTCTAAAGACAGCATCAACTACATGTCACAGCCCAACTCTAAAGACAGCATCAACTACATGTCACAGCCCAACTCTAAAGACAGCATGTCACAGCCCAACTCTAAAGACAGCATCAACTACATGTCACATCCCAACTCTAAAGACAGCATCAACAACCAACATCAACAAAACCAGAGCACAATCTTTAGACACGAACAAACATAAACTATTATACAACCCACCAGGCACATTACTGTTGGCAAGAAAATGTTGTATGGAGATCTTAAGATGCAACCTGATAAACAGTTAATTAAATAGCTCGCTATGTTGCGATTGTATTAATTTAGTCTAATTATTAGTTAATTAAGTAGCTCATTAAGCTGTGATTTTATTTTATTTATTTATTTATTTTTTGCATATCCTTTACAGGACATCGCTGTCAACACCAGCATCTTTCAGCTGTATGTTGATTTCTTGGCAAGATTACGCTCAGTAGTTTGCCATTGCTTTCTGAGCGGCCGGCTCACATAAAGTTACCGATGCGATTCGAACCACTGCTGATTCTCACCATCATCACGTTACGAGATATACGAGATAGTCTAATTGTTAGTTATCTAATTAGCTCGTTTGTTGTGATTTTGTCAAAGTATTTAAACAGGTAAGCAGATTCATTGAGTGAATGAGGTAAATCACGAGAAGAAAAGAGAACTAGACTAATCATCCAAGTTCGGCCATTCTGTGATTCTTATAAAGTTGTGAATATGTTGTGTAGAGTTAGTCATTATACAGGACAAATAGGACTGGAGTGCTCGATACAACAGAGGTACGAGCACAAGGAGAACTTCACTGTCATGGACACGAGTCATCAGATCAGATTAATAATAGCTTCAATCAGGACTGGATCAGCCAGGATCACATCCCCGGATCCACACTCCTCAGAAATCCACAGAGATCAATTGTCAATAATGCATTCAGATGTCGATCCCTGGCACGATCCCCTGACAAGCAAGTATACAAAATGATTGGAGACCATACACTATATGAGGATATAGAACAACACACTCCGGATGAACGCAGAAGAAGAAGAGCAACAACAACAGCACACTGTATGGGGATATAGAACAACTCACTGCATGAGGCTATTGAATAACCAACTGGATGGGGATATAGAACAACTCAATGTATGGGGATATAGAACAATACACTGTATGGGGAAAAAAATTCAGGGATATCGAATTATAACCATGCAGAATACAATAAGCAAGCTGCTGGAGAAGGTAATTGCCAGGAAAATATCAAACCAACTAGAGAGGCAAGGTGTTTTCCCACCTACCCTGGGTGGGTACCGTCCAAAAAGAGAAACCTGGACCAACGCAGCAGTCTTTGCCCATGATGTCTATGAAGGTTTCCACTCAGGCACTGAAACCGTTGCTGCAGCGATTGATCTTGAGGATGCATACAACAGAGTACCACTGGATTTTTTAATGTTTCAGCTTCTTGAACTAAACGTAAGTCTATTCCTCCTTAGTTGGATCGCTGCAGCCCTCTTCCAACGGAAAGTAGTTTTTAGATGTGGCAGTTGGACTTCGGAACCAACAACAATATATCCTGGCCTACCACAGGGATCACCATTATCTCCGGTACTGTTCAACGCCTACACAGTGAGAATCACCAGTGAGCAGATCACTGGACCTGGCAGGACATTGTCATATGCCGATGATGTTTTAGTGTATCGTCAGGGTAAGGATAGATAGGAGGTTGCTGTGGAACTACAAACCGAACTCAATCGCATAAGTACTTGGTGTGATGAAGCTGGGGCAATGGTCAACCCAACAAAGGCAACAGTGACTTGGTTCTCGTTGAATAATCATATTGTCAACACTCCAACACCAACTGTAATGATGTGTTCAGAGACGGTGGAAAGAACGCAGGCAATGAATTACCTGGGGATACGGTTTGATCGAAGCCTTGCTTATAATGTGCACATAGACCAGGTGATAACAAAGGCCAAGCTGGGTTTGGCAGCGATGCGGGTGATGGCGGCAGCAAACTGAGCAGCGCCATCTATGTCTTCTGTACGAGGGGCTGGTCATGTCTGTTTTGGAGTATGCAATGGCAATCCTGACTCTCAGCCATAAGCAGATAGAAAGGATGGAAAGGATACAGAATGAAGCTATGCGCATTATTCTTGGATGTACAAGAGATACAGCATGCAGGGCGATGCGCTACCTTCTTGATTTTCCAACCATTGAAGAGAGAATACAAGGTTGCAGGGCACGCGCCTACCTCAGAATTAACGCAAACACACAACATCCACTGCATAGTGAAATTAGGAAGGTGAAGGGCAGCAGGTTAAAAAGATGACGGTCGTGGATGGGTCAAGCCGAAGACATTCTTCAACAGGTGTGTTCACTGGAGGACTTAGAACCTGGCGAGGAGTGGGTGCAAGTGCCAACAGACTTCTGCACATCCTTTTCAGTTTGCATCCAACTAGATAGAAAATGCAGACAAGAAAATCCGGTTGCTGTTGAGGCTGAAGTACAAGCGTTGATTTTCGAGAATTCGCTAGACGGTGACGCGGTCATCTACACAGATGGGTCGGTCGTCCGACATGTGAGAAGCTCATGGACCTTTACAGCTGAAACCACAAGTAGCCTTACCATGGAAGTCATGGCAGTAAGTAAAGCAATAACATGGCTCGAGACACAGACATTTACTAGGGCTTGTTTCCTTAGCGACTCAATGAACATGATCAAGAGGATAGAGGAGGGGTCGATCCGAAGAGAATGGTTGCTGCCTCTGGAGCGGTCTCGGCTGGCAAAGATTAGTTTGATCTTCGTGCCAGGGCATGCGGGAGTACAAGGAAATGAGCGGGCTGACAAGCTCGCAGGTGAGGCTACTGTGGAGGGCAGACGCGCCATGGACCAGGCTGACATTGTGAATGCTCTACGAGAAGTAAGACTTTTGCGAGAACCAAGTGATGACTGTGAATCTACAACAATGGCCAGACTGCGAGAGCAGCAAATTAAAAGAGGGTGGCCAAACAAGAACACTACGCAGGAACCCAAAGAAGATTGATAAACCAACACAGAACTGGCGTCGTTAGCCGCTACACGTTGCGGGATTTGCTGAGGAGGGGATCCGAGCACTTATGGACTGAATGGTTCGATGTGCAATGAGGATGATCTGTCGACTAACTAACTAACTAACTAACTGTATGGGGATATAGAATAACACACTGTATGGGGATATAGAACAACACAATGTATGGGGGACATAGAACAACACACAGTATGGGGATATAGAACAACACAATGTATGGGGGACATAGAACAACACACAGTATGGGGATATAGAACAACACACTGTATGGGGCTAAACAACAACACAGTGTACGGGGCTAAACAACAACAATCTGTATGGGGACATAGAACAACACGCAGTGTGGGTACATAGAACAACAGACTGTATGTGGACATAGAACAACAGACTGTATGGGGACATAGAACAACACACTGTATGGGGACATACAGAAACACACTGTATAAAGACATATAACTACACTCTATGTGGAAACATTGACCAAAACATTGTATGGAGAAATAAAACAGCATACTGTAAGGAAACATATAGCAGCACACGGTATGGAAAATAGAAACGAAGACGATATAGAAAACAGAACACCACACTGTATAGAGACAGAACAATATATTTACTGGACACACAAAGCAAACAGATTGTTTAGATACATATTTGGAGAGATAGAACACACTTTATGGTGACACAGAACAACACTGTATGGTGACATATAAAGGGACACATTGTATCAATACATAAAGCAGCACACTGTAAATGGACATAGAGCAACACACTATGTAAGGACATAGAACAACACACTATGTAAGGACATAGAACAACACACTATTTAAGGACATAGAACAACACACTATTTAAGGACATAGAACAACACACTATTTAAGGACATAGAACATCATACTGTATAAGGGCACAGAGCAACACACTAAGGACATAGAACAACACACTATTTAAGGACATAGAACAACACTATTTAGGGACATAGAACAACATACTGTATATGGGCAAAATATAAGGAGCCATGAGCGAATTAACACAAGAGACTTCACACTTTGACTGCTTGACAAAAGGACAAAGGTAGTGAAATTTATAACACTTTGAAATCTTCATCAAATGACATAGACACATCTCTTGGAGAGAACTTGACACAACTGTACCAGCAGGTGAAGAAAAAACTCTACCAATGGATAGGGCAATACACTGAGGTAAATCAAAGAATAGTATAACTAGAACAGCTTTAAACTGTAACACACGGGGCTAACGGAATAGAGGAATTCCTAAACACTCATGAAGAAGTGAAGCAGAAACAGAAATGAACAGCCTGGGAAGCAAATGGACAGAGCTGCTTGGGACAGCTAAAGATAGGAAGCGGTGGGAGAGGGGTTTTAGGAGCTCGGAGTGAGTTAATTAAGGGCCCATGCCCCAGTAGAGAATAGAGGGCAAAGGAAAAGGAAGATGACAGATCTCAGGCTTTAGTGTTTTTGGCTCACCAGGGTTTGCCTCCATGCCAACGTCTTAGACAACCAGTATTAATTATGTTTGTGTGCTTGTCTCTTTTATCTCCAGTCGTCACAATGTTCTCCAATGTCTCTGTTATCACTGATCTCATTATATGATCAAATAACACCATTTGGCCCTTTTCTACAGTTGCATATAATGTTCTGCTTTCATTAGAAATTATTCAGATATTCGCAACGCTCATGCCAACAACCACAATATCTCATATTTGTGTTATCATGTTTTACATACAGCCATTGTTTCTGTTTTCTTGATAACCAAGTTACTACAATGTTGCAGTTTTTGCAGATATTTTTCTGTTTCAAACATCAATACTTACACATAACGCAGATTGATTATATTACAATCCCCAGCTCGTATTCCTAGTCAGTCTTTGATGTCTCTCTTTGATAGGTCTGCTTGTGCCTCATCTGATCTCTCTCTTAGTGTTCGGAATGTGTATATTACATCATGTGTTCCTTTTCCATCCACAAATCTGTATTGTTCGACACCAATTTCCATATTTGTGTCCTTGTTTGTCTAAATATAATTATAAGTAGAAGCTTGGTGACATGGTTTATGACACTCATTGTACAAATTTCTTCGCAGTCAGTTGTTCCTGGTCTCTCGAGTAAAGCTATGAATACAAATTTTCGTACGCCCCTAAGTATATGACCACAGTTGTAAATATCTTTACACATTTTTCAACACTGCTATTAGACATTCGGCCGGTATTACCAATTCCTCTACCGTGAATTTATCTGGCCTTATTTTCATTTCTTAAAATGTTTGCAGCATCAGTGAGTTCTTGTTTCCTGGCCTTGATTTCAAATATCCTGTGTTTAATCTTATCTTTCTGACTGTTAAATTACTGAATGATCCGAGTACCGGAATAAGATAATACTGACAGAGGAACACTTTGGTATTATACATTATCTGGGAGGTCATGTGGTGTCCAGAGATCAAACATACAATAGGGTTACTGTGTGTGTCATTATATAAATCATTCCAACATCAGAGACCAACCTGCAGGTTTAACAGACTCTGTCGACTGTCTGTAGGATGTTGTCGCTGTAGAAGCTAGTGGTGCTGCTGGCTGTCTGTCAGGTGTTGCTGGAGTAGAGGATGCTGTGGCTATTGACTGTGATGTCTGACCTGGCTGTTCACAAGAAAGCTGATTTGCTGCAACACCCACTGATCCACCTGTCAAAGAATGGAGGAAACAGACAAATAATATCCAAGATCGCAGACACATCCAGTCTGATTTGGTTTTGGTTTAAAGATTAATTGTACACATGTAGCCCCATAAGTGCACACATCTTCTCCCATTCGTTACACAAGTGTATCTATAACAGTGCATACATCTTCTCCCATTCGTCCAAGTCACTGTTCTGTTCTGGCCAAGACACCATTAAACTGATAATTTGGTTGTTTCGGGATTTGAAATTTAAATATTGAGCACAACCCACTACTGGCAACACTGATCGTATTCTGGCACGAACCTAAGGCCTTGTCCACGTCAATATGGAAGCACTATACCCGAGTCTCACTCTCGTTTGAGCTCGTCAGTAGTGCATATCCCTGACCGGATCCGGAAACAAGCCCTGGATCACTGGCATGTGAAGCAGGTGTGTAACCACGCGGCATACGCCAAATTATCATAACATAATATTACAACGTCACCCATCGTAGGCTATGCTCAAGATTGCCCAATCGCCGTGACTGACGTCCGTCAATCGACGTGGACCCGAACGATCAGGACTTCTCACTGGCAAGGAACACCAGGCCTCCTAAAATCCAGTGAGCAATAATCAAATTGATTATTTGGTTGTTTCGGGATTTGAAATTAAAATATTGAGCACAACCCACCACTGGCATCGCTGATCGTATTCTGGCACGAACCTGTTCAATACAACAACCATCTGTCCATCCATCATGTGCCATGCCGATAAGTGTGGGCGGTCATGTTTCGCCATCTCACTCGATCACCAGAGTCGTGGATCAGCTCCGTGTATCTATCTCGACCATACCATGTGGCCAAGCCATCCAGGTATTTACTTCTCGGTCTTCCCCTTGGTCTCTTCCCTTTGATCTTGTCAGTTGTCACCAAGTTCTCAGATTAACTTCTCATAACATGACCAAAAAAGTTTGACTGAGTCTAATGTCTCTAATCGGTTTACAATCTTCATCTTCTTCAACCAGCTGTACCATTTCCAAAAACTGATCAGATTGCTAGTGTGGTTGTGTGTTGTACATTCTGACCACTCCAATCTTCAAACTGAACATTCACATTCAAACTGTTGATATTAATTCATTCAGTTAAAAGATCTCAATTCAGGCCAGCTCTCTAAGAGTCCTTGTAAAGCCGGCTCAATCCATTGGTTAATTTTCAGATGTACTGACCTTGCCAGTATCATATCTGTTCTTTCATTAGTTATTTCTTACTTACTAGTTCTTATGTGCTAGTTCTTACCTAGTAGTTCTTCACATTTTTCACACAGCAATTCAATGGCAGTGTCTATCATCTGACTTAACTCTTGGTACTCCAGGTTGTTGTCTCCATCTTGTGTCCATGAATCTTCTGCTGCGGTTATCTGCAAAAGCACAGACATTCTCAGAGGTCAACCAGTGAACAGTCAATGTATATAACATATTCCTCAACAGGGATACCCAACTACTGGAGACTACAACACACAGTAACCTACAAGAAATATATAACACTTACCCTGTGGACATACAGTCCGACAGCGCTGATCACAAGAAATATATAACACTTACCCTGTGGACATACAGTCTGACAGCTCTGATCACAAGAAATATATAACACTTACCCTGTGGACATACAGTCTGACAGCTCTGATCACAAGAAATATATAACACTTACCCTGTGGACATACAGTCCGACAGCGCTGATCACAAGAAATATATAACACTTACCCTGTGGACATACAGTCCGATAGCGCTGATCACAAGAAATATATAGCACTTACCCTGTGGACATACAGTCTGACAGTGCTGATCACAAGAAATATATAACACTTACCCTGTGGACATACAGTCTGACAGCGCTGATCACAAGAAATATATAACACTTACCCTGTGGACATACAGTCCGACAGCGCTGATCACAAGAAATATATAGCACTTACCCTGTGGACATACAGTCAGACAGCGCTGATCACAAGAAAAATATAACACTTACCCTGTGGACATACAGTCCGACAGCGCTGATCACAAGAAATATATAACACTTACCCTGTGGACATACAGTCCGACAGCGCTGATCACAAGAAATATATAACACTTACCCTGTGGACATACAGTCTAACAGCGCTGATCACAAGAAATATATAACACTTACCCTGTGGACATACAGTCTGACAGCGCTGATCACAAGAAATATATAACACTTACCCTGTGGACATACAGTCTGACAGCGCTGATCACAAGAAATATATAACACTTACCCTGTGGACATACAGTCTGACAGCGCTGATCACAAGAAATATATAACACTTACCCTGTAGACATACTGTCTGACAGCGCTGATCAAACGGTCTCTCTGGTCTTTCAAGAAATTCAGCTTGACAGAAATGAACTGTGCTTTCCACTGTTTGGCAGACGCCATCTGTGCAGTTCTTGGGTAGCTCTATAGTTCGAAGAAAGTGTATCACAAAAATCTCAGCAATTTAATGGTTGTGTTAGAATAAAACATCAAACATGATTGAGGAGCTCGACGAATAGAAAATATACAGAGATGCAGGCGAACGTTTCAGCACAAGTCTTTATCAATGGGACAATAAACAGTAAACAACAACAGAGCTCCAGTAGCAGCACTTCATCAGAAAACCCTGTACTCCCCTCCCATTTGCAGGTTTAAACATTTTTTTTTTTTATTTTGCATATCCCTTACAGGATGTTGCAGTAAACACCAGAATTTTTCAGCTGCTGTTGATGTACTAGGCAAGATTGTGCTCAGTAGTTTGCCATTGCTTTCTGAGCGACCGGCTCACATACCCCTGTAAGTAACCAACGCGGCGAGATCCGCTACCGAATCTCACGCAGCTGCGTTACGAGAACATATGGGATTACGGAGAAAGACGTTAACACCTACGCCAGGGAGACCGGCTCTGTGACCGGTTACTGAGTTTATTTTCAGTACCAGTCACAAATTATTTTTCCGTTTTCAATAGATTCATTAAGGCAGGAAATCAGACCCTTTCCAAATAACATCTGGCTTAAAACAGGGTGATGCACTATCGCTGCTCCTTTTCAATCTGGCTCTAGAGAAAGTTGTAAGGAAGGTAAAGGTGGAATGTGCTATTGGAGGAACATCCAGACTGCTTGGTTATGCAGATGATACAGATATTATAGGGGAAAATGAACAAAAGACATTGGAAATATTGACTCACTTAAAGGAAAAAGCCCAACAGATGGAGCTGGTTATCAACCAAGATAAGACAGAATATATGGTAATTTCAAGAGAAGGAATGGCTAAAAACTCTGGCCACATACAAATAGATAATATGACCATTAAAAGAACGGAAACATACAAATACCTGGGTACAATCTTCAACTGCTCCAACATAATAAGGGAAGAAATACAAGCTAGAGTCAACTCTGGAAATAAAATATGCTATGCACTACAACATCTGCTAAAATCAAATGCGCTATCTCGTAATACCAACATCACACTATACAAAACACTGATCAGACCAGTTGTGCTGTATGGCTCTGAAACCTGGAGTACAACTAAAGGAGACAAAGCCTTGTTACAAACCTATGAGAACAAAGTCTTAAGATGCATCTTTTGGCCCATTAGGGATACACAAAGTGGAAAGTGGAAAAGAAGAAGCAACAAAGACATTTATGATCTGTTTAAGTCCCCGCTAATCACTGGTATCATGAAGGCTAATAGACTACAATGGCTGGGGCATATAGAAAGAATGGAAGATAATAGGAAAAGAAAACTCGCTTACACTCAGGAAATAAATTACCGTAGACCCCGAGGTAGACCAAGAAGACGGTGGAGAGATGATATACATACAGACCTACAAGCACTTGGAATTGGCGACTGGCAAAAGAAGGTCAACCAGAGAGATGAATGGAGACGGATTGTATCTGCAGCAAAGTACCTAAATGGCTCGGAATGCTGAAGAAGAAGAAGAAGAAGAAGAAGAAGAAGAAGAAGAAGAAGAAGAAGAAGAAGAAGAAGAAGAAGAAGAAGAAGAAGAAGAGGAAGAAGAAGAATAGATTTATTGAAACAAACCAATTTGGGAGTCAGCTCTGGGCTGTCTAGCAGACCTGATAGTAGGTAGAATGAGTAAATGCTGCATTCTAAAACAAATGTTTATCATTCAGAATGAATGTCTCTAATACAATCCTTAGTCCCTTAGAATGAGTTAATTTCCTAAATGTAACACAACTGATAGTTTGTTAGATTGAGTTAATATCTCATTCTATTATAAGCATTTGTCAATCAGAAACATTCAATTTCTCTACTCTACCACAAATTCTTATCACTTGGAATTAAGAGGTTCTCTACACCATCACAAATGTTGGTCAGATAGATCAATGTCTCTACACCATCACAAATGTTTGTCAGATAGATCAATGTCTCTACTCTATCACAAATGTTGGTCAGATAGATCAATGTCTCTACTCTATCACAAATGTTGGTCAGATAGATCAATGTCTCTACTCTATCACAAATGTTGGTCAGATAGATCAATGTCTCTACTCTATCACAAATGTTTGTCAGATAGAGCAATTTGTCTACTCTACCAAACAACAATTTCTCTACTCTACCAAACATGTTTGTCAGATAGAACAATTTCTCTACTCTATCACACATGTTTGTCAGATAGAACAATTTCTCTACTCTATCACACATGTTTGTCAGATAGAACAATTTCTCTACTCTATCACACATGTTTATCACATAGAACAATTTCTCTACTCTACCAATCATGTTTGTCAGATAGAACAATTTCTCTTCTCTTCCACACATGTTTGTCATATAGAACAATTTCTCTACTTTACCAAACATGTTTGTCAAATAGAGCAATTTCTCTACTCTATCCCACATGTTTGTCAGGTCAATTTCTATACGCAAACACACATTTGTCAGATAGAACAATGTATCTGCCCTACCAAACATGCTTGCCAGATAGAGCAATTTCTCTACCCAAACATACATGTTTGTCAGATAAAACAATTTCTCTACTCTATCAAAATTATAATCACTTAAAATGAGCAATTTCTGTACTCTACCACAACATAGCAATTTCCCCAAACTGCCACAAGAGGTAGTTACAGGAAGGACTGATGAACACTTCAAACTGAGTCTAGAACACAAGAAGCATTGTATATCAAAATACAACAGCAAAACACAACACCAAAATACCACATACAATATTTTGCAAACACACACACCTTAACACACAACATTAAAAGTGTCTCGTATGAACAAGGTTAAAATATACCATGAAATATAGCACAAAATATTCATGAAACATAACATAATATAGCAAAAGGGACATAAAATACACAAAACATACAGCTTAACAATGGATCATACAACATACAGCTTAACAATGGATAATACAACATACAGCATAACAATGGATCATACAACATAACAATGGATCATACAACATACAGCATAGCAATGGATCATACAACATTACATAGCAATGGATCATACAACATTACATAGCAATGGATCATACAACATACAGCATAACAATGGATCATACAACATACAGCTTAACAATACAGCAAGACATAACGTGTGATTATGAGAGAAAAAAAATCAGTAAAGACAATTAGTGAGGGAGAAGTTCTGCAAGCCACTGGGTGGTGATGATTAATGTTTAAATATTTCTAGCTAATGCATGCAACAATACATGGATGTTGTAAAAGACAGTGACATTTCAATCGTTTTGGAACCCCTGATGTCTGAGAATAGCATTAAATAAAAGAATTTGATTGGCACTCATATAAGTAGAGTTATGAAGTCGTGTGTAGAGAATAGATGATACACTAGGCAATTAACAGTAGAGATTAGATGAGACACTAGGCAATTAACAGTAGAGATTAGATGATACACTAGGCAATTAACAGTAGGGATTGGATGACACATTAGACAATTAACAGTAGAGATTGGATGACACATTAGGCAATTAACAGTAGAGATTGGATGACACATTAGGCAATTAACAGTAGGGATTGGATGACACATTAGGCAATTAACAGTAGAGATTGGATGACACACCAGGTAACTAACAGTGGAGATTGGATGACACACTAGGCAATTAACAGTAGAGATTGGATGACACACCAGGTAACTAACAGTGGAGATTGGATGACACACTAGGCAATTAACAGTAGAGATTGGATGACACACAAGGCAATTAACAGTAGAGATTGGATGACACACTAGGCAATTAATAGTAGAGATTGGATGACACACTAGACAATTAACAGTAGAGTAGAGATTGAATGATACACTAGGCAATTAACAGTAGAGATTGGATGACACACTAGGCAATTAATAGTAGAGATTGGATGACACACTAGGCAATTAACAGTAGAGATTGGATGACACACTAGGCAATTAACAGTAGAGATTGGACAACACACTAGGCAATTAACAGTAGAGATTGGATGACACACTAGGCAATTAACAGTAGAGATTGGATGACACACTAGGCAATTAACAGTAGAGATTGGATGACACACTAGACAATTAACAGTAGAGTAGAGATTGGATGGCACACTAGGCAATTAACAGTAGAGATTGGATGACACACTAGACAATTAACAGTAGAGTAGAGATTGGATGACACAGTGTTAATAATTAACAGTAGAGATTGGATGACACACTAGACAATTAACAGTAGAGATTGGATGACACACTAGACAATTAACAGTAGAGATTGGATGAAACATTAGACAATTAACAGTAGAGTAGAGATTCGATGACACACTAGGCAATTAACAGTAGAGATTGGATGACACACTAGACAATTAACAGTAGAAGTAGAGTAGAGATTGGATGACACACTAATCAATTAACAGTAGAGATTGGATGACACACTAACACTAATCAATTAACAGTAGAGATTGGATGACACACTTACACTAATCAATTAACAGTAGAGATTGGATGACACAACACTAATCAATTAACAGTAGAGATTGGATGACACACTAACACTAATCAATTAACAGTAGAGATTGGATGACACACTAACACTAATCAATTAACAGTAGAGATTGGAAGACATACCAGGCAATATATAAATATAATATTATATAACAATTAAAGCTAAAGTGACCACGCAGGGATTCGAACCTGCAGCCTCCAAATGGCGACAGCGCCTCCCCGAAGGAACAAGTGTACTTCAACACTCGACCATCTAATGTACCAGTATGGAAAGTAACTGTAAGCTTTCCTGCCGGCATGGTGGCCATGTTGAATTGTTGTTTGAATCACAATTGAGACCGACTTTTAAACTGACCCTGGTTTTCAGGTCGACCCGGCTTTAAATGAGAACCAGGACCACATCACCCATAGAGTCGGTTATTACAGAGCTAGCACCATATACCCAACACGACTTAAGGTGTGTCAAGTAACAGCTGAAAGATCCTTCTTTTTCTGTATTGTTTGCTCAACCGTTTAATTTTTTAAAAACTAACTAACAATAAAATAAGTAAACTTTAACTAAGTCAATGTTTAAACTAAATCCTAAATGTGTAAGTAAACTCTAAGTCCATGTTTAAACTAAACTAAACTAAATGTATAAGTATAAAAGGATTAGCAAACCTTGCGAGGACTTGAAACCAATAATAAAGACTGATTTATTTGTTTGTTTCGGGATTTGAGATTTAAATATTGAGCACAACCCACAACTGGCAACGCTGATGGTATTCCGGTACGAACCTAAGGCCTTGTCCACGTCAATTTGGAAACACTATACTCGAGTTTCGCTCTTGTTTGAGCTCGTCAGTTGTGCATATCCTTGACCTGGCCCGGAAACAAACCCCTGATCACTGGCGTGTGACGCGGGTGTGTAACCACTAGACCACGCGGTGCAGGTTAGAAGCAACCAATCTATTCTAGTATGAGAATTTGGTTGCGTCTAGCAGGCAAAGCTAAAAACCTTTAAAATGTCCGACTTTTAAAATAGTTTATGTTATTTTTTTTAATGTATTGTTGTTACAACTTACAATTTATCTACACTCTACTGCGTGTTTACATTCTTTATTAAAACCCATTACTTAATAATATTTATTTAATTTTCCTATTTATACCAAATGTGGAACACCAATTATTTGTATAATTTGAATCTAACTGTTGCTCTTTTCGGCAACACTAATAATGCTGTAGTCTCTATGGTGAAGATGTTAATGTTATTTCCGGTTCCGGTAGCAGAGACGCCACTTAAAATTGTTTTTTTAATTTGTAATTTTTGCGGTCTATGTTTATGAAAATGGTTTCTACAAAGAGAAAATGCAAATTCTCGAACACTATGAAAACTAAGTTTCCATGCTTCGTTGAAGAACGCAACGAGAATGAGGCAAAGTGTACGATTTGCGATAGTTACTTGTCCGTTGCCAACAAAGGAACTATTGACTTGGAGCGTCATGTTGACAGTGAGAGACATAGAAACCTAATCAACGTGTCCGCGTCATTTAGCACATTGACGTTTTTTTTTCCCTTCCAGCCTAAGTACTAAAATTATAACTAAACTAAATACATTTAGAGTAGGAACATGGAATGTTAGGACATTAAATAAGCTAGGAAAGTTAAACAATGCCCTAAGAGAAATGGAAAACATGAAAATGAATATACTAGGCATAAGTGAGATGAGATGGAAGGGATCTGGCAAAATTATAACCGATAAACACACAATAATTTATTCTGGAGGAGACACACATGAAAAAGGTGTTGGAATAATATTTGATGAAAAAACAGCCAAATCTATGAATGGATACTGGCGTAATTCAGATAGAGTTATAATGGTCAAAATCAAAGGCAAACCAATAGATATAAATATTATACAAGTATATGCACCAACAACAAGCAGTAGTGAAGAAGAAATACAACACTTTTACGATGAAATAGAAATGGCAATAGCTCAAATTGGATCACAAGAAATAAAAATAATACTGGAAGATTTTAATGCAAAAGTAGGAAAGGGAAAATAGAGGATATAGTGGGAATTACGGTATAGGTACAAGAAATGAACAAGGAGAGAATCTAATAGAATGGGCAAATATTAATGATATGATAAATGGAAACACATGGTTTAAACACCATAAAAGACATGGAAAAGCCCTGATATGAAATTACGCAACCAAATTGACTACATACTTATTAATAAAAGATTTAGAAATGCATTAATTAATGTAAAGACAATGCCTGTGCTGACGGTAATGGTGATCATGTACCACTATCGCTATGTTGACAAATAAAAGTAAGATTAAAGAGAGGGAAAAATGGTTAAGAACCTGAGACTTAATAAAGAGGTTCTGAAAGTAGATAAAGAAATTCAAGAACAATACAGAGTGACTGTGAAAAATAGGTACAATGCAATAGCTAAAATACAGAGTATAAATGAACAATGGGAAATGTTAAGGGACTCCATTCATCAAACTAGCAAAGAAATATTACCGGAGAGAAGCCAAAAAGCTAAGAAAAAAATGGAAGAATGAGGAAATCTTAATGCTGATGGACAAATGGAAACAGAATAAAAATGTCAAGCAAGAGTATGCTAAGATAAATAAAGAAATAAGAGTTAAATGTGTGAAGGCAAAAGAAAGTTGGTTAAACGAGCAATGCAAACAAATTGAATTAAATTCCATTAAATATAAAAAAGTATGCACAGACAAATCAGTGAGCTCACAGGAAGAAGAATAAATACGGGGTGTTTGAAATCAAAAACAGGAAAGATATTATTGGAGAAAGGTGCTATAATGAAGAGGTGGAATGAGTATATAAGAGAATTATATAATGGAGAAAGGGAATAATTAACAGAAGAAAGTAACCTAGAAGGCCCACCTATCCTAAAAGAAGAAGTCGCTGACGCTATGAAACATATGAAGAAAAGAAAAACAGCCGGGCCAGAAGTATTGGGAGAATTTGGGGTAGATATATTAACCAAAATGCTGAACGATATTTATAACAGTGGATATTTACCAAGCGATATGGTAAAATCTGTATTTATAGAAATACCAAAGAGACCAGGGGCAATTGAATGTGAAGATTTTCGTACAATTAACCTCATAAACCATGTCACTAACCTTCTACTCAGAATTCTAATGAGAAGAACAAGAAAGAAAATAAAAATGGAAATTAGTGAAGAACAGTATGGTTTTATGGAAGGAAAGGGTACAAGCAATGATATAAATATATATATATTACGAACACTAATAGAAAGGTCAATAGAGAAATAGAGAGACATATATTTATGCTTCATAGATTATACTAAGGTATTTGATAAAATAAAACATGATGAACTGATTAAAATGGAAGATATCAACATTGATGGGAAAGATTTAAGAATAATAAAGAATATATACTGGAACCAAGTTGCAGCAATTAAAATGGGAAATAAAGAGGGTAGTTACGAACAGATAAAGCTAGGAGTACGACAGAGGTGTGTCTTGTCACCCGATCTCTTCTCCCTATATAGCGAAGTAATAATGAGAGAGATCAAAGAGAAGCCAGGAATACTAATTGGAGGATATAATATAAGCAATATATGCTATGCAGATGACACAGTATTGGTGGCGGATAATGCAACAGACCTGCAACAATTATTGGACATTTTAGTATCAGAGAGTGCACAGAAAGGACTCTCCTTGAATATCAAGAGAACAGTAACAATGGTGATATCAAAGAAAATGGGGACACCAAAATGTGACATAGAAATAGAAGGGGAAATTCTCAACCAAGTGGATAATTTTAAATACCTAGGGGCACTTATAACATCGGATGAAAGATGTACAACAGAAATTAAGAGCAGAATAGGGCAGGTAAAAGCCGCATTTCAGAAAATAAAGAGTATCTTATGCAATAAGTCGCTTTCAATGAATGTAAGAAAGAGAGTGCTAAAATGCTATATAGAACGAGTTTTGCTGTATGGCAGCGAATCTTGGAATGTAAATGAACAGATTAGGAAGAACTTGGAAGCAACAGAGATGTGGATTTTGAGGCGAATGTTGCGAGTTCCTTGGACTGCCAGAGTAACTAACAACGATTGCCTGAAAAAGGCTAATGAAAATAGAACACTATATACAACAATAAGAAAGAGACAAACAGCTTTCTTTGGTCATGTGATGAGAAGAGAGGCATTGGAGAACATCGTGACAACTGGAAAGATCGAGGGGAAGAGAGGCAGAGGCAGACCAAGAGAAATCATGCTGGACGGATTGAGACGGTGGCATAGAGGAATATCATCAGCAGAGTTGATCCAGAACACCAAAGACCGAGATCTGTGGAGAGCCATGAACGCCTACGCCAGCCGGCACGGCACTTGATGATGATGAAGTACTCAAAGGTGTTGCTGAAAGCGCATGCGGCTGAAGCAACTTTGGCATTTCATACAGTTTGTCATTGCCAGTCTTACAACTCGATGACTTGCACAGCTGGTTTGATGCACACATTATTTGAAGATTCGGAAACTGCTAAAAATATTGCTTGTGCAAAAACAAAGACTGAAGCAATAATAAACCATGTAATTGCCCCCCCCCCACACACACACACACTGTTGATGAATTGGGTAAATCTTTAAGTGGTATTTCATGTTTCGGTCTTTCGACAGATGCTAGCAATCACGATTCGCAGAAAATATTTGCGATCGTTGTTCGGTACTTTGACTGGAAAGCAGGTGGAATCCAAAACTAAGATTCTCGAGTTAGACAATACACCAAATGAAACCCCAGAAACTATATCACAGTATATTTTAAAAACACTGCAAAAACATGATTTGTACTCCAAATGTGTTGCTTTTGCTGGTGACAATGCCAATGTGAATTTTGGAGGCATTAACAGAAGAGAAGGTAGAAATGTGTTCTCGCATTTAAAGGAAGCTTTGTCCAAGCCATTAGTAGGCGTTGGATGTTCTGCTCATGTTCTGCACAACTGCATCCAAAACGGCGCAGATTTAATGCAGATTGACGTTGAATCTATTGTCTTGAAGATATTAAATTACTGTTCTATATACATTGTCAGAACAGAAACTTTAAAGGATTTTTATGACCATGTCAACATTAACTATCAGCAACTACTCTATCACTCTAAAACTAGATGGCTCAGTTTGTTTCCATCTGTTGAGAGACTGTTGAGGCCGTTTGCTGCTTTGAAAGAATATTTTCTTTCTATAAACCAACCACCTCCTATGATAAAAAATTTATTGGCAGGTATTGTAACAAAAATGAACTGATTTTGGGTTTAGTCTGGAACGAATTAAATGAAACATTCAATATGTCCTCATTTGTCCTCCTTTTTGTCTTAGTATGTCCTCCTTTTGGTGCCCACGTATCTGGCAACCCTACCACTGTGGGATATTGATGCATGATAAGGCGGACGTGATCAGGGTTCTGTGAGATCATGTGAATCGTGTGGAAGAACAGGTCAATTATCATGGCCTGGAGAGAATGGTGCAGCAGGGAGTGACCTGATCATCTAGCCACATTCAGTACTACGACGAAAGGCCAGATGGACACACAATTAGATTTTCAACCGACATTATTAGTATTGGTACTCTTCACTGGTGGTTGAAGACGAAAATGAGCACAGAGTGCAGTGAAGTCGCTTCTTGACTCAACTTGACTGAGTGTTATGTATTTGTTTCTGATATGCCTGTGAGATGTGCTCGTTTCTTAAACGTCTTTGTGATGTCTTTGTCTTTTGCCTGCCTATGTGATGTAGCCCCGTGTATACCTATATGTTGTAGTTGTTTCTTGCCCATCTGTGTGATCTACTTGTTTCTTTGACGTCCTCTTGCTCCTTTAGCTAATGTCTAAACATACTACACATTCCCGGACCTGGGATAGACGTCACAGTAAGTGAAAGACATCACCAACCCTATTCATACACTTACAGGGTTAGTTAGTTAGTTAGTTAGTTAGTCGACAGATCATCCTCATTGCACATCGAACCATTCAGTCCATAAGTGCTCGGATCCCCTCCTCAGCAAATCCCGCAGCGTGTACCGGCTTACGAGACCAGTTCCGTGCTGGTTTATCAATCTTCTTTGGCTTCCTGCGTAGTGTTCTTGTTTAGCCACGCCTCATTTAATTTTCTATTCTCGCAGTCTGGTCATGGTTGTAGATTCGCAGTCATCACTTGGTTCTCGCAAAAGTCTTACTTCTCGCAGCGCATTCATAATGTCAGCCTGACTCATGGCGCGTCCGCCCTCCACATTGGCCATACCTGCGAGTTGTCAGCTTGTTCATTTCCTTGTACTCCCGCGTGTCCTGGCACGAAGATGAAACTAATCTTTGCCAGCCGAGACCGCTCCAGAGACAGCAACCACTCTCTTCGGATCCACCCCGTCTCTATCCTCTTAAGCACGCTCATTAAGTCGCTAAGGACACATGCCCTGGTGAATGTCTGTGTCTCGAGCCATGTTATTGCTTTGCTTACTGCCATGACTTCCATAGTCAGACTACTTGTGGTCTCAACAAGAGCACCAGAGTCCTCCTTCACAATTCTCCCTCCGGCCCGCGCCGTAAAGGTCTTGAGCTTCTCACATGTCGGACGACCGACCCATCTGTGTAAATGACAGCATCACTGTCTAACGAATTCTCGAAAATCAACGCTTGTACTTCAGCCTCCACAGTACCCGGATTTTCTTGTCTGCATTTTCTGTCTAGTTGAATGCAAACTGAAAAGGACGTACAGAAATCTGTTGGCACTAGTACCCACTCCTCGCCAGGTTCTAAGTCCTCCAGTGAACATACCTGATGAAGAATGTCTTCCGCTTGACCCATCCACAACCTTCCTCTTTTTAACCTGCTGTCCTTCACCTTCCTAATTTCACTATGCAGTGGATGTTGTGTGTTTGCTTTGACTCTGAGGTAGGCACGTACTCTGCAAATTTGTAGTCTCTCTTCAATGGTTGGAAAATTAAACTCTATGGACCGCTGAGTGAACCAAAAAAAGACTGTTAGATTCATACAAGAGACAACATTGCAGTTATAGACATATTTCAAGCGAACGAAAGAAGAAGAAAATCAAGAAGGTAGCGCATCGCCCTTCCTGCTGTATCTCTTGTACATCCAAGAATGATGCGCATAGCTTCGTTTTGTATCCTTTCCATCCTTTCTATCTGCTTACGGCTGAGAGTCAGGATTGCCATCGCATATTCAAAAACAGACATGACCAGCCCCTCGTATAGGAGGCATAGATGGCGCTGCTCATAGTTTTCTGCCGCCATCACCCGAATCGCAGCCAAACCCCTCTTGGCCTTTGTTATCACCTGGTCGATGTACTTATTATAAGCAAGGCTTCGATCAAAACTTATCCCCAGGAAATTCATTGCCTGCGTTACACTTACAGGCTTTCTTCTTACACCCCCAGTACAACCTACACACCCCTTAAACAAGTCCTAGCACGCCAAGCATTTTGTCATCTTTTTCTATCGTATATTTCGCATATTCTGTTCACAATTGCAAATATAACAATTAGTATTAATTAGTAATGCAGTAATGATATGTGCACATTTCCCTTGCGTTAACGCATAGCTGTCGAAGACACACACAGCCATAATTTTGATATTCATTAACTTTTTTAATGTAATGAGTTAATTGTTCAAATTGCATATAAGAATACCCTAGGGTTCAAACAATCAAATGACTATTGTGTTGCATCTGAGTCAGGAGAGATTTTGGGCGTATTGCTTTCCCGTGAGTATGATGTGTGGCCTCCTCTTGCATCGATCAGCGACTGGCATCTCCTGGGCATGGATGCGATCAGACGTCTGATGTGGGCCTGTGGGATGGCTGCCGACTCTTCCTGGAGTGCCTGGAACAGACCACGACGATTGGCTGGAGCAACATCTTGGTGACAGGCACGTCTATGTAGCTCATCCCACAGGTGCTCAATCGGACTCATGTTTGGAGCCAGGAATGGCCAGGGAAGGGTGAGAATGTTGTTGACAGTCAGGAACTGCGTGGTCAACCGTGCACAATGGGGTCTGGCATTGTCCTGTTGAAACACTGAACTTTGGGTATCCAAAAGTGGAAGGACATGGGGGTCGAAGAACTTAATTGACGTATCGTGGCGCATTAAAGCCTCCTTCAATGTGAACCAATTGACTCCTTCCGCTGTAACTGATCATTCCCCACACCACAGCACCTCCACCAACGTGTGGTGGAGCTTCGTTACCCCAATTGTGGGCACAACGTTCATTTCACCCACGGTAGACCCTTCTCCAACTGTCATGACGCTGAAACAAAAATAAAGATTTGTCACTAAACCAGACACATCTCCATTGGTTGTCTGCTGCCCAAGGACGATGCTGGTTAGCCCAAAGGAGTTGATTTTGGCGATAGCGGCGTGTAAGGACAGGTCCACGATGAGATCATTGTGCCCGAAGTCCAGCGGCATGCAGTCTATTCCGGAGTTTGGTCAGACACATGACGTCCTGCAGGCAATGGCTGGGCAGTTGAGGAAGATGTTGTAAACCTGTCTCTGAGATGACGAAGCCGAATAAAGCGATCATCCGCTGCTATTGCCACTCTATGTCGTCAACTGCGATGCCGGTCTTTAACTGAGCCAGAGGCTTGGAACCGGTGCCAAAGTCGACTGATGGTACTCTGATGCACGTTTAGATGCCTAGCAACCTGACTTTGACTTTCGCCTGCATACAGTTGGCCAATAGCAATGTTCCTTACATTTATCGATAGAGCCGCCATAGACGTTTGCTTGAAATTGAACTGAATTGTTTTGTGTAGCGTTGTCCTTTTATAGGGTTTCAGTTGCATAGTCAGTGAATCCCCAAATATTGTTGCTTTTACGTGCGCGCATCATGACCTGTGGTAAATATTTTGTCATAAACACTATTGACCACTGCATTGTTTACGATTACAAAAACGAAGCAATTCAGGTCAACACGTGCATTTAACACTGTAAAGAATATTTGAGGCTGGTTTTTAAATACCCTAGCACCAAATTTTACTTACAAACTCATAAAAACGCTCCCTCGGATAGCTATGCGTTTCTTTTTGTGAAAAGTATAATATTGTGGTTGTTAGATTAACCCAATAAGAGATTATGAATGCAATAATGTATGAAAGGAGAAATATAATAAAGGTGGAATGTTAAACAGACCTGCGTGCCCAATTCTCTAGCCTTTGAAAATAAAGTTTGCTTTCTCCCTTTAATGTTGCCTGCATGTATTTTCACTAGTGGATCTCCATGTCTCGTGTGTGACTATGCCCCTAATGTATACATTGTTGTATATGGTTCACTAGTGGATCTCCATGTCTCATGTGTGACTATGTCCCTAATGTATACATTGTTGTATATGTTTCACTAGTGGATCTCCATGTCTCAGATGTGACTATGCCCCTAATGTATACATTGTTGTATATGTTTCACTAGTAGATCTCCATGTCTCGTAAGTGACTATGTCCCTAATGTATACATTATTGTATATGTTTCACTAGTGGATCTTCGTGTCTCGTGTGTGACTATGTCCCTAATGTATACATTGTTGTATATGTTTCACTAGTGGATCTCCATGTCTCATGTGTGACTATGTCCCTAATGTATACATTGTTGTATATGTTTCACTAGTGGATCTCCATGTCTCGTAAGTGACTATGTCCCTAATGTATACATTATTGTATATGTTTCACTAGTGGATCTTCGTGTCTCGTGTGTGACTATGTCCCTAATGTATACATTGTTGTATATGTTTCACTAGTGGATCTCCATGTCTTGTGTGTGACTATGTCCCTAATGTATACATTGTTGTATATCTGTCACTAGTGGATCTCCATGTCTCGTAAGTGACTATGTCCCTAATGTATACATTGTTGTATATGTTTCACTAGTGGATCTCCATGTCTTGTGTGTGACTATGTCCCTAATGTATACATTATTGTATATGTTTCACTAGTGGATCTCCATGTCTCGTGTGTGATATGTCCCTAATGCATACATTGTTGTATATGTTTCACTAGTGGATCTCCATGTCTCATGTGTGACTACGTTCCTTATGTATACATTGTTGTATATGTTTCACTAGTGGATCTCCATGTCTTAAATGTGTCTATGTCCCCAATGTATACGTTTCTGTTTACGTTTCACTAGTTACCTATGTATCCTAATGTGTCATATTATGGCCATGAAAATATTGTATACTTCTGTGTATATGTTTCCCTTCTTATAGTCCTCCATGTCGTGTGACATTAACTATCATGTATGTCAACAACCACCTGTGGTTCCGACGTTCCTCTTTGTCATTATGTCAAACATATTCTCTCCTTATCTATCCTTGCCCCCCCCCCTCCCCTTCAACTTTCCCGTTGTGTCTCCGTGGCCGAGTGGTTAAGCTTGCAGCCTTGCTCTCCCAGGGTTGAGGGTTATTTCCGGCTCGGTCATTGGGTACACGAGTGCAATTTTATCCGAGACTCCTAGGGGTCGTCGCTGAAGCTACGGTGTGTGCTCTTTGCGACGCTTTCGCCAGGCCCATCTGTGGAATGAGACCGAGCCATATGGGACAAAACCAGGTGCAATGAAGTCGATCCTACGGCCTTGAGAACTCCTGTAACCCACCTTTAATTATCGTCAGTATTTTAGTCATGTGATTCATTCCGCCAATTGGGTGACGTTCTCCAAAGTCTAATGTATTATACTGCACTTGAGAGCTTCGCTAATGATGTTTGTGTTTAGCTGGAAGTTATACCACAGAGATCATGGACAGAATAGAACACGTAAACATACGTTGTATCACAGAGATCAAGAAGAGAACAGGACAAGTAAACAGACATTGTATCACACAGATCAAGATCAGAACAAGACAAGTAAACAGACATTGTATCACATATATCAAGAACAGAATAGGACAAGTAAACAGACATTTGAATAACGAAGACACAAACATTAGATTGCACGATTTATTGCCTGGCATATTTCGCTGCAGAAATCACACAACTTACGTGAATTAACTAGATAAATCCTTCAAGTTGAAATATACACATATTCGCACAGTAATGTCACTTATCTACCACGGTAATTTTAAGCTGACTAACATGTCTTTCTGTTTGCACAAATCTGCTTGCTTTGATTGATCATTATTGCTTCTGCTAACTTTAACAAGCGAGTATTTTGTGTATTAAACAACACGCGAAAAGCAATGTCTCTGTCAATCATATGGCCGCTTTCGAGAATGTGCCTATCAATTGAAGACGCGGGAAGCTTCCGGTGTGTTGGCCCCACTAGGCTTGCATCGCCTGTGTGTCGTATCTTGTCGGCCCATTGAGGTGTGTGTTCTGACACTCTTTTGTTCAGCTGCCGCACTGTTCTTACGATGTAGGCCAGGCAAAATATGCCAGGCAATAAATCGTGCAATCTATTGTTTGTGTCTTCGTTATTCAAATTCACTACGGGTAAACAGACATTGTATCACAGAGATGAAGAACAGAACAGGACACGTAAACAGACATTGTATCACAGAGACCAAGAACAGAACATGACAAGTAAACAGACATTGTATCACAGAGATCAAGAACAGAACAGGACAAGTAAACAGACAGTTTATCACATGGATCAAGAACAGAACAGGACACGTAAACTGACATTGTATCACAGAGAGCAAGAACAGAACAGGACAAGAAACAGACATTGCATCACAGAGATCAAGAACAGAACAGGACAAGTAAAATTCACAAATCCCTGCCCTTGGGGGTCAGGTGGACGCGTTAGCTCAGGTGATAGGTAGCTGCACTGATAATGTCATGAACGCGATCGGACGAGGGTTTAACACCTGTGTTCGTCATCACGCTAAGTGAGGGATATATTGGCCAACTATTGCTCCATACATCCAGGCCTACACAATGTGATGGATTGGCCAACTATTGCTCCATACATCCAGGCCTACACAATGTGATGGATTGGCCAACTATTGCTCCATACATCCAGGCCTACACAATGTGATGTCTCGCTTAGTGACGGATGGATTGGCCAGCTATTGCTCCATGCATCCACGCCTACACAATGTGATGTCATGCTAAGTGAAGGATGGATTGGCCAACTATTGCTCCATACATCCAGGCCTACACAATGTGATGTCTCGCTAAGTGACGGATGGATTGGCCAACTATTGCTCCATGCATCCACGCCTACACAATGTGATGTCATGCTAAGTGAAGGATGGATTGGCCAACTATTGCTCCATACATCCAGGCCTACACAATGTGATGGATTGGCCAACTATTGCTCCATACATCCAGGCCTACACAATGTGATGTCTCGGTAAGTGACGGATGGATTGGCCAACTATTGCTCCATACATCCAGGCCTACACAATGTGATGTCACGCCAAGTGAGGGATGGATTGGCCAACTATTGCTCCATACATCCAGGCCTACACAATGTGATGGATTGGCCAACTATTGCTCCATGCATCCAGACCTACACAATGTGATGTCACGCTAAGTGAGGGATGGATTGGCCAACTATTGCTCCATACATCCAGGCCTACACAATGTGATGGATTGGCCAACTATTGCTCCATACATCCACGCCTACACAATGTGATGGATTGGCCAACTATTGCTCCATACATACACGCCTACACAATGTGATGGATTGGCCAACTATTGCTCCATACATCCAGGCCTACACAATGTGATGGATTGGCCAACTATTGCTCCATACATCCAGGCCTACACAATGTGATGGATTGGCCAACTATTGCTCCATGCATCCAGACCTACACAATGTGATGTCACGCTAAGTGAGGGATGGATTGGCCAACTATTGCTCCATACATCCAGGCCTACACAATGTGATGGATTGGCCAACTATTGCTCCATACATCCACGCCTACACAATGTGATGGATTGGCCAACTATTGCTCCATACATACACGCCTACACAATGTGATGGATTGGCCAACTATTGCTCCATACATCCACGCCTACACAATGTGATGGATTGGCCAACTATTGCTCCATACATCCAGACCTACACAATGTGATAGATTGGCCAACTATTGCTCCATACATCCAGGAATACACAATGTGATAGATTGGCCAACTAATGCTCCATACATCCAGGCCTACACAATGTGATAGATTGGCCAACTATTGCTCCATACATCCAGGCCTACACAATGTGATAGATTGGCCAACTATTGCTCCATACATCCAGGCCTACCCAATGTGATAGATTGGCCAACTATTGCTCCATACATCCAGGCCTACACAATGTGATAGATTGGCCAACTATTGCTCCATACATCCAGGCCTACACAATGTGATAGATTGGCCAACTATTGCTCCATACATCCAGGCCTACACAATGTGATAGATTGGCCAACTATTGCTCCATACATCCAGGCCTACACAATGTGATAGATTGGCCAACTATTGCTCCATACATCCAGACCTACACAATGTGATAGATTGGCCAACTATTGCTCCATACATCCAGGCCTACACAATGTGATAGATTGGCCAACTATTGCTCCATACATCCAGGCCTACACAATGTGATAGATTGGCCAACTATTGCTCCATACATCCAGGCCTACACAATGTGATGTCTCGCTAAGTGAGGGATGGATTGGCCAACTATTGCTCCATACATCCAGGCCTACACAATGTGATGTCACGCTAAGTGAGGGATGGATTGGCCAACTATTGCTCCATACATCCAGGCCTAAACAATGTGATAGATTGGTCAACTATTGCTCCATACATCCAGTCCTAAACAATGTGATAGATTGGCCAACTATTGCTCCATACATCCAGGCCTACACAATGTGATGTCACGCTAAGTGACGGATGGATTGGCCAACTACTGCTCCATACATCCAGGCCTACACAATGTGATGGATTGGCCAACTATTGCTCCATACATCCAGACCTACGCAATGTGATGGATTGGCCAACTATTGCTCCATACATCCCGGCCTACACAATGTGATGTCACGCTAAGTGAGGGATGGATTGGCCAACTATTGCTCCATACATCCAGGCCTACACAATGTGATGGATTGGCCAACTATTGCTCCATACACCCAGGCCTACACAATGTGATGGATTGGCCAACTATTGCTCCATACATCCAGGCCTACACAATGTGATGGATTGGCCAACTATTGCTCCATACATCCAGGCCTACACAATGTGATGGATTGGCCAACTATTGCTCCATGCATCCAGGTCTACACAATGTGATGGACTGGCCAACTATTGCTCTATGCATCCAGGCCTACACAATGTGATAGATTGGCCAACTATTGTTCCATACATCCAGTCCTAAACAATGTGATAGATTGGCCAACTATTGCTCCATACATCCAGTCCTAAACAATGTGATAGATTGGTCAACTATTGCTCCATACATCCAGTCCTAAACAATGTGATAGATTGGCCAACTATTGCTCCATACATCCAGGCCTACACAATGTGATGTCAGGCTAAGTGAGGGATGGATTAGCCAACTATTGCTCCATACATCCAGGCCTACACAATGTGATGGATTGGCCAACTATTGCTCTATGCATCCAGACCTACACAATGTGATGGACTGGCCAACTATTGCTCATGCATCCAGGCCTACACAATGTGATGTCACGCTAAGTGAGAAATGGATTGGCCAACTATTGCTCCATACATCCAGTCCTACACAATGTGATGGATTGGCCAACTATTGCTCCATACATCCAGGCCTACACAATGTGATATCTCGCTATGTGAGGTGTAGATTGGCCAACTATTGCTCCATACATCCAGGCCTACACAATGTGGTGGATTGGCCAACTATTGCTCCATACATCCAGGCCTACACAATGTGATAGATTGGCCAACTATTGCTCATGCATCCAGGCATACACAATGTGATGTCACGCTATGTGAGGTGTAGATTGGCCAACTATTGCTCCATACATCCAGGCCTACACAATGTGATGGACTGGCCAACTATTGCTCTATGCATCCAGGCCTACACAATGTGATAGATTGGCCAACTATTGCTCCATACATCCAGTCTTAAACAATGTGATAGATTGGCCAACTATTGCTCCATACATCCAGTCCTAAACAATGTGATAGATTGGTCAACTATTGCTCCATACATCCAGTCCTAAACAATGTGATAGATTGGCCAACTAGTGCTCCATACATCCAGGCCTACACAATGTGATGTCACGCTAAGTGACGGATGGATTGGCCAACTATTGCTCCATACATCCAGGCCTACACAATGTGATGGATCTGCCAACTATTGCTCTATGCATCCAGGCCTACACAATGTGATGGATTGGCCAACTATTGCTCCTTACATCCACGCCTACACAATGTGATGTCTCGCTTAGTGACGGATGGATTGGCCAGCTATTGCTCCATGCATCCACGCCTACACAATGTGATGTCATGCTAAGTGAAGGATGGATTGGCCAACTATTGCTCCATACATCCAGGCCTACACAATGTGATGTCTCGCTAAGTGACGGATGGATTGGCCAACTATTGCTCCATGCATCCACGCCTACACAATGTGATGTCATGCTAAGTGAAGGATGGATTGGCCAACTATTGCTCCATACATCCAGGCCTACACAATGTGATGGATTGGCCAACTATTGCTCCATACATCCAGGCCTACACAATGTGATGTCTCGGTAAGTGACGGATGGATTGGCCAACTATTGCTCCATACATCCAGGCCTACACAATGTGATGTCACGCCAAGTGAGGGATGGATTGGCCAACTATTGCTCCATACATCCAGGCCTACACAATGTGATGGATTGGCCAACTATTGCTCCATGCATCCAGACCTACACAATGTGATGTCACGCTAAGTGAGGGATGGATTGGCCAACTATTGCTCCATACATCCAGGCCTACACAATGTGATGGATTGGCCAACTATTGCTCCATACATCCACGCCTACACAATGTGATGGATTGGCCAACTATTGCTCCATACATACACGCCTACACAATGTGATGGATTGGCCAACTATTGCTCCATACATCCAGGCCTACACAATGTGATGGATTGGCCAACTATTGCTCCATACACCCAGGCCTACACAATGTGATGGATTGGCCAACTATTGCTCCATGCATCCAGACCTACACAATGTGATGTCACGCTAAGTGAGGGATGGATTGGCCAACTATTGCTCCATACATCCAGGCCTACACAATGTGATGGATTGGCCAACTATTGCTCCATACATCCACGCCTACACAATGTGATGGATTGGCCAACTATTGCTCCATACATACACGCCTACACAATGTGATGGATTGGCCAACTATTGCTCCATACATCCACGCCTACACAATGTGATGGATTGGCCAACTATTGCTCCATACATCCAGACCTACACAATGTGATAGATTGGCCAACTATTGCTCCATACATCCAGGAATACACAATGTGATAGATTGGCCAACTAATGCTCCATACATCCAGGCCTACACAATGTGATAGATTGGCCAACTATTGCTCCATACATCCAGGCCTACACAATGTGATAGATTGGCCAACTATTGCTCCATACATCCAGGCCTACCCAATGTGATAGATTGGCCAACTATTGCTCCATACATCCAGGCCTACACAATGTGATAGATTGGCCAACTATTGCTCCATACATCCAGGCCTACACAATGTGATAGATTGGCCAACTATTGCTCCATACATCCAGGCCTACACAATGTGATAGATTGGCCAACTATTGCTCCATACATCCAGGCCTACACAATGTGATAGATTGGCCAACTATTGCTCCATACATCCAGACCTACACAATGTGATAGATTGGCCAACTATTGCTCCATACATCCAGGCCTACACAATGTGATAGATTGGCCAACTATTGCTCCATACATCCAGGCCTACACAATGTGATAGATTGGCCAACTATTGCTCCATACATCCAGGCCTACACAATGTGATGTCTCGCTAAGTGAGGGATGGATTGGCCAACTATTGCTCCATACATCCAGGCCTACACAATGTGATGTCACGCTAAGTGAGGGATGGATTGGCCAACTATTGCTCCATACATCCAGGCCTAAACAATGTGATAGATTGGTCAACTATTGCTCCATACATCCAGTCCTAAACAATGTGATAGATTGGCCAACTATTGCTCCATACATCCAGGCCTACACAATGTGATGTCACGCTAAGTGACGGATGGATTGGCCAACTACTGCTCCATACATCCAGGCCTACACAATGTGATGGATTGGCCAACTATTGCTCCATACATCCAGACCTACGCAATGTGATGGATTGGCCAACTATTGCTCCATACATCCCGGCCTACACAATGTGATGTCACGCTAAGTGAGGGATGGATTGGCCAACTATTGCTCCATACATCCAGGCCTACACAATGTGATGGATTGGCCAACTATTGCTCCATACACCCAGGCCTACACAATGTGATGGATTGGCCAACTATTGCTCCATACATCCAGGCCTACACAATGTGATGGATTGGCCAACTATTGCTCCATACATCCAGGCCTACACAATGTGATGGATTGGCCAACTATTGCTCCATGCATCCAGGTCTACACAATGTGATGGACTGGCCAACTATTGCTCTATGCATCCAGGCCTACACAATGTGATAGATTGGCCAACTATTGTTCCATACATCCAGTCCTAAACAATGTGATAGATTGGCCAACTATTGCTCCATACATCCAGTCCTAAACAATGTGATAGATTGGTCAACTATTGCTCCATACATCCAGTCCTAAACAATGTGATAGATTGGCCAACTATTGCTCCATACATCCAGGCCTACACAATGTGATGTCAGGCTAAGTGAGGGATGGATTAGCCAACTATTGCTCCATACATCCAGGCCTACACAATGTGATGGATTGGCCAACTATTGCTCTATGCATCCAGACCTACACAATGTGATGGACTGGCCAACTATTGCTCATGCATCCAGGCCTACACAATGTGATGTCACGCTAAGTGAGAAATGGATTGGCCAACTATTGCTCCATACATCCAGTCCTACACAATGTGATGGATTGGCCAACTATTGCTCCATACATCCAGGCCTACACAATGTGATATCTCGCTATGTGAGGTGTAGATTGGCCAACTATTGCTCCATACATCCAGGCCTACACAATGTGGTGGATTGGCCAACTATTGCTCCATACATCCAGGCCTACACAATGTGATAGATTGGCCAACTATTGCTCATGCATCCAGGCATACACAATGTGATGTCACGCTATGTGAGGTGTAGATTGGCCAACTATTGCTCCATACATCCAGGCCTACACAATGTGATGGACTGGCCAACTATTGCTCTATGCATCCAGGCCTACACAATGTGATAGATTGGCCAACTATTGCTCCATACATCCAGTCTTAAACAATGTGATAGATTGGCCAACTATTGCTCCATACATCCAGTCCTAAACAATGTGATAGATTGGTCAACTATTGCTCCATACATCCAGTCCTAAACAATGTGATAGATTGGCCAACTAGTGCTCCATACATCCAGGCCTACACAATGTGATGTCACGCTAAGTGACGGATGGATTGGCCAACTATTGCTCCATACATCCAGGCCTACACAATGTGATGGATCTGCCAACTATTGCTCTATGCATCCAGGCCTACACAATGTGATGGATTGGCCAACTATTGCTCCTTACATCCACGCCTACACAATGTGATGGATTGGCCAACTATTGCTCCATGCATCCACGCCTACACAATGTGGTGGATTGGCCAACTATTGCTCCATGCGTGCAGGCCTACACAATGGGATGTCCCTATCACATCACTGACCTTTATCTGGCACCTGTCACTGGGGACAATCTTTGAGGCTAGAAAAATAATTCTTGAATTTTGATTATTATCAGTTTAAACATATGGCCGTGAAACATCGAGAATTGGTGAACATATGGCTGTGAATCATCGAGAGTTGGTGAACATATGGCTATGAATCATCGAGAGTTGGTGAACATATGGCTGTGAATCGTGGACATTTGGTGAACATATGGCTGTGAATCGTGGACATTTGGTGAACATATGGCTGTGAATCGTGGACATTTGGTGAACATATGGCTGTGGATCATGGGCTGTTAGTGAACATATGGATGTGAATCATGGGCTGTTAGTGAACATATGGATGTGATTCATGTGTCGTAGTGAACATATGGCTGTGAATCATGGGCTGTTAGTGAACATATGGATGTGAATCATGGGTGGTTAGTGAACATATGGCTGTGGATCATGGGCTGTTAGTGAACATATAGATGTGAATCATGGGCTGTTGGTGAACATATGGCTGTGAATTATGAGCTGTTGGTGAACATATGGCTGTGAATTATGGGCAGTTAGTGAACATATGGATGTGAATCATGGACACGTGGTGAACATATGGATGTGAATCATGGGCTGTTAGTGAACAAATGGGTGTGAATCATGGGCTGTTAGTGAACATATGGCCGTGAATCATGGGCTGTTAGTGAACATATGGATGTGGTCCATGGGCTGTTAGTGAACATATGGCTATGAATCATGGGCTGTAGTGAACATATGGATGTAAATCATGAGCTGTTAGTGAACATATGGCTGTGAATCATGGGATGTTAGTGAACATATGGCTGTGGATCATGGGCTGTTAGTGAACATATAGATGTGAATCATGAGCTGTTAGTGAACATATGGATGTGAATCATGGGCTGCTGGTGAACATATTGCTGTGAACCATGGGCTGTTAGTGAACATATGGCTGTGGATCATGGGCTGTTAGTGAACATATGGCTGTGAATCATGGACTGTTGGTGAACATATGGCTGTGAATCATGGGCTGTTAGTGAACATGTGACTGTGAATCATGGGCTATTAGTGAACATATGGCTGTGGATCATTTTGCTGTTAGTGAACATGCAGCTGTGAATCATGGGCTGTTAGTGAACATATGGCTGTGAATCATGGGCTGTTAGTGAACATATGGCTGTGAATCATGGGCAGTTGGTGAACATATGGCTGTGAATCATGGGTGGTTAGTGAACATATGGATGTGAATCATGGGCTGTTAGTGAACATATGGCTGTGAATCATGGACTGTTGATAAACATATGGCTGTGAATCGTGGACATTTGGTGAACATATGGCTGTGAATCGTGGACATTTGGTGAACATATGGCTGTGAATCGTGGACATTTGGTGAACATATGGCTGTGGATCATGGGCTGTTAGTGAACAAATGAGTGTGAATCATGGGCTGTTAGTGAACATATGGCCGTGAATCATGGGCTGTTAGTGAACATATGGCTGTGGTCCATGGGCTGTTAGTGAACATATGGCTGTGAATCATGGGCTGTTAGTGAACATATGGATGTGAATCATGGGCTGTTAGTGAACATATGGCTGTGAATCATGGGCTGTTAGTGAACATATGGCTGTGGATCATGGGCTGTTAGTGAACATATAGATGTGAATCATGAGCTGTTAGTGAACATATGGATGTGAATCATGGGCGGCTGGTGAACATATGGCTGTGAACCATGGGCTGTTAGTGAACATATGGCTGTGGATCATTTTTCTGTTAGTGAACATATGGCTGTGAATCATGGACTGTTGGTGAACATATGGCTGTGAATTATGGGCTGTTATTGAACATGTGACTGTGAATCATGGGCAGTTGGTGAACATATGGCTGTGAATCATGGGTGGTTAGTGAACATATGGATGTGAATCATGGGCTGTTAGTGAACATATGGCTGTGAATCATGGACTGTTGATAAACATATGGCTGTGAATCGTGGACATTTGGTGAACATATGGCTGTGAATCGTGGACATTTGGTGAACATATGGCTGTGAATCGTGGACATTTGGTGAACATATGGCTGTGGATCATGGGCTGTTAGTGAACAAATGGGTGTGAATCATGGGCTGTTAGTGAACATATGGCCGTGAATCATGGGCTGTTAGTGAACATATGGCTGTGGTCCATGGGCTGTTAGTGAACATATGGCTGTGAATCATGGGCTGTTAGTGAACATATGGATGTGAATCATGGCTTGTTAGTGAACATATGGTTGTGAATCATGGACAGTTGGTACACAATAAAAGAACATCCCTTCAGGTCTCAGAGATGTGGTTTTACAGAAAAATGGTTAAACTTTCATGGACAGTCAACATGAATAATCTCAACATTTTGACAGCGGCTATGACACAAAGATAACTCATCACAACCATCAGAGTCTATGACACAAATAACTTATCACAAACATCAAACAGAGGAAGTCGCCAAGTTTTGTCCATAATATGATAAGAGGAAAGCCAGAACATGGTATGACAACTGGAAAGATTTATGGAAAGAGTGACAGAGGAAGACACTGAGAGAAGATTCTTGGCAGTCTTTTGTCATGGCACAGAAATGTGTCAGCACACGACTTGATACATGCTGTTGGAGATCTCAGATGTGGAGAATCATGCTACCAGACGCCAGTCAGCAAGGCTCTTGATGATGATGAATGCAGCTTCTACGGAAGCCTAAACAATCACAATATATTTTTTGTAATTTAGCTTTATTTTAACATCTCAGCCATTACTAAGGATAGTTTTGAGTCAACTTCTATGGAAGACCCAGTCATCAGTTTGTAGATTGATTGATTGATTGATTGATTGATTGATTATTTAGGAACCGACATCACAGCATTCGGGACATTCCCATAAGCGGTCCGCCCCCATCCTCAGCAACCAGCGAAGAGTTTGTAGATTTGTCTGTGATAGCCTCAATCTTCGCTATGTATATTTGTGATTTAACTTCTTAAAGACAGTGGAATTGGACAGTAGAATCTATCTGAATCTAAAGTTGAAAGATAAAGAAATGGGATATGAAATTATGGAATATTTCTATATCTAAAGTCCATGGATGAGAAGAAATGGAGATGGGATGGAGTAATCTTTCCGAGTGTCGGGAATGGTGCAAAGCAAATGATGTCACTGGCAAAGGGACAATACTCATGTAGGATTAAATCCGAGGTAGAAGTAGTAAACAATACAGCAGACAGGTTGTTGACTGAGGAAACTACAGCAGACAGGTTGTTGACTGAGGAAACTACAACAGACAGGTTGTTGACTGAGGAAACTACAGCAGACAAGCTGTTGACTGAGGAAACTACAGCAGACAAGCTGTTGACTGAGGAAACTACAAAGAAACATATTGTACTCTGACAGATGCAAGGTCAGAAAGAGGTTACCACACATTCTGTAGAAAACATGAATCTAATCCTGTTCTTCACACAGACAATTTTTTTTTTAAAATTCGCATATTCTTTTACAGGACATCGCTGTCAAAATCAGCATCTGTCAGCTGATTGTTGATTTCTTGGCAAGATTACGCTCAGTAGTTTGCCATTGCTTTCTGAGCGGCCGGCTCAGTATCCCGCAAGTCACCAACGCGGGTAGAACTGCTTCCAAATCTCGCGCGCTGTGAGACCCTGCGTTGACAAACGGGATTACGGAGAAAGCCATGTAACCTCTCGGCCAGAGAGACTGGCCACATAGACAATACAGAGTAATTAAATTATAACTTCTTCTCTTAGATAACACTGAATCATAAAATTGATCAGTTCATTTTATTGACAACATGACATCTTAAAGTTGATCGTTTATTTTATTAGACAAGTAATCATAAAATTGATCGGTCCTTCTCACAGACAACGTGATATTTTAAAATTGATTAGTTCTTTACATTTAACACAAGGAATAATAAAAGTGAGCAGTTCTTCACATCAATCAATCAATCATGTGCCATGCCGGAAAGCGTGGGCGGTCATGATTCGCCATTTCACTCGATCACCAGAGTCGTGGATCAGCTCAGTGTTCCTGTCTCGTCCATGCCATGTGGCCAAGCCATCCAGGTATTTTCCTCTCGGTCTTCCTGTTGGTCTGTTCCCCTCGATCTTGCCAGCTGTCACCAAGTTCTCCAGTCCATTTCTTCTCATAACATGTCCAAAAAATTTTGACTGTCTACGTCTAATTTCTCTAATCAATCTACGATTTTCATTTGTCTCTTGTAGTACTTGGTCATTGGTTTTTCTATCTGTCCATGGTATTCTTTGCATTTTCCTCAGAAACCATATTTCTGCAGCCATCAGATGTTTTTCAGCTTGACTGCACATTGTCCAAGTTTCACATCCATACAAAAGAACAGGCTCTATGTATCCCCTCAACACTCTTTTTCTCGTTTCAATTGACATCAATTTATTGGTCAGAATGTTTTTCATCTTGCTAAAGGCTACTTTCGCAATGGCGATTCTTGTTCTAATCTCTTCAAGGCATCTGCCATCAGATGTTATGACTGTTCCGAGATAATTGAACCGATTCACTTGTTGAAGAATATTCCCATTTACTTGTATATTACATTGTGGTACTTCGTTCTTCCTAGTGACGACCATAACCTGTGTCTTCCTACAATTTAATTCCAACCCCAGCTGCTCACTGTGTACAACCACAGCGTCTACTAATTGTTGCAGATCCTGTGCATTGTCTGCAATCAATACTGTATCATCTGCATATCTAATGTTATTTATGTTTCGTCCTCCAATGCTGATTCCATTTAGGTCTTCTACATTTCTGAAAATATTTTCACTGTATAAGGAAAAAAGATCTGGAGACATTACACATCCCTGCCTAACACCTCTCTTAATAGGTTGGTATTGTCCTACTTCATTATCAATTCTTATGGCAGCTTGTTGTTTCCAATATATGTTTTTTATAAGTCTAATGTCTTTCCCATCAATTTGTAGATCTGCAAGCATATCCACAATGTTGACATGTCTTACTCTATCAAAAGCCTTTGTGTAGTCAATAAAGCAAAGATGTATATCCTTGTTTACTTCTAAAGCACGTTCAATAACTGTTCGCAGCATATACACAGCATTTACTGTACCCTTTCCTTCTACAAAACCACATTGTTCTTCCCCTATTTCAGGTTGTATTTTCTTCCTCACTCTTTGCATGATAATTCGTAACAAAATCTTTGTGATGTGACTCATTATACTAATTGTTCTATGTTGATCACATTCTAAGGTTCCTGATTTCTTTGGGATTGCAATAAATACAGAATTACATAATTCAGAAGGTATATCTCCAGTATCATATAATGTGTTCAGCAGTCTAGTGACTTGCTCTAGTCCAAATTCTTCTAAAGCTTTAATCATTTCTGTTGTGATGTTATCTGCACCGGGGGCCTTGCCAGATTTCATATGCTTAAGAACATTTTGAACCCCCATCTTTAAAATTGCTGGTCCTTCATTATTAAATCTAATAGCATACTGTTCCTCTCTGTTATCATTATACAGGTCTTTCACATAATCTGTCCATACATGTAGAATCTGATCTTTTTTCTATTATGATTTTGCCATCTTTAGTTCTTAGACAGCCTGTTGATGTACTTGTTCTTTTATTAGTAAGTTCCTGAATCCTTTTGTGCACTAATTTGGTATTTTGACTGTTGTGTTGTTTTTCAATTTCTAAGCACTTTTCCTCAAGCCATGATTCTTTTGCCTTCCTACATAATATTCTGACTTGTCTGTGAATTTCTTCATATTTGGCAGGATTATTTTTGTTGAGTCTTCTTGTTTCCATTAAGTGTAAAATTTCCTCAGTCATCCATTTCTTACGACCCACCTTCTTTAATTTTGGAATAGTTGTTTCTGCAGCCATATTGATTGAATTCTTTAACATTTCCCATTGATCATCCACATCCTGGAATAGGATCTCTAGATCAGACAATATTTCAAATCTGTTCTGTAGTTCTATGTTGAATTTGTTTTGTATTTCCTTGTCATTACTCAATGTACACAAATCATATTTAGTGTTCCCTGTTGTATACTTGACTTTCTTCAACTTTATCCTCAATGTTCCTGTGAGTAATCTGTGGTCACTATAACAGTCAGCACTGGGAACTGTTTTTGCTACTGTTAGGGCGTTTCTAAATCTTCTGCTAATGAGAATGTAGTCAATCTGGTTTCTAATCCTGCTATCAGGACTCCTCCAGGTCCATAATCTTCTAGGGTGTTGCTTGAACCAGGTGTTTCCTACAATCATTTCCTGTTCTTTTGCCCACTCTACTAGTCTGTATCCTCTTTCATTTCTCTCTCCTAAACCATAGTTTCCTACTGTGTATCTATCCCCTTGATTTCCTACTTTTGCATTGAAGTCCCCTATTATAATGTTTATTTCTGAATTTTTACATTTCTTTAAGGCAGACTCTATGTCATTATAAAATTCCTCTACACTATCTTCACTGGACTCTCCTGTTGGGGCATATACTTGAATAATATTTATGTTAAAAGGTCTGCCACTCAATTTAACTAGTAGTACTCTGTCCGACACGGCCCAATATCCCTGAACAGACGTTGATGTTTTCCGGTCCAAAACTATTGCCACTCCCCCATGCCGATCCTCACCTCCAGAATAAATAATCTTAAAATCTTTATGTATCTTGATGCCTGCTCCTGTCCATCTCGTTTCGCACATACCTAATATATTAATTTTTTCTCTTTGAATTTCTTGTGTTATGTTCTCTAATTTTCCGTCGTTGTTTAGCGTCCTAACGTTCCATGTTCCTAATTTTAATGTCTCTGTCCTTGTCTTGCGATGATCAGTCTTTAAGCGAATCATAATAAACTAGGCAATTTCAAAGAGGTAGTTTGCCGTTGCTTTCCTCTATGGCAGTGACCATACTGGCCGGATGACCGCAATCAGTGTCTCTCGAAAGAGAGAAAGCTTGCCGTCGCGAAACTCGAGACCATAACCAACAAATATCTGTCGGCTGCCCTCATAATTTCATCCACCACCTGCCTTCCGTGGCTTCTTTTGAACACTTCCAATTAACGAACACGAAATAACATCACATAATCCAAAGGAAAAACACTATCCACACGAATTTCACGGGAATTTCCATAAGGAATCCACAGAAAAACACTGAACAGCTTCTCCCCCAAGACAGCGAGTCATCGCGTCTCCATTACACCGGAAGTTTAACATGAAATCGTGGAAAACACATCATGAAATCATAGAATCACTCGCTTTATTTACATTAACAACACGAAGCCATAGGACCGATGTGTTATCCATAAAAGATAACAGGACATAATGAAATTTAGTTCTTCATACAGACAACATGAAACCATAGAACTGATCACTTTTTTCACACACAGAAATATAAATTAGTGGAGATGATTAGTTCTTTACATCACCATTATTTAAGGTATCCTTCGCAGAACACCGGATTCATCCTATCCATCATTAGTTCTTTCGCCTCATACATTTTCATGCTCATGATTTCCTCAATACCTTGTGTCCACCGTTGTATTGACCGTTGATCGACCCCTGCCTCTTCTCCCAGGAAGTATAAGTCTCTGACTGTTCTCTCTAAACCCCTGTCTCTTCTCCCAGGAAGTATGAGTCTCTGACTGTTCTCTCTAAACCACTGTCTCTTCTCCCAGGAAGTATGAGTCTCTGACTGTTCTCTCTAAACCACTGTCTCTTCTCCCAGGAAGTATGAGTCTCTGACTGTTCTCTCTAAACCACTGTCTCTTCTCCCAGGAAGTATGAGTCTCTGACTGTTCTCTCTAAACCACTGTCTCTTCTCCCAGGAAGTATGAGTCTCTGACTGTTCTCTCTAAACCACTGTCTCTTCTCCCAGGAAGTATGAGTCTCTGACTTTTCTCTCTAAACCACTGTCTCTTCTCCCAGGAAGTATGCGTCTCTGACTGTTCTCTCTAAACCACTGTCTCTTCTCCCAGGAAGTATGAGTCTCTGACTGTTCTCTCTAAACCACTGTCTCTTCTCCCAGGAAGTATGCGTCTCTGACTGTTCTCTCTAAACCACTGTCTCTTCTCCCAGGAAGTATGAGTCTCTGACTGTTCTCTCTAAACCACTGTCTCTTCTCCCAGGAAGTATGAGTCTCTGACTGTTCTCTCTAAACCACTGTCTCTTCTCCCAGGAAGTATGAGTCTCTGACTGTTCTCTCTAAACCCCTGTCTCTTCTCCCAGGAAGTATGAGTCTCTGACTGTTCTCTCTAAACGACTGTCTCTTCTCCCAGGAAGTATGAGTCTCTGACTGTTCTCTCTAAACCACTGTCAGGATTAACATGGTCAAAGTATTTCAGTGTCCCAGACATGATGCTGTTTATGAGCTTGTCTCCTTCCATGTTCCCATCTTGAAACATTGTTAGGATTTCTCTTCTGTATGATCCATATAGGCAAATTACATCACTATCATTGAATTAAAGAAAAAGAGTGCTGAAATGTTATATAGAAGCTGTTTTTTTGTATGTCTGTGAATCATGGAACGTAAATGAACAAATTAAGAAGACCCTAGAAGCAACGGAGATATGGTTCTTGAGACAAATGTTGCGAATACCTTGGACTGCCAGAGTAACTAACAGCGTTTGTCAGGAGGAGGTTAATGAAAGTAGAACATGATAGATAACTTTAAGAAAGAAGCCAGTAGCAATCTTTGGGTATGTGACGAAAAGAGAGGCATTGGATAACATCGTGACAACTGGAAAGATCAGGCAAAGAGGCAAAGGTGACCAAGAGATGTGATGCTGAATGGACTGAGATGGTTGCCTGGAGGAAAATCAACACCAGAGATGATCCAGAATACCAGCGACAGAGAGATGTGTGGAGAGTCAAGAATGTTTATGCCTGTTGGCAATGCACTTGATGAAGATGACCGACAAACTGAAATTATGGAACTTATCTGTATCTAGATATAAAATATGATAATATGGAATTGATAGGATCCCTACACGAAATCATGGAACTGATCGGTGTGCAATTATACCTATGAAAGAACTTAGCTAATCTAAAACAGTTATTCAATCAACATTTACATCAAATTAACGTGAAGGCCAGCAGCTTATTCTGAAATATAGACCTCGGCTTCCAGATCGACCCGGCCTAAAACTGGTACCAGCAAATGTCTTGGGAAGTGAAGGCTGCCGGGAGATATTGACGTCATCACTGCCAGAGTGTCGGTTGTCCTATAACAATAAGGGACTAGAACCACTTCACTGCCCGAGTGTCAGTTGTAATATAACAATATGGGTTTAGAACCACGTGCCTAATACGTCCCAAGGCGTGAACAAGGTCCTTTACTGGCTCACTTTACTATGTCATATAAATAAGGTCCTTTACTGGTTCATTTTACTATGTCATATAAACAAGGCTCCTTTACTGGCTCACTTTACTATGTCGTATAAACAAGGTCCTTTACTGAATGTTATATGTGACAAGATGGGAAATACCTTAACAGAATCTAGACAAATTCTAGAAAGATGGCAGGAGTATTGCAGTGGAATGTATAATATGAGTGACAGTGAGGATATGAATGAGATACATGAGCCAACGACAGCAGAGACAGAACCTGAACCCTCATTCGATGAAATTGCATAGGCAATAAAGAACCTGAAGAATGGTAAATCACCTGGATGTAATGAGATACCAGCTGAGCTAATTAAAGCGGCAGGAGATGAAAGCATACAAATCTATCACGCATTATGTAAAAAGATATAGAAATATGGTATATGGCCAAAAGATTGGAAGAGAACTATCTTCATTCCAATACCAAAAAAGGGCAACCTAAAAATATGCATCAACTATAGAACTGTTGCCCTGATCAGTCATGCAAGTAAAATTCTACTAAAAATCATAATGGGAAGACTTTGTAAGAAAATAAATAAATGTTTTGCGTATCCTTTACAGGACTTAGCTGTCAACAGCAGCATCTTTCAGCTGTCTGTTGATCTCTTGGCAAGATTACGCTCAGTAGTTTGCCATTGCTTTCTGAGCGGCCGGCTCTGTTATCCCGCAAGTCACCAGCGGGGGTCGAACCGCTGCCTGCTCTCGCCCGCTTACGAGACTCTGCGTGATAAACGGGATTACGGAGAAAGTGTTGTAACCCCTCGGCCAGAGAGACCGGCCGTAAGAAAATGGAAGAAGAAATTAACGTGGTTCAAGCTGGATTTAGACAAGGAAGAGGAACAAGAGATCACATTCTCAATATGCGTTTAATAATAGAGAAGTGCAGAGAATTTAATGTAAACCTATTCTCATGTTTTGTGGATTATTCAAAGGCATTTGACTGTGTACAACATCAGAAACTTTGGGAAATCATGAGGAATATGGGCTTTCCACCACATGTAATACAACTCATAAGAATGCTCTATCTAGACCAACAAGCAGCGGTTAGAATAGATGGCAAGACATCAGATTGGTTTGATATTAAGCAAGGAGTCCGTCAAGGATGTGTGCTGTCCCCCTATTTGTTTAACCTGTACGCCGAAAATAAAATGAGAAATGTAAGAGATGATATAAACAAGGAGCTATATGAAGCCCTAAATATCGGTGGTCATGACATACCAGAGATTCGGTATGCTGATGATACAGTATTGCTATCCACAACACAGACTGGTATCAATCAATCAATCATGTGCCATGCCGGGAAGCGTGAGCGGTCATGACTCGCAATTTCACTCGATCACCAGTGTTGTGGATCAGCTCATTGTTCCTGTGAGTGAATGAGTGAGAGTGAATGAGTGAGTGTGAATGAGAGACAGAATGAGTGAGCGTGAGAGTGAATGAGTGAGAGTGAATGAGTGAGCGTGAGAGTGAATGAGTGAGCGGGAGAGTGAATGATTGAGCGTGAGAGTGAATGAGTGAGCGGGAGAGTGAATGAGTGAGAGTGAATGAGTGAGCGGGAGAGTGAATGAGTGAGAGTGAATGAGTGAGCGTGAGGGTGAATGAGTGAGCGGGAGCGTGAATGAGTGAGCGTGAGAGCGAATGAGTGAGCGGGAGAGTGAATGAGTGAGAGTGTCTGTGTGTGTGAGTGAATGAGTGAGAGTGAATGAGTGAGCGTGAGAGTGAATGAGTGAGCGTGAGAGGGAATGGGTGAGCGGGAGAGTGAATGAGTGAGCGGGAGAGTGAATGAGTGAGCGGAAGAGTGAATGAGTGAGCGGGAGAGTGAATGAGTGAGCATGAGAGTGAGCGGGAGAGTAAATGATTGAGCGGGAGAGTGAATGAGTGAGCGTGAGAGTGAATGAGTGAGAGTGAATGAGTGAGTGTGAGAGTGAATGAGTGAGAGTGAATGAGTGAGCGTGAGAGTGAATCAGTGAGCGTGAGAGTGAATGAGTGAGCGTGAGAGTGAATCAGTGAGCGGGAGAGTGAATGATTGAGCGTGAGAGTGAATGAGTGAGCGTGAGAGTAAATGAGTGAGTGTGAGAGTGAATGCGTGAGCGGCAGAGTGAATGATTGAGCGGGACAGTGAATGAGTGAGCGTGAGAGTGAATAAGCGAGCGTGAGAGTGATTGAGTGAGAGTGAATGATTGAACGGGAGAGTGAATGAGTGAGCGGGAGAGTGAATGAGTGAGCGGGAGAGTGAATGAGTGAGCGGGAGAGTGAATGAGTGAGCGGGAGAGTGAATGAGTGAGCGGGAGAGACAGAATGAGTGAGCGGGAGAGTGAATGAGTGAGCGGGAGAATGAATGAGTGAGCGGGAGAATGAATGAGTGAGCGGAAGAGTGAATGAGTGAGCGTGAGAGTGAATGAGTGAGCGTGAGAGTGAATGAGTGAGCGGGAGAGTGAATGAGTGAGCGTGAGAGTGAATGAGTGAGCGTGAGAGTGAATGAGTGAGAGTGAATGAGTGAGCGGGAGAGTGAATGAGTGAGAGTGAATGAGTGAGAGTGAATGAGTGAGAGTGAATGAGTGAGCGGGAGAGTGAATGAGTGAGCGGGAGAGTGAATGAGTGAGAGTGAATGAGTGAGAGTGAATGAGTGAGCGGGAGAGTGAATGAGTGAGAGTGAATGAGTGAGCGGGAGAGTGAATGAGTGAGCGTGAGAGTGAATGAGTGAGCGTGAGAGTGAATGAGTGAGCGGGAGAGTGAATGAGTGAGCGGGAAAGTGAATGAGTGAGCGTGAGAGTAAATGAGTGAGCGTGAGAGTGAATGAGTGAGCGGGAGAGTGAATTAGTGAGAGTGTGAGTGAATGAGAGGGAAAGAGAGAGTGTGTGTGTGTGTGTGTGTGTGTGAGAGCGTACGCATGCGTGTGAGTGTGTGTATATGAAAGAATACAGAGAGAGAGAGAGAAAGAGTGAGAGAGAGAGAGAGAGAGAGCTGAGCAGATGCATGTCATGTAACACGCATGTCATGTAACACGCGAATCCATATGTTTGTGTATTCTCATCTGTCATATTATAAGTTAAATACCATTTGATTTTATCATGTATAATCTAAACTTATGTTCATTACTATAGTTTGAGTGAGAGAGTGAGTTAGTGTGAATGAGAGACAGAATGAGTGAGCGTGAGAGTGAATGAGTGAGCGTGAGAGTGAATGAGTGAGCGTGAGAGTGAATGAGTGAGCGTGAGAGTGAATGAGTGAGAGTGAATGAGTGAGCGGGAGAGTGAATGATTGAGCGTGAGAGTGAATGAGTGAGCGGGAGAGTGAATGAGTGAGAGTGAATGAGTGAGCGGGAGAGTGAATGAGTGAGCGTGAGAGCGAATGAGTGAGAGTGAATGAGTGAGAGTGTCTGTGTGTGGGAGTGAATGAGTGTGAGTGAATGAGTGAGAGTGAATGAGTGAGCGTGAGAGTGAATGAGTGAGCGTGAGAGTGAATGAGTGAGCGGGAGAGTGAATGAGTGAGCGGGAGAGTGAATGAGTGAGCGGAAGAGTGAATGAGTGAGCGGGAGAGTGAATTAGTGAGAGTGAATGAGTGAACGGGAGAGTGAATGATTGAGCGGGAGAGTGAATGAGTGAGCAGGAGAGTGAATGAGTGAGCGTGAGAGTGAATGAGTGAGTGTGAGAGTGAATAAGTGAGCGTGAGAGTGATTGAGTGAGCGTGAGAGTGAATGAGTGAGAGTGAATGAGTGAGCGTTAGAAGGAATGAGTGAGCGGGAGAGTGAATGAGTGAGCGGGAGAGTGAATGAGTGAGCGGAAGAGTGAATGAGTGAGCGGGAGAGTGAATTAGTGAGAGTGAATGAGTGAGCGGGAGAGTGAATGATTGAGCGGGAGAGTGAATGAGTGAGCGGGAGAGTGAATGAGTGAGCGTGAGAGTGAATGAGTGAGTGTGAGAGTGAATGAGTGAGCGTGAGAGTGATTGAGTGAGCGTGAGAGTGAATGAGTGAGAGTGAATGAGTGAGCGTGAGAAGGAATGAGTGAGCGTGAGAGTGAATGAGTGAGCGTGAGAGTGAATCAGTGAGCGGGAGAGTGAATGATTGAGCGTGAGAGTGAATGAGTGAGCGGGAGAGTGAATGAGTGAGCGGGAGAGTGAATGAGTGAGTGTGAGAGTGAATGAGTGAGCATGAGAGTGAATGAGTGAGAGTGAATGAGTGAGCATGAGAGTGAATGAGTGAGAGTGAATGAGTGAGCGGGAGAGTGAATGAGTGAGCGGGAGAGTGAATGATTGAACGGGAGAGTGAATGATTGAGCAGGAGAGTGAATGAGTGAGCGGGAGAGACAGAATGAGTGAGCGTGAGAGTGAATGAGTGAGCGGGAGAGTGAATGAGTGAGCGGGAGAGTGAATGAGTGAGCGGGAGAGTGAATGAGTGAACGGGAGAGTGAATGAGTGAGCGGGAGAGTGAATGAGTGAGAGTGTGTGTGTGTGAGTGAATGAGTGAGAGTGAGAGTGAATGAGAGAGAGAGAGAGAGAGAGAGAGAGAGAAAGAGAGAGAGAGAGAGAGAGTGTGTGGTGTGTGTGTGTGTGTGTGTGTGTGTGTGTGTGGGACGCGCTGGCATCACTACTTTTACGTCACATACTTTTTATGTACACATTTTTCTCCATGTTTAGCCTTGTTTATGTTTACAACATTCATTTCACAATGTTTATTTTTCTTCCTTTGTAAATGTATAATGCTCTTGATGAACGAAAGACGAGTGATTGGAAGGGCCGAATGTAAGACGGGCCTGCGCGCCCAATTTGTGACCCTAATAAAGTTGAGTTGAGTTGAGTTGAGTTGTCTCGTCCATGCCATATGGCCAAGCCATCCAGGTATTTTCCTCTCGGTCTTCCTCTTGGTCTGTTCCCATCGATCTTGCCAGTTGTCACTAAGTTCTCCAATCCATTTCTTCTCATAATATGTCCAAAAATTTTTGACTGTCTACGTCTAATTTCTCTAATCAGTTTACGATGTTCATTTGTCTCCTGTAGTACTTGGTCATTGGTTTTTCTGTCTGTCCATGGTATTCTTTGCATTTTCCTCAGAAACCACATTTCTGCAGCCATCAGATGCTTTTCAGCTTGACTGCTCATTGTCCAAGTTTCACATCCATACAAAAGAACAGGCTCTATGTATCCCCTCAACACTCTTTTTCTCGTCTCAATTGACATCTTCTTATTGGTCAGAATGTTTTTCATCTTGCTAAAGGCTACTTTCGCCATGGCGATTCTTGTTCTAATCTCTTCAAGGCATCTCCTATCAGATGTTATAACTGTTCCAAGATAATTGTACCGATTCACTTGTTGAAGAATATTTCCATTTACTTGTATATTACATTGTGGCACTTCTTCCTTCCTACTGACGACCATAACCTGAGTCTTTTTACAATTTAATTCTAACCCCAGTTGCTCACTGTGTACAACAACCGCATCTACTAATTGTTGCAGGTCCTGCTCATTGTCTGCAATTAATACTGTATCATCTGCATATCTAATGTTATTGATGTTTCGTCCTCCAATGCTGATTCCATTTATATCCTCTACATTTCTGAAAATATTTTCACTGTACAGGGAAAAAAGATCTGGAGACATCACACATCCCTGCCTAACACCTCTCTTAATTGGCTGATACTGTCCCACTTCATTATCAATCCTTATTGCAGCTTGTTGTTTCCAATATATGTTTTTTATAAGTCTAATGTCTTTCCCATCAATTTGTAGATCTGCAAGCATATCCACCATGCTGACATGTCTAACGCTATCAAAAGCCTTTGTATAGTCAATAAAGCAATGATGTATATCCTTGTTTACTTCTATAGCACGTTCAATAGCTGTTCGCAGCATATACACAGCATTTACTGTACCCGTTCCTTCTACAAACCCGCATTGTTCTTCCCCTATTTCAGGTTGTATCTTCTTCCTCATTCTTTGCATGATAATTCTTAGCAAAATCTTTGTGATGTGACTCATTATACTAATTGTTCTATGTTGATCACATTCCAAGGTTCCTGATTTCTTTGGGATTGCAATAAATATAGAGTTACATAATTCAGGAGGTATATCTCCAGTATCATATAATGTGTTCAGCAGTCTGGTGACTTGATCTAGTCCAAATTCTTCTAAAGCTTTAATCATTTCTGTTGTGATGTTATCTGCACCGGGGGCCTTGCCAGCTTTCATATGCTTAAGAACATTTCGAACCTCCATCACATTTCGACTGGTATAGAAAACCTAATAGCCTCAACCAAATTGAACAGTGAAAATCACAACTTGTATCTTAACATTGCAAAAACTAAGATAATGCATACAGATAAAACCACTATGGAGAAAGAAATATATGTTAATGAGGAAAAATTGGAGGTGGTGGAAAATTTTGAATATCTTGGGTCATTGATTACCAACAACGGTGACATAATGAAAGAAATTAAACGACGACTATCAATTGCTCTTCAAAGACTAAAACAACTGAATAAATTATGGAATGGGACAGACAGAACTACAAAAATTAGATTTTTAAGAGCATTCATATTTCCCATTGCAACATATGCCTGTGAAACCTAAACACTTACTAAACAAGCTGAACAGCGCACAAAAGCCTTTGAATATAAATGTTATAGACGAGTTCTAAGAATATCTTGGGTAAAGAAAAGAACAAATGCATCAAAACTTTAAAAGCTGAATATTGAAGATGGTTGGCTATTAAAAAACGATAAAACAAAGAAAAAAATCGAAATATTTTGGTCACTTGAAACGTCACGAAAGTTTGGAGAGAACAATACTGGAGAGGTATATGCCAGGGAAGAGAGGAAGAGGAAGGCCAAAGAGAAGATGGGTGCAGGATGTGGACGATGATCTCCAGATGGATGTATCGGACGCGGGACATCTTGCTTATGATCGAGACGTTTTCCGGAAGGTTGTTATGGGAGCGAGGTCCTGCAAAGGACATGCTACTGAATGAATGAATGAATTTACTGGCTCACTTTAATATGCCATATAAATAAGGTCCTTTTCTGGCTCACCTAACTATGCCATATAAATAAGGTCCTTTACTTTCAAACTTTACTATGCCATATAAACAAGGTCTCTATATCACACCTTAAGGCACATAGCGTTGCTGGACACATTGTATAGACCAGACACATGTTTGTATAGATCAGACACATGTTTATATAGACCAGACACATGTTTGTATAGACCAGACTTAAGGCACATAACGTTGCTGGACACATTGTAAAGACCAGACACATGTTTGTATAGATCAGACAAATACTTGTATAGACCAGACACATACTTGTATAGACCAGACACATGTTTGTATAGACCAGACACATGTTTGTATAGACCAGACACATGTTTGTATAGACCAGGCACATGTTTGTATAGACCAGACACATGTTTGTATAGACCAGGCACATGTTTGTATAGACCAGACACATGTTTGTATAGACCAGACACATACTTGTATACACCAGACACATGTTTGTATAGACCAGACACATGTTTGTATAGACCAGACACATGTTTGTATAGACCAGACACATACTTGTATAGACCAGACACATACGTGTATAGACCAGACACATGTTTGTATAGACCAGACACATGTTTGTATAGACCAGACACATGTTTGTATAGACCAGACACATACTTGTATACACCAGACACATGTTTGTATAGACCAGACACATGTTTGTATAGACCAGACACATGTTTGTATAGACCAGACACATACTTGTATAGACCAGACACATACTTGTATAGACCAGACACATGTTTGCATAGACCAGACACATACTTCTAAAGACCAGACACATGTTTTTATAGACCAGATACATGTTTGTATAGACCAGACACATACTTGTATATACCAGACACATGTTTGTGTAGACCAGACACATGTTTGTATAGACCAGACACATGTTTGTATAGACCAGACACGTGTTTGTATAGACCAGACACATACTTGTATAGACCAGACACATGTTTGTATAGACCAGACACATGTTTGTATAGACCAGACACATACTTGTATAGACTAGACACATGTTTGAATAGACCAGACACATGTTTGTATAGACCAGACACATTTGTGTATAGACCAGACACATGTTTGTATAGACCAGACACATACTTGTATAGACCAGACACATGTTTGTATAGACCAGACACATGTTTGTATAGACCAGACACATACTTGTATAGACCAGACACATACTTGTATAGACCAGACACATACTTGTATAGACCAGACACATGTTTGTATAGACCAGACACATACTTGTATAGACCAGACACATGTTTGTATAGACCAGACACATGTTTGTATAGACCAGACACATGTTTGTAAAGACCAGACATAAGGCACATAGCGTTGCTGGACACATTGTATGGAACAGACACATGTTTTTATAGACCAGACACATGTTTTTATAGACCAGACACATGTTTGTATAGACCAGACACGTGTTTATATAGACTAGACACATGTTTATATAGACCGGACACATGTTTATATAGACTAGACACATGTTTATATAGACCAGACACATGTTTATATAGACCGGACACATGTTTATATAGACCAGACACATGTTTATATAGACCGGACACATGTTTATATAGACCGGACACATGTTTGTATAGACCAGACACATGTTTTTATAGACCAGAAACATGTTTGTATAGACCAGACACATGTTTATATAGACCAGACACATGTTTGTATAGACCAGACACAAGTTTATATAGACCAGACACATGTTTATATAGACCAGACACATGTTTGTATAGACCAGACACAAGTTTATATAGACCAGACACATGTTTATATAGACCAGACACATGTTTGTATAGACCAGACACAAGTTTATATAGACCAGACACATGTTTATATAGACCAGACACATGTTTATATAGACCGGACACATGTTTATATAGACCAGACACATGTTTGTATAGACCAGACACATGTTTGTATAGACCAGACGACACTCGGGGCTGATGTGGTCAGTGTCACGCCGGCCGCATTTACTTTCCAAGATTGTTCCTGTAGCCATTTTGGTCTGGGTCGACCTGTGAGCCCAGGACAATTTTAACAATTCGAATCCGCCCTCCTACATTTCGAACCCCTGACCACCAGTGAGACAGGCGAGTGTCTAGCCACTAGGTTAACGCGGCTCCCATGTCATAGGACTCACCCCAATAGAAAACACGAAAAGTAAACCCATTTGGTATAATGATTCATCTCCATGTAGGCCACATATGAATACAACACTTCACCAGCTTTCATGTCAACAACACCCACACCACAACCGGTAGTTTGTTTCGTCGCAGCTGAACTTGCACACACGTGAATACTTGACTCTTGATCCAGACTTTGCTTGTACTTGACACCAACACGCAGATTTTCGCTCTTTGAGAGATATAATGAAACAGCTGTCACATAGAGTCCATCAACTGGAGCTGTGAATATCCCGCTGTCTACATTAAAGTTCTTGCCAACATTGCAGTTCGTTAGCTTGTACTGACTTATTGTGGAGTTGAAAGCAACTTCTCCTTCAAACTTCTTCCAAGCAGTAAATCCACATCTAGTTCCTGGAGATTTCACTTCTGTAAAAGAATCAACGCAAGTTTTCTCTCCATTTCATTCTCTTGTTAAAAACAAAACTACAATTCCAAACTATACTAAGGCTAACTATCATCATCAGCGTAATCATCAAATGTCTTGCCAAGTGACATGTGTGAAAATACTTCTGCACACTTCACAATGTCCAAGAGAATGTATCAATGACTGACATAATGTATTCCATGGCGGAAAAAAGAAAATTCTAACCTGCACAGTTCGCGGAAGCTACACTAGCCAGACGGCCTTAATTCCTAAGGCTCAAAGACCCTCCTGCCATACACCGCAAGGTGCAATATTGGCAGTAAATGGCAGTGGCAGATGAAAGGCTGTCAAGAAACATGTCACTCTAACTTCCTTTACAATTTTATTCATTCGTCTATCCAAATGTTACATTATGTTCCAGGTATATAAGAGAGCATGTTGAAACAACTTTATCTTCTACCCTTTATCCTCCATTGTCACACAGACCATAAAACTACCCATACCCGGCTGTCTGATATTATACTATCTCCTACATCTCCCTCCATGTCCTCCATATTATTGATCTCTATCTCCTACAACTCTCTCTCTCTCTCTCTCTCTCTCTCTCTCTCTCTCTCTCTCTCTCTCCCCCCCCCCCCCCCCCTGTCCTCTATATTTCTAGATGTCCAACATAATGTATCCATCCCTGAACTCACACGTGTCAACGCCATAATTATATTCTGTCTCGTGATGATATTTGTCCATACAAAAGTAAATTCCGTTGCAGGAAGCTGTTGTGGGTATGTGAAGTGCTGGGATCATCACATGTGTGGCCTGAGTGCACGGAGGTATGTGAAGTGCTGGGACAATCACATGTTTGGCCTGAGTGCACGGAGGTATGTGAAGTGCTGGGACAATCACATGTGTGGCCTGAGTGCAAAGAGGTATGTGAAGTGCTAGGACCATCACATGTGTGGCCTGAATGCACGGAGGTATGTGAAGTGCTGGGACAATCACATGTTTGGCCTGAGTGCACGGAGGTATGTGAAGTGCTGGGACAATCACATGTTTGGCCTGAGTGCACGGAGATGTGTGAAGTGTTGGGACCATCACATGTTTTGTCTGAGTGCACGGAGGTATGTGAAGTGCTGGGACAATCACATGTTTGGCCTGAGTGCACGAAGATGTGTTAAGTGCTGGGACCATCACATGTTTTGTCTGAGTGCACGGAGGTATGTAAAGTGCTGAGACCATCATTTGTGGTGCCTAAGTGCACGGAGGTATGTAAAGTGCTGGGACAATCACATGTTTTGCCTGAGTGCACGGAGGTTTTTTAAGTGCTGGGACCATCACACGTTTGGCCTGAGTGCACGGAGGAATGCGCGTTGTCCTTTGCAGGACGTTGCGATCAAGCCAAAACCCCAGGTTGATTTACTACGCAAGGTTATGTTTAGCAGTTTGTCATTGCTTTCTGAACGAGAATTCAACGTTGAATTCCAACTGACAGGCAAAGGAAAGGAACCCCGTTCCCCGCCGTCATAGCACCGGAAGTTTAAGCACAAGCGCATTAAGCCTGGCGACCACGCCGACTTCTTATTGGAGGATTATGTGGTCAGTATTTAGCTCACTGACCTCTACATGGAACATTAGGTGATCAGTATTTAGCTCACTAGCTTCTATATGGAACATTAGGTTGTCAGAATTTAGCTCGCTGACCTCTACATGGAACATTAGGTTGTCAGTAATTAGCTAACTGACCTCTACATGGAACATTAGGTGGTCAGTATTTAGCTCACTGACCTCTACATAGAGGATTAGGAGGTCAGTAATTAGCTCATTGACCTCTACATGGAGAATTAGGTGGTCAGTATTTAGTTCACTAACCTCTACATGGAGGATTGGGTGGTCAGTATTTAACTCGCTGACCTCTACATGGAGGATTAGGTGGTCAGTATTTAGCTCGCTGACCTCTACATGGAGGATTAGGTGGTCAGTATTTAGCTCACCAAACGAACTTCGATTGCAGACATTGATCAGTTGTCCACGCTATGATTGAAGGCTGTCTGGAATTTTCCCTCACTGTCTTCCTCTAGATCTTTGTCCATTATTCTGCCCGGTTGTTACAGTTCGTTCCCGGTTGTCTCTTACAACAGCTGTGCAACAAAAGAACCAAAAACGCCAGCCCCATTAAAATATCTGCAGACAAAGATGCCTAGGGAGTCATGATCGCCAATGTTTTGAACAGCACCAGCAGCAGCAGCAGCAGCAGAGACAACAACAACAACAACAATAACAACAACAACAACAACCACGACGATGACGATAACAACAACAACAACAACAACAACAACAACAACAACAACAACAACAACAACAACAACAACATCATCATCAATGCAGAGATATCTGTATAAAAGATGTGAGAGTTACCTAATTGTTGTAATCTCGGTGACATAACTGCTACCTCTTGGATTAACTGGGTCAGCTGTAAAAGTAAAAGAAATGCTATACTATACTATACTATACTATACTATACTATAATATACTATACTATGAAGCCAAGGTGGTACAGTGTCTAACTCGATTGCCTACCATATCCGGAGGTAAAGAGTTCGAATACCGTTGGATGAGGGCATATTTTCAGTGATCTGGACATCCAGGTGGACCCAGCCTAAAATTGGTACAGGAAATGTCCTCGGACGTAAAGGCGGCCGGCCAGATATTGAACACGTCATCCAGCGAGCGCCGATTGCTCTGTAAAAATATCGGACTAGCACCATTGTCGTTGTGATGACGTACTCCAGCACCATTGTCGTTGTGATGACGTACTCCAGCACCATTGTCGTTGTGATGACGTACTCCAGCAACATTGTCGTTGTGATGACGTACTCCAGCAACATTGTCGTTGTGATGACGTACTCCAGCACCATTGTCGTTGTGATGACGTACTCCAGCACCATTGTCGTTGTGATGACGTACTCCAGCAACATTGTCGTTGTGATGACGTACTCCAGCAACATTGTCGTTGTGATGACGTACTCCAGCACCATTGTCGTTGTGATGACGTACTCCAGCTTCCCTTTCTCATGACGTGCCCACAGAATGTGGACTGTCAACTTCTGATACGAGTGACCAGTTCTCTTTGTGAGTTAACTTCTTTCAGGATAACTTCGTTGTTCTTTCTATCTGTCCACGGTGTTCTCGTCATTCTCCTATAAAATCACATATCCGCAGCTTTCACGCCATTCCTCACCTGTCTGTTAATTGTCCATAATTAGCTTCTGTACGCTAGGATTGGCTCAGTATAGCTCTTAAAAACTATTTTTCCCAACTCGGTTGGCACAACATTTGCAGAGAAAATTCTCCATCTTGAGAAATGCTGCCTTTAGGCTATTCTATATTTAACTTGTTAAATACCCCACATTCTGTACGCCGGAATGCACGGAGAAATAGTTATATTTGGATGTACGAGTGTTCTTTGTTATAACCCAGTGGTTCTCAACCGGTGGGGAATCCCCCCCCCCCCCCCTCGTATACTGTGTAGGGGCAGGGGGGAAATTTTTAGGGAGGAAATACGAAAAGGGGGGGGGGGATGACGTTCTAAAAATATGATGGAGGGGGGATGACGTCCTAAAAATATGGTGAAGGTGGGCACGGGCCAAAAAAGGTTGAGAACCACTATTATAACCATTACATCCGTTTTTCTGCTGTTCAGACTAAGTCCTTTATTTTGACTTTCTGCTGTTTTTATATCTAACCATGTCTTGTAAATGTTCTGTTTTCGTCGACCAAATCGATGACATCAGCATAACGCAGGTTGTTTACCTTATGCACACCAACATATATTCCTGGCATGTCTTGTAAGGATCTCACTGCTATTTCGATTTACAGATTGAAAATATGGAATCATAGTTTATAACCTTGTCTAAGACCCACACAGTGTGTGGCCAGGTTGTTTACATTTCTACAACTCTACCATTTCTCTTACATTATCATCTCGCATGCTGGCCCGTTCATTGAGACATATTCTGAGTTGTTCTAATAGTCTCAGTCGATCGTTTAAC